>QANY01009329.1:161237-862914 GCA_003255025.1 Datisca glomerata
CACACACACACACACCTCATCTTGGTGCTGCCTGGGTGGGTCTAAAATGAGCCTTGCCAGGTTGGAGTTTCGCGTTATAAAAAAAAGACAAAAAAGGGTATCTGCATTTGCTGGTGGTCTTTTGAATGACTAAAATGTAGGAATGAGGGAAAGGAAAAATCTTAGTTATTTGACAGTTGACATGATACTTGTATCAAAACAATTATCTTTGGGAAATTTGGTTTAAAAAGTCTGAGTGCCAACAGCTAACAAGTAACAGATGGTGTGTTGCAGCTAGTGAAAGAGCCACACATATTGGCATATAATTATTATGACCAATGCTCTCATGATTGCAGGTATGATGGGCATGAAGAGGCTTTATGGCTACATTGTGCTCGATACTCTGGACCTGGATGGATCTATGAATGCCCTTATCCTGATTGGGCTTCACTCGACTAGTCTTCTCTTTCCCCCCTTCTAATATTACGAAGTCCTTCAAAGAGAGAACGCATTGCATAGTTCCTACAAAACAATCATGCTGCAGTTGTTGTATGACGATTTGGCATCTTCTGTGGATATGGATCCCCTTCCTGTTGGATCACCCAACACGAGGAGTGGTTATGTTCAGCAAATTTGGCCTTATTTTGAATGTGATGTTTTTTTTTTTCTTTCTAAGTTAGATTAGGCGGTTGAGATCTTATCCAAAAGCTTAGATCAGACATGAGCCCCTCCTACTCATCAAAACTGGAGGGGAATCCGATCCATCTTCTACTGAATCTGTCTGATTCTTTCCAGCCAGAGAGTCTCTTATTGGATGGATGGCAATCCTTCTATGCAACTACAAGTGTTTTTACTCTTTGATCATGTAATACTTGTTCGAACATTTAAATTATCATTAATCTCTATATAATATTGCTTATTTTTTATTACCATATCTGCTACTCAAGCATTTTGATAGAAGGTTGGGAAATTATGTTGAATACAAAAAAGTTCATTCGTCAGGGATAATGAATTGATTAAACTAAATAAAGCAACCGTAAAGAATTTGCTGTGACACACGGCAATTGCACCAGCCAGTTTGCTAAGACGGAGGGTCTTTGAAGCAATAGGTCTTTAAAGTTAATTGCTAATTATGATTCCATATCAGTTTCCCAAGTTTACAAAGATAATAAGGTTTTTGGTCAAGGGGTGGTCCGGGAGGTATCAGAGGATAGTTTTTTGATGATTCATATGTACCTTAGAAAGAACAACGGAAACTACCCTTTATTTGAACAATGATTATCACAAAATATTATGTGGCTAATTAACTCAATTGGATGTGAGCCATTGATCAACATTAAAAAAAGCAAATCACCATTAGTTTGAAAACTAATCGCACGCTTGTCCTTAACCATTTCTTTAGACCTTAAAAATCATCCCTACGTCTCAGTCCACAACCTTTTAGTGTTAGATGTTCTTCATCACAGACCACACAAATAATTTTTTGTGTTTGTGGGTAATGCAGAAAGAGGTAAAAGTTAGCTAGCTATGAAAGTTAAGCAACAAACAGTGTGTGTAAGCCTTTCTTTGGTTGCGTTGCAAACTGGAATCCACACACTATATACTTAAATGCTTTAATTAACAACTACTAATTAATTACCCTCCACTGGAACATTATTTAGAGATTGCTTTGAGAATCGCCATCTTCTATGGATGCCATGTAAGGAGAAGATGAATTATAGTACGAAATTCCCAGGAATTATTTACTAAAAGTTGAAGGTATCTTGCACAGATGATTGAATATTTATATACAATAATTACCACTTACTTTTTTGGTGACAAAAAGATGGTGAGATTCCAATTGTAGCTGCTCATTTGAAATTAATTAGTAATAATTAATCTTTTTTTGTTGTCTTTTGAGGTATAATTAGCCTTTTGGTTCAATTCCAAGGTCAAAGGTTAATATAATATATAGAGTCGGTAACTGGCAAAAAATGAAAAAAAGAAGAAGAAGACGACAAAGACGAAATCTTAGTTCAACTTTTGTATTATTAATTAATAATTTGAGCATTGCAACCATACCTCCTACATTTATTTGTCATTCTTGTAATTAATCCGTTTACGTTAGAAAAATCGGCTAGTTTGAGCTTCCTTACTATCATAATTTATAGGTTTTGTTTCAACCCGTTTACTAAAATCAATGTAACATGTCACATCGATTATTCTGATTCAATCATTTATGTAATTACGGTCTCTCAATTTACACTATGAAATCATTATTTCAATATTTTCTAAATAATTTTATATTAAATGTCTTTAGAAAGGAAAATAAAAGTATTAAATTCTAAGGACTAGATCAGCTAAAAGAAAATGGAGAAAGTGTTTTTGCACTTTAGCAAATAAAAATATATTAAATGGTGTGTTGCAACAATGGCTAAAGAGAATCACAAGTAAATGTGTTATATTGACATTACGGGGTGTTTGGTTCGCGTAATCTAAAATAACTTTCGTAATTCAATTACGTGCAATTCAATTACTTATAAAATAAGATTTCATGTTTGATTGTGTACGATAATCTATGATGTGATGGATGGTGATTGATGATTGTTGTGTTTGATATATGTTAATTTTTGTTGTAAATTTATGTAAATAACAAGAACTTATTTAAATGCCATTTTAGTTATATATTATCTAAAAAATAATTTGACATGCAATTTTAATACTAACTTTTTAATTCATTTTAATTAATATTTAAATAAATTAATAATGCTCTAGTAAATTTAAAAAATATTATTAATCAAATTAATAAAATTAAATATACTAAAAATCTTTCCTTGTGAAATTTTAACATTAATTTTTATTAGTATTTAAATAAATTAATATTTCTAGACTAAACTTTAAGAAATTTAACTTTAAATAAATTAATAAAATGAATTTTAATTAATATTACTGGACTAAATTTTAAAAAAATAATTATAATTAAATTAAGAAAATTAGAGCTATATTAAAAAATATTTTTAGGTGAAATTTTAATATTAACATTAATTGTTTTAAAAATTATTTAAATAAATTAACAATGATAAATTAAATATTAATAAAGTTAATTTTAATTAAATTGATAAAATCAGAGAAAGTGTGAGAAATAATATTTCAATGTGAACAGGAAAATAATTTTGTTTGATATTGAAATTACAATAATATTGTAAATTAGGATTGCTTACATTTTATTACGAAATTCAATTGTCTCAAAATATTGTAAATTAAGATTGCATGTAAATTATGATTGTAACTTTATTTAAAAATTATTTCAAATAAATTTGATGATTCAATTATAAAAAGATTAAAAAGGAGGATGACGTAAAACGAACGTGTGTATAATTTCTTTATTTCAAGTATTAATTTTATTTTTTTCTTAAAATATCATATTTTAAATACGTGACAAAATATTATAAAGAAAAAGACGGGGCTTTTAAAACTCGAGGAATATTGAGAATTATTCCTTGGTCTTTTCGGTAGAGCCGCTATGTTAAAAGGTTTTAAGTTGAAAGTGTCACAATCAGTGGATGGGATTGAATCTGAGAAGAATATTGGAAAGTCCAACGAATGATTTGTTTGCCTTGGCCAATGAGCCAATGACGATGGCAATGGCCTACTCTCAGCCACCTTTTGGTTAATTATTTGGACATGGAAGCTAGGTTGATTTGCTTTGTAATGGAAAGCTTTTCAACATTTACTAATTTGACTTGTTTGGAGCCAACTTGGAGGTTGAGGTTAATTAAGGGTGCGCATAAGTTTTAAGAATAGACAGTTCGGTAAAAACTTTCATTACGGTAATTACGGTAATTTAAATAATTAAATAATTTAAATAATTAAACTTTCGATTTAATTATATTTTATAATAAATCTGTAATCGATTCGAACTGATTACAATTATTTTCTAATATATATATGCATATTAATTATGTTGAGTACTGATATTTTCAATTTAATTATTTTTGCTATTTTCTTAGAAGTTTTATAATTATATTACAAGTGATGTAATCGAAACGACTACTTCAGTTTTATTTAGTTCGGTTCTTTCAGTTACATCGATTCGGTTCAGTTTGATATTTTAGATAACCGGTTAAATCAGTTCGATTACAAAAATATTTTACTAACCGACCGAATCGAACCGTGCACACTCTTAAAGTTAATTGCCTACTGGGTTAAAGTTACCATTTAGTTTTTACTAGCAAATCAAATTAATGAAGTGTCGCATTTTTTTAATAAAAAATTTTCATTTAATATGAAGTACAATAATTCCCATTTAATAAGATAAATATCACCATAACTTTTCTCAATGACCGACCAACAAATATCGAAAATGCTATATGTTACATGTATCTTCTCTCCTTGACTTTTTTATGCTTAAATTTCAACTATAAATGATTATTTGAGTAATCCAACCATTAGTATTATCTTATGTCACTTAAATTTGTCATTTATTTAAAATATTACATCTTTAAAATGAAAACTCTTCAACTTTAGGGTTATTTTGCTGGCATTGATGCCGTAGGATTCAACAATGTGTTGAAAGAGTTCAACAAATGTATTTAAGTTGATGTGTTTTAAAATTTAACAAATGAGAGGCTCAATAAATTATGTGTAAGGAGTTTTAACAAAAATGCCTGATTTCATGCAAAAAAATAGTGCTCATGACATTGAAGAGTGACCTTTAAAGATTCATCCAACCATTGTAATATGTCATATGAGGAATCTTCTTTTAATGACAACCACTCGATCCCAATAAAGTATCACCAAAAAATAATAATATATATCAAACTACATAATAAAGACCGATATTTGAAACTGAATAAGTGTTATGTATATAATGTTTGTGAAAATATTAAATATGTAAAATTCAAGATGTTACGCGAAAGTTATAAGCACAAATTATTAATCAATTTATTAAAAAACACCATTTTGAATATTTGATAAAAATAATTTAAATTTTTAGTTCATTAATTTTACTCTTTTAAAGTTATCTAAAGGGATTTTTAATATCTATTAAAATTAAAAACTTAACATTTTTTAGTTCATGATTTTTTTACTCTCATTTTATAGAGTATTTATTAAACTAAATATTTATTTAAAAAAATCCTCTTTTGGATGAAATGCAAATATAACAGCTATATAGTATAAAAAAGAATGAAGATTTTGGTGGTTGAAATTCAAAGATTAATTAAGAAAAAGTGTTAGCGCAGCTAGGGACATGACATGATAAGAATCATTGGATGATTTCTTATATTTATGGATGACGATATTTAAAAATCAAATATAAACAAAAAGAGAAATAGTCAGCGAGAGGATCTATGTCCATATTTTACAGATATCTTATTCGTAACTTTCATTTGATTATTAAACAGATTACTAGCTTCTGCATGATCATCCACGTCATATATATCTAATTAAAAACAATGCTGCTAATGATATTATTATAAGCTTATTTTGACGTATTCCATGCGTGCCATGACTTGGAAACTTTGCAGTATATATAAACTTATGTCACGGGGAAATACCAGTACAATATGTTACATGTTTCCTTTTAATTATTTAATTATCTTTTTTCTTTATGTCGAAATGAAGAAGATGTAAAAGGAAGTTTTAAAGTGGACAAAACAGTGCTTAAAGTTTTGTACGTAATGCAAAACACTTTTGAAACCGAAAGAGAATGAACAAAATGGGTTGACAGTGTTTAATGAGTAAGAGCTTGTGTGGGTGAGTTACAACGATTACTCAACCCTCAAAGAAATGAAGTCTTTTGCATTGACTAATACCACAAATGAAATATCACACATTACACATATAGGATATATATATATATATATATATANGAGAGAGAGAGAGAGAGAGAGAGAGAGAATTAAAACAACATATTGGATTTCAAACCAAAACAAGCAAATTACGTTTAAAAAACATTACACATGCATAGAAAACTAACGTACCCACTTATTAACTAACAAATTACGTACACCCAAAGGCCAAATTAATTGCAAATTAATACATGACGATACCCTTAGTTTAGTACTAGTTTTATAGGTGAAAGCATAATGGCAATATTAGCCAGCCACATCCATGTTAACTTGTTTTGTCTCTTCTTCTTTGTGTTCCTTGATTTTGGGATCACCAATGATCACTGTAGTTTCATTAATACCATTGTTAAAGTTTGGTTGAAAGACCAAAGCAGGAGGATTTAGCGTCTCTGCACACACCATCGTACTCAGTTTGACAACATCTATAATATGTTCCGATAGTTCTTGAAGCTTTTGATCAGGCTGATGTTCTTCATCCACAACAACTTTCTTAGCATTCTTGTATACCGAGTAGAGTACCATCTGTACTATGCCAAACATGAATCCTACTACGTTTGGCAACTATTGTCATTCACAAAAAAAAAAATGAAGTGGGTTAAGTAAGTAATGTGATTTTATTAAATAAATATTGGGTATAATTAATAAAAAATAAGTGACTAGTGAAATTACAGCAATGTAGTAGTCCTTGAGGAGAAGACCATAGAAGAACCACATGACTGCACCAAGGGTGAGGAAGAATGATAATGGAAAAGGCATGTACTCCACACTTTTGGTCCTTATAACTTGTCTCTGCATGCAATAACCATAAGATATTTATAAGTTAAAAATAAATATATCAATTAGAGCCCATATTATAAACTAAAATTAATGTAGATGATTTGTCAACTTGTTATAAAGCTAATGAATTATGCTGACCAGGATGCAAAGAGGCGCAGCAAATACGCTTAGATTGAAAACAAGGCATATCCATCCGAGAATCTGGAGACGGTTTGCGCCGTGCGCTAGGAAAAGAGTCAAAACGAGCATCGATCCAAACCCGAGCACATTCAACAAGAGGAATGTCTTCAGAGTCTGAATCTGCATCAACATTTCAAAATACAGATTTAGTTTAAAAAAATAGTAATTTTAACAAAATCACAAGGCATGGAGTTTTTTATATTTTGACTACTTACCCTTGTAGTCTTGGGTGCATAATAAAGGAAGAGAAAAATGTAAATGGTCTCTATCACACAGCCAACCAAGTTGATGGTGATGAGTAGAGTTGCATCCTTTTTTAGCATGGCGTAGTAAATCCACAGCATAGCACTGAATAGTGCAACCACATAAGGTAAAGATTGGAACCCTGCTGTTGATTTCTTCTTGTATATTTTATAAAATGTTGGCCTGCATTCAAAAAGTTGGTTTAACAAAAAATAAAAAAATAAATCACTAATATTCTACTGACACTCAGGCATGAGAAATATCACTTACAGTGGTGCTAAGAACACAAGAAATGAGATAATGTTGCCTGCAATTTCCATTAAGGTGGGAAACATAAATAAGAAGCTTGTCATACAATAAATTAATTAAAGAAAGATGATGATATTCGATTTTTTAACAGTAAAAGTCTCTATATATGTACCTAAAAGGCCAAAAACAAAAGCCAAGGTGTGGTAAATAATGGCCATATCGATTCTCTTGCAACAGAACTAAAAACCAATATAGTCTCTCTAGCCAACAAAGCTAATGAAGTAGAGAATTAATACTCAAGTTGAACTGAGAGGCTATATTATCGTATCAGCTCTGAGCAATTCAAATAAGCCCCAAATGAGAGGTATTTATAAAGGGTCGTCAGAACATGCACTATGTCAAGTTGCAAAGGGAAGAAACGGAGTAAAATAGAGAGAGAAGGAGTGTGAACTTTTAGGGTTACTTTCCAGTTGTGAATTGGGGACTTGGGTTACACAAATTAAAAAGAGCTTTATAGGTTCTATTTCCCTATTCATATACATTTGGTTTCTTTCTTATTATTAGAATCACCATCTTACCTTCTAACCCTTACTTGTTAGCACCATTCATAGTACATGCACAATATGTTTTGGCCCCCACCTTGTTTTCTTTCTGATGTGTCACCCACGACAACTCTAGTTTTAAGGTTTCCAACTCATAGTTTACTCAAGGTGGACTTTCACCGAAACCCTCTATCTCCAGACAGTATTCAAACTATCATCAACTTACACTTTAAATCTTAAACTTTTAAAACTTGTCATTTATATTTCTTTAACTACTTTTCCGGTTAGAGATAAATTTATTATAAACAAAGAAAAAATAGGTACTCAAAGAGAAGATTTCTTACTAACAACTCATACTAGGCTAGCGAACAACTAGAAGTAGAAACCTAGAAACTAGAAACATAGCCATACTACTAGCAAGAATAACAACACAAGTTAAATAACAACAACCAAAGCTAAGCAAACTAAAGTCAATTTGCAAATAGACAAGAAACTAATCATATCATTCCTTCATGAGAGGACAAAAACCTAAGAATCTCCTAGGTATGACAATTACTTCGTCACCACAACCAGAGCACCTATACATGCCAAGTAGCTTGGAAATCACTGACTCATACCCATCGTTAAACAACCTGGGATCAATTAATTAGAGAAACAAATGGCATGCCGAATAACATTGGAAGCTAGGAAAAATCCATTGAACCTAGAAGAACACTTTGTTTATCAAAGTAGCAACTAAGAAGAAGTTTCACTCTATTGTCCCATGTATTTCAGTAAGAATACAGTGCACAATTGCATTGCTACTTAGTATATATTAGAAGATGAGGCTTAGGTAGAACATTTTCTCTCTAATTCAATAAGATAACAAAATGAACATTCCTCCCTTAACTCCATCTTGTGTAGTGTCATTTTTGCTGATATAATAACTTGAACTAGAGGTGGCTTTCTTGTTCTTTAGATGCTGAGTTGTACTTGTGCTTAGAGTGGCTTGATCTATGATGCCAATGTCTGTTTCTTTGAAGACCAAGAAATGAGAGATCCTTCAAGATAAATAACATAGCCTTTACTATTCTTCATGTCATCTAGATTGCTTGCCCAGTTAGCATCAGAAAGTGCTTCAAGATGTAAACATGATACTGGTGTGATACAAGTTCCATCATATAGGGTACCTTTGTAGTATCTAAGGACTCTTTTACAAGCCTACCAGTGAGAGCAGGTTGGTTGATGGAGGAATTAACTTAATCTATTAACTATAGATGTAATTTCTAGTCTTTTAAGGGTCAAGTACTGAAGTGCTCCAATTGTGCTCCTAAAAAAGGTAATATCATATAGGTCTCCATCATGTAGAGCTAGTTTAAGAGATCCACTGACAGTACTTGTACAAGGTTAAGCAACATCCATTTATGTTCTTTTAGGAGATTTGAATACTTCAATCCCTCGGAAGTAGTGGAGAGGGCCAATATCTTTTAGCATAATGCTTTGATGTAACTGATTGATACAATGTTGAATCAAGTTACTATCATTTTGAGTTATTAGAATGTCATCCACATAAATGAGAATGAAGATTAGTAGCTATCTTTTCTGTGGGATAAAGAGAGATGAATCAAATCTTGAATTGGTGGAGCCCCATAGTAGAAAAGTGTGCCTTAGTTTATCAAATCAAACTCTAAGAGCTTGTTTGAAATCATATATAGATTTTCTCACTCTACATACATGATTGAGTTTATTACTGTTAAGAAAATCTTTTGGTTTTTCATGAACAATGCTTCCTCCAAAACTCTATTCAAGAAGACATTATTAACATTCAGTTACTGGATAGGCCACTGAAATGTGACAGTAAGATTTAGCACTATTCTGATGGTGTTGTGTTTATTGAAAGGGCTGAAAAGTTTCAGCGTAGTCAATGCCATATGTTTGGTGGAAGTCTCTAGCAACTAGTCAAGATTTGGGCCTTTGAACTATGCAATCTGCATTAAGTTTCACTTTATAGATACCTTTATTACCAATTAGATTCATAGATGGTGAGAAGGAAACCAGTTCCCAAATCTTATTCTTCATGAGAGCTGTATACTCATCTGTCATACTATACCACTTAGGATATGAGAGAGCTTGTTTCACTGATAATGGTTAATCAAATATGTGATAAGGTGGTAGCGGATATTTGGTAGTGAGAAATATCTTGGGTTTTATGATTCCAATTTTTTGAATCTTGTGGTCATTAGATGTTTGGATAGGAGAGGATTAGGAACCGAGTTGGGGTGAGGAGTGGTGGATGGGATGGATAAATCATGTGAAATGTCATCATTTGAAATGATTGCGATTGAAATATGTGAGAGAGCATAATTACTTACATCAAGGGAAGCTTGTGGAAAACTGTCATGCTGAGAAGAACATGGTGTTGAATTACATGATGTTTAAGTTGGACTTGGTATAGATACTGGGACTTGAGTTGAAGGAGGTGGTGGACATGCAGAGAGACCTGTTTTGGGTAATGATAGTAAATGTAATGATGATGTATGACAATGTGTATCCTGTGAAACATGTGAGGAGGTGTGAAAATTAGAACTGAGTGAGAAAGAGAATTCATTTTTATTAAAACACCATCTCTAGAGATATATAGCCTGTCTAAGGGATGAAGACATTTGTAGCCTTTGTGTAGTGTTGAATACCTTAGAAAACACAGAAAGAAGATCTCAATTGTAGTTTATAAGCATTATAGGACCTAATATAGGGATAATAACTGCACTAAATATTTTGAGAAACCTATAATCTGGAACTTGTTTGGTTAGGACTTCATACAGTGATTTGTGAGGTAAAATAGGTGTAGGTAACATATTAATGAGGTAAACTAAGCATCAAAATGCATCCCACCAGAATTTGTATGGTAAGGAGGCCTGAGCAAGGAGAACTAGTCATGTGTCTACCATTTCTCTGAGTTTTCTCTCAACTGATCCATTTTATTAGTGGGTACAGAGATAAAGATGCCTTGAGATGCTAGATCATATGTGAATGATCTATATTCCCCACTCCAATCAGATTGCATGGTTTTAATAGGTAAATAATTTTTTTCACTAACTCTTTGGATAGATGAATGTATGCAGGCTTCTGATTTTTTATTAAGAGAATAGATCCAGGTAAATTTTCTATGAGCCTCTAGAAATTGAATATATTACCGAAAACCCTCTCTATAGATGGTAGATGTTGTACCCTATATATCAGTAAGAACTAGTTCTAGTGGTTGTTGTGTGGCAGTATTAGAGTTGAGAAATAACAGTAAATGTATTTTACCATGTTGATATGCATGATAAGAATATATGCTGTGACATAGAAATTGATGTATACAGTTAGTTTGAGGCCTTATATAACACTTTGAGGGAGGGGTTCAAGCCTCATGCATCACAAATTAGTATCAGACATGATAAATTCAGTTCAACCAATTACAAAAGTAAAGTTTAAGGTAAAGTTTGTATTCATAGACAAGGCAATGGGAATACAACTCATGGAAAGTAAAGACAACTTTGAGGAAACTTTGATACTAAGGTGCAAGCTAGAGCTGCAAGTCTTCTGTCACCAGGTAATCTCAACTGTTATAGTCTTTCCTTAAGAATCCTTTGAAGTAGTATCTTCTCTGTAGGTTTGTCCTTCACATGACAACATGATTCATGAAATTCAATGAATACATTGTCATCTAGGGTAAGTTTTGAAACAATAACTAAGTTTCTGTAGGGTACATGAAGAGATTTCTGTTTAAAAGGTTGACTACTTATAATTAAGGATGGATAGAAAATATAAGCTATAGAAAGGAGATCACCATTACTAACAACAAGTTTCTTAGAATCGGGGTATAAAGCAATGCTCAGATTACCAAAGTTTGCAATAACATTATGGTTAGCCCCACTGTCAAAATACCATGAAGAATCAACTATTGACTCTGGTCTAACAGTGTATATAGCAGTAGGTTATTGATGGAAATGGATCATTGGCATGTGGTTGAGTTGTTGTTTGTGAGTGGGAGTGACACTCATATCAATCTCGTAATAGAATACATTGGCTCCATATCTTGGTTTTCCACACACCTGGCAAATGAGCTTGTTGCCATTCTTGCCAAAACTGCCACCTCTCCTTCCTCTAGTAAAATTTTCACCTCTGTAACTAGTTTAGTTATTGTCTCTTTTACCGAAATGGTTGTCACCAGGAGAAGAATTTAAGTGTTCTCTCTTCTTAGTCTTGGTTGAGGGAATAACATTGGTATTGGAATGTGTAGAACCAGTCATAACAGAATTGAACTTCTCCAATCTATTTTCATGACTCATAACCAAAGACTACACATCCTCTAGATTCATGCTTGCTGACCTTGAGTTGATGTTTTTGCAAAAACATAATCATATTGTAGTCTCAATCCTTCTAAGATGTGTAATATCAGATTTTCTTCTTGTACAGGTTGTCTTGCTGTAGCTAGTAAATCATCCAGAGATCACACATAACTAAAATAATCACTTATTATTTTGTTATCCTTATTTGCTCCATGTAGCTTTTCTTTCATGTTCATTAACCTTTCTTTAGAGGAGCTTGCAAAAATTCTCTCTAGTGAGTACCAAATTGCATTAACCTTTCCTGAGCCAAATTGATAACAGTTGATCACATCTAATCCAATCTTATAAGTTGGACTAATCTCACCATTTTCATTTAGCTTTGGTGGAAACTAACTTAGGCCAAATAGAATCTCATCTAGACCATGACCCACAACTATTAGATTACTTGAGATTTTCACAAGAAAATTACTTCTATCTAGTTTGATTTATAGATATGAATTAAAAGAGTTTGGAACTTGAACACCTGAAGCTAAGTCTATAGTTGTAGCTGCAAATACAAACTTAGCTTTACTTATTAACCAGGAAATACTGCTGAAATCACAGACTTAGCTTCAAGTATTCAATCCTCAAATTCAACAGTATTTTTTGCGTTACTTGCAACAATGTTTTCACTAGTATTGGTTGTATCACTCATGAATTTAGTCATAAGGCTCTAATACCATGTAAGAACCTAGAAGAACACTTTCTTTATCACAGTAGCGGCTAAGATGGAGAAGTTATGCTATACTATTCTATGTTTTTCAGTAAGAATAATATTTATAATAATACAATGCACCGTTACATTGGTACTCAATATGTATTATAAGATGAGGCTTGGGTAGAGAGAACATTTTTTCTCTCATTGACAAGATAACATAAAGAATATTCCTCCCTTAACTGATTTTGACATCTTGTGTAGTGTCATTTTTGCTGATATAATGACTTGAATTTGAGGTGGCATTCTTGGTCTATAGATGTTGAGTTATACTTGTGCTTAGAATGGCTTGACGACAAGGCACGTTGAAATTATTCCTGATACATATAGTTGCACAACAAGTACCCATTGGCAATCTTAGGTTGTCATTTTAGCCACAATGCACCCACCATCACACTTCTAGTGCTTAGGACAAGTTTGAGCTTGATTATTAAAATTTTTCATTTTAATCCTTCGTTGGACTATGACATTTATATGAGCGATCCCCAAACCAAGATGCATTGTGATTGCCTCTCCTATGGATGCACCATAATATGATTGGAAGAGAAATATTATTTTTCTCCAGCGGGCTTTCTCTCATAAACCCAAAGACGCCCCAAGACAAGGCTTTAGGCACCGAGCATAAATTCTCTCTTCTCATAACCTTTCGGTCCCCGATTTTACTAAAAAAAGTAGGGTTATATCAAGTAGTTGGATCACTGTCTCTTACCATAAAAATGGTTCTATGTGCGTAACAACAACAACTATGAGAAATCCACCAATCCACATGTGACGTATGAATAATGAAAGTTGTGTATCATAGTCAATAGCTGGTAGGGTCATAATATCGGTTAATTTCATTCTTTTATCTAATTGAGAAAGAATTTACAAATTGATAAAACTTGGCGGGTGAATTTTCTATCTCCAAGGAAAACTGCTCTGATCCCCTATCAGAAAAATGCCCAATTTTTCTTTTGGGCTTTGATTCTCACATGAAATTCGTGTTTCAGCAACTCAAAAGTGGGTGGAGATTTTCTACTAATTAATTAGTATTCAAAATCAGTCCATCTCAGTACCTTTCTCTATCAAAACATCAGATTTTTAAATTCTTATATGGTCCCCTGGAATTCCTTCCAAAGCATGCTAAATAATTTTTTTGATTTTGTCATTTCACCAAGCCTCACTACATAGCGAGTTTGAAACTATCTATTTATTCACCAATAAATCATTTCAGAAATGCCCAAAATGTATTCGTGCAACGTATTTCACATGGCATGTCATTGTGTTTAGCTAAAAATGCATTCATATTTTCTTCTTTTGGTCGCAATGAAGAATGAGATGATTTATGATTGACATTGGAGACCACTAATACAATAGAGAAGGGGAGAAAACAATAAGGGTATGTGAAAATGAACTACAAGCATTTTGGAGAGCTTTGGAATGGCTGTGTTTAAGTCTTCTAACAGAAAAAATGATAATTTCGGATGTGTTTGGGTCTTCTAACAGAAAAAATGATTCTAAATGAATATGGTTTAAAATGAAACTTCTAAATAGTTTTGGGAATGAATGGAACTTTTAGAAATTTTAGGTTTAAAGTGTATATAAGTTGGTGATAATTTGAAGTTGAAAACTATATTGGGTAATTCTCATCACTATCTTCCTCTAAAAATTCTAATGATTTCAAACAAACAAAAATCTAGTTTCCTAAGCAAAACATGTTGGAAAAAAAAATTAAGGTGTTATACTAGGAGCTCCTGCTCTGAGAACAGGAGAAGATTATGTTGTATCCAGGCCGTCCGTTCTCAAAACAGACGGCCGGGATTTGAGAATGAGAGGAAAAAAAAGAAAACAAAAAAGAAAAAAGGAAAAAGGAAAAAGGAAAAATGTGTCAGAAAAAGTAAAAAGAAAAAATGAGAGATCTGGATCGTCCGTTTTGAAAACAGACGACCCAGATTGCGCAAACATAATCTCCTGTTGAGATTACCCAAGAGGATAAGATCCAAATCCAGTTATACTAGCAATAAACCTTATATTTATTATTTACAAACTCCAAATCTCATTTCTCTCAAACAATTAATTAGCACCATCCCACACCCCATCCTAAATTATAACGTTATTACCAACTCCATGCGTCCAAATTAGCACTAGCTAGAGTTTTCTAAATGTAACAGGTGATGTGCATCTATTTTCAACACTGATCTAATATGAATATTTAAGTTATATGTGAAACATCTTTGATTACCATCTCTTGGTTGTTTAGTGTCACAAATACATAAGTTTTTAGCTAATTTTATTACATGCACTATAAAATTTTTGCAAATAGCTAGGCACCCTATTACACAAATAAGTTAAATCGTACATCATTTACGCGTGCTTTCATTGTTTAATGTATTCATCTCTTTCAAATAAATATTCATGTTTAGAAAAAACTCATAACATTTCAGTTAAATTAATATTTGGTTATGTCTAGTAGGTGTAGTTGATAGACTCTCTCAATTTCCCATGCAAATTCACTAATCTAAAAAATTTACAAATGATTTTGTATTAAAAATAGTTTTGAAAGAGAATGAAATGATATTTTTCTATAAGTGGGATGCTTTTAAAGTGTTGAATTTTGTGTAACATGGAGAATAATTTGTAAAACAAAAAAAAAAAGTAAAAGTGCAGGCGATAAGTTTAGTAAACAAATCGTGGAAGAGGTGCCATAATTAACGCAAAACAGACAGAATTTGACATGGGTGAAAGGAGCGCTTATCATCATTGTAGTGGATGCATCCTTGAATCCACAAGCGGATAGTTCTTGAATAGCAAAAAAGAGAAACAAATTCTAGCTAGGAGCTTCTAATATGTACATAAATAAAAAATTGGTTTTGTCAATTATGTATTAACTTTGCTTGTGATTTGGGGACCACTAAAATGGTGAATCCACAAAACTCAGAAAGAATCTTGGGTAAAAAAAAATAAAATGCTTTATAATATGTACTAGAAATGCACTGAACAAGACTCATATTATTGAGGGTAGTGAAGCCAGCAAGTTGGTGAAAATATCTTGTATATGCTTCAAGAAGATTTGAAATTGGATTAATATTTATTCAGAATCTCACCACAGTCCCTCTTTTTGATGTGTAATCGCACTTGATGAATAGTGTTTGGAGATCATTTCTCATATTGCCTTCAAAACCAATCAAACGGTGGATATAGAAACCTCATCATTACATTGTAGAATATGCTGTCTTACCCACACAAGAAAATTATACTTGAGTTTACCTAACTAGTAACAATATTATAAAATAAAATAAATACTGAATTTTTAATTATGAGAATGCTGGGAATTTTACTCCAGACTTTATCAGCTTTCTCCGTTTACAAGTCACGTGCCACTATTATATATCCATATATGTTTCTATACAAGGTGCCAAATAACTTAGTGGATAGATAGATAATCACCTTATCTGATTTACTATTTCCGGTGTTTAATAGAGAAGTCTGGATTACTGATAATTAAATTTGGATTTTGACAGGACATGTTACCGCAAAGAGACAAAGGCACTAAGCCGAAAAATCTAAAGCTTCTGTTTAATGAAGATGAGAACAGCAATAAATCCCTGTCCTCAACTGAACACAGCTATTTGACACTGCATTCCTTAAATCCTAACACAATATTAAGTATTATCAAACAGGTGGATTGAGATGCTTGAATAGGGATGTCAAATGAGTGAGTTTAAGTTAGGTATGAGTATACCTACTAAATACCGAACGTTAAATTTTTATTATCCATATCTAACTCGTATCTATGCTAAATTAAATGGGTAGATGTAGATAATACCTACTAAGACATGAGTAATCAACAGATATTCAATGAGAGTACTCATATTTTTTTTTCTTTTTTCTTCTGAAACTAAAGGGCAATTTTTTTTCTATCCACCCAATAATTCTATTTTTACCATTCACTTCTGTCTATTCACCAAACTATGACCATGGAGATCAACAGCTCAGTTAAAATTACTCTTTCTCTAAATTGACAGACTGAACAATAATTTTCATCATAAATAGCTTAAACTAGAAATTGAGTTGATAAAATTGTTTAATAAACCTAGTAAAATTGATGATTTTAGTTTAGTTAATTGATTATAAAATCAATGATTCACTTAGTTTGGTTATATGATTGTTTGCTTATTAAATTGACGAACCAATTTAGTTCTATTGTAAAATAATGAACTATAGTTTGCTTATTCGGTTATAAAATTGATGATCCAATTTGATTTGATTGTAAATTTGATGGATTTCAATTACATTTTGTTATAGAATTGATGAATTTTAATGTTATTCAAATGTTAAATTGATGGATTTTGGTTCGATTCGACTATAATTGATGAATTTTAGTTTGGTGATTCAATTGATGATTTGATTTTGTTTGATGATAAAATTCATGAATTCTAATT
The DNA here is from genome assembly GCA_003255025.1 of Datisca glomerata. Lineage (NCBI taxonomy): Eukaryota > Viridiplantae > Streptophyta > Magnoliopsida > Cucurbitales > Datiscaceae > Datisca > Datisca glomerata. The sequence continues at coordinate 178,527 of QANY01009329.1, forward strand.
TTGTTTGACTATAAAATTTATTAATTTTAGTATTGGTTATTCGATTATAAAATTGACTATTCAGTTTAGTTAGTTTGATTATTCGATTATAAAACTGCAATGTAATTTAGTTCGGTTATACACAAATTAATTCCTTTTTTGTTTGATTAATAAAATGGATGAATTTTAGTGTTATTTTATCGTAACATTGATGAATTATGGTTCAATTCGATTATAAAAATTGACAACTTTTAGTTCCCTATTCAATTCAAGATTCAATTTAGTTCGATCATAAAATTATAAAATTAATGAAATGAATTACCAATCATCAGTGAAAACGAGAATTATATAACTGTTTTCATTATATATTGTTGTCTTTAGGAGAATCGTCGAAGATGGATAAAATTTCCTTAATTGGGATTGCCTGGGGAGTAGAGGTACTATTTTTTTTAGAATAAATGGATACCCAATGAGTATTGGATATTACACATACGCTACTGATTTATAATGGGTTAAAAAGTTATTCACCTAATAGAAACTCGTACTCATTTATAATATTTTAAAAATTACCCCTTAAGTCAGATTCCCACAATGATTTTTGCCATCCCTAGGATGGATCATGTCTGAAATATGATGTATCCATTGCATGATGGATCGAGTACGTGAATATAAGAATATCAACTTGACACAATTGTGGTGCATATCCATAATTACTTCATTCGAGTATGGAAAAAATATGAAGTATTATTTAGTATGTATAATCGAGAGATAAACAGTCAAGCATTTGGTAAAAATTCGATCAATAATTCACAGTGTGTGTAATTCAGATACTGGGACTAAACGTGTATTATATGTTTTCATTTAAAAATTTTGGTATGAAAAATTCAGCTACAGAATTTATAAATATATATCAATATAACAATATATTACGAATATAATAATAAAATATCATAAATACCTCAAGTCTATTCATATTTAAAATTCAATCTATAATCTATAATGTAAACTACGTAAACACATAGAATTGATAAATTATTGTTGTAAACAAATATATTACTAAATAAATATGAGCACTTCATACCATTTTAGTCAATTTGGAATTAATAAGAAAATATTCATTGATATATTCTAAAATAATAATAAGCCTTGTTCTACTTAACTCTGCTTATTTTGATATTTATTCATTCTTTTTATACTCTAATAAAATAAATTAAAAGAGATTAAAAACCAAAAGAGTTATGATCTTTTAAAATAAGTGAATGATAGATAATTAAATTATTAGTCAGTAAATACGAAAAATCTTTAAAGTAAATAAACAAATCTAAAAAACAAACCTTTAAAATCCACCACATATAAATGCTAAAAGTCAATTTATTAGCATATGGCAATCCCACTGCCCCATATAGGGAATAGAAGAAGAAGGCATGTGGGATTCTTCTATAAAAATACTACATGCTTTCTCACTTAGACACCAACGTGTCTGAGGTTAAAACACGCGCGTGGCGTGCAACTTTATGGCATTTTTTTTTTCAAAATGTATAATTCGTTAAATGAATTATACACGTTTAATACATTTTGAATTTTGAATGAAAAGTAAGGATAATTTCTTTATTTTTCAGCTGGATTCGAGAACGGACAGAATAATTCGGCAAAAATATTATACACGTATAGTAGGCGGACTTACTAACACTGTACCTATTTAATTAGACTTTGACGCTCAAGTCAATGAAATCACTTTGACATAATAATGTTAGAGAATTAGAGAGCGAATATCTTATGAAGAGTAAGATGTTTGTTACATAAATCAAAATCAGTGGTCGTAGCGAAAGTGTTGCCCGTGCAATAGATCGTTAGCAACAATTGTTTTTCATAAATTCTTTATGCCTGTTATTATGTGTGTGTATATTTGCTTATTTGCTTATTTATTTCTATTTATCTATTTCTCCCTCAAAATGGCTGGTCACGTCACCTTTAGTTAATATATCATTTTTATATTAATTGTAAAGTTATTCTACTGTAAACTTAAAATTACATTCTTGAAATTGTAAATATTAAATTACTCAAAGAATTGAATAGTCCATTGATAAAATCACAATATAGCCTATGATGAATTTCTTTTTCGTAAAACGCACACATGTCCTCTTCCCTTTTTGGGATAAAACATTATTTTCCTTTTCAAGGAGGAGATCAAAATTAAATTTATTGTTATTTTATTTAAAGTTCAAAATTAATCAGATCACATTTATTTGATAAATGACCAACTACTTTAAGGGACGTGACCGACCACATCATGTCACACAAGAATTCTTTGTGGCCTTATCTCCTTCTAATAGAGGGGGAGTCACTTTTAATTTAACATTTAAGTATGTTACATTTTTACTAATATGATTATCCACATTAATTACATATTAACTCTTATGTTATAAGTGAGAAGATAATTTTCACTTTGAATTATTAAATCAACATTATCTTAAAAGTTATCACCTCCCACTTAGTGAGGTGATCGGCTAATCACAAGCCACACAGGGTCCTTATGTGCCGTGATCTTCTTTGGAAAAATAATAAGATGCCATAGGAATAATTTCTTATGGTAGGCGCAGACTATGGCCCACACACTATCTAATCTATTTTAACATAATGAATAATCATATTTGCATGCCAATTATTTTAAAAAATTAATTGATTGAGTTCCTATAATAAAAAGTCACTGCTATTATCACATAAGTATGTGTAATAATTAAGAATTCCATAATTCTAAACTATTTAGTGGAATCCCATTTTTTACTTGTCTAACTAGTGTTAACAGAGATAGCACATCGGTTCATGGACCTAAAATTTCAAGCTTCAATAAAATGTATAATTAATTCAAGTCTTTAATTACTATCATTTTTTTATATTAATTCTAAGGTTATTCCACTGTAAACTAGTCTTGAAATTATAGATATTAATTACTCAAAGTGTTGAATAATCCAAAAATCACTATAAGAGATCAATCATTCATAAATAGTTCATGGTTAGAGCAAGGTAAATAATTCATTAACCTCTCTAATTATTCTTTCTCCTTGAGTTACGTTGATTTTCTAATGAATGATAAATTTACATCATAAATCGAGCGTTCACGTTCAGGACCTGAATCAATGCTTAAGAAAACTATTTATCTGACTTCATAATAAACGATAGATTTCATCTTGTAAATTAACATTACTTCACTACGCTTCCAATATACAAGAAATTAAGTTCGATGAGATATATGAGTATTTATAGAATAAATAAAAAAACATAATATAATAAACATGAGTTTGTTTATTACTCAGGATTGAGATTGTTCTATACATGATCATCACTATGATAAAACTTGAGTACACTATTTTCTAACAGTATTACTAGAGATTAAAATTTATCGTGGGTACATTCCTATATAATCTTATTATAAGAAGTACCTTCATTACAATGTCTCCATGTTAATAGTCTAGATAAGAATGTTTCACTCTTAAGAAAATAAGTTTTACTTGTAATTATTGATTAATTAAAGATCTCACTTTATGTTAATTGGATTTTTTATTATTATCCTTAAATATTATTTTCTTTTAGATAACTCAAATAAATAATGTTTAAGGTCACATATAATAACTATGGAATTTTCATGATATTTATAAAGTATCTGATATATATGCATGCAATTACTAAATGTAAAACCACTTTATTTATTTATTTATTGACAATAACGTCTTTTCATCATATCTTTATATAGCACTTTTCTCAACAATCTATGACTTACCCTAAAGTAAATGAGTCTGAACCCTAAATCATAAATCCTTTATATGACTTCTTAATTCTTTTGAATTTCCCATTGCTCCTCTATCTTCACAGTAAATCTTAACTGGTTCATTCATATCTAGAACGACTTTTAGATTTTCTAAGAACTTTTGGAGCCAGACTGCTTCCTTTAGCTGCTTCACTATATATTTAGCCTTCATAACATAATCAGTAATAAAAGCTTATTTGATGCCTTTTCATATTATAGTCCATTCAACAAAAGTCAACATCGATCATCACATTGACTTTCAAGAAAATCTATCCCATTGAAAATTAGAATGAGTGCAACCATTAGGAATTAAAGTTCTCGCTGGAGTTTATCAACATATACTTCTCGTTCTTTGAAGATATGTTTGCTTGACCAACACAGTACTAATAACTCTTTCTTAAAATCTAGCATGAGAAGTATCCCAAGAAAATATCTTGAATCTCCTAAATCTTTCATTTAGAATTAGTTAGCTACCCTGACTTTACACGTGATGATGATTCCATATCATTCTCATTGAGAAAAATATCAAAACGTTAAAGAACTATACCACCTTTTTATCTTTGATATACTTATAGACACATAGTTTATTGAGTTTTGATCAAATCTATGAGACTTAATAGCCTCATCAAATCTGATGTTTGATGATCTAGATGTCTACTTGAGTCCATAAATGGGCATTTACAGTTTGCAGACCTTTTGCTCTGAGACTTCAACCATGAACCGCTCTTATTGCATCACGTAGATGATTTCATTGAGATGGTCATTTAGAAAATCCTCTATACATCTATTTGTCATATCTTATTGTCGATATATGTAGCAGCAGATAAGAGTAGCTTACGGACTTAAGCATGTATTCTGTCCTTTTGGGTAAAACCTTTTGCTATGTGCCTAGCTTTGAAAGTCTCAAATTTCCTGTCTATCCATCTATTTCTCTTGAAGATCCATTTAGACCCTATGGATTTTACGCCTTCAAGAAGATCAAGATCTTAGATATAGGTAAAGTACATTGACTCCATCTCGAGGTTCATTGTCTCTTGCCATTTCCCTTTATCTGAAGTTTCCATTGCAGAGCGATAAATCAATGGATCTTCTTTACAATCATCAGAGGTGACAACCTGTTCCTTTCCTATATGGCATGTAATCTGATTGCACTCTCATTATGTCGAGGTGTTAAAGATATTTGATCTTAAGTCGCGGTCTTATCATTTTATCATATGACAACAATTGTTGGTAATGGTCTGACATGATCAGAAAGTAACTCCTTTAACACAACTTTGCTATGGGGTTTGAAATCAATCATATAGTTATTCTCAAGAATAGCGGCATTTTTTGATAGAAACATCTTTTTGTCTCGATGATTATAAAATACACACTCTCTTTATACTTTTCAAAAGTGTCAGTTTTTTTTACATTAGGTAGACATATCCATATCCAGAATAACTAATAATATCGTTTAAGAGCGGATAGACATTCCACAAAGTGTCACTACCCAATTTATTAAGGCCGAGCATAATAGAACCAAGAGACTTTGTGACAATAATCCAAATGAAATGGTATTTAATCGTGGAACCATGTCATGTGCACTTATCAGAATCAAAATAGATCAATTACGCGATCCACTTATCATCGCCAACATAACTATAAAAAAATCAATAAAAATGCATGAGCTGTTATTGAACATTATAAAGTTGGGTTGTGCTAATTCCATACGAATCATTACTAGGTGCTAATTCCATACGAATCATTACTAGAAAGCATGTGCCCATCAGTTTAGCAATGGTGCAAAAAATGGAATATAGATTGCATTAATCCTTATGGTTAAATAATGTACCGAACTAAGCCAAAAATGACACAGTTTGGTTAGTTTGTTAAGTATCATTGGTTCGGTTTGGTTCGTAAATGTAAAGAAACTTAAGTTTCGATTCGGTTCATGATTTGTGCATTTTTTTAATTGAAGCGAATAAAAATAACTATATATATATANTATATATATATATTCCTAGCCCTAGCTGCCTTAGCATTATCCCATCCCAGCACCTCCCTCTCATTTCTCATCATCCCTTTTCTCTATCCCCCTCCCTACTTTTTGTGCATAAATTCTTTCTCCTCACCGCCACCCTCCACATTCAGTTTCTCTCACTCTCATCCATTTCATTTCCTATAAATCCACATAGCAGAATGGTTCATGAGCCATAAATCATGGTTTCGTGTGTTTATATTTTAATCAGATGTGGAGTTTCAGGAGGGCACATGAACTTGTAGGGTTTCTAGCTTTGTAGAGCTCAGATTGATCAAGATTTGAGGAACGAGTTCATCTTCTCACAAAGGCTCCTTACAGTACGCGAGTTCCCTAGCAAAGGCATATCATTTTGTTGATCATGAAGAAATGAACTTTTTCACTATGGGTTCAAAAACTTCAGATCTCCTCCAGATCTCCTTTAAATCTCGTATATTATTATTGTAATTGAAGGCTTATTATGTTTTGCATGTTAGATTTAGGTTTGAAAACTCCAGTTTGTTTTGTTATGGGCTAAAATTGAAGACATTTTATGTTTTGTATATCAGATTTAGGTTTTAAAACTCCATATGTCTTCTGTTGTGATTGAATCGAAGGCTTTTATGGTTTGGTTATTAGATCTAGGGTTTCAAAATTTTCTTTTGAAATAAATTTTGGAGTTAATTTAGGGATTTCATCGAATTATATGAAATAATATTTAGGGATTTGCTACGATGCTGCTGGTGATTTAAACTTATTTCATGTTGTCTTCATCAATTTTACTTTGTGGTTTCAATTTTAGAGGGTTTCGCTGTCACCTACCGAGCCGAACAAATCAAACCAAACCAAATCAAATTTTTCGGTGAGTTTTTGTTCGGTTCTCATCACTTATTTGGTTCAGTTCAATTTGAGATATACGTGAATTTATCACTTCGATTCTGTTCAATTTTTTTCCATTAATTGAACTACACCGAATCGTGAACACCCTTACCTATGAGAGAATGACCCTTTAGGGAGTGAGGCTATCCATAACCGTCTCTAGTTTGTACTTTTAAAAGTCCACCCATAGACATCAGAATGCACTAACTCAACATGTATCTTGGCTCTTTAACCATTAGTTAAGAATGATCTTTTGGTCATTTTGCCTTCGAGATAAGATTCACAGACGGGTGGAATGCCAACTCTTAGCTCTCTTAAAGTACCATATTTTACAAGTCTTTCAATTATATTCAGGTTAATATAGGAAAGTCAAAGATGCCATGTGTGTGCGCTATGGTTTTGCGATATTTTTTTCTTTTAGATAATGGTTCGACATTAATGAACATCCCAATATTTAGTAATGTGTTGGACATTGGTCTTACATAATAAACACCACATCCACAACAAATCTTTAAATTATTTCTAGAAATAATAACTTATTCTCATATGAAAAACCAAATAGTTGTTCAAATAAATCAAAACAAAAATCGAATTTCTTCTTACATCAAGAATAAAATAAACATGTTAAGAAATTGGAAATTTATCGTTCATGAATAGAAGTACTCTAACTACTCCCATTGTTGTTGTTGAAAACTTGGCCCTATTGCTTACTTGCATCACAAAGTCCCCTCGCCAAGCATCCTTGAAGAACTAAGTGTCTGTAACAAGAACAAACATGGTAATCGCTCCCATCAAGTATCCAGGTTGATAACTTATTCTCTACTTAACTCGTTTCTATGACAACTAAATCATATTTACCTTATGTTTTCTTTGGTTTTAGCTCCTCAAGATATTTTATTTTTCTTCCAGTGACCTTGTTGATTATGATGGAATATTTTTCTTTTGCTTCTGGTTAACGGTCTTGCATTCTTTGTTTTTGTTCTTTTTTACTCTCTTATTCTCTCTGTTAGTCTTTTCTTCATTCTTGTTCTACCTCTTAGTCTTACTAAAAGAGGATTCAATTTCAACAAAATTTGCTACACTTTTTTTCCTTTTTTGATGGACTCGAAGGTTTGAAGCTTATTTAGCAACATAGTCAAATTATACTTCAGCTTGTTCATGAAGTAGTTGCTCTTGAAGTGAAGGAAATTTGGGAATATGATCTCTAAGATCATACCTACTTGGGTAGGCTCGTCAATTACTGCCCCATTATTGTCGGCCTCATTGATGTGACTAATCATTATTAGAATATGTTCATGGAATGAGGAGTCTCTTTTGACCTTCATAATAGCCTTAACAGAACCTCATGACTAGACTGGTTAGATGAGCGACCAAACATTTGTTGGTGTGACTCCATTATCACATAAGCACTATCTAGTTTCTTATCTCACTTCTAAGCACATTGGTCATTCCTGTGAGCAAGTAGCATCAAACTTTATCATTAGTGTATGCATCTTAAATAGATTTAGGTGCATTGAAGGCAGACTCGAGAGGACATTCCTTTATAAGGACGAAGCATGATGTTTATATTTGACAAAGTTTACGCCAGTCAGTTTATCATTAGCAAGAATCACGATGATAAGTTTAGACATGCTATTAAAATAAATAGAAAGTCATTCAATTTGCAAGCATGAATATCATAAGATCAATTAGACATAGTAAATCTGATGCATGATGCACATAAAAATACATAAAATGATGTTTACTAATTAAGCCAACGATTATTAAATCTCAACCAATCACATGCGACCGTTGGTTATGTCATATTATTTCCTAATTGGATTGAGACACGCTCGATCAATAAATGTTATCTAAAATATCTCATGGTTTCAAAATTTATTAATTTTCATTATTTTGTTCAAGATATAATTAACAAGTTTAATTATATATTTATAAGTGTAGCCCATAGTTTTAGATTTCAAAAACTTAATTCTAAATTGTTGTTGTAAGATAGGTCAATCTAGAAATACATATCAAAATCCTATCTCTAGGAAGGCAATCTCTATATTGAATCAAATGGCACTCTCTGTAGGGAGGACAAAAACTAAGCCGTCTCGGGGTACCATATTTATTATCATGTTGTTGTACTAACAGTAAAGACATGGGTCGATATTGCACATTCATTTTACAAAGTATGTTTATTTCTAAAAGATCTAACCCTCTATCAAATCTCAGTAAAATAAAACACTTTAAAATTACTAAATTAAATAATTAAATATTATAAATACATAAGCTAGATGTCACAATTTTTTACTCTCAACTTTTTTAAGTCTCCCCACTCCTAACTCTTTTATTTTTAACTCTCTCATTTACATTAGAAGTAAAACTTATAAATAAATATTGTAAGTTTAATTCTTATATGTTTCTCTTATTTTACCTATAAAAGGAAGAGATTGTCCATGAAAAAATCAAGAGAAACAATTGGTTCTCTCTTCATCTTCTTCTTCATGTTCTTCTTCTTCTTCTTCATCTTCTTCTTCTTCTTCTTCTTCATTATTCTTAAGCTAATTTATTTCTTAAATTATTGATTCATCTTATATTTAATAAAAGGTTATCAACACGAAGCGTTTACCATAATCGGTTGTTAAGGTGAAAATTTGATTGTTGACTATTCTATTACATTTTAGTGTTTTCTCAAATCTTAGGTAACAATCTTGTTTGATTTTATGTTGATAATTGATTCAAATCTTCGATAATAATCTCATTTTATTTTATGTTTGGTAATTGAATATAACTTATAAAGTGTAGTTTATAAGCATTTGTCTAGAATTAGTTACCATTGAAATATTATTACTTCTTTGTGATCTTACATAATATATTCTAATTTATGTTTAAAATGGAAAATGGGCACTTATTATGAAATAGATTTTTAATATAATTGGTCTAAGAAAATATAGTCTGTTAATTTTTTTAATTAGATTGTTTAACATGTTCTTTTATCAATTAATAGATAATTTTCATGTTCAAGATTTAAATAATAATAATTTTTCTTAAATTTTGTGTAACCTAGCAATGGCAAGATAATATCTTACAATATTTTTTTCTGGTAGTGATATAAGTTATGAAATTTTATAAAACAATATAGTATTGAATAGTGGAGAAAAATCTAAATTAGATATTTTTATAGCATATGTTTTCATTTATTATTCTTAAATGAATGTTTGTTTAAATAAGAATTGGTTTACTATAGCATTTTAATATTTATTGCTATATTTAAATTTATTCATTTATGATTTGTCCTAATAATCATCTAATGTTATATTTTAATGTATTATTGCATTGATATTTCTATCTTTTTATTCTAATTACTCTATTATTTTGTTATGCAATTACTATAGATCTAAAAATATCAAATCTTACAAAACTCGAGTTCATTGCTCTCAACATTTCGGGAAAAAATTATTTATCATGGACTCTTGATGAGGAAATGAACATTGATGCCATGAACCTGTGGAATACAATTAAAGAATGAAATCAACCATCCCTGCAGGATCAAGCAAAAACTATGATATTCCTTCACCACCATTTACATGAAGGATTGGAAATTGAACATCTCATCATAAAAGATCCTCTTCAGATATGACTATAAAAAACTGTAATACTTCCAAAGGATCGTTATTACTGGATGCACCTGATGTTGCAAGATTATAAATCAATTAGTGAATATAACTCTACATTATTCAGAATTAGCTCACAATTAAAATTATGTAGAGAAATTGTCACTGAAGAAGATATGTTAGAGAAAACATATTTTACTTCTCATGCCTCTAATGTGCTCTTGTAGCAGCAATATCGAGAGTGTGGGTTTAATAAATACTCTTAATTATTTTCTTGCAAACTTGCTGCTGAGTAAAATAATGAGCTTTTATTGAAAAACCATTAATCTTACCCAACTGGCTCAACATCATTCCTAGAAGTGAATACTACATCATTTAGTAATCGTGGGCATCGGCAGGGATGTGGGTGTGGACGTGGCTGTGGTCGAAGTAATCAACACCGTGGTAGTCATAATCATAATAGTAAATCATATGGTTATTAGAATAAGAAAATCACACCATTCCATCATATGGATAAAAAACATGGAAAATGAAAAGGTTCACAGAATAAGCCTTCTAAGAATTATGAAGAAGTTTGTTATAGTTGTGGCATAAAAGGTCACTTGTAGTGTACCTGCCTTATGCCTAAGCATTTGGTTGATCTATATCAAGCTTCTATGAAAGGAAAATGTAAAGAGATTGAAATAAATTTTGCTGATCATAATAATTCAGTTGGTATGACCCACTTAGACATTTTCGACTTTCTTAAGTTCACATTTCTTATTTTGTTTTATTTCTCTTTAATTTCTTTTAATAACAAGACTTTGAAAATTTAGTTTCTTCATGAATAAAATTTTTTTAATTTCTTTGTTAACGAATAAATATAACATTTACAGATCACTTAATAGAGTAATAAATTAATGTTTAAAATATATGTCTGGTAGATAGTACATAAACTCATATGATTCTTAAGGATAAAAAATATTTCTCTCATTTGACTTTAGAAGAAACAATAGTAAATACAATATCTGGCACTACGAAATTAATTAAGGGCTCCGGAAGAGACAACATTATACTACCTGGTGGAATAAAATTTATTATTAATGATGCAGTATTCTCTACAAGATCTAGAAGAAATCTGCTTAATTTTAGAGATATTCGACTTTGTGGTTATCATATTGAAACAATTTATGAAAATAATATGAAGTATATATGCATTACTTCATATGCCTCAAGTAAGAAGAAAATATTGGAGAAACTTTCATCTTTGTCCTTTGGGTTATATTATGCAATTATAAGCTCAGTTGAGTTAAATAATATGATGAGCCATAAAATCACTAACCCAAAGACATTTGTTCTTTGATATGATTGATTAGGACATCCTTGGTCCATAATGATGAGAACAATTATAGAAAATTCACATGAACATCCACTAAAGAACCAAAACATTCTTTTGTCTAGTGATTTTTCATGCAAAGCTTGTTCTGAAGGCAAGTTGATTATCAAGCCATCTTTACCTAAAGTTATGAAAAAATCTCTTACATTTTTACAGCGTATTCAAGGAGATATTTATGGGCCTACACATCCATCATGTGGTCCATTTTGGTATTTTATGGTGTTAATAGACGCATCTACATGTTGATCACATTTAAGTCTTCTATCCACATGTAATGCAGCTTTTGCTAGATTATTGGCTCAAATAATTCGACTACGTGCATAATTTTCTGATTATACAATTAAGATGATTCATCTTGATAATGCTGGTGAATTTACATCAAAAGTATTTGATGATTATTGCATGTCAATTGAAATTGATGTTGAACACTCTGTTGCCCATACTCATACTCAAAATTGTTTATCAGAATCATTGATTAAATGATTACAATTAATTGCTAGACCATTATTAATGAGATCAAAATTACATATTTCTGTTTGGAGACATGCTAAATTACATGCTACATCATTGGTACGTATAAGGCCCATTGCTTACAAACTGTAATCGTTGTTACAACATGTCTCAGGACAAGAACCAAATATTTCCCTTTTGGTTGTGCTGTGTATATTCCACTTTCCCCAACCCAACGCACAAAAATGGGTCTTTAAAGACGACTTGGGATTTATATTAGCTTATAATCTCCCTCAATAATTAAATATCTAGAACCACTGACAGGTGATATGTTTGCAGCAAGATTTGTTGATTGTCATTTTGATGAGACAACATATCCAACATTAGGGGGAGAGAAGTCACCAGAAAATAAATATGAAATTTCTTGGAATGCTTAATCATTGTCTCATCTACATCTTCGTACAAATCAATGTGAACTTGAAGTTCAAAAGATAATTTATTTGCAAACTATTGCAAATCAATTACCTGACACATTTGTTGATACAAAGAAAGTGACTAAATCACACATACTAGCTGCAAATGTTCCAACATGGATTGACGTCCTGGCAGGACAAGTTGTTAGTAAAGTATGCCTGAAGCGTGGTTGACCTATTGGATCAAAAGGCAAAAAGCTCTGGAAGAAAAAGGATAAAGAAATTATGAATGGGGTTGAAGCTTTTGAAGATGTCACTCCAAATAAAATAAACAATATCTATTCAATTGGAGGACATAGAATTTGTTTCCCCAGAAGGGCAGTACACAATAATAAATAGATCTCTACAAATTTTACCAATATTGAAAAAAGTTTAGATCACGATGAAATATTTGACGATGTATTTATATACAATGTGACACTTGATATTCTAAAGGATCCTGAAGATCTTGAACTAAAATTTGTCGAAGGATGTTGTCACAAAAAAGATTGGCCAATGTGAGAAAAGCAATACAAGCAGAATACAAGCAGAGTTCGATTCGCTTTCAAAATGAGAAGTATTTGGACCTATAGTCCAATCACCTGAAGGTGTAAAACTAGTTGGATACATATGGGTATTTGTACGAAAGCGTAATGAGAATAGTAAAATTGTTAGATATAAAGCACATCTTGTAGCACGAGGTTTCTCAGAGAGGTCTGGTCTTGATTATGACAAGCCCTACTCCCCTGTAGTGGTAACAACATACTTGTATGACTCACTTGACAGTGAAACATATATGAAAATCCCTGAAGCATATAATTTAAAATCCCGTAACATATGTTCAATTAAATTATAATGATCTTTATATGGTTTGAAACAGTCTGGGCGCATGTGGTGTAATCGTCTTCGTGAATACCTTTTGAAAGAAGCGTATATGAAAAAATTAATTTGTCCATGTGTTTTTATTAAGAGATCAAAATCAAGGTTTGCCATTATTGTTGTGTATGTCGATGATTCAAATCTTATTGGTACCCTTGCAGATCTAAATAAGGCCATAACTTATCTAAAAAGAGAGTTTGAAATGAAGGACCTTGGAAATAATTTTTTTTGTCTCGGCCTACAAATAGAACATTTATTAGACGAAATATTAATCCATCAATCACCTTACATAGAAAAAGTTATGAAGTGCTTTATATAGATAAAGCACATCCATTGAGTTCTCCAATAGTTGTGAGATCACTTGATATTAAAAAGGATCGTTTTTATCCTCGAGAAGATAATGAATTAGAGTGCAATTGGTGCTCTCATGTATCTTACACATTGCACACATTCTGATATAGCATTTGTTGTTAAACTACTTGCGAGATATAGTTCTTCATTAAATCGAAGGCATTGAATTAGAGTTAAACACATATTTCGTTATTTACGTGGAACAATAGACATGAGTCTATATTATTCAAAGACGTAAAAATCACAACTAATTGGTTACTCAGATGCTGTATACCTTTCTAACCATTATAAATGTCCATCGTAAACTGGTTATGTGTTTACTTATAATGATACAACTATATCTTGGCGATCTGTGAAGCAAACTATAGTGGCTACTTCTTCAAACCATTATGAAATACTTGCGATCCATGAAGCAAGTAGAGAGTGCATATGGTTAAGGTCAGTGAGCCAACATATCAGAGAAATATGTAGATTATCCTCAATCAAAGATAACTCTATGCTTTTATGCGAAGATAATGTGACCTGTATCGTCCAACTTAAATGAGGGTATGTAAAAGGAGATCGAAAAAAACACATCTCACCAAATTTATTTTTCACCCATGAACTCCAGAAGAATGGAGATATAGATGTGAAGCAAAATTTGATCAAGTGATAATCTTGCTGACTTATTCACTAAAGCATTTTCTACTACAACATTCAAGAAGCTTATTTACAAGATTGAAATGCTTCATCTTCGAGACATTTTATGATGGTGGTTATATTAACATCGGGAGGATATACAAGGAGTGTCCACTATGAATATACTGTACTCTTTTTTCTTCATGAGGTTTTTCCTGTGGGGTTTAACTGGGCAAAGTTTTAATGAGGCAGATAAACTTTACAAGTATAAGAAATTTTGTACTCTTTTTCCTTCGCTAACATTTTTTCCCCAAAGGGTTCTTTCCTAACAAGGTTTTAATGAGGTATATTTTTTGTATGATGGACATCTAAGAGCAAGTGTCGTAAATACATAAGCAAGATGTCACTATTCTTTATTCTCAACTTTTTTTAACCTTCCCCGCTCCTAATTCTTTTATTCTTTAACTCTCCAATTTACATTAGAAATAAAAGTCCTAAATAAATATTGTAAGTTTCATTCTTATATATTTATCTTATGTTGCCTATAAAAGGAAGAGATTGTCCATGAATAAAATCAAGAGAAACAATTGGTTCTCTCTTCATCTTCTTCTTCTTCTTTATTCTTAAGTTAATTTATTTCTTGAATTTTTGATTCATCTTATATTTTATAACATTAAATTAATTATTATAAAAAATAATTTCTTTTTTAAGTTTCACATAATTTTAAACACTTTAAAATTATAAGCTTAATATAAATTTCACAAAATCAATGGCCAATTTTTAATTCACATTTCTTTATATAGATTTGCAAATCGAAATTGCTAATCTTATTAATTAAATGATGTTAGTGCATTACATTATTTCCTAAAATATTGTTGGATAATAGATGAATGAGGATGTCATATCATAATAATAATGAGTAAGAACTTTTCTATATTATATGGCGTATGATATTCATTGACATTTTGTATTACTATCAACATAAAAGTAAAATACAATTAAAAGATCAAAATGAAATTAGCCGGATCTCTTCGATATGAAAATTACACTGAATAAAAAATAATCAAAGTTATAAATTCATCCTTTTGTAGCTTCCTCGTAATGGGCTCAATCCGATTTGGACAGTAGCAGGCTAAGAAACCGATGGGCCTGAAGGTCCATCAATCTTTCAAGTATGCGGCCAGCCGTAGACTGGACAGGTCATTTAGCGGTCTGGCCCTGCATGCCAGAGAGTTTGCACGCTTTGGCATAGCGCCTATTATGTGCCAAGCGTGCAAGCTGTTAGTGCACCAAACCTGCGCAGTGTTTTGTGGCGCTATCGCACTTGGCCCGCGCATGGCATGACGTGTATCGACTACGGCAAGCCCACAATGTTTAGTGGTCGTCATGCATATTGCTTACTGAGTAGTAGCATTTGGCTCACTCATGCATATTGCTTACTCAGCGTACATTCATGAAAGATAATTAAATTTATTTGTGATTATCATATGATCACAATATTAAATTAATACATCAAATAGTCGGCTAATCTAACACTAATTATAGGAACAATGGACCCCACATATGTAATACCCGACACATTTTCTTAATATTCTTTAATTACAATAATAGTTCAATAATTACATGTCAATCATATTCTCAATTAGGGTTTACAATTTTTGTTCCAATCAAACTACAATTACAGGAAATTCATGAAACCATATAATTAAGGACTAGAATCAGTATCCATACATTTATTACTTGAATCAATAACATCCAAATTCATACACTCATGCATATTCGTCGAAATAGTTTTTTGTGGTAAACGATAGTAGATTGTTTCGCTGTTGCATTCTAAGAGACAAACACCTAACGACCTCAAGCACCCACTGGAGGAGGTGAAAATCTTTTTAGGAGATTGTATGATATACATACCTCGGCTCAATCGAAGATCTAAAATTTCTCCATCATATCATTCAGTATCTTATTCATATTCTAAATTATCGTAACTTATAAAATTTTATATTATAAATAAATAAATGAGTGGAGAGAGTGGGTTGGAGGAAGTAACTATACAGAAGGGAGTGGGAAATCAGATAAACTTTAACAACTTTCATGTAGTTTAACGGGCAAAGATGGGAAAGAACTCCCATGTCCGACTTCTACTCTCTCTCAGTATATATTTTTTAACCTAGCATTCACTTTTAAAAATAATTAATTATACCACAACATAAAAAATTTCAGTTAGGATTTTTTATTGAAAAGAAACCCATCCTTGTTAATTTAGAATTAAAATTTGTTATTCATAATATTCAAAGAAACAATTTAGTTAAATCTCATTACCCAAAGAATGTTGAACTAATAATCATCTTTGTGGTGTTTTAATCAAATTGAGTTGCGGAAATTTTTTTACATAATCAATGAATAAGTATTAGTTTAATCTAAGAGTACTACCTTAATATTTCTAACTATAATGCCTAGAATTTAATCACTGAGAGATATATATGAGCTTAGCATATGGAATGACAATTAAAAGAAAAAATTTCTGATTAGAACCCAAACTCTTTCACACTAGAACTCAATTTTTCTACACACTACTGCAAACTCAAAACCAGAGAAGACAACAATGAGATAGTATATGAAACTGTTTGAGTTTGGTGTGCTGGAATGAAGAGAGATGTAATCTTATAGGCACATGGAGGTTTAGAATTGAAAGAATGAATTTATTTCTCAAATAAATTAAGGGTCAATTTTGAAAAATGACATATAACCGTTACGTAATAAATTTCTGAATTAATATTGAAATCTAATTCTAAAATAAATTTCAAAATTATTTAGACAATTTAATGCTGCATTTATTTAGACAAGTTAGTAGAATTAAGAGTTAGAAGATCAATCAATACAAGTGTAAACTGATCATACTTTCACATTTTTCTAACTTAATGAGTGCACTTGAAACATTACTTTCTCATTCACCCAAACACCGTGTTAGAGCATATGAGTTCCCATCCATCATGACCCATCAAAATAAGAAGTGGATACCATTCGAAATTTAACCTCAAAATGGTACCTCAAAATCAAATTTATTACTAATTATTTCTCATTTTTCCAACAAAACCAACTATCTAGGTTTGACAGAGGATTAGAGAAGTTCCCATTGAGAGTTATTCACTACCGATAGAGCTCAGGGCTGAGTTCACGTGGGGAGAGTCACCTGTAAAATCACCTTTGGGAGAGAGATAGGGAGGGAGGGAGGGAGAGGGAGAAAGAGAGGGGGGGGGGGGNGGGGGGGGGGGAGATCTAAGAGAGAGAGAGCTTTGATGTTGAAGAGTGAAGATGAGAGAGATGTGTGCCTGAGAGTTCTTATTTTTCATCGAAACAACGACTTAATTTAAATTCGGAGCGGGTTGTGAAAAATATAGCATTTTTCCCGTGTCTATTTACTTCTTTTGGGTTGTGAAAAATATAGCATTTTTCCCGTGTCTATTTACTTCTTTTATAGATTTTGGTGTCTGAACGCTATCCTTTGATACTATAAAAGTAGAAAATTATCGTAGTGTACCTTTCTTTTATTTATGTTGTTTTCAATAAAGAATGGATTGAGACGTTTTTTCCTTAGTGCTAGAAAATTTGAATATGGGCGCCTATGATGGATCAACAGGAACCATTATCAAAACGAATGATTTGTAGCTTTTCATGTGAAAAACTACCATTGGAAGTTTATAAGGAAAACTTTCATTAGAGAAAACATGATACTTGAGATTTTATAGGAATTTTTTTACCGAATTCGGATTTAGTTGTTAGGACACCCCTCAAGAAGGGTCCTAGACAAATACAGTCTATCTCGTCGATGTGGCGCACTCTCTATATTCCTCCTTTTCTGGATTCACGGTCACTACATGTTGACACATAGCATAATGTGAAAGGCAGCTAGTGTATGAGAATCTTCCTCATAAATGCCCTGACCCACGTGGCTATGATTATAATAAGTGATGACTTGATGTTGCCACCTCAACAAGTTTGTTGAAGTGTAATTACGTATGGTCCACTACCAATTAATCAAGGAGTTAGTTAGAGTAGACCCCGCCTGTAACTTTCTCTATAAATAGTGGCATTCCCTCTCATTGTGAAGGATTTTGGACACTTGGAGATTCATTTGGTATTTCTCCAACTAAGAGCATTTTGTCACCTTATATAGGTTCGCTCAACGTACTCGATCTTCATTCTTCAAACCTCAATTTTCATATTTTCAGGCTAGATTTGTCGTTTATTGAGCGTAGACCACACTTGTAACTACGTCACATGATGCCACGGTCACATCCCCTTAGCTCCTAAATAAAAAATATTAAAAGATCATCATTCTTACCTTACACTTGATTTGTCTCAATAGGAACTTTAATCTTTTACTGATTTTGTATCTGAAACATAGAAGAAATTACTCAAAAAAAAAAAAAACAAACGGGGGATTAGGATCTCAACTGATAAATTTTAACTTCAATAGTAGTGAGGGAGACAAAACTAATCAAACTCAAAATTAAACCAAATTTGTTTGTTGAAAGAAAATCATTCTCCCAAAATTGAAATCAAGTTTTTTCAATACAAAATTAAGGGCTTTTAGGCTGTGGAACAAGTGAGGAGTTCGTTTATATGATTTTCTACACGATCTGTCACGTGATTCATTTCTTAGATCCATTTCGCAGCATAATCAAGTAAGTCTACTTGACTGTATATATCGACACTAGTATCAGAGCATGATCTTGATGTTTTCATGCCTATATGATTGTCAAGAAACTTGTTTTACATATCTTTTTAACCGAATTAGATACCATATATTTTCACTCTAGTTCGGTGCTAGACATCATTGCGTTCTTTCTGTAGTTTAATGTGCTATGAGTTATCTCAATTGGTGTGTTCATTTTATCTGGATTAGGTATTGAGCACTTAACCGAATATGTGTTTACTGAGATTTCCATTTTCTATCTTAGTCTTTTGAGTGCATCGGTTGAAGACATTACAAAACTTATTTATTGCATTACTTAGTGCCTGTTTGATGCACGAATTGTTACAAGATAAGTTTATCAGTATTTTGTTTAGACGTGCACTGCTTATAATTACCTTGCACTAAGTTTTGTCTTTTTCATCTAAGTGCGTTTGTATACTGTCCGATGATAATTTGATTTAGTTTCTTCAACCATTAGAAGTGTTCTATTTTATTAGTTTCTATACAAAGGTTTTTCGAATTTCTTGTATGCTTGAAAACTTTGCACCATTTGGAATAGAAAAACCGTTTGATTTGATTTGGAACTGTGATTCACCATGCAATATCATCGCTGTATATTCTGTAAATAGTGTATAGTGCTTACAAAGTATGTTTTCTTGTGAATTAGTTCTTTAAAGTGATCGAAGTTTACAAAGTGGACTTGGGTATACGAAAAGAAATTGAATCAAAATTTGACTTTTTCTTTATGGTTGTTTTAATTTTATATTTTGTGGGATGCTGAATTAAAGTTTAACTTGCATTCCATGGCATTTTAAATCTATGCATTGAACATATATAAAAGACTGAAATGATATAAATTATTTGTATGTTAGTGTAAAGATGGATTAGGATCCAGGATCATATACTTTGTACTATGAATTTTGTGAAAATGAATTCATATCACAACATGATAGAACATGTAGTACATTCGAGTAAAATGTATAACGAAGTGCAAAAAAGGTGAGATAGATATATGCACAGTTCTTCTCAATTCTTTGCTAGACTCATTGAATACATATAAATAAGAGATCTTGGAAAGCATTCCTCTAGACAATACTGGAGTACTACTGAAGATCAAGAGAAGAATGCAATTCGCTATTGATAGATCCCGCCTAGTGTCCCCCCGCCTTTCGACATGGAGAGTATACAATGACAACTTCTGGACACTCATGCCCGATCATGAAACTGGCTGTTGAAAATTCCTCATTCTCTTTCATGTGAATTTCATTGTGGGATTGGCCGATCTGTTGCATTATCGTAATACGTAAATCTTCGGAGCGCAAGGTTGAGCCTTGCTTAGGAAAGAAGGGATATTCACTTAATGAGGTCACATGTTCAAGTCTCGAACACATATTGATGTTATTATTAGAAGATTAAGTATACCTTTCAAAATCCCATTTTTTCAACATATAGTGATTATTTTTAATATTATTTTCAAATTAAGTAAGTTGATATGTTTAATATAGTTCTTTAGTTTGGGTGTATACTTTTCATCTTGTGATATTAAGTAAGTGAGAGTTATGATAAGTGAGATTAATTTTTTTTCATGGCTATGTTTTGGGCATATAAACTAATGGTAATATGATATTTTTGTGTGGGAGATGAATGTAAGCATTGCAAAATTTTGATTTCATGCCCAGTATCACATCGCCATTGACTTATTAGACCTTGCCATAACAGTAAGTTTTGAATGTGTGTTTTTTTGGACTATTTTTTTCTCCGTCTTTACGAAGTCCATTTATTTACTTATAAAACTTAGATAGAGTCACTTTCCATATCAGAAGATGTCTATAGCGAAAAGTTGAAAAGTTTTTTATTCTTTTATAAACTAGGGCCCTAGGTCCAAACTTAAGTTATCTTAAACTTGGGCCGGTCTTGTTTGTAATGTTAAAATTTTATTAAAAAAAATTGTATGAAAATGTGCACACCATTAATATAAAAAAATAATATTTAAATCATGTAGATACACGCGCATATTACCTAGGTTAAAATGTCAATTACACTCACCGATTTTGCCACGTCGGTTATTAAAATCAATCACCTATGATTCTAATATTTTAGGTCCTCCACATTTGGGGATTATCCAAATAAACCCTCCAAATCAAGATACGATAAAAAAGATAATGGAATGCTCTCTCTTTCTGTCTCTCTCAACTCGGAGGACGTAATAGGCTGAAAGCTAGGGTTGTTCACTTGTCGGTTCAGTTAGTGGCTAAAAAGTGAACAAAACTGAAATTTTTGGTTCTTTCATACAATAAACCAGATAGAAACCTGAATGATATATAAATCAAACAGAAATGAACTGTAAGTTCATATCGGTCCTATTCTTTAGTTTGAAAGCCATTATCATCTTCACTTTACAGGAAGATAAATGGTTCCTAATGCTTCGACATGGACAGATTTATAGTCGTTTTCCGCAGACGGAAGGAGCTGTTTTAGCCAAAAAACTTCAATAATACAAATGTAGGTCTTTCTTGTTGAATGTGAGAATCCTTCTTCTGGTAGGATATGCGACAGTGATGCCATATGTGATATTTCCTCTCTGCTGAACATTCTTCTAATCCTGGGTGGATCTCCTCGTGACCTCGACATCTGTAGAAGACAAACAAAAAATCTTAAAGGCAAGGAACTAGGGGGAGGTTGCCTCGCCTAATGGCCTTCGATACCCAAGTAAGTATATGGTTGATATTTTGACATCATTTCCTTAAGGGAGAGAAGTCATACCTCTTTTGGCGATTAAAGGAAGTATTTATACTTGAGTCCTTGGAGCCGTGGGTAGCGTGTCGAAGAAGCCTGTTGGAGGCGTGTCGAAGAATCTTCGTGGGACATGAAATTCGTCTTTCCTGACACTGATTCGATGGAAAGGAGGCGACCTTTCACGTAAAACTGGTGGATATTAAACGTTGATGTGACTATGAAATGACCAAATAGAGGCTATCCTGTCATTCTGCCGCAGCGATTAGATCGGTTGGGCGCTCGGGCTTAGGCGAAAATGTCACTTTGGTCGTCACCTTTAGTGGATAATTATGACTTTGCACTTGGGGTTGATGGAGCATTCCTTAAGCTCTTATTCCTATTTATCCATGAACTCGGGTTTTGTGCGTCCTGAGCTCTATAGGGGCCGACCAACGTAGGTCAATTCCACTTATTTCTTGGCTAGAGAGTTTCTAATTGTGGTGCGGAACATGTCATTGTGCCATTGGCGGTTGAAAAAATACCTATAGCAGGGTTAAAACTAAAGGTAGACATTCTGCTATATTATCTGTTCATGTAGAAAAGGAAGAACCAACTTCTTTTATGATTCACTTGTATAATAGAGCGGGTGTGAACTATTTAGTTGGCCATATGTCTCTATATAACTCTTCCTACTTTAGATTCCAAAAAAAAACAAAAAAAACAAACACGCACACGGGAGAATAAATGGAGAAACACTACTACAAAACTATTTTTTAACGACGGGAATTCCCCGTCGTTAAAAATCAAAGAAAACAGGGATTCCCCATCGTTAAAAATCAAAGATGACGGATAAGCACACGTCATCTTAAAAGGTGTCGTAAAACATCATATATATTTTATGAAGGGGCAAAAAGATGACGACTCCTCGAGCAACCATCATCTTCAAACCCCCAAGAACGATGACTATTTTGTAGTTCGTCAACGACAATTACTGCACAGACCATCATCTTTGTTGAATTTTATTTTATGATCGTTACTAGAGCAACCATCGTCTTTGTTTATTTTTTTTATTTTGGAAACCATAGTTCGACTTTACATTAACATTTTCCCATACTACAGACAATTCTTGCCTTTTTTGTTATTGCTGTGGTGATGAATCTTTCACTCTCTTTATATTGTTGAAGCAGCAAGCCGTTAGTTGTTACAAGAAGAAAACTACTTGAAAGACTACCAAGTGCTATAGCTAGCTACATCCAAAAAGCTTAAGGGCTGTCAAGGATAGGCAACTATAGACAGTTAAACCTACAGCCTGATCACTCAAATTTTTTCCCTTATGATAAATTCCCTAACCATACGAAGAGAGACTTTGAGCATGTATTCTCAGTTTAATTTAAAAAAAAAGAGAGTTTATGATACTATAAAGTTCAAAAATAGTTTCTTTATATAGGAAACAAGACTTATATTAACAAAATGAATATGATAAAAAAGGAGATCAAGAAGAAACAAGATTGTCTTGCAATGCATGATCAAAACTCATTACCAGTAACAATTCAACTCCACCACACTTGAGGCAGATATAAAATTAAATTGCAAATAGATTCAACAAGTCAGTATCTAATGTAAATATAATCATTTCTACAATGACAAGCATTCTCAAAGGAGTTGAGTAAATAGTAAATGTTATAAAAAAAATCACGTGACAATTTTATGATTAGGAAAGAACCTGGATGCATCTGACAAAGTTTTAATGTTTGAATAGCTCTACAACCATTTGCAAGATATCTCAAAAAAGAATCTGTAAGTTTGGACAAGTTAACAATGTCTAAAGCACATAAACCAGAACAACTTTCAGAGATAACTTTAATATAAGAGTCTATCAAATTTCTGTACCATATTGAAAACACCAAGCATGAGAATATCAGAAAGTGCAGGAAATGACAATTTGAACTAAAGAATAGAAATGGAGATGAGTTAAAAAACACACACAATCCGTCAAAACAAGCTCCTTTATATTGTGACCTTGAACTGTAATGAGTTCCTTTATGAAATCATACGAAATGATTTGAGTTCCACCTAGTGACAAAACGTATTATCGTAATACGTAAATCTTTGGTGCGCAAGGTTAAGCCTTGCTTAGGCAAGAAGAGATATTCACTTAATAGAGTCACATGTTCAAGTCTCGAACACATATTGATGTTATTATTAGAAGATTAAGTATACCTTTTAAAATCCCAATTTTTCAACATATAGTGCTTGTTTTTAACATAATTTTCAAACTAAGTAAGTTGATATGTTTAATATAGCTCTTTAGTTTGTGTGTATACTTTTAATGTTGTGATATTAACTAAGTGGGAGTTATGATAAGTGAGATTACTTATTACATGCTATGTTTTGGGCATATAAAATAAAGGTAATATGATAATTTTGTGGAAGATGAATGTAAGCGCTACAAACTTTTGATTTAATGCTCAATGTCACATCGCCATTGACTTATTAGAGTTTGCCATAACAGTACGTTTTGAATGTGTGTTTTTTTAGACTATTTTTTCTCTTTTTTTTTACATTAGTCCATTTATTTACTTACAAAACTTAGATAGAGTCACTTATGTCACTTTCCATATTAGAAGTATGTCTTCAGTGAAAAGTTGAAAAGTTTTGGATTATCTATAAACTAGGGCCATTGGTCCAGACTTAAATTGCCTTACACTTGGGCCGATCTTGTTTGTAATGTTAAAATGTTAATAAAAAAATTGTATGAAAATGTGCACAACATTATTATAAAAATAATAATGTGTAAATCATGTAGATACGCGATCATATTATCTAGTTTAAAATGTCAATTACACTAACCAATTTTGCCACATCGGTCATTAAAATCAATCACCTATGATTCTAATATTTTAGGTCCACATTTGGGGATTATCCAAATAAACCCTCCAAATCAAGATACCTCAAATAGATAATGGAATGATCTCTCTCTTTCTCTCTCTCCCCCTCTCTCTTTCTCTATCTCAACTCAGAGGACGTAATAGACTGAAAGCTAGGGTTGTTCACTTGTCGGTTCAGTTAGTGGCTAAAAAGTGAACATAACTGAAAGTTTTGGTTCTTTCATACAACAAATCAGATAGAAACATGAATGATACATAAATCAAACGGAAATGAACTGTAAGTTCAAACCGGTTATGTTCTTTAGTTTCAAAGCCATTATCATCTTCACCTTGCAGGAAGAGAAAGGGTTCCTAATGCTTTCACATGGATGGATTTATAGTCGTTTCCTGCGTACGAAGGAAGCTATTTTAGCCAAAAACTTCAACAGTACAAATGTCGGTATTTCTTGCGTAATGTGAGAATCCTTCTTATGGTAGGATCTGCGATAGTGATGTCATATGTGATATTTCATCTCTGTTGAACGTTCTCATATTCCTCATGACCTCGACATATGTAGAAGACAGACAAAGAAACCTAAAGGCAAGGAACTAGGAGGTGGTTGCCCTGCCCAAGGGCCTTAGATGTTGAAGTCAGTAGATGGTCGATATTTTGACATTATTTTCTTAAGGGAGAGAAACCATACCTCTTTTGGCGATTAGAGGAAGTGTTTATACCTAAGTCTTTAGAGCTGTGGGTAGTATGTCGAAGAAGCCTGTTGGAGGCGTGTTGAAAAAGCTTCTTAGGACATGAAATCTATCTTTCCTGACACTGATTCGATGGATATGAGGTGGCCTTTGACATAAAACTGAGGGATATTAAATGTTGATGTGGCTATGAGATGACCAAATAGAGGTTATCCTATCATTCTGCAGCTGTTATTAGATCGATTGGGTGTTCAGGCTTAGGAGAGAGTGCCACTTTGTTCATCACCTTCAGTGGATAATCATGATTTTACGCTTGGGGTCGATGGAGCTTTCCTTACGCTCTTATTCCTATTTATCCTTGAACTCGGGTCTTGTGCGTCTGAGCTCTATGGGGGCCGGCCAGCCAAGGTCGATTCCACTCATTTTGTTGGCGTAGGGAGTTTCTTATTATGGCACGACACGTGTCATTATGTCATTGATGGTTAGAAAAATACCTATAATAGGGTTAAAACTAAAGGTAGGCATTCTACTATATTATCTATTCATATAGAAAAGGAAGAACCAACTTCTTTTATGATTCACTTGTATAATAGAGCGGGTGTGAATTATTTAGTTTGCCATATGTCTTTATATAACTCTTCCAGCTTTAGATTCCGAAAAGAAAGAAAAACAAACACGCACACGAAAAAATAAATGGAGAAACACTACTACAAAACTATTTTTTAACAGGGATTTCCCATCATTAAAAATCAAAGACAACGACAATTCCACGTCGTTAAAAATCAAAGAGGACGGGTAAGCACCCGTCGTCTTAAAAGGTGTCGGCAAACATCACATATTTTGTACAACGTGATAAAAAGACAACAGCTGCTCCAACAACCGTGGTCTTTAAGCCCCCAAGAATGACAACTATTTTGTAATTCGTCAACAACAGTTACTGCACAAACTGTCATCTTTGTTGATTTGTATTTTATGACCGTTGCTAGAGAAACTGTTGTCTTTGTTTATTTTTTTTATTTTAAAAATCATAGTTCGCCTTTACATTAACATTTTCTCATGCTACAGACAATTCTTACCTTTTTTATTATTGGTGTGGTGATGAATCTTTCACTCTCTTTAGATTGTTGAAGTAACAAGTCGTCAGTTGTTACAAGAAGAAAACTAATCCAAAGACTGCCAAGTGCTATACCTGGCTACATCCAAAAAGCTTAAGGGCTGTCAAAATAGGAAACTATAGACAATTAATTAAACCTACAACCTCATCAGTCAAATTATTTCCCTTCTGATCAATTTTCCAACCATGCGAAGAGAGACTTTGAGCATGTATTCTTAGTTTAATTTAAAAAAAAAATAGAGTTTCTAATACTATAACCTTCAAAAGTAGTTTCTTTATATAGGAAACAAGACTTATATTAACAAAAAGAATGACAAAAAAAGGAGTTCAACAAGAATCAAGATTGTATTGTAATGCATGATCAAAACTCAATACCAGTAACAGTTCAACTCCACCACTTTTGAGGAAGGTATAAAATTAAATTACAAATGGATTCAAGAGATAAGTATCTAATGTAAATAGAATCATTTCTACTATGACAAGCATTCTCAAAGGAGTTGAGTAAACAGTAAATGTTATAAAAAAAACCACATGGCGATTTTATGATTAGGAAAGAACGTGAATGTATTCTGGCAAAGTTTTAATGTTTGAATAGCTACAACCATTTTCAAGATATCCCAAAAAAGAATCTGTAAGTTTGGACAAGTTAACAATGTCCAAAGCACATAAACCAGAACAACTTTTAGAGATAACTTTCAGAGAAGAGTCTGTCAAATTTCTGCACCATATTTAAAACACCAAGCATGAGAATATCAGTAAGTGAAGGAAATGACAATTTGAACTAATGAATAAAAATAAAGGTGTGTTAAAACACATACACGTAATCTGTCAAAAGAAGCTCCTTTATAAAACTGTAATGAGTCCCCTTATAAAATCATCCGAAACGCTTTGAGTGCCTCCTAGTGACAAATTTCCAATTGTTCAAGCTTAATTAATGCTGGTAAAATATCTAAGGCAACCAGTAATTGGCAATCATTAAGATACAATTCTCTCAGATTGGATCCTAGTACGTCGACTAAAGTATAAATACTTGAGGATGTGAGAAGGTACTTGAGGATGTGAGAAGGGAACACTGGCTTAGATTTATTGATTGTAATGCAGGGACAGAAGAAAGAAGTGTACTAAGCCCAACATCTGAAGGCTGACATAGACCCCTTAAGGACAAACTAGTTAGTGTAGGTTGGTAATTTGGTGACTGAGCTAAGGTAGAGCGCAATATATAATCTAGAAAACAACTCCCGCATTGGTCTAGCTGTAGCACCTGCTTCCACAAATAATAATTACCAACTCAACAGAATGTGAATTTATAAATAACAACAGATAAGTAGATGCAAGTCAACACCGTACAAAAACTCATATGTTTAACATACTAGAGCACTGCTCCAAGAGCAGTGACAATAAAATATCCAAACATGGGCCTAACTTTTCAAGTTCCTAATCCGATAAAAAAACTTGCTACCTTTGCAACAAAATCAAACGAAAATCAAGACGAAGTTTGAATCAGCTAAAATCAGACATGAAACAGGCAGACAGAATACCTAGTCATCACAATGCCACAAAACCATATTTCTGTACAATATTTGACATGAGATAATGGCAACACACTTCTTTGTAGCTTCTTTTAGGTGCATTTAGCTCTTAGGGCTATTTTTTGTAATTTCTTTAATATTTATGAGCAATGGCAGAAGCAAATTTGAAATGATAGAAGCAGACAACTTACCCCGGAACCCAAAAAGAATATCGAACTCTGTTTGGCAAAAAGAAAGCAAATTTGAAATCAGACTTTGGCAAAACATGTGATCATTTGGAGAAGCCCAGATGGTTATTAACTTCTTGGAGAGGTTATTAACTTTCTGGAAAATTAAACATGCATTAGGAAAGATACCTTGATGACGGGCATTTGTCCTCTTAACATTAAGACTACGCCCATTTGGAGGAGAACCTTGAAAGTATCATGAATGTTGTTCGCACTGAATTCCTTGAAGCTCTCCGCACAATCTCCTCCTTACAGAACGAAAGCGTTACCCATGACAGCCTCCCCCAAGCATTTCTCCAAGCTTCTGGCCTCACTCGTGAATACAATCAGAGGAATACAATCGGAGGTTATTGATTATTGTTCACATTAAATCAATGATCGATGCATTGTGGTTTTCAGTACAGACGCGCGAGCCCTAACACCAAATCAAAACTCAGTGAAAGAGTGAGAGAGGGCGAACCTTTGAGGTGAGAGTGGGAAGTCAATCGCGGTGAGGCTGCGTACATTCTGGAGATGAAGAGGAGGAGGCTAGGTTGTAGCGGGATGAGAGAGGGAATGAGATGGGAAAGAGGGCGAGAATGAATGGAAAGCACAAACTTCGTATTTTAATGTTGCCAAATACGACGGGGAGTCCAGGCCCGTTGTTTTCATTCATTTTACCATAAAATATGACGGGTCTTTATCCCCATCATTTAGTTTAAAAAAGTTCATCATTTAATATTTACGGGATCTGGACACCCAAATGACACCCCTCGTATTAATATATTTTAAAATGATGAGGTTCTATGCATCATCGTCAAAAATCATTCTTCACGTGTTCATTTTGTGACGCCCGTCATTAAAAATCAGATGAAAATAATTCTCATCAATAAATTCCAATAACATGAATCCTATGTTAAAATAACATTCTAACTTTTCACAACAAATAACATATTTATGCGCATTTTTGTATTTTGACAAAACCTAGTGCTAAATTGACAGATAAAAAGGTGAGAGAATTAAATATGAAGTATCATGTGAAATCTAATTAAATACTTATTTTAAAATAAATATTATAATTCAAAGTCTATAAGATAACTAAAATATGAGTTCTTTCAATATCATACTCACGTATCTTTAACATGGAGATTAACACATCACACAAAATTTATAGTTCATCAACCCTTAACCCTTAATCCTTAGTATTTCCAAACCTCCTTCATCAATCTTATGCAAAGCAAAAAAGTATTTTCAGACTCGCAAATCTGATTTGATGGTGTTAGGATATATATATATATAACTTAAATGACACAATAAAAGTTTTTTTTATTCTTTTATTAACTGATTTATGTATAGGATTCTATTCACTCCATGGTTGAGAACTAATTATTGGCTTTGTCTACAAAGATTTTGAATTTGCTCATAATGATCAAATTCTATCCGGTCTTATGTGTCCACTTTTTCAGTAGTTCTAGATACCATTTTTAAATATTGGATCTTTCATTATTTAAATCATGTACCATTTTTAACGTCTAATTGAAGATGTTGATTATATCCAGCAGTACATGGATGGTGCTGTTAATATTAATTTTCAATCTTCCAGTTCTAATCCTCAAATTAGAGATTTTAGCCAGTTTAGTACTCCTAGGAATTCCTAATCTGGACCATCAATTAATAATGATAAAGATATTAGGATTTAACAATTAGAACAAGAATTAAAAAACTAAAAAATAAAAAAAGTAAACTTAAAGGCGTAGCCACAAATTCTCAAGTCACTCACCCATTGTTTGACAATCCCCAACTCTTAGTTTTGATGAAGCTACATCACAAACTGAATCTGATTTCCAATGAGCCTTAACTCCTGTCAACCCCCAACTCTTAGCTTTTAATTTAGGCACCTTAAACCAAGAATACAAGCCTGATTTAGAGGGTTTAACCCAACACATGAATGACCCAGCCATTCTTAATAGACGTAATAGATTCAGAGAGACATATAATATGGATTAAAGAAAAATCATCCTTGCTAAATGGAAGACGTTCATGCAATAATTTAGAGTTAATATATTTTTCGTTGATTATATTGAAGATTTTTATGAAAATAATATTATAGTAATATTCAAGACCAAATGGGTCAAGGAAAACTCCAATGTGGTGTATGCTAGTCATCACCCACCTGAGAAAATTATAATAAATTATAAAAATTCTTTAATCACTACTTCTCTAGGAAAAAGAAACCAATCAAAAGATAATTGAACAACTTAATTACACCAATCAAAGTTTAATAACGATAGAAAAATAATTAGACAAAATTGAGAATAAGGTTAATGATCTTCATAAACCTAAATCTAATGAATCTCTGAAAGAAATACATTTAATAAATCTTTTAGAGCCAAACTCGGTAGAGTGTTTTACTATTTTTTCTGTTTCTGCATAATTATTGTACTTCACCTCCCGTGGCTGGTATATTGTTGCTATTGTTGCTTAATTGCTTATTTAAATAATTATTTTTATTTAATATGATTCTCCGCCCAAGTGACTTAATCTTTATTTTTTTAATTTGTGAATCTGATGTATCAGTTTCTATTTGGCTTGTTTCAAGCACCCTAATAAGACTTCTTAGATACGTAAATCCTGAGAGTAGGGTAATTGTCAGTACTACAAAATGAGGCTTAGATGACTATGAAAATCCGTCATCAAGGGATGCGCTTGTCATCTATCAAGCTGTCATCTAAATTCATTTACCAAAAATTATCATCAAAAGGTGCTGCCAAAACAATTTTGATGACAGAGAATCCCTATCATTAAACGTGCCGCAAAAACACCTTTAATGATGGATATTTCCCGTCATTATAGTTGCGACAAAACACCTTTAATGTTGGGGAATCCCCGTCATTATAGGGTGATTTAAAAAAACTATCATGGAAAAGCAAAAACTCGCCTTCCCATGAAAGTTATTCATTAATATTATTTAATTTTAATCAACACTACCTTCTCCACAATTACAAACTCAACGCAAAGAATAAATTAGATAATAGATGAAGCAAGGAAGTAAATGATGAATTAGCTAGAAATTTATAATAAAGCAACTAACGTTATAGCAACATACTATAATTACAATTCAACGAAATTGATTCAGAATTCTCAGAGCAATAAAAAACTTAGAAAATGGAAAATGAGTTCTATTTGTGGTATTTGGATGAAGCAGGGTTTGTCATACATACCATCAGACGAAATCCCAAGTGCTTTTTTATTGCCAGGGTTGAGTAAGAGCATAGGTTGATCCTCACAAGAGTCAATTTCTTTATCATAACAATCATGCATATGAAAAATCAATTCTTGATACTCCCTTTCCAGCTGATATAGAGTCGACATTTTTCCAACTCAAGAAATTTCAATCCCAACCGCTAAATCAGACCCATATGAATTAGAGAGAGCTTCCAAAATTAAACATGATATGGCAATAAACATAACCATTTTAAACCAAAGTCACATGTTAACAACTAAACAAGAAATTAACTATGTTCTTTCTCAAGAGGTTTCTTGCCAAAGTTCTCCAGAGCAATGGTAAACAGACTATGATGTGCTAGATCTGTCTGTCAAAAGTAGCCATCATAAAATAAAAGTAATCAATGAACTTGTCCATAAGATGCTAGGTTTAATTCTTAGGCATTTCTCCAAATTTCTAAATATAATTCATTTCTCACTTAACCTTGTAGAGTCTATACTTTTACATATATTTATGTCTTAGGATTTAACATGGAAGATTCGTCACATCCATTTTCTAAATGAAAGACATTCATATGATGATGATAAGAAAGACATTGGCACATAGAGAAAATGAGGTTGTACACATTCAATGCATAACCATTAGCATTAATTAATTTAAAAGATGTTGGGCTAAATCTGACATCAGTATCTGTGGCCACAACAATATTGTGATACGAAAAAGATAATAATAAGTTCATAACTACACTAATGAAAAGGGTATATAAAAATCTGAAAAAAAAATTAACAAATTACAATACAACCAACCTATGATGATATCATTTATGTATTATACTCAATTGAAATCCTTACTCTCAATAGATGGAGAACCTAAAAGAAGAAACTCACTGGGTTATGATGATATTCTGTCATAGAGGCATGGTTGATTCAGAAAAAAGAAATCCACAAATGAATCCAGGATAGTAAAATACTTTGCAATAGAGAAACCTCATAGTTGATTCAGGAAAAGAAATCCACAAATGCTCCATAAATTTCTCAACCCCAAAAATTTGAGTGAGAGAGACTGAGTTTGAGAAGAGTCTGGACTTTATTTGTATCTTCAACTTTTCCTACAGATAAAGAAAACAAATAATGTCACCAAAAAATTGATTGAAAGGATATGGTGAACATTAACACCAAGCGAAAGTAAACTGGCAGCTCATAATCAAAATAATAAATGGAAACTAAAAAATTGACAGGTTTTCAAAAACACTTGCACATACTATAGGAACAAGACCCATCCCCAACATTTCATCATCTTCATCAAGGTCCCTAAATTTTAAACATCTCAAGTCTATGTTACCCCTCTCAATGTGATCCTACATAAAATTTCCAAATATGTTAACTGTCATACTATCCACATATAACATAAAGTTAACAAAAATGTTACAGAGCAAGCATTCACAAGTATACCTTAATACAGTCTGAATTTCCAATAACTATATCAATCCCTCATTTCAGTTTAGATTCTTGGGGTTGGTAAGGTGCTCCTCCATATAACGAGAACGATATCAATCCCAATGACCCACTATAAACTTTGAAGTAAGCATGTACCTAATTGAATTGAACCAGAAGAAATCCTAATAAGGAACACCCATGAACAAAGTTTAACTGAATCCATTGATTCCATACATGTTTGGTCAACTCACTAGTCAGTAAAAGTACGAAGACACTAGGAGTCCTTCCATAGCCAGTCTTCTTCATTTCTTTTGCACAAGCCCATTTGTTAGTGACTCCAAAATAGGCATCACAAAAGCTAGAGTTTTGCCCTTAAAAAGTAAAGTGAACATCAAAAATAAAATTTAAAAAAAATAAGAAATAGACTATATTTACGGGTGTAAGTAAAGCTCAACAAATTTGAACATTATCTTTTTGCATGTAGGTCAAAACATTTTAAGAATCAACTGGAAGCAAATAAAAAAAATTAAGTCACCAAGCTAGTTACTAGACAATACTGCAAGAATGCTAAACTAGAAATAGAGATCTACAAATTCTATAAAAACTACTACAAAAATTATCAGACCAAAGTATCTAAAAAATCAGTAGGAAACACGGACTACAATGAGATTAAGAGAGAAGGTAAGATGGAGATAAAGAAAAATAAAATCTACAAGAGTAAGATAGTTAACTAAAATTTAGAGAAATGAGTAATATACTAAAATACACAGACAACTTGGTCAATAAGTGTCATAGACTCATAAGAAACAATGTTAAGAAGTCATCACTATGAAAATTAGAGCTACTAAGTGGTTCTCTGAAGTGGGAATTTCTTCCTTCTTAGAGTAAAAGAAGAAGAGGAACTTGGCGAAGCAAGCGAGAAGCCAGAGCAAGAATAGAACTGGATATATAAGTTGACCAGGCCCAAGGGGAAGAACCTGACCAATTGAACTTCTTCCACATCTGCATCTCTTCATTGAGTCAAAACAGAGAGAGAGAGGGAGAGAGAGAGGGAGAGAGAAGTGACGAGAGAGAGATAATAGAAGAGAAGATAGATAAGAACCCTTGGTTCTCTGACTTGATCGCGTCTCTCTATTCCCAAATCTAAAAAAAGTGAAAGATGGAAAGATAAGGAGTTAGGGTTAGCATATAAGGTGGCAATTTTATAATTATTGAATATTTTCACCACAATGACAGTGATATCAATCACTATCATTGATTATTACTCTGCATTCTTGATTATGATAGCTTAGTTTTCCACCATCATAATAGGTGAACGTATTATGACATGTTAAGTAAAACCTGTCATGTTAGCTAAAATCAATTTTTTTCACTCCAGAGCATTTTTTAGATGACAGGTTTAAGAAACCTGTCATAAAAGCTAATACCCATCTATCATCTAAACCCAAATTTGTAGTAGTGTGTAGAGGAAAAAGGGAGAAGAGTCAACTTCATAGGAGGTTGTAGAAGTCATAACAGGTTTGAGAATCAAAATAAATGATGAAATTTTCAATCATAAGAATAATTTAGCTATCTTGAGCAATGAATAGATTATTTAAAAGTAATTCTTTTCGTAGCAATAGGGCTGCAATAAATATAATACCAAACATAATTAAGGAAGAACACTTTGAATATTAGCAGATGATCATGTAAATCATAGGGTATGGAATATACTAAAATTCTTAGTAAACAATTTATAAATCAACATGGTCTGTTGCTTCCTTCAAGCCGCAGCATGATGTAAAACAATTGAAAAAATATATACTTTTGAGAAAGAGCATGAAACTTGTCAATTACTTTATCCTAATGCAATTAAACATTACATTGAAGAAGGATATACTTTCCTTCACTTTAGTTTAGTCTAGATTGGAGTTAAACCACTCACAAGGAGAGGCCTAAATACCTATGTCTTGTTAGCCTTACGTGATGCAAGATTTATAAATTTTAATGATAATATTTTAAGATTAGTTGAATCCTCACTTTGTAATAGGTCCAATCTATTTGGATTGTTTTCCAGATTTGTCTGTTACTCTAACAGATCCCCATATTCTTAAATCTCTAACTTTAAATATCAAAACTAGTAGTTACCTAATCCTAAAAGGTGTTCAACCTCTAGCTTTGATTTTTAGAATACATTACAAAGTAACCATACCAATATGAATTTTCAAGCCATCAATAGGAGTCCATAAAATCAAACCATGTTGATTCAATCTAGTCAAAGTAATGCTAATATTAGAGTCCCTAAAACTATTAGGTGGTCTGATATTACTTTGCCTATAAATTGGCTTTTAACCAATGAAAGCCAACCCACTCCGATTCAATGCTCAATTGAAGATATTAATGTTGGAAAATGTGACGCAGACGTTAAAAAAAATTAATAAAAATAAATCTTTTGATAAAAAGAAAAACAAGCGCGACGCAACGATTTCCAAAAGTATTTTTTTATTGAAAACTCTTTTTCAATCAGTTAGGATTCATTATATATTTATACATTAAATCGACAACATAGAAGGTTAGGAATCATATATTTCTTGTAGTCTATATCAAGCGTCCCTGCAAATCGATCGATCCTTCGTCCCATGAAACCCTTCCAACAATCAATAGACTCCGAGATTCACACCAAGATTTTTCAAGTCAATCCTCAACACACTAGGATGTGTGTGGGTATGCAGAATATTACAAGACACTTTTTCAGTCTCTAGATGTACTCAACACATGAGATTAGAGATTTATTGAGAAGGACTTTTCTGAGACGATTCTGTAAAAGAACACGATGATTTTTTTTAGATTTGATTAAGTTTTAATCGCAGAGAAAAAGTTCTCTAACTCTAACTCTGTTCTCAATTCAATTCTTGATTGATGAACTGATGAACTAAGCTATCTCTCTTTTTGGCCATTAGAATAATATTAAACCTATGCTCAGATACCAATTGCTAGGATCGATCGGTTTTAAAATTAAAGAAAATTAGATTTGAACCACGAACGGTTCGTGGACGGAATATTAATTTTTTTATTTAAGTTATTTAATCTTATTAAATAATTTAAAATCAATTTAGTTTGACCATGCATATACGATTTTAAAACAAATAGATTAAGGGAAACTAATTTTTCATCTTTACTCTGTATCGGAGAATTTTTGAACTAGTGGAACTCTCTCGAGCGTTCTTTATGTTCTTTAAACTTTAAGATCAAAATCATGAACTTGATCTTCCACGAATGATTTCTGAATTAGTCCACCAACAACCACCCGTTAATTTTAGAAATATATGTTAGAAGAATTTTATGTAGGAATTTGAGTGTGGGCTCTTAAAACGATTGAAAAAGAAAAATCAAATCTTTCCTTCTTCGTATTAATTTCGACGACAATAGTAGTGAGAGGAGAAAACATTTTTCTCTCTTTTTGTGCGTTAATAACAACAACTGTATCTACTACTCGTTATCTCTTTATAATCAAATTGCTATTAGATATTTATCAAAATGTAAATTTTAGCATTTATAAATATACCAATATATTATAAATTTTTTGAAAATTCCCCCGATTATCTATTATTGTCGAAAATTACATGATCTTCTAGAATTTTAATTGTATCAAACTTCATCAATCCAATTGATAAATATAATTGATCCTTATCAATTAATTAATTAATTAATATTATTTAACCAATTATCTAATAATTAAAAATTAATATATAATTAATTCAATACAACAATTACAGTTGACTAACTTAAGTGACATGACCTATCACATATATGTGTAGGAAATATGCCTTGGCATCAGAACACATTTTGGTCCAACTTAGTTCATTTTTCTATTCCTTTTCTCTGAGCTATTTCTACGACCGAATGGACCCACATGAACAAATCTTGGGATTCAAATACCCGATAAATTTATCTCCATAAATTCATGACCTATTTAATCTTGACATCATACGACTCCACTATAGGTTTGATGCTGAATCAACTCTCGATTCATGCGCGCTTCATTTCCTGTTGGTGTAAATAAACTCTATTTATTTTTACGATAAATTGAATATTTTAACATAATAGCCATCTTGTATATCAGTAACAATAGCAGAATATAAAATTACTATTTTGTTCTTCTTGTTATTATTTTCTTAATTCCTTTATTGACTGTGAATAGAAAATACATTATAGTGAATTCTCTCGTACAATTCACAAGTCTTATTAAGCCTGCCAAAAAGCTATCAAATATCATAATCATAACACTGAAAACAACAAATTATAGACAAAAAGCTATTTTGCCTTCTTAAGGAGGTTGGAGGTTCGAGACTCGGCATCTCTAATGAAACTTCACCGCAAGTACTGGGATGGTGGTGGCATGCCAGAGGGCATGAGCATATATGATCCTTGATATGGAGGGAAATCATAGATCTCAAGGAGCATTGCAAGGCCATCATAATTATAGTGACAAATGATTCCAGCTAGTGAGAATGGAGAGTGAACCTAAAACAACAGATTCCATGAAAAAAGATTGTCCAAAAGCTGTAAAAGTTACATATGACGTATAATTCAGAATGAATATTGATTTTTAAAAATGATTATATGTTATATAAAAATATAGGTTAAAGTGTATGGCCGGTAACACTACGAAAATCAATGTGCAAAAGACAACAATCATACCATAATCTAATTATAACAGTTGAAGTATAATATATGAGTGGTTACGAAAGCAAGCAGTGGAGCAGAAACAATGTCTCTGGAAGCCTCATGCCTCACATTAAAACATCTCAGCACAACCACAATAAAAGAATACCCAAGTATCACCACAGCTGAAGAATAGTCCAGTTTTTCTGCCAAATCCACGTCCCTAGAGTTGGATAATGGAACAAGTTATGTGTAGGGTGTTGATTGTGCGGACACCATATACACTGTTTCATTGGAAGATGAAAAATTAATGGCTCTAGAAAGCAATGGATAAGCTTATCGATTATGGAAAACAACATTCCAAAACCAGGAATTCATTGATCCTGTATATGTGCCACAAAATCGCATACTCATAGTATGCCTTTTTGTCTTTTTTAAGAGGCAACTTATAATACATAAGTACGAAAAAGGATAACCACTCATGAAAATGCATTGCAAGGTTGAGAGCAGACAAAGCTACGAAAACAGGTTGCTGAGCAGTAAGCATGTTAAAAACCAGAAATTAGAAGATTATAAAAAGGTAACATCAAACCAAATCTAAACATAGAAGCGCTTAAAGTTTATAGCCTGTTGAATTCCTTTGATCTAATATGAGCAAATGATTTACAAGATCTCATCACGAAAAAGAGAAGAAAGAAACTACAGTATGCATTCACAAAGATAACAATCAACAAATAATTTATCTCCAAAAGCAAGTTTAAACTATTTTCTTGTTTAATTATTCTATGCCATTTGTCATATTTTTCATTCAATTTATCGTTGAAGGACGAGTTCCTATTGTCCATAATAAGTAAGCCTAATTTATACACAAACAAAGAAAAGAAACAAAACTAAAAACAAAGACCATCGATTTACAACAAAAACAGAGAAAATAAACACGAAAGACCGAGCTGCAGAATGTAAGTAGAAAAACATAAATAGTCGAACACTCTAAAAAACCAGAACATACAAAATTATACAACTCTTTTCAAAAGATAATACACATCTATCCTAAACAATAATGTAAAAACCTTAAACAAATAACATGATATACAACACAAAGATAGACAAATAAATAGTACGCGCCGAATAAAACATAACAGGTGACTAAAAAATCATAAAATAACACTCTCAGCCAAAAACCACCGTTTAACTAAATAACAGTAAAGTTTATCTGTAATTCGGTCAACATTTCTCGTAGTCACAAAAAAATCAAACTGAAAAATCAAACTTTATTAACAGACCAACAGATTAACAAAAAAACACATAAAAACACGGATAACAGAAGAAAAAGAAAGACAAACATAAAAACCAAAGCTAAAATGTGGAAAGAAATATAAAGAAGGGAAAGAAAGACAGAAGAAGATAAAAAAAAGACAGAGCAGAAGAAAGAACGAGAAAAAGAAAGACCAACGATACAATTGAGGCTGAAATCTTAAATTATTATAAAAAATTAACTTTTTTAACCGTAACCGACATATATGAGAAAAGAGCAAATAAATACACTCGAAAGTCAGAGGCAAAAAAAATGCAAAGCCAAAATATTACTAACAAACATGAACCAAGTAGAACCAAAAGTAAGCAATCACAAAACCGAATGAACATGTATAAAGAGCAAAAAAAGGAACTATTTCAAAAATCATATGAATATCAACATAATAATCATAAGTCAGAAAATTATAACTCACGTTACAAACCAAAAGTTACATGAAGACAAATGTAGCAGAAGGAAAATTGGGAGCTGGATAACACGTGAATATTAAATTTATAAACCCACAAATAGAAAACAAACAAATCGCACCGATTAAAACAGACAAAAAGATCACCGATTATTGAAAAGATATACTTGCAATGCAATGTAAGCCTATCCTAAACCACCGATTACTAAAAATATGTACTTGCAATACAATGTAAGTCTATCCTAAATCAAAAGATCACAAATTATTGAAAAGATATACTTGAAATATATTGTAAGTCTATCCTAAACCCAAACAAAGGGGTATGGGCTATCAACGATTGAGATAAGAAAAATAAAATTCACCGCTACACCGATTAACAAAAAGGGGCACAACCACCAAAATCATTAAATATGCTAATAAAACATAATTCTTAATACTATAGAAATCAACCTATAACAACAACAAAACAATCGAACAAAACTAAATTATAAATTACATCTATAACAATTGGAAAAATCCTAGATTTAAACACTAATTATCAAAGGAAATGGAAACCCTAAATTAAAAGCCAACTAACAACATAGATGAAAAGGAAAAAATTCTCACATAGTTGTACTAATCACAAACAGAAGTTTAAAATCTACCAAAATCCATCTCCAATTATGAATAGAAGGTTATTATTCTACAAGGAAAAAAAGACCAAGCCAAAACCATCACAAGACAAATGAGAACTAAACTGAAAACCATACACACAACCAAAAAAATAAAAAGTTCAACGACAACCACCTGAACAAATCGAAGGAGGAGGGAAAATTACCCAGATCAAGCGACAGCCCCAACGAACAAAAGGCAAAGGCCAACGGAGAGAGAGGGAGACTACACAAAGAAAATGAGATTCATTATTCATTATTAGCGTTAATGGAATGCTAATATTTACTAACTGTGTGAAAAAAGTTCTATCTAAGTTTTTATTTGGGATCAACAACCTTAAATATCAAATAGCTATATTTAAGCTGACAATTCATCTTATTAAAAGATCTATATGTTCCAACTTAGAAACTTTTGCAATTAATTATGAAGCCTAACTTTGTAAAATGAAAGCATTTGATCTAAGACATATGTGCAAGCGTAAAAGTCAAGAGCATAATACTAATTGATAGATAGTAAGAGAGACCTTCAATCGGCAAGATCAATCATGGAGGAGACAATAGTAAGAATGATACATATACTCTAAAATAATCTGTTTCAAACAAGAACTACAGAAGAAACTTCTATAATAATTCATTGTTATCAATTTTAGATAAAAGACTAATGGAGTTCAAAGATGGACCATAGATCTCAGTGCACTTTACAAGCAAACGACAAATTTTCGTGGATAAACACAATGGGGCAAATGAGTTTTTCAAACTACCTATATCCAACCAATTTTATGTCCTCTTCAAGCTTGGAAATTTAACCAATCATCAAGAAATTTCATCCGAGATGGACAAAGGCCCCTTGAACGTACAAAATCAAGAAAGATTCCCAATTGCTGACCACATTTCAATACAAACAAACGTTAACGGAAACATTTAATAAATGTTAAAGCACTTAAACCTGAAACAGAGATAATTCAGTTAATTTCATTTTTTGTCATACTTAAATAGAAAAAAAGGGCATGAACAACATATTGTACAAAAAAACACCATAAAACAACACTCTCAAAAGATAATACAATTCTATCCTAAAAAAATAATGTAAAAACCCTAAACAAAAAACATAAATACAACACACTTCTTAAAAAGATAGACATAAATAAATAGTACACGCCGAATAAAATAGAACAGATGACTAAAGAACCACCATAAAGCAATACTCTCAGCCAAAGACCATAATTTAACTGAAAAACAATAAACAAGCGTCGGTTTGCAACCCCTACTACATCTTCCAAAATATTACTAACAAATATGAGCCATGAACTAAACCAAAACTAAGCAATCACAAAACCGGATGAACGTATATAAGAATAAAAAAACAACAGAACTACTTCAAAAATAATATGAATATCAACATAACAGTCACCAGTCAGAAAATTCTAACTCACCTTACAAACTAAAAGTCACACGAACAAAAATGTAGCACGTGAATATCAAATTTATAAACCCACAAATGGAAAACAAACAAATCGCACCGATTAAGACAGACAACAAGACTATCGATTGTTGAGAAGATATACTTGTAATACAATGGAAGTCTATCCTAAACCAAAACAAAAGGGTCTTGGCTATCAACGATTGAGACATAAAAACAAAATCCACCGATCAATTATTGAGAGAAACAGGAGGTTTAGAGTATAAAACAAAGATATGGAGTAAAATAGAGAGAGAAAGAGACATACAAATTAGGCTATTATTTGTTGAAATCCACACAATTTACATCATTAGCAGACACATATATATAGAGGAATTGAAAATATCATATAAGATAACCATTATAACATCTGACAACTAAATCTAACAGCCAACGTGGAGACACAAAGCTCAACATATGAATACACGTGACTGTCCACACCCTCAGAAACTCAATAACTCAATCCTATGTCCATACACTTCCACGACAGAATCACAAATGTGAAGGCACATGGACCATAATCTAATCAGATATATAGCCGTTTATTTTGACTCAGAAAACACAAATTAAACTAAACTAACCTCTGTTCAGATCTATAACATCCGCAATACAAACCCTCTCTAAGTTTGCTATTACCAAAGAAAACAAAAATCAACCACAAGCAGCCAAACAAATAAAGAA
Organism: Datisca glomerata; assembly: GCA_003255025.1. Lineage (NCBI taxonomy): Eukaryota > Viridiplantae > Streptophyta > Magnoliopsida > Cucurbitales > Datiscaceae > Datisca > Datisca glomerata. The sequence goes on from QANY01009329.1 coordinate 220,556, forward strand.
AAAAACAACAATTCGTTGAAGAAAATCCAAGTAACCACCGCTACACTGCAATACAAAACCCAAAAAACAACAAAAAATCATCAATCTTACCTCACTGCCAAATACGACAAGAAAACTACATATGTCATTCAAGCAAGAAAATGAAAAAATCCTAGCTAACCGCTATTAAAAAACAAATATGAAAATTTCAAAAGAGATGAACAAAAAAAATCGTGGAAAAATCTAACCTGTTGGGTGAGCCAAACTAAAGCCATTCAGACCTCCACCACCAACCACCACATTGAAATTAAACTCTCACAAAAAAGGGGAGGACCAAAGCTTCATGTAAAACCTGCGAAAAACAAACAAAATAGAAGAGTGAAAAACCCTAAGCCATAACAGCACTGTCAAAGAGAGAAGAATGATAGGAGATGAGAAAAAAACCCTAAAACTAAAGAAGAAGGGGTATATATATGTAATATCCTGACCTTCGTAAATGGGCATTTTCATAAAATTGATTTAAAAGAGAAAGTGATTTTAAAATTTGATTTTAAAAAGAGATTATTTGTAATTTTGGTAAAACAATTTTATTATATATGGTTTAGTTTAAAATTCAATTTTTCAATTTTAAAAGAGTTTTATTTTATATTATAAAATTTTATCTCACTCACACCATACATGTCTATACACACTAAGCCAACCCCATTTGTCTCCCTCACACCCACATGTTATCTCTTAACTATCTCCCCCCACTTTTTCATTTTTCTTATCTCCAGCGAAACCACCACTCTCTCCCAGACGTTAACTATCCTCTATTTATCCTTCTTTTACCTGCAGCCATTTCTTCTTTAATTTTATAATAGCTATTTTTGACTTCTTCTTCTCCTTTTGTTTTCATCCTTGTAATTCTACAGACCCATTCTCTTTCCCCCTTCGCATTTAGCAGACCCCTCCCTATTATTTCTTCCACTTTGCCTTCTCTTCATAGTTTTCAAGCCTCCACCTCTTTTCTGGCAGCCCCAACGAAAACCCCTTCTCCCTTTTTAATGTCTTCTTCTTCTTCTTCTTCTTCTTCTTCTTCTTCTTCTTCTTCTTCTTCTTCTTCTTCTTCTTCTTCCTCCATCTCCATCACTGCTGTTAGCATCTCCTCCGGTGAGTTCTTTTCCCTTTAGTTATTCCTCTTATTTTGCTTTCTTTTGATTTTTGGTTCTTTCCACTCTCTCTCTGCTTCATCTTCATCTCTCTTTTGCTCTCTTTCTATTTATTTTCTTTTTCTTCTTTTATTCCCTCGTTTCTCCCTCTCCCCCTCACTATTTCTCTCTCTCTCTCTCTCTCTCTCTCATTTTTCTCTCGGTCTCCCTCTCTCGATGTTTCTCTTTGTTTCCTCTCTCTCTCTGTTCTATCTCTAGCTCTCATTTTCTCTATCTCTCATTCTCCTTGCTTTTCTCTCCCCCCTCTCTTTACTTCTTCCATCACCGGTAAATTTTCCATCACCGGCGATCCCTTTCTCTTTTTTCTTTCTTTTTCACTATTTTTCATTCTGCAATTGAGACTTGCCATCAAGTTGGTTCTGGCCGACCAGAACCAGTTCACTTAACTCAGGCCGGCCGGTCCAACCTGACCAAACTGAACTGATGTGATCTGAACCATCCTGGTCTGAACCGTTTGGCCAATTTTAATCTTTCGATTTCTGACCCAAAGCATTATTATTTTCTGACCTCGCTCAGACCACTCTGCACTATATTAATAATATCTCTTTTATTTTATGATATTGAAAATGTGTTTATATTGATTTATTTCAAAATAATTTAGTGAATATATTTTTGGATTTCAGGTCATTAATTATTTTGTTTATTCTTCTGCTTCAGGTAAGTGAACTTATATTGTAGTGTGACCCATGTGTGATAAATGTATATGCTTTGTGTAAGGGAATTTACATCGTAATGTGCCTTATGTGTGATAAATGTATATGCTTGTGTAAGTGAATTTACATTGTAATGTGACTCACGTGTGATAAATGTAATATGTGTTATTCTCATCAGCTATATTTGTCTATAAGTATGTTTTGTTCATATATATGTTTGTGTAAATTGAATTATATAATGATGTGACTCTGATATTATAATTGTATCATGTATTTATTATCTTTTTAACCATTTTTTAATAATTATTATATTTCGATAACACTTTAGTAATTGTTTATTGTTCAGTTATTAATTTGATTATCATGAGATAAATATTTGGGTATGACTAATTTTGCGTTAGTATGTTATCATGTTTGATTCTATTACATGTATTACTATACATTATACGATTAATTATTATCATACGTTGGATTCTGTAAGTTATGAAGTTAATTCAGTCCAGTGGTAATTAAGCAATATATGAACTTAAGTACCACCCTTTGTTAACAAGAAATCAGGACTGTTCACGTTTTATTTTGTTATACGAATGAGGTGTCATCTGTTCATGCTTTCGTCACACATATGGTGTCATCTATTCATGTTTTGGTCATACACTGGGTGCCATTTATCTGTCACTCATGAGATGCCATCTGTTCACGTTTTTTGTCACCTATGAGTGCCATCTCTTCTGTCGCCCAATGGTGTCATTTATTTCGACGCTCGATGCGTGCCATCTGTTTCGTCACCCAATTCGTCATGATGTGTTTCAGTTAACGTGTGATCAGTTCTGATTAAGTTGTTAACTAGGGAATATGCCAAGACAAGATATGAATAAGTTTGTTATATGGTTCTGTTTGAGACATGTGTTCTCTACGTGTTATGTTAAACCATGTCATGATCAAGTACATTACTTTATTTCATTTATGATATATGTCAAGTTCAGTTATGTTATGTCATGATTGCATTTATGACATGTAGATGCATGTGGATATGTGGGTTTACTTACTGGGTATTTTAAAATGCTCATCCCCCCACAGTTGTTTATAATGCAGATGGTGATGACGAGTAGCATGAGTCGGAGACTGCCATAACCAGTTGAATTAGAAGAATTTATGTTTTCAGTTTATGAATTGATTCAAAACTTGGAAAACGTTTCTGTTTAACTCAGTAGTTTATTTTACGTTATGTTTTTCTACGAATTATGATTAGTGAAAGCTTAATGAATTATGGATTTCAAGTTTTGACTTTATTTCATAACTTAATTCAGTTTTTCGAGGTTTTAATAATTATGCATTTAAGACACTATATTGCTTCCGCTATTTCATGATTAAGATTCCGATCAAGAATAAGTTTATTGCTTCCGCTATTTAAGGTCAATGTTTTTCTATCATGGGTAAATTAAGAATTTTAATTTGAGAATTTTCTCAAAATTAGGGTTTGTTTCAAATTAGTTAAACCCTCAGGGATCGGAGCGTTATAGTTTGGCATCAGAGCAAAATCTTCCACAGAATCTTACACAGCGGTGGTTGAAGCAGCATTGTTGATGGAGCAGAATCTTCCGCCAAGAGAGTTACCACGGAATGATCGCTCGTCGCAAGAGAAGAGGAAGCTTCAGGACGACCATTTTGAACAATGAGATGCAAAGAAACAAGTTAGAGATTCTCATCTTGTTTGCGTCACTTGCAATGGAAGCCACATCAGAAAGTGTTATCGGACGATTAACGCTTGCTTTAAGTGTGGAAAAACTGGGCATTATCTCAAGGATTGTCTGTTGAACAAACAAGGTCATCTCTATCTTCACAACTAAATAAACGGACCAGATTAAAACACTTAAATGGCTAAGATCTATCTTCACAACTAAATAAATGGCACAGATCAAAGCGATCCTATGGTTCGAATTTCATCAATATTTTTAGCTAACAAAATGACACTTACGCCCCTAATACAAAGAAAAGAAACTACAGATTTGGAAGGGCAAATTCATAAAAAAAAATCACACATTCTTATCAGAATTCTCTCTTTTATTATAGAGTAAGAAATTCATACCGATAAGTTATTTATCATATTATTAAATTTATTTATTTACATATTATAACTTATATAAAATCAATATCGAAGAATATGAATCTCTTAAACAAGTACAAGCAGTGAGGGTAATTTTGGAAAAAACAATTTTGGAGTTGCTTGTAAATCAAATGAAACTAGAGGGGAGTCTGAGGAGGGTTTGGAACCAGAGAGAGTTTTTGAATATTTAAAGTAAACTTATTGTAGATGCGTAAATTTACAGTCAAAAGATCGTCACGTGTCTATCGTGATTCACCTTGAAATCTGAGAACAAGAATAGAAAAATGCTATAAAATTATTAAATCTAACATTGGTGTTGCGGACAACCGAATACATTCTAACAATCAAGCTAATAAATTCTTTGAGCATGGTGACAGTAAAGAAAACAAGAAAGCCTATACAGTTTTATGGAGATGGAACTCTGTTTTTAAAGAGATGATATAGACTCAGACCTCAGTAACTTTTACTCAAAATCAAAGACACCTCCTGAACTTAAAATCTTCTACAGACCCTCAACTTTCACGTACCATCAATAAAAATCAGCCTGATTTCTTTTAACTGACTAAATTACCCTCATTCTCACAGTTGGGGAATGAGAGAGAGGCTTCCAAGGGGGAGGAGCCAAATGTTTAATACAACAACATCGACAGAGAACACTTCGCATAAATCCTCGAACATTAGAGCTCCAATTTTAGAACACCACTTTATAAAACTAAGGGTCATTTGGTGTGTGCTAAGAAACCATCGGGAGAAATTTAAATTTTTGAATAAATTTAATGGTCAAAGTTTGAGAATTTTTAAAAAATTTTCATGTTTGTTAATACATAGTAAAATAAAAAGTTTAGGTGAAAGTACGATTATCCTATTTAGTATATAGAAAATTTTATAAAATTGTTAGAGAAAGTTATATAAAATATATGAGAATAATTGAATTATTCACTATTTTATATTTTAATATTTAACCAAAATTTATATTATGCACACTAAGAAATTAATTATTTTTAACAACAATGATGAAATCGAAACTACCACTTTTATTACTAAAAACTAAATTATTTATTTTCAAATGGCATAAATAAATTTCTTATCAAATTAATTATTTTTCACACCAGATTTAGGATCAACAAGAGGCTACAAAGAGGGAAAAAGAAGGAAAAGATAGGGGGGAAACAGAGGAGAGGGTAGAGAGAATGGTGAAAATACAGGGGAGGATGGGAGAAGAAATAGAGAAAGAATATGGGGATAAAGAAAAGAGGAAGGGGGGAAGAAGAGAGAGGGAGAACTATGAGGGGAGAATGGCATGGGAGAAGGGGAGAAAGAGGGAAAGAAAAGAGAGAGAAAGAAGGAGAGAAAGAAAGGAGGAAACATAGGAAATGAGGGAAGAGAAAAGAGGTAAAAGAGGGTCATGGGGAGAGCTCGCTCTCCCCGTGACAGCGGCTCAACAATGGGGTTAGGGTTTAGATGGGTCCGAGTGGGAGAGAAGAAAGGAAAGAGAGAAATTTAAATTTGAAGCCTCTTGTTGATCCTAAATATGGTGTTTACTTGCATATTATTTGGAATCCATGTGGGGGCCCACCTATGTTTGTCAGACTTGGCCTATCCGAATCTAAAATTTTAAATTCGTATATATACATACCTAAGCTCTTACTCTCGGATTAAGAAAATACAAAAACGCTTCGGTGAAAGACAAAAATTACTCATTCTCCCTCTCTTTTTTCTATAATATTTAACTTGCTACTATACCACTCACAATTTAATTATAGTTATTTTTATAATTAAAAATATTTATTTAATCATTTTAATTATTCATAACTTTAATTATATATAATATGTTTTAATTATAATATTTATTTAATAACCTTATAAACATTTAACAAGTAACCAATGATTTTAGAAAGTGTATAGACATGTTGATAGAGTGAGTAACTAATCTTGGGAAAGTAAATTTTGGTGGAACAGAGTTGGACAAAGTACGTTATTTAATCAGATTTTATAATTTTTATAATACTAAATAAATATACTTGATATAAACGTAAAAAAATTGAAAAATCAATTTATCGTATATTTTATCAAAATTAAATAAATATAACCTGAAATTTTCAGGTCAATTAATGTTATATTATTGATTCACCCAAAAAATATTTAATTTTAATATAATCAACAAGTAATTGATTGACTCATCTAATTACTTTAATATATTCTATAATTGGCATTAGCTATAAAAAAGAAAGAATTAACATCTTTAGTTAAATATTAATATAATTAATAAAAAAATCAGATTTAAAAATCTGTAAATTTTGAGATTAGCTATAGATAAAGAAAAAATTAACATCCTTAATTAAAATATTGATATAATAAATAAAAAATAAAATAAAATCAGATTTGAAAATCCATAAAATCAGAGGTAATATCGTCTCTTCAAATCTCAATCAATCAAGAATTGATGACTTGACAAAAAAATTATCTATTTCTATAAAGTTGAATTTTTTTATCATTTTTAAAGTGAGTTTCAAACCTGTTTATTTGGTATAATCTTATATATATATATATATATATATAGACACACATATACATATAAAATTGGGTATTAGCACTTAAAAGTGTGTCAAGTGTCATACCCAACTTTATGACAAGTGTCATACTCCCTCTTTAAACATTTGAGAGTATCAATTATGTCAAAGTTAATATTTATCATGTCATAATTAATATTTTGTATACACATACTGCTATTGTTATGTTTATTAATTAATTAATTTTAGTGCCTAACGATTGTATATTTTGGATGTAGCAATGCATTGATACTATAATTCCATTGTAAAGTTAATTGATTTAAATGGGATTTCATAATAAAGAGTAAAAAAAATTATATATAAAATTCATTATACTATGATTAAAAAGAACTGGACTCACACTTATATTTACTGTATTCGACAATTTTCTGTATATTTATAGGATTTCATTTTATTATAAATGTCAATTTTCAGTGTAACCAATAAAAAACCTTATATAGCCTAAAAATTTATTCACATTTGTGAAGCTACAAATTAGAAAAATTGTTATTAATACATTATAAGTTGAACGTATGAAATTTAATATAATTTATGATATGTAAATAAGTTATTACAAACAAATTTAATATTTTATGTAGTTTATTATGATATGTAATAATTAATATATTTTTAATTTTATTGCTATGAATCGTTTCTAATAACTAAAAAATTCAAAAATTAGAGGTGAATATGTTTTTTTTTTAAATAATTATGTCAATCAGAATTAAGAATGACAACCTAACGCAAATATCTTACTTAATAATGTTAATTAAATAATATTTTGTAGTAAATGAATCTATGTTTTATTTATATATTTAGAAAAAGTGATATGTTAATTATAATAAATGCTCATTAATCAAAATAATAGGTTTCGTTACCTTTCATCTTTGAAGATTTGCTAGACTTGATAGGTTTAAGTTTAGTTATTAGATGAATTAACCTTAATTAAAATAATCAAAACTGAAGAATGAAATAAAATCAATAATTTGTTGTGGCAATAATTGCGATAAATAAAAACATTTTCCTCCTATGCCCTTTCACATTAGAAGTTTCTAAACCGAATATGAGAGTATTAATGTGATTAATTTTAGAAATTAATTCATAGAAAAAATGAAAAGGGTTTATATTGAGGAGCTTCGAAATAACTTTTGCAAGAGAAAATGATTGATAAATCTCTATCCTACTTTTTCTCTTCTTGATTGGGAAATCAGCTATAATTTTCTCAACTAAGGAATGCATTCAATATTCAAGTAAGACTCAACCAACATCATCTTGGGAATCACTTTAGGATCTATAAACGTACTCATCAAACTAAAAAGCTTAGAGAATGACAGTGGGTTACCCTTCCTAAGATCACAATTTGATTCTTTCTGATACATAAGATCCCTCTATTAAGGGCAAATGTAGAGCATACTTGAATCTCGACAGATATAAGTAAACTATTACAAGATCGGGGTTGCAAGGAGAAAGAAGGGGAAATTAGAAAGCCTTAAGAGAAAAACACTCATTTTTTAATCCTGAAAACTTCTTATTTACAAAGGAAGAAAAGCCCTCCTTATATAGAGCTGGAGGGAGAAAATAGACAAACAAGCTAAAGTAAACACATAGGAAACTACAAACCTAAAAAGCCTACGTTTATAAAGTGACTATAATTATTACAAAAGACAGGAAGTTACAGTTCTTTACAGAGCGACTACAATTATTACAAAAATATAGGAAAATCTATAGTCCTATTTTAATTATTACAACAAGACACAGACGAGTGGGAGACACATGTGGTAGCATTACCAGTTGCCTTTAGAGATGGGCTCATGATCGGATCCAAGGTTGGCATATTCTTCATCATATGGTAGGGCATGAAATAGGCTGAGATGTAGTCGTCAAGGTCTTGGTTGGCAGCTGTAGGAGGCAAAGACAAGAAGACTGACTCTGATGGTGGTACAGGAAGCATGCCAAGGTCTGTGGAAGGATAGTCAACGTGGAATTGCGTGTCCAGTTGGTAGGGATCTTGAGACTCAAAAGGATATGAGTCCTGGGGGTGAGGAGAAGACAAAACATTGGGGATGAATGAGAGTTGGAACTCATGTAAAGCAGAGGAGGAAGCTCCAGATGAGAGTTGAGGACTAGAAGGGAATGGCCCAAGAGGAAGACTATTATATACGTCCTCCGTGGCTTGCTCATTAAGCCGAGTTAATGTTTGACCTAATTTTTTCATGAGCCGGCTTTCATATTTGAGCCAAGCAGCAGAGAAGTTCTAGAAATTAACATGGTTTTGCATATACAAAGTTCCATCAATAAACTGAGCTTGCTCTCTGTGGAGAGTAAAGAAACAGAAGAAGGTTTGCTTTTGTTTGTGAGGGGCAAACAGTTGAAAAAGTGTAACAAGGTGAGTATGAGTATTGGCGGAGTCACATATATAATGGTAAATGGGATACGCAGGAAATCTGATAGCACAGTGATGGAGAAAGGAAAGAGCCTCAAGATATCAGAGGAGTTCCTCTGGAATAACACCTTTGATAAGAGGAATAATGATATAAGGGATGGCCATATTAAAATGGTCTGGATAAGGATGAATATGAGTTTTTACGAGTAAAAGGTGAAGCCAATAAAACAGAGTTTTGGGGCAAGATTGTTGACAGTAGTAGGACCATCAGGTTTAGGTCCTGGAAGGAAAATGGTAGCAGGCATGCTGAAGAGCATTGTGGAACTTGAATCAAGAGTATCAGAAATGGTAAGAATAAAGAGTGTGTGAGGAGAAGGATGGCTGTAAGAGATTTGATGTCTTTTAGCAATGGTATTCTGATATCCTTTGAGATGACGAACTGTGAATTTATAGCGAGAGAACCAGTCTTTTCATCTGAGAAGCTGTCAGGAAGAATTTTGCCTTTGGATCAAGCATCTTTGGAAATGATGTGTTATCCATTTCGACAGCAAATTCATATGGGCTGAGATAAAAACTGAACTTTTCAATGCCCTTTTTGACCGCTAGGATTTCCTTATAGGTAGTATGATAATATTTCTCAGAGTCTTTAAATTGTCCACTAGCATGTCCACAATAAAAACGTTTGCCCTTGTCTTCCTCAATGAGAATGGCCCCCTAGTGTGCATCACTAGCATATGTCGGTAGGATACGAAGTCCTGTGTCAGGAATCTTTAAGGGATAAGGATGTTGAGTAAGTTCCTTGAGGACGTGGAGCGCCTTAGTTTTTGTAGGGCCCCGAGGGGGAGGATTCTTTTTTTTAGAAGTTTGGAGAGATGACTTGTGTAAGTGGCCACGTGAGAGATGAAATCTCTGAGATAATTAATAATGTCGAGGAACTGTTGGATTTGTTTGACAGTTAAATCAGTACTGAGGAATTTGAGTAATTTCAAGGCAATATGGGGACCTAGTTGGAAGTTTCCTTTTTCAAATATAATGCCCGTAAATTCAATACGGGTAGCACCAATTTAAGCCTTTTTGGCTAAGAGCATAATCCCATAATGTGTGATAAGATCAATAAAATGAGATAACAGGAGTTGATGAGAAGGTTGATCTTCTGAAAAGAAAAGAATATCATCGATGTAAACCAGGGCACTATGTAAAATGGGGTCAAACATTTGGATCATGGCCTTTTGAAAAAGTGAGGGAGCGACTTTAGGTCCAAAAGGCATGACGGTCCATTGGTACTGGGCATACGGTATACAGAAAGCAGCTTATGAAGGTCCTCGGGGTGAATGCCTAATTGCAAAAAACCATCTTTAAGGTTAAACTTTGAGAAGATCTTAGCCCGTTTCTGATGGATGGACAGAGTACTGGGCTTGGGAAGAGGAAATTTATCATCTTGGAGAAAGAGGTTGAGAGGCTTATAGTCAATCGCAAGTCTCTTTTTCCCTCGTTTGAGTTCAGTTCTTTTTTTGACATAAAAAGCCTGACAAGCCCAATCAGATTTAGTGGGTTCAATGAGTCCTTACCGAAGAAGAGCTTCACATTCTTCGCGGGCCAACTTGAGATCATCTGAATTCATGCTTGGATGAGTGGCCTTGGTGGGATTGAGGCCTTCATTTCGTTTGAAAGGAAGCCGGATAAAGAATGCTGAATTTTTTCAGAGGGGGAAAGCATGGGGAAACTGTTCATGGCTATCAGCACAATAGGGAACTGTTCATGTCACGAAGATGGACATAAGCAGGAGGAACTTGTTTGAGTTCCAAGAGACTGGCAACAGGGGTATAAGCACGGAAAAAACTTTTGTATTGGATTCCGGTGGATAAAATCTGGAGTTTCTTGGTGCGGGAGAAGGCATCAAAGCTAATCAAAATATCCTTTCCAAGAAGATCAGTGCCCAACACCTTAATCCAGAGAATGCAGTTTGGGAAGAATTGAAGACCAATACGTTTCTTCGTAATCCACTCAATTTTGAATAAACTTCCATTAGCAGTGGAGAAGTATCGGTTATGAGGGACCCAATCTTCTAGAGGTAGGAGACAGAGTTTCATGATTGTTCTGCAAGAGCCCGTATCTAAAACCCAATGGCGGGAACAACTTTAGCAAATTTGTCAACAAGAAGCTTGATTTCAATATGGGGTTTGGTGGACACAGCTTTTTATTTTGGAGGGTTATGTAAAACCCCAAGAGAACCCAGGCAAATGATTGGGCTAGCTGTGGACGATGTTTCAGAATCAGAGGAAACTTCAGAATCAGAGGAGAAACTGGCCTCGCCTGCGGAGTATGGTAACACATATTGAGTGTCCTCATTGCGGCTAGCCTGTTCTTCCACAACAGATTCAATATCTTCATATGTTGAAGCATCTGAATATCTCTTTTAGTTTTATGGGAACAACGTTTTGCAAAATTTTCTTTTCTGACCACAGATGTAGTATTTATTAGACTTTCGGGAGGAAGGATGTTGTTTCATAAGAGAAAAGGCTTGTTGCTAGATTGACGACGGGAGCTCTTCCGGCGGGATGGAAAATGGTGGGAGAGAGATGTCGTGTCCTTTTTTTGTTCCTTAGAACACGAACAATCCGTTGGGCATTGCATTTTATCTTAAGATATGGCTTGGTACACGCGGATCGAAGCTTTGATTACCCTTTAAGCATTCTTTGAAAAACTTTTGTTGCTCACATAGTTTATTAAGGGTGGTCGATGCAAGTTGATAGATTTCACCGAAAGAAATGTCAGTCATATCACGGTGAAGTGCATTAATGGTCCTATGAAATTCAGGTTGTAATTCTTCAGGGAGAGAGGCGATGAATGTATGTTTGAGGTTGACATCGTTAGCTCCATTCAACATGTAATACTTATCTGACATCCGTTGAATTTTTTTTGTAAATCACGGCACTCTAGAGATCAACATTTCATTTCGAAAAAGTCTTGGGGGTTAAGTTTGTCAATGAGTTAGAAGTTTCCAATGAATTCTTTATGTAACATACCCAAAAGCGTGCCAGCATCAGGGCTATGAGCTGCGGTCAACCTTTGATAATGACTAATACTTTGAAACCATTCTCTCAAAGTCCCTATTAAACGAGATAAAATTTAGAGAGAACATCTTCGAGGGCCACGTCTGGTTTAGAAAGCTGTAAATCAATTCAAGCTCCAAATTCATGAAGACTGTCACACCATTTATTTGGAGGAAGATCATCAAAAGTAAACCAGAGGCTGGTAGTCGGTTTATACTCTGCTATTGGTTCATAGGCATGCATTGGAGGAGGAAGATCATCTACAGAGGGTTCTTCTTCCATGTCACCTGGTTGGACCATAGCAATTGTGGAGATATCAGATTGACAGTCATCTAAAACAAGACTAGAGCTATCCGCAGTGCTGAAGGTATCGGTTCTAGAGACCGAGCTTGAGAGAATACGAAAAGATTGTAAGGAATGGATTTTCGGATCAAGATCAATGGGGGCTTCATGTTTATGTTTATGGGGAGAGCTGGGCTGTGGTGGAAGGTCAGAGGGTTTAGTATAGGAGGGTGAAGCCAGAGAAGTTGGATTGAGAGGAACACTTAGAGGCCTCGAAGAAGGATGGGCATGCTAGTTTTGGCCGAGATTGTCTGAGTTGTCTTAATATGGGGAAAATTATAGCTGATTTCCCAACTTGGTATCAGAGCCAGGTTTTTCAGACAGTGGTCACCTATTATGAGAGAAGGCCAAGAAGGAGACACCCAAGAAAATGAGTGAATCCACAAGTCTTGTACATGTCCGCCTTTCCTCCTCTCTCTCTCTTCCAAAGATCTTCCCCCTTCTGTTCGACGAACCCTATCCAACAAGATTGATAACCTTATTGAAATCAATCATCTTCCCGAAGATGTCAAAATTCAGGAGATGGAGTTACCTCTTCTCAGTCCATACAGCGTTTACGATCGGTCAACCGAGTACTTCACAGTATCATAACTCTAATCTCTACCCACAGGCCTCATGTTAAAGAGTTATTATATGATACACCATGTGATCAGCTCCTAATTGATGAAGTATAATTTCAAAAATTTACTATTCTGTGTAATCTTCATTTCAAAACAGCATGCACAAAAGCTATCATAACTTTTGACCGGGATCTCCAAATCGAATATCGTAAAATTTACGAAAAAGTAGAATTTCATATCTTTCTAATGGTACATGATTTAAAATGTAATCGACCTTCAGTTGTTATATTTTAATTTCTGAAGTTGACAGTTCTACATAATTTTCTTTCCGAACATCATGTATGATGGTTTCAATTTCAACCAATCTGTAGTTGATAGTCAAGGTCGTGTAATTAATACCTGGGCTGATATTATTAACCGTGCTAACCTTGGTATGGAAGTTATGCATGAACGTAATGCTCATAACTTCCCTCTAGACCTAGCTGCTGTTGAAGCTCCATCTATAAATGGATAATACTTCGGTCTTAGTGTATTCGAGTTATTGAAAGTAAAGGAGCAATAACCAATTTCTTGTTCTCTCAAGAGGGTTGGTATTGTTCCTTTCTTATTTATTATTTAAGATTTAAGTAAGTTTTTATCTTTACTTCAACATAGGAAAAAAAGTATTTGAGTATAAGACTTTTGTTATGTAGTCATTTTTTCCTATACGTTCTTCTCTGTCTTATACGTTCTAACTGCCATAACTTTTATCCCGAAGCTCTAAATTAAATTTTGAATAGCACCGACGAAAATCATCATAACTTTTGATCAAGAGCCCTGAATTGATTTCAGTAAAATCCTACAAAAAGTAGACTTTCATATATTTTTGATGATATAATTGTCATGTATTTTACTTCCAACATTTTCCGTTTCTGTTATCATTTTCACTCTCATTTTCATTTTCCACTCCCATTACCTTTCCCTTAGTGGATAGCCGTTCCTGTTGTCACGATTTCCCAGTGTTAAGAATTTTTCTATTACGCATCCGATAATTCTGGCTTTTTGAGTTCATCTAACTCATCGGATGACCAAGAGTTGTTTGATCGAGCCCAAGTAGACATAAGGATGACAAAAAGACTTTGCAGCAAATTCATTGGTCTTGTTGAGAAGAGGACCCAGACGGAGACTTCAAGCTCTTCCTACTCAGAGCTCCCACTCCCAGCGTCCCTGCTGTGCATATTGAGGCTCCCTCGAATACTGATCCTCCTCTTCCACCAACTCCTATTGTGCCCGCTTTGGGTACTCCCGCTCCGGGTCCTAGAGCACTGCTGTTGGTGAACCGTTACTAGCTCTGTGGAGGTTGAAATGATTTTCTAACGCTCTCATTCCAGAATCTGTGAGTTTCCTTGACGATGTCGTGGCTTCTCATATTGTTCTTTGTGGCATTCAGTCTGACACCGATACTAATAGCATGAAGAGGCTTGGTATTGGTGATCTCGACAACAACTTGAGCTATGATTTGATCAGGTAAAATTTTCTTTTCCTTTCTCAAGACATTTTTTCTGTTCTCAAGACTCTTCCCATTCTCGTTGTTTGTTCATCCCTTATTTTCCTGAACTTTTACACATGGAAAAGAAAAGAGAAGATCTTCGAATATACACCGATCGTAATTTTATTTTTTCGTTTATCAATCAAGAAGGATTTTTTTTAGTTTGAGATAACCTTAAATTCAAAATTTGAATCCAAGAGTTGATTTGATTTTAAAATTTAAAATTTAAAACAATCTTATCATAACAAGTTTTAGAGAAGATATTTCAAAATTCAAAACATGATTTAAAATTTGAATTACAATTCAAATTCAGGATAATCTTATAGAAGCAAATTTTTTATATGATATTTTATTGTTCGAAATACGACAATCTTATCATTTCAGATAAGATATTTTAAAATTCAAAATTTAACATATAATTTAAGATTCAGATTTCAATTTAAAATTTAAAATTTTGTTTTACATTCATCAAATTGATTTTAACAAATTCTTTTTTTACCTTTTCAGATCTATTTCTCTTTATTTCAAATAATAATGGCGTAAAAGACATAGGACAATAATAACATTAATTGAATAAACAAGGAACGAGGTTACCCTTTTTTCACTTCCGGTTCCGTTGCCATGTCATTTTCGTTTCGGCTTCCAATTTGTTTTCGTTTTTAGTGTTGTACCCGTTGCCATTTTCATTCTCATTGCCACGACATTTCCACTCTCGTTGCCACCACGTTTCATGTTTTTGTTGCCACAACGTTTCCCGTTCTCAATGTTTCCCATTCCCATTGCCATAACGTTTCCCATTCTCAACGTTTTCCATTCCCGTTGCCACAACATTTCTCGTTCCTGTTCCCACAACATTTCCCGTTCCCATTGCCAAAACCTTTCCTGTTCTCAATATTTCCCATTCCCGTTGCAACAACGTTTCCCGTTCCCGTTGCCATGCCTTTTCCATTTCTATTGTGATGACATTTCTGTTTACATCATCATGACATCTCCATTCCCATACTCAGGAAGTCTCCATTTTCATCGTTTGTTCATCTTTTATATTCCTACACTTTTGTATATAGAATAGGAAAGAGCTAGTCTCCAAAAAATTCGCATATTAAAGTTAATGCTTTCGTTCATCAACCGTTAAGGGATCCTCTTCTTCTTCTTTTATTTTTTATTTTTTTATATAGCTTTAGAAAAGCTTAAATTCAAAATTTAGCATTGAAATTCAAAAAATCGTTCATTGTGCAATACATGCATCAAATCGGCTTGAATATGATTTACAATATTGAAAATTTTACGTTAGCCATAATAGGGTCAAGCTTTAAATTTTATCAAGATAAATGACCTGACAAGATAAATGTAATTTCTATAATTACATTAAAGCATTCTAAAATTTAAACATATAAAGCCAATTAAACATTCCCTACACAATTAGCGTAGAATTAACTTCTACTAAGTTAATATCCTTGAACTATTGTGTAAATATTTTTCTCAAGACATTATAAGATATGCTCATGCAATCATCAAATTTTCTTTTGAATATGAATTTAAAGGCAAAAATAATAATTTTAAAATAAATACTTAGTTTGCAATTTGATGTCCTTCATATGTTTGCATAAGACGACCCGTGTGTTTGAAAGCGGTATTATCGCCGTAGTTGAATTTTGAACGAGGTTGAACCAATTCATTTTCAAGGAATTTTTTGTGAAAGCTTTAAAAGCACATGGAGAGCTTGGGCTTGTCCTTGAAGTCCAAGCCCAAAAGACAGGCCTAGGTCACACGTGGATTATGGATCACGAACGAGACCCGAGCAGGTTACGGATCTCAAACGGGTCATACGTGGGTTGGTGTCAGGCGGAGTACGGGTCGTGCATTATTTTTGGGTCACGCGCTGGGCTTCGCTTTGTGGCCTAAACTGTGGCCTTGCTAGGCTGGTCTGTGGAATGGCCTGTTTGCATGGAGTCTTAACCCGGATGCCAAATGGTCCAGGTAGGTCAACCCAGAAATTTAGAAGCGGGTAAAGATGATGACTACCACCGGTGTTGGCGTGGGGGCACGTGCGGCAATCTCTGGTGGCCTTTTTTGGTCGTGAGTGGCTTTTAACCGATGGGAATAATGATCTGAATGTCTTTATGGTGGTTTTGGGACCTGAAAATGCGTTGATCGTTGTAGATCTAAGTTCTCATATTTGGTAACGAAGGGGGCTTCTTCTTCATCGATTTCCATGGTGGTTTTGAATATGAAAATCCCTCACCTCACGTAGATTAAAGAGAAATAGGGGGTGGTCATAGCCTTTTCCTTCACCTTTGGTGGCTGAGATAGTTCTCCATTTTTTCTACCATTTTTTTTATGAAGCTTCCGCGATGGTTACGTTTCATTGGACGCGATGTTATCGCTTGCAGTTGGTGATGACGGAAACAACGTTCTTTGCTTCCGGTTCTGTTGCCACGCCATTCATGCACCCATTTATTTTTCCGCTTCTGTATCTGCTTTTGAAAGCGTTTGGTTCGGTTTTGAGCATTTTGAGAAGAGATTTCTTGAGTTTTTTCTCATCTCTCAACAAAAGCACCTAATGTCAAGGAAAAAATTTACCATATTTGATAATCGGTCGTGAATTTCCTACATCACAATATGAAAAATATAGAGAATAATTTAAAGAGTGAATGAGAAAATAAAGACACCATGATTTATGTGAAAAACCCTTACAGAGAAGAAAAACCATGAGAAGACTTTGATAGTAATTCATTATGGAGAAAGAGTTTACAAGACTAATGCAAGCTGCATGGTTTGTCTAATTTTATGGGTGTTGAGAGTTGTGTCCCTTTGGAGTTACACATTGCCTCTATTTATAGGCCTTCATATAATCTGATATAGTTTATCTAATTTTATCTAAAAATAGGATCAAGCAAATATTCCTCTGAGATTCAGTTTATCAACATTGACAACTTAAGTAAATCTTGACCTTTTGATCAATCTAATAGTCTTGATTAACTTCTCTTTGGATTGACACGTCAGAAATCCATGTACTTTCATCTGATTGGTCTGTTCTTTATAACTGTATCGTTGATCCAACAGTTCTCGCTCTATCTTTTATTCGATGGAGTTTTCGGTCTAGATCTTACCACGTGTCGTGTGAAATTTTGCCTGTACATAGTCCATGATAAATGTCAAGCTCTTGGATGGAAGATTTTCCATTAGCAAACATATTGTAAGTTGTATTTCGATCAATGAAATCACAAGACAATTATGTTGGGGATTAGATTTTGTCATAATTTTTTTTCTCTACAATATTTAGTTCTGGATAGTCAATTAATTCCTAAATATTGCACGTATGTTTTGTTAAGAATAAGTTTTTCATTTGAAAAGTTTGATAATTCTTATTTTAATGAAATATGTCTTTGCAGCTTATTAATCATTCATCAATAATGATAAAATACCAGAGCTGTGAGGTTAATTGATTTGAACCTGCTCAATAAAAAGGTGAGAGATCATTTAAAGAATAATACCTTTTTAAAAAAATCCTATGAGTCAGTCTTCTTTTCACCTTTATTCTATTTTTTGTCAAAGGAATATTAACATTAATAAACCACAAAAAGTTCAAACAGCTACAAGGGGCATACCTTAGGTCAAGAAGACATAAACTCTAAAAGGAAAAAAAGCAACAAAATGGATCAATATGGCATCTCAGCTAGGCTGGCACCCCCATAACCCTCAGAAGATGCTAAAGGACGTCCTAACTAGGCTGACACCTCCTGAGCACCCAAAGACTAGCCTCATTAAAACCTTTCCTAGAAAAAACCCTGCTAGGAAATATTCAAAAAAAAGAGAGTACTAGCCCAAAATAACATTAGAGACAAAAAGGAAAAACTAAAAAACATAAAATATCTGAAAACAGAGAAAAATGAACAGCTTCCCTCTCCGAATCTAAAACTTTCTTAGCCCAATGGTCTGCCCAATCACTGTGATCTCTAGAGTAGTGAATGAACGTGGCCCAAAATTTCATACTTTACAACATAATAATATCAGTGACGATTGCACCAGTCTTCCCCCTTATTCGGCAAATTGTTTAAATCTTCAACCAGGAGCATAGAATCCAAAATATCTGAAGGGAGTCCAAAAAAATATGCTGGATCGATTGCATTGCCCACCGCAGATCAAACGTTTCTGTCACCAATGCATTTGACACATTATTCCACGAACGAAAACCAAAACCCATAATTTTACCTCCAGGATTCCAAAGCATCAAGCCTAGCCCAGCCTTGTTATTCGTCTCCCTCCACACCCTGTGAGTAGAAAGAGCCCACAATGGCGGTTTTCCGTATTATGACCCAGACTACCTGAATAATCCATGGTCCTATCCCGATTCTGCTCCATCTGACTAACATGCTTCTAAATATCCATACTCTCCAAATGTCGAGCTGTGAGAGTTAAGGCCTCAGAATGACTAATAATTGAGCCATTAAAACAACAATTGTTGCGAATCTTCCAAATTCTCCAGAGCCCAAAAACCAACCAATTTATCAGAAATTGGTAGTGTTCTCGATCACCAAATTTCTGATAAAGAGACTTAACCAAATTACTCCAAACCTCCAAAAAAGAATTACCAAAAATGGAAGATGACTGAAGAGACAAAGGGCTCCCAAACCAGAACTTATCAGAAAAGGACATTAAAAGAACAAATGAATAGGGTCTCCTCCTCCTTACCACATAAAGAATAACTCAGGTTAATGGCCATACCCCTTTTGAGTAAAATGGTTTTGCAAGCAATATAGTTGTTCATGCATCTCCAAACGAAATCCTTCACTTTAGGAGGCAGCTTAACAAGAACTGACGGAAAGAGCAGTCTCCTTCAGTGCAGGTGATGAGTCTGACATCGAGCTCATAAAAAAGACCTCAGGTTTAGGAAAATCCTAAAAATAATGGGACATTTAGGATGGGTAACGGTAGTTTGAGTAATTTTTCTTCTCCAAAATGCAAGCTTCCTAATTAGGAGAGTAAGGTTAGGGATGGAAATGTGCAGATTAAAGAAAAGATTTTATCTGAGTTAAGGAGAAGGAAACTATTTATGAGGGGAGTGTGTTACCTATTCAGTTTATGGGAAATGATGTTAATGGTGAAAAGTTATCATCTCTGGAGAGTGGGTTCAAGGAAGATAAATGGACTAATCAAGTGTGGGACAACTTAGAACAGGTTGTG
This sequence comes from Datisca glomerata, assembly GCA_003255025.1. Lineage (NCBI taxonomy): Eukaryota > Viridiplantae > Streptophyta > Magnoliopsida > Cucurbitales > Datiscaceae > Datisca > Datisca glomerata. The sequence goes on from QANY01009329.1 coordinate 240,102, forward strand.
AACTCGCTGAACAGTGATGACCCATTTGGTTTGGGCCCAACCATTAGGCGGGTTCAACTAGATGGATTTTCTTTAGTCCATTTTGAGACACCGACAAAGAAGAAAAAAAGGGTTGTTGGTTTAGCAAAGGATAAATCCCAAGTGATTCTCTTTGGCCGAATTCTTTTCCAGACAGTCAACCCCAATTTGTTTTGGGTGGTAAAAGGAAATTAGAAGGGACGATTGAGGGGTTTGGGGTAATTCATGAGAGTTATCCAAATAAAAAACCAGTGAGGGCAAAATTACTTGTGCCGATTCGGATGATAGGGTGGAGAAGGCCAGCCCGAAGTGGCCCTCACCCAAGTTAATGGAAGTCATGGTGTGGAATTGTCAGGGTGTGGGGAACCCCCTGACAGTTTTTTCATTGCGAGGATTATGTAAAATCCATTCCCCAGATCTAGTATTCCTCTTTGAAATGAAAAATAAAAATAGTGTGGTGGATAAATTGAAGTTTTTCATTGGTGCATCTCGGTGTGCTACGATGGATCCGAAAGGGATGGGTGGTGGGTTAGCTATGTTTTGGATAGATGATTTGATTGCTACTCTTATCAAATATGAGATCTTTTTCATTGAGACTAATGTTTTCGATCCAGTTAAGAATGTTTTCTAGAGGATTTTGTGGTGTACCTCCATTCTGTTGATGCTACTAGGAAAAGCCAGCTCGAGATCTTTGGGTCACAGATAAAAAACTATGGGGAAAAATTTGTGGTTATAGGAGATTTCAATGATATTATGTTCTAGTGAAAAATGAGAGGTTCTATACATAAGTTGGGGAGTTTGAGCCTTTTGTCGAGTTTTGCTCATGAATTTAATCTGGTTGATATTGGTTTTGTTGGTCCTTTTTTCACTTGGACGAATCGCAGGGAGCCGGATGATCTCATTAAAGATAGACTCGACCGTTGTTTGTTAGTTCTGATTGGTTGGATTGTTTCCCTCAATCTACTATTCACCATGTGATCTCTGATGGTTCAGATCATCTCCCGATACTTCTTCATTACGAGCCATTGGCTCATACCACTCAGGGTGTTCATCATTTCAAATTTGATAGAAGATGAGCTAATCATATGACTTGCAATGATGTCATCCACAAAGCTTGGGCTGAAGGCGAGTCTTCGGATAAGGATAGGTCCTTCCTTTCTTCTCTTTTGTTTATCCGTGAAGCTATTATCAATTAAAGGAAAAAGACGCCTTGGGAAAATTCTAAGAAATTGATCAAAGATTTGAACAAGAAAATTTATGAATTGCATGGAACGAGAAACCCCAATATTATAAAGGTTAAAAATCTGGAGTCTAGACTTGAGAAGGCCCTAGCCGAGGAGAATGCTTACTAGAAAGATCGAGCTAGAACGATTGGCTCACATTAGGTGATCGGAATACTGCGTATTTTTATTCCATAGTCAAGGCTAAATAAAGATTCAAGACTATTAAGGGGTTGTTTTGATGATAACGGGAGAGAGGTGACTAATCCAGAGGGTTTAGATGGCATGGCAGTAGATTATTTTCTGAATATATTTGTGACTTCTAATCCCACTGCCCAGATTTTGTCTGTTGCCTTGCAGGGGATTCCCAGGATGCTGATGCAAGATGATATACTGGAGCTTGATAGAGATGTTTAGGATGACAAAGCTCTTTCTGATCTTCGTAGTATGCACCCGATGAAGGCGTCAGGTCCAGATGGTTTTACGGTCGCTTTCTACACTCAGTATTGGGAGTTAGTACGTTATGATTTATTAAAATTAGTGAATGATTTTTTCTATCATAACATGTTACCTTATGAGATTAATTCTACTAGCATTGTTTTGATTCCTAAGTGTCCTAGCTCGAGAAATATGTCTGATTGTAGACCGATCAGTTTAAGTAATGTGTAGTATAAGATCATTTCTAAAGTTCTTACTAATCACCTCAAAGATGTTATTGAAGAAATTGTGAGTGATAATCAAAAGTGCTTTTGTTCCGGACAGACATATCACCGATAATATTTTGATTGCACATGAGATCTTACATGTATGCGTATCAAGAAAAAAAGGTAAAACTTGATTTGTAACCATTAAAATTGATATGTTTCGCTTATAATAGGGTGGAGTGGTCATTTGTGATTGGGGTTTAGAAACGTATGGGATTTTTTTAGAAATGGTGTAGTTGGATTTTGATGTGCATCTCCACGATGTCCTTTTGTGTTTCTATAAATGGTCATCTCAGTAAGAGTTTCAGAGCCATTGGGGGACTGAGGCAGGGTGATCCTATTTCTCCGTACTTCTTTCTTATCTATGCTGAAGTGCTTTCTAAAATGCTTAATTCGGGTTGTGAGGCTAAGATCCTCTCCGATTTTAGACTTAATTAGAGTGGGTTGACGGTCTCGCATTTACTGTTTTTTGACGATTCATTGTTCTTTTGTAAGGCTGATAAAAAGGATATGTCTACTGTTGTTGATATCATTGGTCTATATGGGGTGGCATCATGCCAAGTCATTAATCATCAGAAGAGCCTTGTTGTTTTTACTCTAATATAAAGGAGGATAACCAGATGGAGTTGACAAATTGCTTTAGGTTTGCTCTTTTAAAATCTCTTCAGAAGTATTTGGGTATGGAATCAGATTTTGGCTAATCTAAGAAGGTGATCTTCAACTGTATCGTTGATTCCATTAACAATAAGGTTTCAAGTTGGTCGGAGAGGTTGCTTAGCCCTACTGAAAGAGAAATTCTCATTAAGTATGTGGCCATGACTATCCCTAACTATGTGATGTCTTGTTTCAAGATACTCATTTCAATTTGTAAGAAAATCTACTCCATTTCAGCTAATTACTAGTGGAATTCTTCCCCTTTTAAGGGATGTGTTCATTGGGGCTCTTAGGATAATTTGTTTAAGAAAAAGGCCAAAGAGGGTATAGGGTTTAAGGATTTATCCTGCTTTAATTTAGCTCTCTTAGCTAAGAAGGGATGGAGGATCATCAACAATCCAAACTCTCTCCTTCATAAAGTTTTGAAAAGTAGATATTTTCGGTCTTTTGATTTCATGCATGCATCTCTAGGAGCTCAACCTTCTTAGGGTTGGAGAAGTATTTTGGAAGGTAGGAAATTGCTTAAACATGATATGAGGTGGTTCGTGGGTAATGGTAGTAGCATTTGGATTTGGGAGGATCCATGGGTTCCTAGACCTGTCACTTTCAGAATTATCTCCCCTCGCTCACGTGATGTGAGATATGTTAATGAGCTTTTACGTCTGGATGGTTTGGGCTGAAATATCCCTAAGCTGTGGGATACGTTTTTATATGTGGATGTGGAGGCTATTATTCAGATATAGATCAATAATTTGGAGATGATGATTGTTTTGGTTAGCATTTTGATAAGAATGGCAAGTACACTATGACGTCAGGCTATAATGTAGTTATTTATTTGATAAGAAACGGTTTGTTGCGTAACAAGCCCATCGGTAGACGGAGTAATGAAAATATGAATGTTCCTATTTGGAAAGATCTTTGGAAGCTTAAACTACCTCCTAAAATGAAGGATTTCGTGTGGAGATGCTTGAACAACTATATTGCTTGCGAAACCCTTTTGCTTAGAAGGGATATGACCATTAACCCAAGTTGTTCTTTGTGCGGTAAGGAGGATGAGAGCCCTATTCATTTATTTTTTCAATGTCATTTTTCTGGTAAGTTCTGGTTTAGGAGCCCTTTGTCTCTTCGGTCATCTTCCATTTTTGGTAATTCTTTTTTGGAGATTTGGAGTAATGTGGTTAAGTCTCTTTATCAGAAAAGCTGGTGATCCAGAACACTACAAATTTATGATAAACTGGTTAGTTTTTGGGCTCTGAATTTAGAAGATTCGCAACAATTGCTATTTTAATGGCTCAATTATTAGTCCTTCCGAGGCCTTAAATCTCACGGCTCGACATTTGGAGAGTATGGATATTCAGAAGCATGTTAGTCAGATGGAGCAGAATCAGGATATGATGATGGATTATTCAAATAGTCTGGGTCGTAATACGAAAAATCGCCAATGTTGGGCTCTTTCTACTGACGGGGCGTGGAGGGAGACAAATAACATGGCTGGGCTAGACTAGATGCTTTGGGATCCTTGAGGTAAAATTATGGGTTTTGGTTTTCGTTCGTGGAATAATGTGTCAAATGCGTTGGTGGCTGAAGTGCTTACTCTGCGATGGGCAATGCAATCGATCCAAGATTTAAACAATTTGTCGAATAGGGGGGAGGCTGGTGCAATCATCTATGATATTATTATGTTGTCAAGTACGAAATTTCAGGCCACGTTCATTTACTGCTCTAAAGATCACAATGATTGGGCATACCATTTGGGCTAAGAAAGGTTTAGATTCGGAGAGGGTGGCTGTCCATTTTACTTCATTTCTGGATATTTTAGTTATTGCTTTTTTGTCTTTGTCGTTGTTTGGGGATAATACTCTTTTTCTTTTTCTGAGTTTTCCCCACTAGGATTTTTTCCAAGAAAAGTTTTAACAAGGCCAGTCTTTAGATGCTCGAGAGATGTCAGCCTAGCTGAGATATCCTTTAGCATCTTCTAAGGGTCGTAGGAGGTGTCAGCCTAACTGAGATGTCCTATTGATTGATCCCTTCTACTGCTTTTGCTTTTTTGAGTTTGTGTCTTCTTGACCTGAGGTATGTCCCTCGTAGCTATTTGAACTCTTTGTGGTTTGTTAATGATAGTATTCTTTTGACAAAAAATGAATATATTATAAGTTATGAAGTCTGAACATTATGATAATAATTATGTTTTCTTTGGTGTTTCTATTATATGTTTATAAAAGTTCAAAACAAATATTAGTTACTAACAAAAAATATTTATGATTGTAAACGTAGTTGAATTGAAATTTAACATTAGGTAATTAACATAAACTATTTACGAGATTACTAAAAATATTAATCGTGCATCACACGACTAGTTACTTAATAAAGAAGGCCAAAAAAGTGAACCGAAACGACTCTAAGACGACCCATTATTATTGGCTATTGAGTACTGGTCGAATCGACTACCAATTGCCATATGATTTTGACAAAATAGGTACCAATAGGCATGCAAAACCTCTACTTTTCCGTACGTCTCTGTCTCAGTTTTTTTCTTGATAGGCAAGATTCCTTTCCTCCTTCGTTAAGTATTAACTTTACTCGGTGATATAAAACTTCGCAATCTACTCCTACTTTTGCTTCATTACTTGCTTCTTTCTTTCTCCTTTTCCGTCTGTAACTCAAGCTTTTGCATTCTACGTTATTATTAGAGAGTCTCTTACTCTTCATTGTACGGAAATGGCGTCTCCCAGAGAGCATATTGAGAAAATACGGAGGATCAAGTTCTCCATTGGGAGGGAAATGAACTCATCTAGAAAAGAACTTAATCCCTTGGAAGATCTTCATCAGTCTGTCGTTATTTTCTCAGCTGAGCTTTATACCAAAGACATTCACTTTCTTTTGGAACTCATACAGGTTTACCTTTTCCCAAAAAATAATCCATGCTTTTTTTCTTTTTCATTTTCAGCTTAATTTTTAATGTGGGTCATCACCTCCCTGCAGAATGCTGAGGACAATGAGTACCCGGAGGGAGTAGATGCTTCGCTCGAGTTCATCATAACTTCTAAGGACATAACAGGCAATGGAGCGCCTGCTACACTTGTTATTTTCAACAACGAGAAAGGGTTTTCCCCTAAAAACATAGAGTCCATTTGCAGCGTTGGAAGGTCCACTAAAAAGGGCAACAGAAAACGCGGTTATATTGGAGAGAAAGGTGCGCTGTCTTCTTCATTCTCATTTATTAAAACCCCCACACCTTCATTTTCCTTTTATATTGTCCTTTTTTTGTTAGAACTTCATTTTTCCATGGCATAGTTGTAATTAAAGTATTTCTTTTATCTTATTAGTGGGGCAAGTATTGATTTTGCTCGAGTTTATTTACTGATTTAGTCATCGGAAAAATTTGATTATTATCTTGTATCTTTTTTGGCCGCAATGTTTAGATTCGGAGCTTTTTTTAATGTTTCTAGTTCTTGTTATATACTATTCTGTCATTATGTAACCTTGGAAGCACAAAAACTTTAACTAAGCCAACATGTCTGTGTCAGAACTGACGCTCTATGACATGTATCAGACAGTCTATAGCATGTCTAGCATAAGTCCAACGCTAAAAAATTGTTGAGAACTTTTATGACATGTTTTCTATATTTTTTAAAATCTATTCAAACCAAATCATGACAGAAATCAAGCAGAGGTTATATCATGAATTGAATATGTTTCAACTGAAATATTCATAAGAAAGATCAATAAATGTTTCATAATAGTATTCAGTTTAATTGTAAATAAAATAAATGTATGAATCAACACATACATAATTTTAATGGCTACATACATACATATATGATTGGATACGTCGTGTCTGCCTAACGTATCGGTCTTCTATTGTTTTTGGCGTGGCCATATGGTGTCATGTCCGAGTCTGCTTATTACCATGTATATGGAAACTGTACGATTAGAAATTGTACATTTTCATATGGTTGAGTTAGACTATATATTTTTCTCTTAATATATAAATTTTGAACTGTAACTCTTTAAATAACTTAACTGTGTCATGATGTAGTTTCTATGTTGGACCGTCTATAACTATTTTTCTCCCTGATAAACGACTATGCAACAAGATTTTCTTGGGATGTGGACGATCGTATTGATCTAACTAGTTTCTGATAAAACTGCAGGAATTGGGTTCAAAAGTGTCTTTCTGATTACTTCTCAACCCTATATATTCAGCAATGGATATCATATACGTTTCAATGAAGAGCCTTGCACACATTGCGGTGTTGGTTACATAGTTCCCGAGTGGGTTGAGGAAAGTTCAATTCTTTCTAACATAAATCAAATCTATGGTTCTAGTTCTTCATTACCAACAACTGTCATGGTCCTCCCTCTAAAGCCTGACAAGGTCAAACCTGTGAAGCAACAGCTCTCAGTCATTCACCCTGAAGTTCTATTGTTTCTTTCAAAGATTAAGCAGCTTTCTGTCAAGGAGGTCAATGGGGATCCCAAGTCTAACACTGTAAGTGCCATAGCTATTTCTAGTGAGACCAATTTCGTGACGAGGAAGAACATGAATGCCGAGTCCTACACGCTCCATCTCTCTGCGGAGGAAAATGGTCATGGATCTGATAGACAGTGCGGTTATTATATGTGGAAGCAGAAATTTCCAGTCAGGGAAGAAAACAAAGTGGAAAGAAGAATGGGAGTGGAGGAGTGGGTGATTACACTAGCTTTTCCCAATGGAGAGCGTCTTCATAGAGGAAAGAGTTCACCAGGGATCTATGCTTTTCTCCCCACGGAGATGGTTACGAATTTCCCCTTCATTATCCAGGCAGATTTCATTCTAGCATCATCAAGAGAAACAATTCTCTTGGACAGCAAATGGAACCAAGGGATTCTCGACTGTGTTCCCGATGCTTTTGTTAATGCTTTCACTTCGCTAGTGAAAAATACAGGAGCTCACTCGTCTTGTTTGCCTCGTATGTTCAAATTCTTACCGGTCATCACCTGCTCGTTATACGAAAATGTGAATGTTGTGAGGGAGAAAATCAAAGCGAAACTGATTGAAGAAGATATTGTTCCCAGTGAGACTTTCTCGGAGCAGAAGTTCTTCCATAAGCCTCGTGAAGTGGGTAGGATAATGCCTGCTTTCTGGAACATTTTGGGGAAAGCAAGGGGACAAGGGGTAAGCTTGATTAATCTCTCATCCCATGGGAGATACATATTAAGTTCATCGTTTGATGATGAGGAGTATGATGAGATACTCAACTTTTTAGAAGTGGAACCAGTCGACAATGAATGGTACGCTAGGTGCATCCAGAGTACTAATCTTGTAGTTGGAGTGTCAGATGATGTTTACATGCAGATTCTACTCTTTATAGCTGATAACTGGAGTTCCAGATTTTCCTCTACAAACATCAAGAACATACCACTAATCAAATATGTGGGTCTTGATGGGACTATCTCCTTGTGTAGTATAAATGAATCTGTTTGTGGAAATACTGGGAATGCGGTCCACTTATCTCGTCACTCTCATTACATGTCATGGCTGATTGACTGGAACAAAGAATTTGGATCGGTTTCCAGTTGTTCCTTTATGCCACAAAGCACACAGAAAGCTGTCTTGTTATCTTCCAGGAAGGATACATTGTTGGAATGGCTTAAAAACAAGGTGAAAGTTGATGCCATTGATGTATCTCAATTTGCTCACATCCTTAATGATTCTTGTGATGGAGATCGGAAGTCTGCCATTACGTATGTTCACTTCCTGTACCATTCACTGTTGAAAAAATATTTGACAGAGCGTGAGGTTGATGACTTGTGCAGGGTTATGCCGCTTGTAGAAAAATATGGTAATATAATCAGGGAAAGAAAAGGGGTTCTCTATCCAGCTGATGGAAGCAATTGGGCCCAATTGCTGGTTTCAAATCCATGGAGAGATGTAGGCTTCATTGAATTGGGAGAGGCTTACTTGCATCAAGGGCATTTTGCAGGTGAGTTTACTGGTAGGAGAAAGCTCATCAGTTTCCTGAAAGCTCATGTTGGTGCCTCTGATATCCCTTGTATATCTCCTCCAAATTCCGTTATTCCTACAGTCTCTGCACCACTTACAAAGCAGAACGCCTTTTTGCTGTTGGATTGGATTCATAACATGAGAAGTAGACAAGTGTCCATTCCAGAGAGGTTTCTGAAGTGCATTAAAGAGGGGTCCTGGCTTAGAGTCACTGTCAATGGATATTTGGGTTACAGACCGCCATCACAGTCTTTTCAACGTACCTCATCTTGGGGAAGTATTTTGCAGACAGGATCAGCACTTGTTGATATCCCGCTGATTGATCAGACTTTTTATGGGGATAATATAAATCAGTACAAGGAGGAGCTCAGAACAATTGGAGTCATGTCAGAATACGGAGAAGCATGTCAGTTTATCGGGAAGCACCTCATGTCACTGGCCATATTCTCAACTTTAACCAGAGGAAACGTCCTTTCAATATTGAGCTTCATTCGCTTTCTGAGAGATAAACTTCTTTCTCCAGACGAATTTATCCATAGTATTAAGGAAGTGAGATGGTTGAGGACTCGCTGTGGGGACAGGACTCCTGTTGGATCTGTCTTGTATGATGAGGGGTGGAGGACTGTGTCCCAGATCTGTGATATACCCTTTATTGATCAAGACTACTATGGTGAGGAGATCCTTGGGTTCAAAAATGAACTCCAATTGCTTGGCGTGGTGGTTGGCTTTAATAGAAATCACCAGCTTGTGATTGATTACTTAAAATCACCTTCTTCTTTAACTCATTTGAGACCAGAAGCCATTCTTTTGATCCTTCAGTGCATTCATTACTCAAAATCATCCGATGAACTGGCTAAAACCTTCCAAAATGTGAAATGTCTGAAGACAAGCAACGGCTACAAGACTCCCACTGAGTGTTACTTGTTTGACCCTGAATGGGGTTCCATTCTTCAAGTATTCAGCTGTTTCCCATTGATTGATTGTGACTATTATAGCCCGAGAATCTTATCTTATAGAAGTGAATTGAAAAAAATTGGGGTGGTGGTGGACTTTGATGAAGCGGTCAAGGCATTTGCTAAAGTCTTCAAGCAGCAGGCCTCATCCAGTTCCATTTCCACAGAAAATGTCATGTCTTTTCTTTCTTGTTGTAGGCAGCTAAATGGAACAGCTCATAAGTTTCCAAAGGATCTAAAGAAATGCATTCTTGAGATGACGTGGTTGAGGACTCGATTGGGTGATTATAGATCACCGAAAGACTGCATATTGTTTGGTCCAAGTTGGGAATCTATTACTCAGATCACTCTCCTCCCTTTCGTAGATGACAATTATTATGGCAAACGCATTCATACATATGAAAAGGAGCTCAAGAGAATGGGAGTTGTTACTGGCTTCAAGGATGGAGTGCATATTGTAGCTTCTTCTCTTTGTCTACCACAAGATCCTAACCGCATATCTTCTGCAAATGTGCTTTCACTACTGGAAAGTATCCGTATTTTACTAGAGAAGAATTATTCCTTTTCTGAGGCCTTCGAGAAAAAAATTAGCAAGAAATGGTTAAAGACAAATGTTGGCTACAAATCTCCTGAAGAGTGTCTGCTGTTTGATGATAAGTGGGCATCTCTGTTGAAACAAGCAGATGGACCTTTCATTGATGAAAGCTTTTATGCTTTTAAAATCACTTCCTACAGAAAAGAGCTCAATGCGATTGGCGTTACTGTTGATGTGGAAAAAGGATGTTCACTGATGGCTAAGTGCCTCGATTCCCAATTCGAGTCTTCAAGTATTGTACGGATATATAGTTACTTGAATGAATACAAGTGGAAACCAGAGAATGAGGATGTGGAAAGGATCTGGATCCCTGGTAGATATGAACATGGAGAGTGGGTCAACCCGGAAGATTGTGTTCTTTATGACAAGGATGAGCTCTTTGGTTCCCAATTGATCGTTTTAGAGAGGTACTATGAACAAGATCTACTTCTCTTCTTTTCAACTGCTTTTAATGTTAAATCCAGCCCTTCAGTTGATTGTTACTGCAAACTATGGAAAATTTGGGAAGATTCTGGAGAACAGATATCTGAGGCTAATTGCTTGAAGTTCTGGACTTATGTGCTGAGGCACTTCAACTCTAAAACCGAGAAAGCTTTTACTGACAGCATAGTTAAAATTCCCGTGAAATCTGGCTCAGATGAGATATTGTTGTATGACAAGAACGATGTTTTCATTGCTGATGATCTTTATTTGAAGGATCTGTTCGAAAAGTCTTCTCCTCAGCCCGTCTTTGTTTGGTATCCTCAATCGAGCTCTCCTTCCTTGCCTCGGACTAAGTTGTTGGAAATCTATAGCAAAATTGGGGTTTCTACCATCTCTATGTCTGTTTTGAAGGAAGAGGTGTCTGCGACAGATGATTTTGGAGTCAAGCAGATGAGTCCAAATGATACATTGATTGCTAAAGGGCTAATAAAGCTCATTCTTGGGTTTTTGGCAGATCCTAAGTTGAAAATGGAGTCGGAAAGAAGACATGAGACTGTGAGAAGTCTTGTGAATATCAGTGTTTTTGAGACCGAAAAACCAATTGTGATAAACTACAGTTTATCCCTTTCTTCAGGGAAACTCATCGTAAATGCCAGCGCAAGCCGAATGATACAATGGGAACGAGAGAATTCAAAATTATTCACACAGAAGATGGAATCAGGTGGACAAAAAGATACAATCGAATATGCTACTTACTTCTCCTATGTAATATCGAATGGTATATTGTGGGAGAACAGCGATCAAATATGCTCCCTTTCTGATCTCATCAGGTTGGCATTTGTGATGCAATTTAATGAGGAAGCTGTTGATTTCTTGATGAAGTCCAAGAATTTGCAAATTTTCAAGGAGGACGAGGACTTCCTCTCATCTGCCTTTCCCTGAAGAGCATATTAGGTAGTGCTATGGTTTGTTATTATATTTTGGAGTAAATATGCATGAAAGAAAGTTTATGTTTGCAGCTAGTAGCTGCGCCTTTGATAGCTTATTAGTAGGTGTTAATCACATTTTGTGTGTTTGTTTAACAGATTGTCATGCTGCTTGATTTAGACATATAATATAATATAACATGCATTTTCAATGTTCATCCTTTACTCAGTTGTTAATTGTTACAAAATGAGCTTAAAGGCAATGTTTACGTTACCTCTTAAGAAATTCTTCACTGTCTCAACGAGATGGGGAAGCTTAGAAGATGAAGAGACAGTGGCAGCCGAGATTGAACAAGCACTAAAATCTAGCAAAGTGTTTTTATCTTAACATTGTAAAACAAGTACAAGACTACTGTAGCTGTCTGATCCGATTTGATTACATGGGGCGACAATATTTGGCGCTACAGAAATTGTATAATTGCCTAAGAAATGATTGAAAGAGAGGATTTGTAAAAAGGAAAAAGAAAAGCTATCTGAGTTGCTCATATGAGAATCAAGTTGCTGCCTTTTCGGTCAGCAGACTAGCTCTGTCATGACCAGAACAGCCAGGATGGTAACATGACTTAACATTCAATAGATTCTTTACTGCAACCGGCCCTCCCTTTCGTATGGCCCTCCTGAATCCCGCTCCCCTCTTCCCTTTCTTACTTGTTTTTATCTCCTGCTGCTGCTCCACATAGTAAATAAAAAATGTTAGAATAGCCTTAAAGTTTGATTAAAAAAGAATGGTATTGAATTGAAAATCCAGCATGATCACTCCTTAAAAACTCAAGTATTCGAAGATATTGTCTTATATATCTTATAACTAGCACAAAAGAGCTATATTCGGGTGATGTTGGGTAACTTCCCAACATATTGTCTTATATATCAGTATCAGCATTTATATTTACCATGAAACATACCACCCCGTTTGAAGTTGTCGATGTAAGGTTTGTGACACTGTCGTGGCTTTGAGGTTCATTATGCACGGAATCCTCTTGTGCTTCACCTGCATTTGATCACAGCTGCTTTAGATTACTATTGCTATACATTATATGCTACAAAATGACTTAACACAGAAACTGATTAGAAAAGAGTACTGACTTGTTAGCTTTTCATTTTCTGTTGCTTCTAAGAAATAAACTCTAAAACTTGGCGACCCAGGACAGATTAATTGGTCTTCTTCTTTGTCAGACCTTCCATCTTCTTCTTCATCGTCATCCTCATCGTCTATCTCTTCTTCTGTAGCTTCCCCTTCCACCAACACTAGCTTTGAGTCATTTCTTTCTTCTTTACCATCTTTCTTTTCTTGTTCATTAGTCACATTGTTATTATATTCATCACACTCTTTTCTTCCCTCACCATTAATACAATCTCCCACTGTCTGCAATGTAATAATGATATTCTCTTGTCGTTTCGCCTTTGAAGAAGACGTGCTGTCTTCGGGCGAAGAAGACGAGCTTTTACTGTCGAGAAGAGAGTCAGGGGGAGAGTTGTCATCCTCATCTGCTCCATCTTTAAGAAGCTCTTTCTTAGAAAGGTTTCCATCTTTTAATAAGATTGCATTCCTACGCTTTCTCATCTCTAGAAATCTATGTCGGAGAAGTGGTCGGATTCTTGGAGGAACTACCTCTCCTTCAGGATTAAGCTTGGAATTTGCACAACCCATTTGTGAAATCTGTAATGGAAGAAAAGAAAAGAAATGATAGAAGAAAAATGAGAAGGGATTGAGAATTTGAAAGAAGAAGACAGCGGCAGTTTCGCAACAAATAACAACATGGGATATCAGATTCGATGGAACAGTCTGTCTGTTATATTACATTGGTGTTATTGTTTGGCTGTCTAATAATAGAACACAAAAGTGTAATAACTTGTGTAACAACTGGGATTTTTACTCTGCATCAACATCCATCATGGAGTTGTAAGGTTTTTATAAGACTAAATCTGTAATATTTAAATACTTCCAATCATTTATTGCTTGATTTGTTATTATAATTTATGATTTTTCTACTGTTAATAGTCATGTTTTAATCTGAAGTTGAAAAAGTCACCAAAATAAAAATCTGATGCAATAAAAGAAACCCACCTGGAAATACAGAAGGATTGACAGGATATTCTTTCTATTTCTACTGATGATTGCAAAATGGAAAATGACAGCTTTATATACAAGATAAAATAAAATGGTTTCCTCAAGTTACGCTATGTCACCGGAAAGAACTCTTCTAGAATCTAGATTGCTGTTTGTCAAACAGATAAATGTTGTGTGAATCACGGCCACGTACCCACTGATTGCTGTTTGTCAACAGATAGCTGTTAAGCTCCACCCCCAATAAAATCGTATTCGGTTAAAGAAGAAACAATCTTGTTCTGTCGGCTCAAAAAGCAAAGACTCAATTGGTTTGAAAAACTGGTTAAATAAGGGCTAGCTCACTTTAGAATACAAGTAACAAAATTGAAGGACCTCTTGAAAAAACGGCCGAATATTATATGGACCCACTAACTAAAGACCAAAACGCACGCTCTCTCAGTCCAAAAAATACAAGAAAGCCATGGATGCCGAGCTTGTCAAATCCTCACATTCCGTATACGAAAATAAGGCATTCCCGGTGAAAGGTCGATTTGGAAGCTTTTGGAGAACTACTATCCGCTCGAAAGACGGTGGCGAGATCGACGCATTCCGTCAGCCATTTTTAGCCCTAAAAGGTCATAGGAAGATAACCAAAATCAGAATTGACTACCTACTTGTCAGACAAACTTGTGAAGCTCAATTGATCGACAATTTCTTTTTCACATAAAATCACACAAACTTCAAATACTTTTTTTAAGAATATCTTTAAATCTAAATTGACCTACGTAAATTAAGTTCATGTATATCATAAGCAGCCGCTAGATACAAAAATCAGAGAAAGAGAGATCGATAAGCCTCATGGGTTGATAGTGTTGGAAAATATGTATTTTGTACATCATTTTGGTAATCAATTTTGGACAAGTTTTTGAGTGAGACTCGCTACATAAAAATGTAAGGTCTTTAGATATTTTAGTTTTCTCCCGTGAGTATATCGAAATCGATTATTAATTTATCAAAAATAGTTTTGGGATGAATGTAAAATTGTCTCTTAAAGTGAACTAAATGAGAATGAAAAAATATGTGAGAATTGTAGAAATCTCACATTAGAAAGCGAGCAAAAGTTGGAGTGATATATAGATAGATGCTTGTATGAATGGTGATAACTTGATAAATCTAGAGACTCTCTCTGTATGGGTCACCTCTATATAGACCAATGAATTATTTTTTACTCTAAATTTATTTTCCCTTCTCATAGGAAACCCAACTGTCATAGAATATGAAATATTCTTTATAGTTTAAGGCTCAAAATATTTTTTATTTTACAATTTAAAGGAACAAAATGTATTTAGACTTAATTTTGGTTAAATGACCTTTTAAAGAGTTAAATACTTTTTATGACACTTCTCCAAAATTAATAGTATAAAAGGAGGCATTCCCCTCCTCATTTTTCATACCAAAGAAGCATTATAACTCTCTTTTTCTCTCTATTCTTGGTCTCCACATTTTTTTCCTAGTTTATCTTCAAGTTTTCTTGGTTTGGATTTCGGTTCAGGCCTGGATCAGTTTTCGGTTAAGTCCGGTTCAGTTTATTTCCGGTTCTGTCGACGGTTTGATTTTTCGATCCAAGTCTTGGCTTTGCATCGTTACTCTGGTGGTTGAATTCTGACAAGTTAGTTCGATCAAGGTGGTGAAGTTGAGTGTTCTTTTACTGTCTCAAACTATTTTATCTTGGGAAACAAACGCCGTTATCAACCTTAGTACCACAAGTGAAGTAGTGTGACTGTTTTAAGGAAACTTGCAAACATGACTCGGTTTGATTTCCCATTATACTGTTACTCTGCCCGATTTATTTAATTTTGGTATTTACTGTAGTTACATTTCGTAATTATTATATTTGCATTGTTATTCATAATTATATTATTTACCTGTTGTAATAATTTATTTACAAATTTGTTGTCTTATTGTTAGTTCCATTTAATCTTATAATGCAATATACTATTTCCAATAATATTAAAATAATTATTTTTATACAAGTTATTGCGTTATAGAATTAATTTAAAAATTAATTTTATTTTTGAAAATTGTTCAAAAATTATTTTTGGAAATTGATTTGGGTTTTTTCAACCTAAAAAAATTTATTTTGATATTCTCTAAAATTTTGAAACTGGAAGTAACTATACAGAGAAGTTCTATCTAGGAAATTGAAATTTAAGAGGACTTGTCCCTCCAATTACCTGAGAACTGAATACTGTCGAGAGAGCTGGCCTGGATTGGATCTCAGAACCCTACCAGTTCGTCTTGATGGTTATCTGAAAAAGTGCTATTTGGTTTATTTTGAAAAATATTTGGAAAATTAGCATATTTTTGTCTTCGATAAAATAGCACAATTTTCAAAGTGTTGCTACACTTCTGGTTTATATTTTAGATAAGGAAATATGACAACTGAATCCAACAACAATGTTGTGGCGAACCATGCTGCTGAAAGCCAAGGGAAGAACCCTACTATTGGGGCTCAAATGCCAAACCTAGGTCTGTAGAACCCTAATGTGACCCATGTGGCCCGTACGACACCGATGCATATACCTATTCATATAGAGAGAAACCTGAGAAATTTAACCTGAATTTCAAAAAGTGGCAACAAAAGATGCTCTCTACCTGACCACACTTAATCTGGAAAAATGCTTGATTGAAGAAGCTCCTAAGCTCAATGATGATGAGTAAGATTTCCAAACGATTAATGTTATTGATGCTTGAAAATAACTTGATTATTTATGTAGGAATTACAAAATGAATGGTCTTGCTGATTCCTTGTATAATGTTACTCTGATAAGAAAACAACAAATGAGTTATGGGAATCTCTTGAACGAAAGTATAACATTGATGATGCGGGTGCCAAGAAATTTATCATGGCCTGCTTTCTGGAGTTTAAAATAGGGGATTCCAAAATGGTGACCAGTCAAGTGCAAGAACTAGAAATTTTCCTGCACAAGATTCATGCTGAGGGAATGATGCTGAGTGAATTATTTCAAATGGCTTGTGTTATTGAGAAATTGTCTTCTGCGTGGAAAGATTTCAAGAATTATCTCAAGCGCAAACAAAAGGAAATGAGCATCGAGGATCTTATTATTCGATTTTGAATCGAAGAAGATAATAGGCTATCCCAAAGAAGAGGGCCAAATCTTATTGCTGCAACAAGGCTAACATTGTGGAGCATGGTCAAGGTTCCAAAACCATGAAGACCAACAACAAAGGGAAGGGTCCAAACAAGCTAGGACCTAAAGGAGTGGTTTTGAAGAAACAAAAGTTTCAAGACAAGTGCTACAAATGTGACAAACTAGGCACAAATCCTATAAGTGTAGATTGCCTAGGAGAAACAAGGAGGCTAATGTGATTGAGAACATTGCTCGAGACGTTCCTAACATCAACCTTTCAACATTGGTTTCTGAGGTTAACATGGTTGGATCAAATCCAAATGAATGGTGCACAGGAGCTACCTTCCATGTGTGTTCTGACTGCGAGATGTTCTCTACCTTCAAAGCTATCGAGTATGGAGAGAAGATGTTCATGGGAAACTCGGCCACCTCTGAGATCAAAGGGCAAGGAAAAATGGGTTTGAAGATGACTTTTGGGAAGGAATTGACTCTGAACAATGTCTTGTATGTACCTGAAATCTAGAAGAACCTTGTGCCTAGTTCACTGCCGAATAACCATGAATTTTGTATGGTATTTGAATCAAACAAAATTGTATTGTCTAAGAGTTGAATATATGTTTGTAAGGTTTATATGAGTGACAGAATGTTCAAACTCAATGTAATGACTTTGGTCAAACTCGATATTAATAAAGCTAGTTCTTCTGCTTAATTGCTTGAGTCTTCTATTTATGGCATGGTAGACTAGATCATGTTAATTATAATTAACTTGGATCATTTACCAAAATTTCATATTTATTAAAATTACAAGCGTGAAACTTGTGTTGAGGTAAAATTAACGAGGTCACCATTCTAAAGTGTTGAAAGAAACACCGAACCACTTGATTTAATTCACAAAGATATATATGATTTAAAATTTGTACAAACAAGATGTGGTAATAAATATTTTATTACTTTTGTTGATGATAGCACAAAATACCATTATGTATATTTGCAAAGAGCTAAGATGAAGCTACGAAATTCATTCTCTATAAAAATAAAGTTGAGAATCAACTGAATAAGAAAATTAAGGTACTAAAAAGTGATCGATGTGGTGAGTACGAATCACCGTTTGTTGAGATTTGTTCTCAACATGGATTATATATAAAACCACAACACCTTATTCACCTCAGTCTAATAGTGTTGTTGAGCGCAAAAATCATACGTTGAAAGAAATGATGAATGCATTACTGATCAATTCTGTATTACCTCAGAACATGTGAGGAGAAGCCATTTTGAAGGGTAACTATCTTTTGAATAAGATTCAAAAAAAGAAAGAGGATAAAATGTCATATGAGTTATGGAAATGTAGAAAACTTTCATACAAATACTTACAAATGTGGGGCTGCCTCGTTAAAGTGATAGTACCTACACCCAAAAAGGTGAAGCTATGATAAAATTTTGTTGACTGCATTTTCATTGGTTATGCAAATAACAGTAGTGTGTATCAGTTCCTTGTACTAAGATCTAGCAATACGGAGATTCACAAGAACACGATAATGGCGTGTAGGAATGCATCATATTTTGAACATGTATTTTCTTACAAATCCAAGGAAGGGCTAAGCTTTTCAAAAAGACTTCTTGAGACTATTGATGAAGAAGATAATCATGACTAAAATGAAGAAGTCGAAAAAGAACCTAAAAGGAGTAAAAGAGCTAGGACAAAAATGTTTTTTGGTCCTGATTTTCTAACATATATGATTGAAAGTGAACCAAGAACTTTCAATGAAGCTGTAAACTCCAATGAAGGTCCTTTTTCGAAAGAGGCAATTAAGAGTGAAATTGATTTCATTTTACAAAATCAAACTTGGAAACTAGTGGATCTTCCACCTGGTTGTAAACCTTTGGGTTCCGAATGGAAAATAAAAACCGATGGATCAATTGTTAAATACAAGGCTAGATTTATAATTAAATGCTACATACAGAAGGAAGGTCTTGATTATTTTAATATATATTCTCCGGTGTCGAGGATAAACTCCATTAGGATGGTACTTGAAATTACATCTTTGTGAAATCTTGAAGTATATCAAATGGATGTGAAAACAACATTTCTAAATGGAGATTTAGAGGAAGAAATCTATATGGAATAACCGGAAGGGTTTTCCACTCCTAGACAAGAAAAAAGTCTGTAAATTGATCAAATCATTGTATGATTTGAAACAAGCACCAAAACAATGACATGCAAAATTTGACAGTCACATGATGTCAATTGGATATAAAATCAATGAATGTGATAAATGTATCTATGTTATAGATATAGAAAATTGATATGTCATTGTGTGCTTGTATATTGATGACATGCTTATCGTTAATAGTAATGATAAGATGATCAAGTCTACGAAAGATATGTTACAATTTAGATTTGATAACAAGCACATAAGGCTTGATGATGTTATATCGAGAATAAAAATCAAAAGAACATCAGTTGGACTTATTTTAAGTCAGTCTCATTAGGTAGATTCTATTCTTAGAAGATTTAGCAAAGATAAACTGGTACAAGTGTACATTTAGCCAAGAATAAAGGTGAGAGTATCTTTAAAGTAGAACACTCAAGAGTGATAGGTAGTTTGATGTCCTTGATGAGCTGTACAAGACTTGATATAGCCTAAATAGTAAGTAAACTAAGAAAATTCATGAGTAATCCTGGAGGTGAACATTAAAAAGTCATTGTAAGAGTATTGAGGTACTTACAATATACTTGGAGTTATGGACTATACTATTCAAGATATCCAATGGTCCTAGAAGGATATACTGATGCAAATTAGATATTTGATAAGAAAGATACAAACTCTACTAGTGGGTATGTTTTCACACTAGGAGTTGCTGCCATAGCATGGAAATCCTCAAAATAGACTGTTATGTCCAGATCCATTATGAAATCTAAATGTGGGGAGGAGGCTGAATGGCTAGACCACTTCCTAGAGGATATTCCTAGATGGACAAAACATGTGCCACCAATCTACATACACTGTGATAGTAAAAATGCTATTGAAAGGGCATAAAGTAATATGTATAATGGTAAGTCTACACACATGTGTCATAGACATAATATCATTAAACAACTACTCTTGACATGGGTTATCACTCTTGACTATGTGAAGTCAAAAGATAACATTGTGGATCTGTTAACTAAAGGGTTAAATAGAGAGTTAGTTGAAAAGTCATCGATGGGAATGTGACTAAAGCCCATGTAAAATAAGTTGATATAAAGGAATCCAATCTCGTTGACTGGAGATCCTAAGATTTTGGTTCAAAAGGACAACCCAATTGTATAAATTAGCCGGATCACTGTGGAGATTTTATCTATCCATTCTTATGATGAAAACAATGATACCCGTGAGATTAGGTTAAGCTAAGATTTTAATGATTCTTATGCATCTAAAACTGTGAGATCTGAGCAGAATAATGCGAGTTTACTCTTAAATTAAGAGATCACCTATGTGAAAGTGGGGCCGCTTCTATAGGAATTGTAAGGGCACAATTCTTTGGACACTCTTGCAGAACCAGGAGGTTGTTTATGGCCAAAATGAATATAATCATGAGAACTGAACTGTGTCAGGGATAACTCATGTGTGTAGTAAGTCATCGTTTACATAAAAGACCGAACATTTAAAGACATTGTGCCTGCTGGTCAGCTAGTAAAGTAAATATATTTATACAAGAGAAGGTTCAAAGGGTAAAACCTACCTATCCTATGCAGGTTTCAGAATGTAGAATTCTATCACCTCGTATGTCATGTCGTAGGTCGTCAATTTTCATTCATGTGAAAAATTATTAGAAAATGAGTACTTTGTACACCATTTGTAGATCAATTTTAGACAAATTTTTTGGTGGGATCCATAATGAAAATGTGTAAAGTCTTCAAATATTTGAGTTCTCCCTCGCGAGTACATCGGAATCGACTAATAATTTGTCAAAAATGGCTTTGTGATGAATGATAAATTATCTCCAAAAGTGAGTTAAATGAGAATGAAAAAATAAAAAATAGGTGAGAATTGTAGAAATCTCAAATTAAAAATGGCGAAAAAATTGGAGTGGTATATATAGAGATGCTTGTATCAAGGGTGATAACTTGATAAGCCTAGATGCTCTTTCTATATGGGTCACCTCTATATGAGCCGATGGGCTGTCTTTTGCTCCAGATTTATTTTTCTTCTCATATGAAGACCAGATGTTATAGAATATGAAATATTCTTTGTAGTTTTAAGGCCAAATTTTTTTTTTATTTTACAATTTAAAGGAAAAAATGTTTTTGGACTTAATTTTGGTGAAATAGCCTTTTAATGTGTTAAATACCCTTCATTACACCTCTCCCCCATGCGTAGTAAAAAAAATGAGGCAATCCCCAAATTTTTTTCACACTAAAGAAGCATTCTAGCTCTCTTTTTCTCGCAATTCTTGGTCTCCACGGTTTTTCTAGTTTTTCTTCAAGTTTTCTTGGTTCAGTTTTTGGTTTGGGCCCGGTTTGGTTTTTGGTTCGGTCCGGTTCAGTTTATTTCCAGTCCCGTCGATGGTTTGGTTTTTTTTATCCAAGTCTTGGTTTTACGTCGTTGCTCTGGTAGTAGAATTCTGACAAGTCAGTTCGATCAATGTGGAGTTGGGTGCTCTTCAGCTATCTCGAACCATTTTATCGTGGGAAACAAACACCGTTATCAACCTTAGTACGACAAGTGAGGTGGTGTAACTGTTTTAAGAAAACTGTGCAAATAGACTCGGCTCGATTTCTCATTATATTGTTACTCTGTCCGATTGATTTAACGTTGGTATTCAGTTTATATATATATATATATATATATATATATATTTCATAATTATCATATTTGCATTCTTATTCGTAATTATCATATTTACCTATTATAATTAACATTTTTACAGAATTAATGTATTATTTTTATTTCTATTTAATCTTATAATGCAATAATCTATTTCCAACATATAATACCCAACGATAATTGTTTTTTCAAAGTTACATTGCAGATTTCTAAGAGGAATGAATGTATAAGTGTGGGGGCTTAATCAACTGTATCAACTCATCTTATCATCTCAACAATCGAAAATTGAATAAAAGAAGAATTAAAGGAAATTATTTTTAGAGAAATGATATTAATATGCCAGTTTTAAAGTAGAAAATTAAGAATTGACATAAAAAATTATAGCAGATAAATAACATTTTCCATTTAATTTACTTTTTGATTTTTATAATTTGTCTACAATATTCTTATCTCACGTTTCTACTAAGATTTTTAGTTATTTTCTCAATTTAAATATAGTAATTCATTTAAACCTGAGTGGTTATTATAATATTTATTAATTAAATATGAATTCTCATATTAAATGTACATTTTTTATCATAAATTTATATATAATATTTATTATAATAAAAAGTAAGTAATATATTAACGATCAGATAATATATATTAACATTTAATATATTAACGATCAGATAATATATATTAACATTTAATAAATACAATATAAATAGAGTATTAACTATAATATGATATGAACGTTTATTCGATATATGATATAAATACTAACAATACATTAACAATCAAATGATATTATATTACTAATTATTTAGAATGATTTAATTTAAATAAATTGAGTATTAACATAAGATAATATTATATTAATATTTATCTAAGATGATAAACGTTTATTTAAGATCATAACTACTCCTAATCTTGTGTTTCATTTTTTTCCCAACCTTATTAATTTGAATGTCAAAGGCCAAGGTGAGAAGAGCACATTCTCATATTTTAAATATATTAAAGGGTCATATGCCTACTTATATTTCTTTTGGACCACTTCATAGCTTACTTATAAATACAAAAATTGTATTAGATGATCTTTTTTATTAATTTATATGCAAGAATGATTCTTCATATGTATATATAACAAAATAGTCATTTTTAAGTTTATGAACTTTTATGTTAGTTATGGACTTACTATTTTACCATTTCACTTATTTTATAACCACCAAGAGTAACTTCTTATCTTTTTTATTTTTTTCATATGTTTGTTTATGGTAATTCCCTAAACTCTACTCAGACTTGTTTAACTTGTCTTAACAAAATTTGTCTAATCTACAATAAATCTATAGAAATTATTAAAAATTCGTTTATGTTTTTGGTTAGTTTAGTTTATAAGTTATTTTTGAGAGAGAAAGAGAGTAGGCGGCATACAAAAAAATGAAAATAGAATTTTTGTGGGTATAATGTGCTTTAAAGAAAATTATTTAAGAGAAGTTAATCGTTTTTGTATACTAGTATTGAATTTGTGTTTCGATTTTGTTGTTTTTATCATCGTTTCCCAAGACCAATTCTTATTTTTTATCTATCTTTACTCATATATTGCTTTATAGTTAACAAGGATCAATAATGGGTTCTACAAGCCTAATATACCATGCGTAAATATTAACACATAAGTTTTAAGATGTACTGAGTAAAGGTTTATGCACCTTATGTAAAAATCTAAATAATGTCAATATTTAATGTACATTGTGTAAAAATTAATTTATTTTAGGTAAAAATGAATACCTTAGGCAAATATAATATATGTGTAAATATTAATATACTGTCTCTCACTTCTTTTGAAGAGGAAACATAAAAAGAATCCTCTATTGTGCCTCCAAAAACTATAGAAAAAAATGAACTGAAATTAAGGTAAATATCCCTTAAAATAATCATATAGATTAAATGATGTTTTGTGTTCCTTTTCTGGAAATTTTTCGATGTTTCCAAACATAGAAAATTTCCTTATTGTTTGGTCGAGAAAAATCTTTGTCATAAATTTTGCATCACCAAGAAGAATTGAAAGAGTGAATTCATCTTTCTGACAGACTCTTACATAATGTGATCAAGCACAAGTTGAGAAGTAACATAAGAAGCAAAAGAAAGCTACTTCCGAGAAAGAGTGCCTCCTTAGACTCTCCGATGACTTCCGATATACCATGTGGTTGTCCAAGAAGAAGAATTGGAAGGCGATGGATGGATAGAAGGAGAATGAGCCAGAGTTTTGAAACTTCTTTGAGTTAATCTCTATAGATATTATCGCAAAAACAATATTTAATTTTACATAGTCCATTAAATTCAGTCAATTGTGCAAATAATCTTGTTAAAAATAATTTAAAAAATATCTTTTTATTTTTTATTTTTTTGTTTTCATACTAGACTAATTGTGTTAGGTTTAAATCAATAAGAGAATCTCATAGAAATCATCAATTTAAAATATGGTGCGTACCTGAAAATGGATTCATCATTTGTGATCTTAAAATTCTCTATGAGATAAAACTCTAAAGAGCACTACCCACTCTGACGGCTATAAATAATTAGATGGGGTATTGTAGAATATAAATATATATATCATAGTCTCAGAGGGGATGACTTCTCTTCAACTAGAATACCTCTCTCTTCCCATCATAGAGAATTAGATATGAACAGTTGAGATTAAATCTCATAAGTTGAAAACTACAATCCAACGGCATTGTATATTCAATTAGATCACAAAATAGATATATACAATTTAACCCACCAAATAATAATAATTATATTGCAATCCCAATTAAAAAAAATTATTGCATTGACCATAGAATAATAAATTTCATTTTTCAGAAAAAAGAATTTCTAACAATCTCCCACTTGGTCCATGTACTTCAAGTTGTTTTAAAAGAACGACATATATGATTGCAACAACTGTAGGAAACTCAAGTGGCCACTCTTTTGTGTTTTTTTTTTGAAAAACCATAATTATCAAAATAGATGGATTAAGACTTCAGGAAACATTCTCATCCATAGACTTCCTTAATATTGGATAATGAATGTTATACTGGTAATGTATTGGTCTAGACAGTTCCATGGTGTCAAATTCAACTCCATCTAGGACTTGAGTAAATAAATTGTGGTTTTACTCCATATCATGTGCATGTGTAAACTGCATGGATCTTAAATTACACATCTCATTGCCATCCTGCTTTTTCAATGACTGTATGTCACCTAGACATATTATAGCAAACCGCCAACCACCTGTCTAAGTGGGGATTTATCAATATGGAGCCAATCCCATATCTAGCCCAAGCATTGGTAAGAAACTCCCAAGTAATATAAGTAGCAAGTGGACAAGCTGTATATATAAAAATTATTATATTAATGCATCTTACTTCATTAAATTAAAATAAAAGAAATAATCAAAAAAATAATTATCAATGACTAACTGCATAAATGTGAAAAAGAATGTGAAAAAACACATTATATGTCATATGATAATGGTTCACGAATATACATTCGAATCACATGCTCTTTAAAAGCTTTAGGAAGTAATCCTTTTGTAAGGTTATCTGCAATCATTCTTTATGTCTCTATGTGGGGCACCTAAATGGTGTCTTAATTGACCTTCTGGCATACAAAAAAGTATTGGATATCAATATGCTTGTTGTGCTTAGTCAATTTCTCATTCTTCACATATTTTGTCACAGCCTCATTGTCATAAAATAACACAATGAGCTTATGGATGGAGTCCATGATCCTTAGATCTGCAATGAAATTCTTCAACCAAAGTACATGTTTGGTCACTTCATAACAACTTACTAACTCTGCATAGATAGAATCTGTTATGATGGATTGTTTAGAGCTTCTCCATGAGACATCACCTTGAGCCAATATGAAAACATAAATAGAAGTCAATTTTCTGCTAGTTTGACAACCCACATAGTCAGCATTAGAGTATCCAATCACTTTTAAGATATTTGACTTTCTATAGACTAACATGAAATCTTTAGTTCTCTGAAGGTACCTCAAAACTTTCTTTAAGGATTTCCAATGTGTGATGCCTGGATTTTGTTGAAGTCTTTCGACAACACTAGAGAAAAAGTCTCTAAAAAATTCACACTAGGATTTTGCTTAAAACCTTTAGCTTCTAGTCTTACTTTATACCTCTCAACATTTTATTTTAAAAACCCATTTTCATTCAATTCTCTTCCGCCCGTCTGATAGATCAGCTAGTTTTCATACATTATTGACACCCATTAACTTCATTTCATCTTTCATGACTTCCAACCATTTTTCAAACTCTTACCTTTCAATGGCCTGAGAAAAGGAAATGATATCCTCATGTTCAGTTACATCAGCCTCACTAACATACACTTCAAAATCATTTGGTATAGCAGGTTGGTGAACTCAAGTTGACATTCTAAGGGGTAAAGGCTCAATAACTGAGGTCAGAAGTAAATGCAGGCCTGATGCAAATTTGGTGGATTGGAAACTGAAGCAGGAAATACTTGAGAATCAATTGGTAGAGGTGCAAGATCCAAAACAGAAACACCAGTTGGTATGAAAGAAGAATATGAAAATATACCATACTTATACGAATCAAGTGGTGATGGTTGCTGTTCAGAGAGTGAAAATTACGATGATCTAGACTCCCACTAGAATCATCATTCTCAATAAACTTCGATGAGAAGTCTCAATAATTTCCAAGTGTCTGAAAGGACAATAAAATCTATAACCCTTTGATCTCTCTAGATACCCAATAAAATTACAAGTGACAGTATGCGGGTCAAGTTTCTTTATGTCTGGATTATAGATTTTTGCTTCTACAACACATCCCCAAACATTTAGATGCCTAAGACTAGGCTTATGTCCCGTCCACAGCCTAAACATAATCTTAGGTGCTGCTTTACACGACACTCGATATAGGATGTATACAACTGTTTTAAGAGCTTCTCCCTAAAAGCTTTATGGAAGTGTAGAATGACTCATCATACTACGAATAACATCTTAATAAGTGTGATTTCTCCTCTCTGCAACTTCATTTTGCTCAGGAGAACTAGGATTGGTATATTGAGGTACAATCCATTGTTCTTTAAGATATGTGATAAAAGGAAAATGATTCGCACCTGTATTATCCATTCTCCTATAGTATTCTCCAACTCTATCAGACCTCACAACTTTAATATTTCATTTCTTTTATTTTTGAACCTCAGCTTGATAGATTTTAAAAACATCAAGAGCTTCAGATTTATTATGGATAAAATACACATAAGCATACTTTGAAAAATCATCAATGAAGCTAATGAAACATCTTTGACCATCTTGAACAACAATGTGAAAACGACCATAAATATCTGTATGAACAAGATCCAAGAGGTTGAAGTTCGAGTAGCCTTTAAATTTCTTTCCTTATGCATCTTCCCCTTTAAATAATCAATACACAAATTGAAGTCTGAGAAATCTAAGGTCTCAATGATTCCATCCCTGACCATGCATTCTAATCTCTTTTTAGAAATATGTCTCATCCTATGCCACAACATAGACAAATTTTCTTTAACATAAAATTAACTTTAACATACACTTCAAAATCATTCGGTACATCAGGTCAGTGAACTCGAGTTGACCTTCTAAGGGGTAAAGGCTCAATAACTAGGGTCAAAAGTAAATGTAATTCGTAAATTTTGTGGATTGAAAACTGAAGCAGGCAATACTTGAGAATCAATTGGTTGAGGTGGATGATCCAAAATAGAAACACCAGTTGGTATGAAAGAAGAATATGAAAATATACCATACTTAAACGAATTAGGTGGTGAAGGTTGTTGTTCACAAAATGAAAAATTACGATGATCTAGACTCCCATTAAAATCATCATTCTCAATAAACTTCGGATGATAACTCTCAATAATCTCCATGTGTCTGAAAGGACAATAAAATCTATGACCCTTTGATCTTTCTAGATACCCAATAAAATAACAAGTGACAGTATTGTTAGCCATATATGTCTATGAGATAACTTTTGATGATAACAAAACATTGACATTTCTTATAAATCTAATCAAGTTTGCAGAGGCTATTTGTAAAATTACCACAAGGAATTGTAATTGAAGATTATGAAAATATTTATTTTCATAGTAGCTCAAAAGCATGAAGATTTTATCATGAAAATATTTACTTTCATGTAATTTTTATTAGGAGCTTACTCATTTTATTTGCTTTTATAAAAACTCAATTTATTTAGGGATCCAAATCCTTAAATTAAGTCTCCATCCATAAAAAGTCTAAACACCAAAAATCATATATCTCTTGCACAATAGACAAAATACATGAGATGAAATAATGACAAAACACAAACAAAGAAAGTTTCAATTTCAAGTGATAAAGAGAGATGGAGTTTACCCAAATAGTTTTTGACCATATTGTGTTATTTTGGGTAGGAGTTTTCCTTGCCTTTTTGGTCAAAGATTTTTTGTCCTTCCTATTAAGGATGGAGTGTCATTTCCTTTGTCTATATTCAAAATTTAAAATTTTCCCTCCTAAACCCTAACCTCCATCTCCTCTATAAATACACTCCATTTCGATTCACAAAACACAAATTCATAGCCAGAGAGACTTGCTCTTAAAACTCTCTCAATACTCTCCTAAATCTCTCTTAATTTTTTAACTTTATACTTGCAAATTTCTTGAGTGAGCAAGATTATTTTTTTGTGAGCTTAGATTGGAGATTATACTCTTTTGAGAGAGTTATTCTAAAATGTTACTTAATCTTGAAACACATAGCCTTGTGAGGTTTAGTTGGCACCCATAAAGCCAATTGGGTTTGTAAGGTTTGGTCTTCACCCTCCAGGGGGACCTTGGAGCGTGGACGTAGGGATAAGATTTTTCGAATCACATAAGAATATCATGTGCTTATCTTCTTCTCCTTCTTCTCTTTTTATTTTGTGCTATTTATTTTCCGCATTTCAATTTCTCGCACTTAAGTTTTGTAATTTAATTTACGCACTTTAAGTTTCCATAATTATTTTATTTGCTTGCTTTATATTTCCGCATTTATATTATCACAAGTATTATTTACTTCAACACTTTTATATATTACTTATTTATCTTTTCAAAAGTTAAACTGGTAGAACATTGAAGTTCATTCTTGAACATTCATTTTCCACTTGAGTACAGATTTTTTTTAATTTGAATATGATCACCCAATTCACCCCCGTCTTGGGTTTCCATATCGATCCTACAATTGGTATCAAAGCTTGGTACTCTATACATAAGACTTAATCATCTTAAGTTATGTCGTCCATGAGTGGTTCTTTCATTGAAGGTCAATCTACTACTAGACCTCCGTTTTTCAATGGTAATGATTATACTTATCAGAAAACGAGAATGATGATTTATATTCAATCGATTGACTATGACTTATGGGATGTTGTTAAAAATGGTGCTCATATTCCATTCAAAATTTTGGATGGTAAAAATATTTCCAAATCAAGTAGTGAATGGAATGATGATGATAAAAAGAAAATTTCTTCAAATGCTAAGGCTATGAATGTTTTGTTTTGTGCTCTTGATGAAAATGAATTTAATAGAATTTCTACATGTGAATCCACTAAATATATATGAAACATGTTAGAAGTCACACATGAAGGCACAAATCAAGTTAAAGAATCTAAAATTAGCATGCTTGTTCATAGTTATGAATTATTTAAAATGAATCATGATGAATCCGTACGTGATATGTTTACTCGTTTCACCGATATTATTAATGGCTTGAAATCTATTGGTAAGACTTATTTTGATGTTAAAATGGTGAGAAAAATTCTTAGGTGTCTACCAAAGAATTGGGGGGCTAAGGTGACCGCCATCCAAGAAGCCAAAGATCTTAACACACTTCCTCTTGAATAACTTATTGGCTCATTGATGACACATGAAATGAGGCTAAATGAAAATGGTGAAGAAGATGCATAAAAAAAGAAGAGCATTGCACTAAAATTAACACTTGAACAATCCGATAGTGAAAACGATTACTATGATGAGGAAGATGACATAGCCCTACTCAATAGAAGGAAAAATGCTCCAAGAAAAGATGATAAGAAGATAACTCGTGACACACTCATGTGCTATGAGTGTAAAAAGCCCAGACACATAAACTCAATTGTCCAAATCTAAGTAATTCCCCAAAGAAGTTCAAAAGAAGAGCATTTACGGCAACTTGGGATGAAACTGATGATAGCGACTTCGAAGGCGAAGAAGAAGAAGTTGCAAACATGTGTTTCATGGCACTAGAAGATGAGGTAAGTTCTTCTAAGCTAACTTTAAATGATAAACCTAGTTATGAAGAACTTGAAAATGATTTTGAAGAGCTTTATAGTGAGTTTGAAAAACTTCGCTTAAAAAGTAAAATTATGAAAAATGGTTTTTCAAAACTTCAAGAAGAAAATTAATCTTTGAAAATCAAAGCAACATTACATGTTTTGCATCAAGACCTTGTTCAAAGCCAAAATAAAGAAAATGATTTAAATTCAACAATTTTTAAATTTATAAATGGAAGAAACAATCTTGACAAATTTCTTGGTAAGCAAATAAATGTTTCCGATAAAAAGGGGATTGGGATATCAACATTTTCAAAACCAAAAATATCACAAAAATATTTTTTTAAAACCAACACAATATCCTCCTATCATTTGTCACTATTGTGGGTTAAATGTCATAAAAGTTATTCATGCTTTCATAAAAAGAAAGCTATTTTTCATGAAAGAAATGAATGGATTCTCTACACACTAACGCTCAAGGACTTAAAAAGATTTGGGTACCAAAAGTCAACTTTTAAATTTTTATGTTATGAGTACCATTGAGAGGAAAGATAAATGACATCTTGATAGTGGATGCTTGAGACATATGATCGCTGATGAATCAAAACTTACTCAAATTTGTCGAAAGAAAGGACATGTCACCTTTGGAGATGATAAAAAAGGCAAAATCATTGGTATTGGCTCTGTAAGTAATGACTCTTCTCATGCTATAGATAAAATTTTACTTGTAGATGGTCGAAAGCATAATTTACTTAGCATAAGTCAACGTTGTGGTAAAAACTATAGAGTAATTTTTGAAAAGGATTTTTATCTAATTATAGATAAAGTGTCAAATAAAATTTTATTTCTTGGACAAAGGGACCAAAATGTCTACACTATTAATCTATGTGATTTCCAAAATCATAATGAAAAATGTTTTCTAGTTTTTGACAATGATAGTTGGCTATGACATAGAAGACTTGGGCATGCTAACATGGGTTTATGTTTAAAACTATCAAAAAGTTATTTAGTAAAAGGACTGCCAAAAATAAATTTTGTGAAAGACAAAATTTGTGATGCATGCCAAATAGGTAAACAAGTTAAGAGCTCTTATAAATCAAAATATATGGTGTCAACCACTAGACGATTGTAATTACTACACATGGACCTATTTTGGCCCTTCAAAAATTACAAGTCTTGGAGTTTAACACTATGCATTTGTCATAGTTGATGATTTTTCAAGATATACTTGGGTTTTATTTCTAAAAAATAAGGATGAAACTTTTAAATCATTTACAAAGTTTAGCAAACTAGTTCAAAATGAAAAAGGTTTTACAATTTCAAAAAATAGAAGTGATCATGGTGGAGAATTTAAAAATAGAAACTTTGAAACTTTTTGTAATGAAATCACATGAGTTTTCTACTCCTAGAACTCTACAAAAAATGATGTTGTTGAGAGAAAAAATTAGTCCTTACAAGAAATGACAAGAACAATGATAAATGAGAATGACTTACCAAAGTATTTTTGGGCCGAAGCCATTAATACATCTTGCTACATTATGAATCGTGTTTTACTTAGACCTATTTTAAACAAAACCTCTTATGAACTTTGGAAAAACAAAATTTCTAATATTAGTTATTTTAAAGTTTTTGGGTGTAAATGTTATTATTTTAAATAATAAGGACAACTTTAGTAAGTTAAATTCTAAAACTGACTGAGGAATCTTTTTAGGATATTCCACATCTATCAAAACATATAGAGTTTATAAGAGAAGAACATTAGTTGTGGAAGAATCCATGCATGTTGTCTTTGATGAATCTATTCCCTCTAATATCTTTTATTATCAAGATGATGAAATTATAAGAAAGAAGAAGGGATTAATATCAATACTAATGAAGGATGGATCAAGTCACTCTCCCCAAGAAAATGTCAAAGTACAAGATTGGAACCAACTTCCAAAAGAATGGATGTTTGTAAAAGATCATCCAAATGAGCTCTTGGTGGGAGACATATCAAAAGAGGTAGAGACTCACTCTACTCTTCATAGTATTGGTAATGTTACTTTTATTTCTCAACTTGAGCCTAAATCTTTTATAGAGGCCAAAAAGATAAATACTGGATACTTACTATGCAAGAAGAACTTAATCAATTTGAAAGAAGTAATGTATGGAAACTTGTGTCTAGACCCTCTAAGCACTCGGTAATTGGTACTAAGTGGGTGTTTAGAAATAAGGTAGATGAAAATGATATTGTTACTAGAAATAAAGCTCGATTAGTGGCGTAAGGATATAATCAAGAAGAAGGTATAGATTATGATGAAATTTTCGCTCCTGTTGCTAGACTTGAGTCAATAAGAATGCCATTAGCCTTGGCATGTTTCAAAGATTTTGTTTTATATCAAATGGATGTCAAGAGTGCATTTTTAAATGGATACATCATGGAGGAAGTTTATGTAGAACAACCTCCCTGTTTTCGAAGTTTGAATTTTTCAAATCACGTGTATAAACTTAAAAAAGGCTCTCTGTGGACTAAAACAAGCTCCTAGAGCTTGGTATGAAAGGTTAAGTAAATTTTTTATTGATGATGGATTTAACATGGATAAAATAGATAGCACCCTCTTCATAAAATCATAAGGAAATGATATCTTAATTGTCCAAATATGAGTAGATGATATAATTTTTTGTGCCAGTAACGAATCTTTGTGTAAGAATTTTGCAAGCTCTATGGGCAAGGAGTTTGAAATGACACGATGTAACTTCTTCCTTGGACTACAAATTAAGTAAATTAAGCATGAGATCTTTATAAACCACGAAAATTACATTAAGGATTTGCTCAAGAAATTTGGTATGAAAAAAGTGAAGGCTAGTAATACTCCTATGAGTACCACAACAAAGCAAGACAAAGATGAGAAAGGTAAAGACGTTGATATAAAGAAATATCGAGTTATGGTTGGATCTCTACTTTACTTAACTCCTAGTAAACCCGATATCATATTTAGTGTATGTTTATATGCTCGTTTTCAAACTTGTCCCAAAGAATCACATTTACAAGCTATTAAAAGAATTTTTAAATTTTTACTTGGAACAACTAAATTTGGTCTTTGGTATCCAAAATGTGATAATCTTGATTTAATTGGATATTCTGATTCGAATTTTGCTGGGAGCTTAACAGATAGAAAAAGTATGAGTGATACATGTCAATTTTTAGGACATTCACTTGTTCTTGGTTTAGCAAAAAAATATTCAGTAGCACTATCAACCGCTTGAGCTAAATATATTTCTGCCTATAGATGTTGTGCTCAAATTTTATGGATGAAGCAAATTCTAAAAGATTTTGGTTTATTTTTTGAAAATGTTCCTATTATATGTGATAATACTAGCGCAATTAATGTATCCAAAAATTCTATTTTGCATTCTCGTACTAAGCATATAGATCTTAGACATCATTTTATTTGAGATCATGTGTAAATATTTTCAACTTGTAGATATTTTCACAAAACCATTAAATATTGACAGTTTTTGTAAAAATAGGCTTGCTTTGGAAATTTTAGATATTAGTTAAATATTTTTTTTCTACTCACCATGTCAAGATAAAAGTATTTTTCCTTATTATTATTAGTTAATTCTTTATTATGATAACAAAGGGAGAGAGAATAGAATATGTTTAAAAGTTATGTTTTTATCTTGATAAGTAAGCATATATCTAGGGGGGGTAAATTAAATTATTTTGATTAAATATATTTTTTGTCTCAGTGGTTTGTCATCATAAAAAAAGGGGAGATTGTTAGCCATATATATCTATGAGATAACTTTTGATGATAACAAAATATTGACGTTGCTAATAAATTTAATCAAGTTTGCAGAGGCTATTGGCAAAATTACCACAAGGCATTCCAATTGAAGATCATGAAAATATTTATTTTCATAGTAGCTCATAAAGCATGAAGATTGAAGATCATGAAGATATTTACTTTCATGTAATTTTTATAGGAGCTTACTCATTTTATTTACCTTTATTAAAGCTCAATTTATTTAGGGTTGTTAATCCTTAAATTAAGTCTCCATCCATAAAAAGCTTAAACACCAAAAATCATATCTCTCTTTCACAATAGACAAAATACATGAGATGGAGATAATGACAAAACACAAACAAAGTAAGTTTCGATTTCAAGTAGATAAAAAGAGATGAAGCTTACCTAAATAGTTTTTGATCATACTGTGTTATTTTGGGTAGGAGTTTTCATTGCCTTTTTGGCCAAAGATTTTTTGTCCTTCTTATTAAGGATGAAGTGTCATTTCTTTGTCTATATTCAAAATTTGAAATTTTTCTTCCTAAACCCTAACCTCCATCTCCTCTATAAATACACTCATTGACAAAAGACAAATTCATAGTCAGGAGACTTGCTCTTAAAACTCTCTCAATACTCTCCTAAATCACTTTTAATATTTGAGCTTTATACTTAAAAATTTCTTAAGTGAGTAAGATTATTTTTTTTGTCAGCTTAGATTGGAGATTTACTATTTTGAGAGAGTTATTCTAATGGGTCACTTAATCTCAAAATACATAGTCTTGTGAGATTTAGTTGGCACCCATAAAGTAAATTAGGTTTGTAAGGTTTGGTCTTCACCCTCAAGAAGATCGTGGGATTAAAAATCTCTAAGGAGGCCTTGGAGCGTGGACGTATGGATATGATTTTTGAACCACGTAAAAATATCGTGTGCCTATCTTCTTCTCTTTTTATTTTGTGCCATTTATTTGCCGCACTTCAATTTCTCGTACTTAATTTTCATAATTTAATTTCCACACTTTATGTTTCCATAATTATTTTATTTGCTTACTTTATATTTCTGCATTTTTATTATCACAAACATTATTTACTTCAACACTTTTATCTATTACTTATTTATCTTTTCAAGAGTTAAACTTGTGGAACATTGAAGTTCATTCTTGAACATCACTTTCCACTTGAGTGCAAAACATTTTTAATTTGAACACGATAACCCAATTCACCCCTATTGGGTTTCCATATTGATCCTACAAGTACGTGAGTCAAGTTTCTTTATGTCTGGATTATAGATTTTTGCTTCTGCAACACATCCCCAAACATTTAGATGCCTAAGACTAGGCTTATGTCCCATCCACAGCCTAAACAGAATCTTAGGTGCTGCTTTACACGACACTCGATATAGGATGTATACAATTATTTTAAAAGCTTCTCCCTAAAAGCTTTATGGAAGTGTATAACATCTTGATAAGTGTGATTTCTCCTCTCTGCGACTTCATTTTACTCAGGAGAACTACGATTGGTATATTGAGGTACAATCCATTGCTTTTTAAGATATGTGATAAAAGGAAAATAATTCACACCTACATTATCCATTCTCCCATAGTATTCTTCACCTCTGTTAGACCTAAGAGCTTTAATATTTCGTTCCAATTTTTTTTCAACCTCAGTTTGATAAATTTTAAAAACATTAAGAGCTTCGGATTTATTATGGATAAAATACAAATAGGCATACTTTGAAAAATCATCAATGAAGCTAATGAAACATCTTTGACCATCTTGAGCAGCATTGTGAAAAAGACCATAAATATCTGTATGAACAAGATCCAAGAGGCTTGAAGCTCTAGTAGCCTTCAAATTTCTTTTCTTATGCATCTTCCCCTTTAAATAATCAACACACAAATTGAAGTCTGAGAAATCTGGGAGTTCAATGATTCCATCCCTGACCAAGCATTCTAATCTCTTTTTAGAAATATGTCCCATCCTCCTATGCCACATAAATTTTTGATAAAGTCACACATAGACCTAGTTGATTATAGTTGAATTAAAGTTACATAATTCACTATCTTAAGGCAAAGAGAACTATGTAGTTCCAACTCAATCACTCTCAACTATTCTACTCACTCATTCCACATCAAGAAATGGATCACCTTTAGGTAGAACAAATCTCTCAATGTGAGTGAATGCACTATAAGATTTTAATAAACTTCACATTTTAACATTTCAGAATGATAACATTTCCAGACTCTTTCCTTTCAATGTCCTGAGAAAAGGAAATGAGATCCTCATGTTTAGTTATGTCAACCTCACTAAAATACACTTCAAAATCATTCGGTATAGCAAGTCGATGAACTCGAGTTGACCTTCTAAGTGGTAAAGGCTCAATAATTGGGGTGAGAAGTAGATGCAAGATGCAAATTTGGTGGATTGGAAATTGAAGCATGCAATACTTGAGAATCAATTGGTAGAGATGCAAGATCCAAAACAGAAACACCAGTTAGTATGAAAGAAGAATATGAAATTATACCAGACTTATAGGAATCAGGTGGCGAAAGTTGCTGTTCAGAAGTCTGGTGTGAAATGTTTAAAGACTTTTTCTCTAGTGTCGTTGAAAGACTTCAACATAATCCAAGCATCACACATTGGAAAGCCTTAAAGAAAGTTTGAGGTACCTTCAGAGAACTAAATATTTCATGTTAGTCTACATAAAATCAAATATCTTAGAAGTGATTAGATACTCTAATGTTGACTATACGGGCTGTCAAACTAGCAGAAATTGACTTCTGGTTATATTTTCATGTTGGCTCAAGGCGTTGTCTCATGGAGAAGCCCTAAACAATCCATCATAACAGATTCTATCTATGCAGAGTTAGTAAGTTGTTATGAAGTGATTAAACATGCAATTTGGTTGAAGAATTTCATTGCAGATTTAAGGGTCGTGGACTCCATCCATAAGCTCATTGTGTTATTTTATGACAATGAGGCTGTGACAAAATATGTGAAGAATGAGAAATTGACTAAGCATAACAAACATATTGATATCAAATACTTTTTTGTATGCCAGAAGGTCAATTAAGGCATCATTGAGGTGCCCCACACATAGACACAAAGAATGATTGCAGATACTCCGACAAAAGGATTACTTCCTAAATATACAAGAAGCGAGAATATAGGAATCATCACGTAATATCTTATATAGACTATCAATCATAATACCATGTCCAACCAAATTATAATTATGATGAATAGTAGCATGTCCATCACCAAAAGAAACATGAAAGCCAGAAGAACCAAGTATTGAAATGGAAATCAAATTTGTATAAAAGTTGAAATATAAAAAACATTATGCAGTTCTAAAACAAAACAGTGTTTAACACTAAATCAATTCGTCCAAAGGCTTTTATTTGAACATGACACTCATCGCCTAAGATCAAATGATCCTCATCCTTGGGTTTTCTATGATTGTGAAGGCTCTATGATGAACACGATATATGAACAAATGTAGTAGAATTAATCCACCAAGTATGTTTTGGCACATTAAATAAGTTAGAATTAAATATCATCATTGCAGTATACATACCTACCTTATTTTTCTTCAACCGAATTTTGAACCCATAGCATTATTTCTTTTGATGCCCTTTCTTGTTGCTGAACCAACATTAAACATCATCATTACTTCCATTCTTTCTTTTTTCTTGTAGCATTTTCTGTTTCTGTGGATTCCCCCTCTAGTAACATTTCTTCTTAAACTTGTTCTTGTTGTTATTACTCACTAGTAAATGAGCAGACTTGGTTTTGGTAATATTCAACTTTGTGCTTGTGAATTATAATTCACTCTAAAAGTCTCAAAAGACTTAGGTAGAGGAAAAAATCACCATATGGACCAGAAGTTCATCATCGAATGAAATTCCTTATTCCTTGAGCCCATGTGCAATTCTGCACATTTTGTAAATATGTTCCCTCACTGAACCAACACCATTTTAGCTTTCATAAGCTCTAAAAGATAATGATACTACAATTGCTTCTTGGTACCCAAAAATTGAAACCTAATCAAAATAAGAAGTTCTTTAGTAGCGCCTTAATTGGAATGCCACCTCGAGTAGCATTACTAATAGAAGTGTGAATCAATCTAATAGTTATGGTATTTGCTTTAGTCCATTTCTCATAACGGAGCTTGTCTCCACTTGATGTGATTAAACATGCACTTTGGTTGAAGAATTTCATTGCAGATTTAAGAAGCCCAGCATTATGTCAATCCCTGATTTCGAGGCTGAATAATTCAAACCATTAAATGGTTCAATACCTATGAGTAGTCTTTAAATAGCCAAAGCATCCATAGCTGTAGGCATGTTATTTCACATAACATTACATGGATGCTATAATACCACAACATTGTAATTCATGCTTAGGGTCTAAAGCTAAATTAACTAGGGTGTTTTACTTAGTATAATTACCTTCCACCCTACAAGAACAAGTAACATACTTGTTAAAATCACCTTTAGGTAGAATTTAATATTTATGTCCCCGCTCCCCCCATAAATTTATGATAAAGTCACACATAAACCTAGTTGATTATGTTTGAATTATAGTTACATAATTCACTACCTTTAGGCAAAGAGAACCTGATTTTTTTTTGAATTCTCCTCTCCACTTCATCTTATTCTCTCTTCTTTGATTTTTTTTTTAAAATTTCGTTCGGAAAACTGCAGATTATCTTTAAAAAAAGGAAACGCATTCACGTTTAGCACACTATAAGAAAAAGGCTAAGAAACATTTCTGTGCAAAAAGAGAAGAAGGGGGAAGAAATTACAGAGGTGGGTGGCGGATTTCAGAAACCCAATAGCCCCAAAAATTGATTTTTTAGAAGTCATGGAATTGCCGACTAAAATTGATTTGGCTTCTTCTACTGAATTTTACATATCGACAATTTTATACATCTAAAGTATCATAGAATATACTTTGATTTTATAGAAGACCATAAATCTTAACCCTGATACCAATTATTAGGTTTTAATCGATTGGAGAATCTCATAGAAATCATCAGTATAGATTCATTGGTACGTACTTGAGAATAGATTCATTGTTTGAGATCTTCAACTTCTCTACAAGATAAAACCCTAGAGAGCACTAGCCACTGTGACGGCCATAAATAATTAGATGGGGTACTATAAAATATAAAACATATATATTATAGCCTCAAGGGAATGATTTCTCTTCAATTAGAATATCTAATCCTCTCTTCCTATCATAGAAAATTAGATATGAACGGTTGAGATTAAATCTTATAAGTTAAAAATCACAATTCAACGGTATTGTATATTCAATTAGATCACATAATCGGTATATGCAAATTAACCCGTCAAATAATGATAATTACATTGCAATCCCAATTAAAAAAATTAGTTGCAAGGACCATAAAATCATAAATTTTTTTTTTCAGAAAAAATAAAAATTTCTAACAATATGAAACATTGAATCGAAGTTTGACCTACATAACCTCATATTTAGATCATTTTTTTAAGATAAAGATAGTTTTAAATTAATAAAGTAGAGTACAAACACCTGAAACATGACTATCAGATATAAATATAAATAAAGTATTACAAATGTCAGGAAAGACCAGTATACACGTACTTACGTATAGAGATGGAATAATGTGCATAAACAGCACACAAACATATAGCTCAAGCAGCTCGTTCCAAATGTTCTCTACCATGTAACTTGGTTCGGTCATGTAACACTAAAAATGCATATTCGCATGAAGATAGGAATAATCTTTTAGATATGGAGAATCCAGGTTACGTCGCATACAAATCATGCCCCAAACACAGCAAAAAATTTAAATCTTAGAAAATAATTATATTAGAAAGTTTCAATTAGATAATATATTTTAATTATATTAGAAAGTTTCAATAAGATTATATATTTTAATTATATTAGAAAGTTTCAATAAGATTGTATAAAGCTTTTCATGTTTGTATATATTTTAATTAGAGTAATACTTTGGTTAAGAAATGATATATGAGAAGTACATCTTGAAAAACAGAGAATAGAGGTTAAAAATGAGATATTGTAAGTAGTTCCTTTAGAGAGAAAAGGAGGCCCACGTGAAAGAGGACATTTAAAATTCAGGCAAAGAGCATATGAATAAAAAGTAAGAAGTAAACATTTGGTGCGAGGCCTGTTTTGTATATACCCACATGGTATATACTATGAAGAGAAGAAGGTGAGCAGCTAAGCGAAATTTCAAAAATTGCAATAAATTATAAAGTTTAAGAGTTATATTTAAAAACTGTACTTATTTTTTGCAAAAATGGTAGATTTCTCTCTCTGTAAATAGCAAAATATACAATATTCTGATAAAATAGCAAACATAGAGTATATTACAGAGTGTCAGACCATTATAGGTGTAAGGGTGCCATGAACCCACAAAATTTTGGTAAAATAATTCTATTTATACTTATACATATATGAATATCGTCTACAGTTTTTCGTTTTATAAATAATAATTATGTGAAAAACTACATGATTTAAAAAATCACAGATAAGTAGAAACTTTCCTTTGCTTCATTTTTATTTATTACTAAGTTTTTGATATTATTTTGGTTATAGTTTTTGTTATCTACTTGTGTTATTTCGATTGTATTAATTAATTATGTTTTTCATATTTTATGTTATAATTAGTCAAGTTTAATAGTTTAATGGTATAAATATCTTATATGTATCTCCATGTGTGAAATTACTTGTTTTTTTACAGCATAGTATTTGAAGAAAATGACAATTGATATTCAAGTAAAGTAATGTATTTTCAAAATTTAAAATCTAAAAATATGATACATTCCAAAACATAATTGAGTCTATCAACCAAACTGAGTTACTACACGAGTAAACTAGATACCAAAGTCATATTTTTCCTATGTGTAAGTCACGTCAGTATTGAGATAGTATCTCTTCTAAGTTATACTTACATTTGTCGGTGTATATGTTTCTTTATCTTTCATCAGTTACACATATTAATTAATCATCACATCAGTAAGGGTTCGAAGGATGGACTATTTATCATTGCATCTCAAGAACGTATCATATATTGTGTATAAGATCAGAAAGATAAAGATTTGCATCTTGTGGTTCATACAAAACCAAGTGAAATATTGGACATGAATGATCCTAATAATGAGACAGCTTTTGACAGTGATGTAGCGATACATTTTGAAAATGAGATACACAATCACTCTCTTTTAGAAAAAGTCTTAGACGACAATGAAGAATATATCAATTTACTTAGATTAGATAATGTTCGTGTAATTATTGAAGATGTAATTCATATGGCTGTTGGTTCCTATTACAATAATTGTTGCCGTGATTCAATTTGATTGGCACGATTTGAATAAGGTGTCTGTTTTTTATATATTGTTGATATAATATAACTAATTCAGTTTGATTAAATTTGTAGGTATCTATCATGATCCATACTAGACGACAACCTAATGTGGAGATAAGATTAGAGATCCTCAAGTAGATGAAGAGAACAAGTCGATGAAGATGTGTCTCCTACTGAATTAGCTGTTATATCATTCATTTAAGTCTCATATAAATCATTTATTTCATTTATATAGTGTCTCATATAAATATTATTTTCATAATTATCTCTTTATATATATAGGAAGAGAGAAAGAGTGAGAGAGAGATAAATATGAAAATAATATTTATGTTATTATTTATAATAATATTTATATATACGCGCGCACACACATATAGTATACACATGTATATATGTGCATAAATCATAAATCATAAATACATATATTACACATACTTACATTTTTATCTCTATATATAGACATCACACACACACACACACACATATATATATAATATGTACATAGATACATATATACATGTGTATTATCTCTCTCTACATAGATTGTCTATATAGACACGCACAGACATCTCCTATCTCTCTATCTCTCTTTCTCTCTATCTATCTATAACATATACATTGATACATACATATTTGTGTGTGTGTGTGTGTGTGTATATATATATATATATATATATATATATATATATTGATACACATACATACACACATATATA
The DNA here is from genome assembly GCA_003255025.1 of Datisca glomerata. Taxonomy (NCBI): domain Eukaryota; kingdom Viridiplantae; phylum Streptophyta; class Magnoliopsida; order Cucurbitales; family Datiscaceae; genus Datisca; species Datisca glomerata. The sequence goes on from QANY01009329.1 coordinate 281,809, forward strand.
TGAACAAACACACACATATATACATAAACACACATGTATATATATACACACACACACAATACATATATACAAATATGTTGGAATATGTGCATAAAGTAGTGTATAATAACTATTTATTTATATTTAGTTATTTTTCTAGACATTAGTATTATTGAATTCTTATGAATAAATTGAAAGTTTTATTAAAGTGTGTTTATAAATTACTGAACTCCTGAAACTTTCATCAACAAACGAATAGTGAAGACAAAGGCGTCTCCAGGTGATCTGAGAAAGTTCAGAATGATATTTGCAGTCTTAGGATCAATTGGGCAATCAAATCTGATTATGACTGTTAGGTTGAACCAATGAATGCCAATCTTGGGGTATGAGAGTGGAGACTCAAACGGTTAACCTAGACATGTTATGAACATGTTGAATAGAACGGTAACAAATTAATTTAGAACCCAAAATCATTTACTTAGTTCTAAATCTAATTGTTACACCTTAAGGGTATTTTTGTAATTACTTTAATCAGGAGGTGAATACATAATTTGACTTAGTTAGTTTCAATCTTTGATATGTCAAATGAGTGAGTTCGAATTGACGGGCAATACCTCGACTGTTAGGATTGTAATTCAATTAAGTTGAAGTTACGTGATTCACAGATATGAAAATTTGTGATTGGATTGCGAAAGCAATAATATCACCTTATACATTATTGATGTGTGTGTGAATAAATTAACCTGGCCAAGTATTTAATGAATTCAATCATTGATTAATACTTGTGAATTGTACGAGATAATTTACTATTATGTCTTTCTTATTCACAGTCAATAAATGAGTTAAAAAAATAATAACAAGAGAGATAAAATTATAATTTTATATTCTACTCTTGTTATTGATATTCACAATGGATATTATGTTAAAATATTTTGTGGGTCGTGAAAATAAAAAAAAATTATTTATACAAAGAGAAGACGTAGCGCGTATGAATCGAGAGTTGATTCAGCATCGAACCTATAGTGGCGTCGTACAATGTTAGGATTAAATAGGTCAAAAATTTATGAAGATAAATTTACCGCGTATTTGAATCCTTAGCTTTGTTCATGTGGGTCTATTTGATCTCATAAATAGCTCATGAGAACAAGAATAAAGAAACAAAGTAAATTGGATCAAAATGTATTTTGGTGTCAAGACATATTTCTAACATCTATATGTGATGGGTGATATCACTTAATTAGTTAAGTGTGATAATATGTATTGAAATTAATTAGTTTATTATTTTTTAATTACTAGATAATTAGTAAATAAAAATAAATGAATTAATTAATTGATAATGATCATTAAATCTATCAATTGGATTAATAAATCTTGATACAACTCAAACTCTAGGGAATATTGTAATTTTCGGCAATTATGAATATATGGGATGAATTTTCAAAAATTTAAAAATATATGGGTGTATTTGTAAATATAAAAAATTACATTTTATCAATATCTAATAATAATCTGATTGTAGATAGATATGAGATTAGATACAATTTCTTGTTAACAAAGCAAGAAAGAAAAAAAATGTTTTCCCCTCCCTCCCTGTTGCCGCCGAAAACTATATTGAAGGAGAACATTTTCGATTTTTCTTCTACAATTATTTTGAGAGCCCACACTCAAATTTCTACACAAAATTCTTGTGAGATAAATTTTTGAAATTAACGGGTGGTTGTTGGTGGATGAAATTCACAAATTGTTCTTGGAGTTCAAGTGCGTGATTCGGATCCCGAAACTTGAAAAACATGAAAAACGCTCGAAGAAATTCTGTCAGTTCAGAATTTCTCCGCTACAAAGAACGCCCAAAGGAATTGCGCCAGTTCAAAAATTATTTCTAATCTCATCTTCTCGCTTAATGTCGTATATGCATATTGTAACAATTCGAGTCTGACCTCGAGTATTTCGCATAGTAGATCCACATAAATAAAAAAAAAATTGTATGAAAAACTATTTGATGAGATTAATGATTTATATGACACCTAAATAAATGATATATTGCTAATTCAGCACGAACATCGCGTGGCATATCTTCACCTATATATGTGTGTTTGTATCTATTATACACACACAATCTCACACATACACAAACACACAAAAATATATATATATATATCTATATATATATATGTGTGTGTGTGTATGTTTGTATCTATATATATGTGTGTTTGTATTTATATATGTGTGTTTGTATCTATTATACACACACAATCTCACACATACACAAACACACACAAATATATGAACACACACATATATATACACACATACATACACACACAAATACATACATACAAACACACACATAAAAAGTACACACACATATACTTATTGTTCTTTTGTATGGAATGATAATTTGTTCTTTTGGCATAAAGTCTTTTTAGTACGTTGAATAAATATAAATGTTGTTTCACAAATAAGAGAAACACAAGAAAACAAATACTATTGTGGCATGGGAACAAATAATGAGTCATTCATTAGGAAGAAAAAGCTTTGCTAGAAGGAGGAAAGAAATATATTCAAGTGCACCATCTTCTTTCTCATTTCGATGAAAAGGTGCGGGGATAAATGAGAATGACGTGAAAAGTCTTTTTCAAAACTTAGTATTAAGGTCATTACAATGATATATGAGTGGAATGAAGAAAAACTCGTGATTGGTGTGGAGGCCAAGATCTGTTTATGACATAGTAACTATGAAAAACTACGTGATCCCATGAATTACTTTTGATCAAAATAAAAAATCATATTTATTGAACGTAATTGTATTTATGTCATAAATAGTATATTCGATTGTGGTATTGTGATGAAGAATATAGTTTCTACATATATTGATAGGCAGAGAACATGTGGTGAGATCTAACCCGATCGAAAGTGTTTATAGATACTCATAAAGATGTGAGTTGGGTAGATCCTGAACCTGAAGCTAGAGCGGTGAGTATTGTTAAATCGCTACCAATATTTTTTATGTCTATATATGTCACATATACAACGTAAATTATTTATTTTATGTTATAGGAAAAACTTCAAGAGATTATATCAACTTGATTGTCAGAGGGTAGTCATGATGAAATTTGACCTTCCAAAATGAAAAGACAACTCCACTTATTTTTTTCTTATTCCAGTTCTCATAAAGCACTTCATCCTTTTTTATCGTTAACGACACGAGAGGCCAAGTAGCCACCACAATTATAATCGAGTAAGTAGGAAGGAGCTCTAGATGGGATTCACAAGCAGCTTTTTATTTGGTATTTACCCTTCGTGCTTGCTATGTTATCTTAGGGTTTCAAGGAGTATCGGGCGTGGAATCACACTTTGTCTATCATTTCTCAATCCTCCTCTTCACCTAAAAAAGCCAGCTGGAGTTTGCCATCCTTATCTTCCCTTGGACAAATTCTTCTTCTAACCCTTACCCAAACTTTCCTACTTAGTTCCTTTTCTTTTCATCTTTTCCTTTGGTCATCATGGCTTTTTTCCTTTCCTTTTCTTTTATGGGCACTCAAAACTCAAGTGACATTTGGATGAATTTTCACAAGTTCTAGGTCTGAAGAATCTTGGATGAGTCCGTAAAATTGGGATTAGGTCCAAGTCTTACTATGTTATTTGAATCATAAAGTAGCCATAACTTTCGTAATGGGACATCTCATACGAACTAATTGAGGAATATGACAAGGTGAAGTCAAGGGTGGTGAGCTTGAATCTCAATGCTGAGGATGAGTCAACTAGAAGCTTAACTAGCAAATGTTTGGGCGTTAATGAAAATAATACAAGCACAAAATCCTTCACCCACACAATTCACCAGTTGTGATGATATGATATGATGTCTAAGAGATATATGCTTCACATAATTATTAATTATATTTTTTTCTCACATCATTGTATGTCTTGATAGATCTTTGGAGCTCACCCAAGTTTGTGATCGTTCATCACACTAATCCATGAAGGTTGGAGAAATCACTTTTCTTTATGTGTGTAAAGAGTTCATGATCTTTTGGTTTATGAGTTTGAATTGAATTATATTGATACTTTGAATTGGTAGGTATTTTAGTTTGAATATATCTTTAATTGAAGTTTGACATATTATATTTTAAGATTATTTTCTATTTGAACAATTTAAATAAAATAAAATTGATAGATTCTAGATTTTTACTATAAAATATTTTGTGAAACAAATATTTTTGAAAGAACATGTTAGAGATTTGAAAAAATACCAAAAGGCATTTATCTTGAAACAACCTACATCGGCAATTTGAAGTACTGGTAACATTCACAGGCATTTTTAACTGCTGAGAAAGAGCGCCAAATTTTTACAGGCGGTTATAACTGCTTAAAAAACCGACGGTAAAAGCAAACATTTTTCGGTCTATTTTTAATGTGGCGACTTGAATCGTCGTAGAAAAATACAAAAAGCTGCTGGTGGTTAAAACTGCCTGTATAAGAAAAAAATCACTACTATAGAATACTTTTCCTACAGTGACTTTGAATGTAAAATAATAGGTAAGTTTACTGTACCGGCCGGTAAAATATGGTGAAAACTTAAAATATATTTAATGATACCTAAAATATTTTGAACATTGAGATACTAATAATACACATATTTTAAGTACTCATAATCAGATACTATAAATGTATTGTATATACCTCAAATCTGTTTATTGAGACCATACTGTACAACATATATTAGGTGTCCACGGTACCATACCGGCCGACATCGCATACTTTCCCGTAAAATCATTATTGAAGTAATTAGAAATTTTGAATTTATATTATTTGACATTTTTCATACATGTTTTACGTGCATTACTTTGAAAGAATAATCTAAAAACTGAGGCGTTACAACATTATTTGATATGTATCATCATTGGTTTTAAATTTTAATCATATGGTACATCTATTTGTCATGATTTTAACAATGAAAAAAGTTGACGTAATTTATCCCTAAATTAAAGATCACGACGGGTCCGCCCTTGACAACAGACAAATGCATTTTTAACGCTCTACATGACACATTTTAGATAACAAGTTGTCTACTCTACTAGCTAATAAATACATTGCCTAAATTGGTTAATGCCAGCTTGTACCTTTTTTGGGTAAGAAATTCAAACTGATTATTATTTGTCATATTAATAACTTTATTTATGCATATGTTTTGATGTGTATACATTAATGAAATGTCAAAAATAATTGAATCATGAAGCACTGAGATGTTGATAGGAGGATAACATTTTTTTTATCTTTCAGTAAGAGTGATGGAGCTCTATGTAATTATTAAAACTAAAGGCGTGTCTTTGTATTGTAATTAAGAAACTACAACTGATGTTGGTATAATTTATGCGACATTAATATTCACATAGAATTCAAGAATTATTTATGTAAAATTTCTAAAAACTTGTTTAAGAAGAGTTTCAAAATCAATTAAAATAAGATCAAGTGGTACAACTTTTTTTCAGATTTTTTAGAAACAAATAAACTTAAGTCAAATTCTCAAAAAAACTTGTAAGTGTGGTGAGTAGTATTGGACATTCTCAACCTTAAAAACTAACTTGTGATATGAATAACTTTTTCCCCCACACTTATAGACTGACCACCACCCCGAGTCCATTCCAAAATCGATGTTGAATTACCTTAACAATCTCTCCCGTCACACTCGAGCCCTGAGTCAAATAGCTATCGATCCGCTTCACTCAAATTGGGTTGAAAATTGTCACTAACCTCATCAACAATCCCACTTGTCATACATTAGACCATGAATAAGATAAACATGGACCTGTTCTACACATGTTGGGTTGGAGACTTGTTGACTTACTTGGTAATTCTAATAGTAGGAATGGATGGTATTGTGCATTATTAACTCCAAAATATAGCTTATGAGATGATATTTCTTTCACACTTATAAACTGACGACCAGTTATTTTCATAAATGATATAAGGTCACCTCAACAGAGTCTCTAAGCTAAATCTTTTCTAACCCTAACAAATCAAATAACTATAATCTAGGCTGGAGAGACATCTCTCTGACAGAGAACAGATGTTTAAGGCTACTGCTCATCTCTCTCAAAAATTAGGTTCAACTTGACATTCAAGTACTAATTACAGTAAAAGGAATGGACCAGGTTCACAACAATGGTTAGACAATGCCAATTCTTCTAGAAATTTCTCCTTTAGAAATCCAACTCCACTTACGGGTGGAAGAAGAGGCAGCAGAGGTGGATGAAACTCTGGAAGGATAACATATCAAGTATGCAGTAAGTAGGGACACACTGCAACCACCTGTTGGTATAGGTATGATAAATGATATCAACAGCAACCTCCTAGAGCCCTCATTACCTATGCTCATTTTGGTATAAATCAACACTATGGACATGGAGTTCTTGGTTCTATCCCTACCTCCTATGCACCAAGCTTTTATCCCAGGTCTGAAATAGGAAGGGAAGGATCCTGGTATGGTAATAGTGGAGCTACACACCATGTCACCTCCAACTTGAACAAGATAGGACAAAATAGTATTTAGGCAATGACACCTTAGTAGTGGGAAATGGTGAACATCTCCCAATGCTCACATTAGTAAAAGCTTTCTCTCTACTGCTCTTTATCCTCTAAATCTGAAATATATCCTTAAAGTACCAAAAATCTCCAAAAATCTTATCAGTGTATCAAAGTTAACCCAAGACAATCTTGTTTTAGTTGAATTTGTTCACACCTCTGTTTTGTGAGGGACTTGGCCATATGGACTATACTACTCACAGGGAGACTTAAGGATGGTCTTTATGAGCTGTTTGTGCCTGGGAAGCAAAGAGCAGCAACCTACACTTTTCATCTTTTCGTGCTTAATGACACCTGATGTGACAACATTTCTATATTACATTCTAATGCTGGTTTGCCTAGTTCAAATTTCACTTATGTTAGTTTTAATTTCCAAGAAAATCATGCTAAGTGTGTTCCCTTCTCTATTAAGCATGTATCTAGTCATATGAATGAATATAATGGAACATACATGTTTTCTGATAAGAATTGTGCATCTTCTGTTACTTCTACTTTTCTCTATCCAACATTGATCTTATTGTCTTTGCTAAAGCTAATACTTGTGCACTTACTGTCACTGCTCCTACTTATTCTACCTTATGGCATAAAAAATTAGGTCATCCTTCCATTAAAATCACTGAATCAATCATGAGAGGTCTTAACTTAAAAACCACCAAAGAATATAATCATGTCTGCTCAGCTTGTTACTAAACTGACCGAATTGAACAAAAAATGATCAGTTCAGTCAATTCTTTAAGGCACCTCAGTTCGGTATTTCTGCCAAACCAAAGTTTCAATTCAGTTTAAAGAATCTAAATTTTTGAACTGAACCAAAATTTAAAACAAATCACATAAATCTCTATACATATGTGTTAAATGGAGATAAACCGTAAAGGACCAAGATAGCCGCTCCTTCTCCCCTCTCTCTCTCTCTCTCAATCCCTAAGAGACCTAAAGATAGCCGCTCTTTCTCCTCTCTCTCTCAAGCTTTTTTCTTAGTCACTCCACCCTCTACTTCTCTCTCTCCTCTCACAATCATCTTCTTCGTTGACAGTCATCTTCTTTGCTCACAGTCTTCGCTCTTCACTCTTCTTTATCTCTACGCGTAGTGCTCATCTATTTGTCAATGGCATTTTGTGGTGACTTTCTCTTGCATTGACGTTCTCTCCCTTGCCTTCGTTCAAGCTACCACAAATGGAGTAGATCTGGTCAGCTCTCCCTAGCCTTCGTTTAAGCTACCACAATGGAGTAGATATGCTCAAATCTGAGCAGATCTAAATGTTACAAACGTTGTCTTAGAGTGGTTTGTGTTTTTTAGAATTTTAGGGTTTTAATTTCACTGATTTATTGCCCTAATTTTTTAGTTTTAGAGATTGTTAGGGTTCTCGTTTCACTCCTTTTAGCCCTAATATTTTGAATTGGAGAATCAATTTTACTGATTGTGGATTCTTATTTTGTGTGGATTTTACAATCTGAATTTATTTTTTGCAATCTGAGCTTTTGTTTTTTTTTTTTATGGATTTTGCAATCAGATTGTCCATGTTCACTAGTAAGTTTAATGAAATTTTACAATCTAAGTTAATTTTTGTGTGGATTTTGCGATCTGATTGTTCATGTTCAATAATAAGTTTAATGGAATTTTTTTGGTAACTTTGCCGAATCATGTAACCAAACCGAAACTTTCAGTTAGGTTCGGTTCGGTTCATATATCATCCACGGCTCGTTTCGATTCACTCACTAACTTTCAGTTCGGTTTAATTTTCTCTATAAAACTTATCAAACCGAACCGTGAACACCCCTTATAAATATGACGCCTTCCCTACATTCTTACTTTTTCAAAAGCTTGTTGAGAAACACTTTAACACTTCAATTAAATGTGTTCAATCAGATTGGGGAGGGGAGTATAAAACTTTTAAACCCTTTTCTAGATGCTAGTGGGATTGTGTTTAGACACTCTTGCCTACACTCACATCACCAAAATGGTGTTGCTAAGAAAAAGCATAGGCACATAGTTGAAACAGGCTTTGCTTTGCTCTTTCAAGCCTTCGTGCCTTTAAAATTCTGGTGGTATGCCTTTCATACCGCCACTTGCCTTATAAACATGCTCCCCTACCATAGTTCTAGGCCGTCTTTCACTTTTTCAAAAGCCTTTTCATATCAAACCAGATTACACTTTCCTTAAAGTGTTTGGTTGCATATGTTTTCCTCACCTAAGACCCTATAATCACTACTTACTTGAATTCAAGACCTCCCCATGTGGCTTTCTTGGTTATTCTTCATCTCACAAGGGGTATTTATGCATGCACTCATATGGTAAAATCTATATTGTTATCCATGTGTTGTTTGATGAACAACATTTTCCTTTTAGGAATGGTTTTCAATCTTTAGGTACTAACATTCCTATTGTTTGATCACAATTATCTTCTTGGTCTATTTCCATGGGTTTCTTACATTCTCTAGCGGGTTCTTCATCTTCTCAGGACATCTCAAACTCATATCAGAAGCATTATTTCAGCCTCTTCTTAGGGTAATGTCTCTCTCCCTTCTCTTTCCCCTATCTTACCCTCTAACATTATTGCAGCAACCTCAGGTTCCTCTCCTACTCTGTTGACTACTTCAAAGCCTTCTCCCTTACCTACTGCCCCATAATCTCCTTCTAATGCTCACCCATGATAATTAGTTCCAAGGCAAAGATCTTTAAGTCTAAACTGTACACCCCACCTACACTACTCCTACTGCTGAACTCTCTTCTGTAAAGGTTTCTCTTACTCACCCACACTGGAAACAGGCTATGTCTATTAAATTTGAGGCCTTACAGTTGAATAATACATGCTCTTTGGTTCCATATCAGTCTGGCTTGTTTTTTTTATACGAAACAAGTGGGTGTTTAAGCTTAAGCCCAATTTAGATGGCACCAAATTCAGATACAATGCTCGGTTGGTGGTAAAAGACTTCCATCAAACACCTGAGCTTGATTTTACAAAAAAACCTTTAGCCCATTTGTTAAGGTTGTCACCATCAGGTTGGTCCTCACCATAGCTCTTATCATGCACTGGCATGTCTATCAACTCGATATGAACAATGCCTTTTTGCATGGTTCTATCTCAAAATGTGTTTTTATACAACAACTAGAAGGATTTGTGGGTGCTACTCACCCCCAGCATGTCTGTCACTTAAAAAAAGCTCTTTATGACCTTAAGCAAGCCCGAAGAGCATGGTATGAAAAGAATGAAAGTGACTCTCTTACATAAAGGTTTTCAAGTTTCCAAGTTTGACCATTCTCTCTTCATGCTTCATCATATTCACAGGACAATCTTTTTCCTCGTATATGTTGATGGCATCCTCCTCACTGGCATCGACAGCTCATACATTAAGAGCCTCATCTCAGAATTGAATCAAACATTTACTCTAAAAGATCTTGGTTTTCTTCATCACTTCCTTTGCATCATTGTTTCTTATTGTGTAGATGGAATGCATCTCTCTCAAGCAAGGTATATCACAGACATGCTGCATAAACTTGGTTTGACAAAGGCTAAGGCTTGTCCAACACCTTCTACTTACTTTGTCAAGCTGTCTAAAGCTGGTGTGATCTCCTTTCAGATGCTAGTCAGTACATGAGCCTGATATGTGCTATTCAATATGTCATTCTCACAAGGCTAGACATTGTATATATTGTAAATAAACTGAGCCGATATCTTCATTCTCCCACAAAAATTCATTGGTAAGCATGCAAATGTCTTTTACGATACCTCAAGGGGACTGTTAATGAAGGAATCACTCTTAAACCAGCTACCACCATTTTGTGATACCTCAAGGGGACTATTAATGAAAGCATTTACTGATGCTACCTGGGCTAGTTGCCCTAATGATCGGCGATCCACGTGTGGATATGCTATCTACCTAGGATCAAGCTTGATTTCTTGGACTTCAAAGAAGCAACATGTAGTAGCCCGTTCCGGTGTAGATAATAGTATTGGGCTCTAACTCATGCAACATATGAACTTGGTTGAATTTAGTCCCTTATGAAAGAAATGCATCTTAGGCTTCATTCAGCTCCCATTATCTGGTCAAATCGGGAAAGTGCAACTTCTATAACTTCCAATCCCATGTCTCATACCCGCATGAAGCACATTGAGATTGACAAATCACTTTGTCTGTAACAAAGTGCTTCTTAAAGAACTTGAAGTTCAGTATGTTTCATCCAATGAAAAGGTAGCAGAACTCCTTACAAAGTCCCTCTCTGGCCAATAATTTACTTATCTAAAGTCCAAGCTTCATGTGATTCCATCTCCCATGAGCTTGAGGGGGGAAAATAAGGATCATCACACTACCAGCAAGACATGCTAGATACTGCCCTCCACGGCATCAATGCTACACCCTGGCATTACTCATGTGGCTAAGTGAGTGTGTGCATGCAAGGTGGCCATGCACACCTCATCTTTTCTCACAAGCACGTTACATGCTTTGTGTTATTAGATTCTGTCTCTCTCCAATCATTGGAGTGATAGAGAGGAGAAGGAATATCTTCTGTACAACTAATTATGATTCCTCTTGATTAGTTGGATATGAATTACTCTTCTTCTTGTTTATATATGTACCAGTGTTTCCTCCTTCGATGGAAATGAAATACAAGCTCTAAAGCTTTTTACCTTTGATCATTCTTTCGTTTACAGTAAGGTTTCTTTAGTTTCAACTTTAAGCAAAAGTTTATATTCTTAGGCCAAGATTTTTTCTCAGTCAATGTGAGATTATTTCTTTAATACCCATGTCACGTGCATGCCGATCTTTTATCTGATTCTTGTTACGTGAAAATATAGTACGAACGTACTCTGATACTATATTAAAGTCTCGTAAAGCCTAATCGTATCTAGAAGCCAACTTATGAGTTAAGAATTACCCTAAACTTATATTCTTAACTCAAAACTATACATATACACATACCAGGGGTAACACCTATTATAAAGTATGATTTGCATATGATTTGGCATTAGGGTCGAAGGTAATGAATACATGGTTGTTGCTATCATAAAAAACTCAAAAAAGTGGTATTAGTGGTATTTCTTTTGAGTTCAAAATGAAGATAAGAAGATGTATATATAATTAATTAACTTTCTATTGGGCTGGAGACGTGTCCTTCATGCAACTCCTTCATCACTCTTTAATCAATTATTCTTTTTTTAACATTTTTTGTTAACAAGGACTTTGTCCTTTAAAAAAACAATAATAATAAAATTTCTGCATTAAGGATCGACGTACTCCAATATCACACGTGCATATACAATCTATCTGACTGTAATCACCTGAAGAACCCTCCTCACAAAAAAAAAAAATCTCTCGCTTTCTTAATTGTACTATTTGGAAAGATATAGTGATCATTATTAATTATTTGCTTTAATCATACAATTATTTGCTAAGCTGAATTAAAATATTATTCATACCCATTAAAATCAACACACTTGTCAAATATTATCCTCTCAATTTTACCGGTTCTTAATTGTTTCACTTACGATTTTCCAAGGACCATCTTCTCCCTCTTTTCTACCAGCTTAAAAAAGAGACATTTGCACGGATGATATGACAAAAAAACTATAAGAAAATACCGGACGTATAGGGTATATCCAACCACCTTCAAATCAATATGATCGATGGCAATGTGCTTGGGGATTAACTATTTTGTGTCATCTGAACACATGTTTCATTATTTTATTTAAGTTCAAAGATTAATACTCTGTTAAGTTTTAACATAAAAGCTTAAACCATTAGGTTGGAAAGTGAAAGTAAGAAGGATAATTCAAGAATTGTAATTGCATTCAATTATTCAATGACAGTTATTTTACATTAGAAACAACCAAGCCTAATATAAGCACACAAGAGAGCTTAAGAGAGAAGAGAAGTAGACGAAGAAGAAGTTAGAAAATACTAACGACTTTAACTAATAACAGACAGAAACAGAAAACTAATCCTCATTCTACTCTCTCTCACATACTCGAGCAGTAGAAGTAGGATCTACTACATGCAGTACAATGATTATTGTATTGAGGTGTTTATAATCGTTTGATGTCTTTCTTTCCTTAACATCCCTCCTCAAGTGCAAGGGAGAGTTAACCACCTTGAACTTGGTCTTGAGATACTCAAATCTTGGAGTAGATAAAACTTTGGTAAGAAAGTCAGCGAGTTGATCGAAAGGGGGAACAAAACGAATTTCAAGTTATCTCATGTTTATTTTATCTCTGATAAAATGTAAATCCAATTCAAGATGCTTTGTTCTAGCATGTAATATTGGATTGGAAGCTAAAGCCAAGGCACTGAGATTATCCACCCAAAGTATAGGAGGCTGACACAAAGACAAATGAAGTTCAAATAATAGACTTTGAATCCAGCAAATTTCAAAGGCTGCATTGGCCATAGCACAATATTCACTCTCTATGCTTGACTTGGAAATGACATTCTGCTTCTTGGATGACCATAAATTAGGCTACCTCCAAGAAAAACCATATATACACCAGCTGCACGCCTTTCATCAAGATTATAGCCCAATTTGCATCAAAATAAGCTTAGATGGACAAAGACTTTGATGGTTGCAATAATAAACCAGTTGAAGTAGTCCCTTTTAAGTATCTCAGAAATATTTTACAAGCTTGCCAGTGAAGCATTGTTGGCTTTTGGAAATACTGACTTAGTTAGTTGACAATGAACCCTATATCAGGTCTGGACATTTACAAATATTGTACATCACCAATTGTGCTTCTAAAAGGAGTTACATCAGGAATGGTTCTCCTTCTGTCTCAGTCAACTTCAGAGAAGTGCTAGTAGGTGATGGAGTTGGTTAGGCTTCATCCATCTTGGTTTTAAAAGAAGTTCAGTTATATACTCCGCTTGAGACAGAAAAAAAACCAAAAGAAGACCTGCAAACCTCAATTCACAAAAAATCTGTCGCAAATTCTTTAAAGCAAAACACTTGTTTAGATCATGAACAACTTTATTTATCAGCTGCATATTACTACCATTGAGAAGTATGTCATCTACATACACCAAGAGATATAAAATAGCTTGAGAAGTATGGTATATAAACAGAAAAGAATCTAAAATTGAAGCTTTAAAACCCATTGAAGAAGAGCTGTCCTCAATCTCTCATACCAAGCTCTTGGAGCTTGTTCCAACCCATAAAGAGCATTCTTTAACTTGTAAACATAACAATGTTTGGCCTCACTAAAAGGATGAATGTCTCTGTAAAATCAATACCAGAAATTTGACTGTACCCTTTTGCTACTAAACGTGCCTTAAATATCTCTATACTTCCATCCTGGTTCAGTTTAACCTTAAGCACCCACTTATTTCCAACAACAATCATTGAGGGAGAAAAAGGAACCAGATCCCATGTTTGATTCTTAATTAAAGCTGCATATTCCTCCTCCATAGCATGCTTCCAATTATGACTAGCTAAAGCTTCCTTTACAGACTTAGGTTCAACAGGATAATAGTGTAAAGGAAGAGGGTGTTTTGTGACAAAGAAGGCTTTCGGTTTATGAATGCCTAGTTTTGATCTAGTAACCATTAAATGCTTTGAAGTAACAGGTGAAGGTAAGGGAGGAACATTAATTTTGTGTTGAGATGTAGGGTTCATAATTGGGTAATGTAAAACAGGCTGTGGTGTAATTTCTATGGATAGGTAAGGAGCAATGGAAGGAGGATCAAAAGGCACAACTGATGTTTAAGGTGGGATAGTGGATGTAAAAGTTGAATTACCACTTGTAACCTGTTGTTCAGCACAAAACTGAGTACAATTATTAGTCAAAGAATTACCTTGAGTTGGTGCACAACTGACATGTTCATGTGAGGGTATGAGATTTTGATTTAGACAACTAGAAAATGTAGAAGACCAAGAAGGACATAAATAATGTGATTAGTGACTTGTAGAAGTAGATTTTACAAATATTTGTAAATATGGAAAGTGAGATTCATTAAAGACTACATTTTGAGAAAGAAAAATTCTGCAGATTTATGCAGACATTTGTAATCTTTGTGAGCAGCTGAGTATCCTAAAAAACACAGAACTCAGTATGAAAAATAAACTTTATGAGTATTATAAGGTCTTAAGTGTGGCACCAAGCATAACCAAAGGTCCTAAGTGAGATGTAATATGGTTTTTGGTTAAACCGAACCTGGAAAAGAGAAGTAAATGATAATATGGGAATGAGCAATCTGTTTATAAAATAGATAGAGGTTAGAAAAGCTTCCCACCAAAATTCTAGGGGCATAAAATCTTGAGCAAGAAGAGTTAGACCAAGTTCTAAATGTGTCTATGCGTTCTTTCAATAGAACCATTTGCTAATATATGTAAGGACAATGATGCCTTAAATTTATTCCATGTTCTTGAAGAAATAAAATAAAATATCTAAATTCACCTCCCCAATCTGATTGAAGAGTCTTAATTGACGTTTCAAATTATTTTTCAACCAGAATCTTAAAGGTTTTAAAGACTTGAAGTGCTTCTTACTTGAGTTTAAGAGGAAAAACTCAAGAAAATCTACTGAAATCATCTAAATAAATAGATGTAGTATTTATACCTTTCTTTTGAAATCTTTGGAGAAGGACCCAAAAGATCAGTGTAAATGAGCTCTAATGATTTTTTTGACCTAGATTGAGATATGGGAAATGACAAGGTATGACTTTTGCCTCTTTGACAAGCAACACATAAATCTAGTAGATTTTTTACTATAGGAGCTTTAACTTCTTGAAGAACTTGACTAATGACCTTGTTGCTAGGATGACCTAACTTTTGGTGCCATGTATTCACATTATTTGACATACAAATGCTCATAGCAGCAATTTTCATATCATTTAAATCAATATTTTTAGATTTGTACTTGACAGAATGAGGTTGTAGACTTAAAGTTTGATTGACAGAAGGCTTAGGATGATTGGGAACAAACATTTTGTTGATATGAGTATTTTTTATACATTGAGTATCATCACAAAAGGTTGAACAAGCTAAACCAACAATATTTTGATCAGAATTATAGGGAAAAGGTAAACCAGACTTGATGAAAGAAGAAAGAGCTTGAGGACCACCATAATTGGGACAAGTCGGTTTGTACATACCATCTCTAAGCATTCCTTGAAGAAGGAGATTTCGGATTTTTCTT
The DNA here is from genome assembly GCA_003255025.1 of Datisca glomerata. NCBI lineage: Eukaryota > Viridiplantae > Streptophyta > Magnoliopsida > Cucurbitales > Datiscaceae > Datisca > Datisca glomerata. Next base: position 297,495 of record QANY01009329.1, read on the forward strand.
AATGTTAGGAACAAAAAGAATAGACTTTAATTTTAAGGGGTGATGCTCAGAGGAAGTAAAGACGAATCTATATGAGATATTTTAAGTGTCTTACCATTTACAACAGCTAACCTATCGTGCGCATGATACTCCTGAGCTAAACTGAGGTTGCTTAGATAATTTGTATAGTGATTTGTAGCTACTGAATCAGCATACTAGCTCATGTCTGCAACAGAATTTGGAGAAGTATAAGTTCGAGGGGAAACCATAAATGTAGAAGGAGTACTTCCAGTAGGAAAGCCATTTGAGTTTGAATTGTTGTTAGGTTGGCTCCTTTCATATCGATAGTAACAAACTGCAGCTAAGTGCCCTGGTTTGCCACAACTTGGGAAATAATTATGTTACCACCAAAACCACCATTTATTCCTCCTCTAGAACCTCTCCTTCCATTGAAACCCCCTCTGAAATTCTGAGAATAGGACTGACCATTCTTTGAGTAATTCTTATTTTCATTATTCTGTCCATTAAAGAACTTTTTTCCTCATGTATTCTGTACAATATTAGCACTCATTTTCACCTTCTGTTCATTTTCACTTTCTTGTCTTTCAATCCTGTTTCTTGACACATGAGCAAGGATTGAACTTCTTCTACACCAAGATTGTCAGATCTTGATGTAATGTTGCATACAATAGGGTAATATTCGGGACCCCAAGCCATTTACAATATACATGATTAATTCTTGTTCTGATAAAGTTTGTCCTGCAGCTGTAAGACTATCACCAATTCTCCTCATTTTATCACGAAATTCTATGATAGACGTAGTACCTTTATTTGTACTTTGAAGTGACCTCTCAACTGGATCATTCAGGCTCTAGATTGATTTGTAAAGCTTCTCTCTAACGAACTCTAGATTTCTACTGAAGTGTTGTACTGGGTGACTATACCAAGAACACCCTCTGTCATAGAGCCTCTTATCAAACTTAATAGAAGATGATCTTTTCTAAGCCATATCTTGTAATCTGGGTTGATCTTTCCCGCATCTATGAATTTCACTGGAATTTCTTCTGGATTAAAGACTATCTCCTCTAAACCGTGGCCATAAATTGCTAGTTCAATCTGTGATTTCAATAGCACATAATTGTTGCGATCTAGCTTGACTGATATAGCACTACTCAATGAGTTCGAAAAGAAATTTGAGGAAGTTGCAAAATTATTCACAGAGTTGCTGTTGTTTGCTCTATTCGAATCACTTGCCATGGACGTTTATCCTTCTTCATACTCTGATATCATGAAAGTAAGAAGGAGAATTCACGAATTCTAATTGCATTTAATCATTCAATGACAGTTATTTTATACTAGAAACAACCATGGCTAATATAGGCACACAAGTTAGCTCAAGAAAGAAAAGAAGTAGACGAAGAAGAAGTTAGAAAGTACTAACAACTTTAACTAATAATAGACAGAGACAGAAAACTAATCCTTATTCTACTCTCTTTCACATACTCAAACAGTAGAGTTGGGATCTACTCCATGCAATACATTGGTTACTGTACTGAGGTGTTTATAATCGTTTGATGTCTTCCTTTCCTTAACAGAAAGAATAGACTAAATATTTAAATTGGTATTTACTAGTACAATTACTCATTGAAGGATCTGATTCTCATGTCCAAGGAAAATTTGTTGAGGGGTCTTTATTTACGCTTAGAAGATTCAATTAAGACAGTTGGAAATTGAGTGATTTGATGATTTTTTTGATAAAGTGAAATCCGTTTGAGCTAGACTAGTATATAGAAGAGATTCATCCTTCTTGTATGTTAATCAGATAGTCGATTAAAGTTATATCAACTTCATATATGATGTGGACCATGTAGAAGTTGACAAAATACTTGGACCTAAAGAATGTATTCGACTCTGATGTCATATTAACTAAGTAATACACAATTGAGTTTCAAAATTAGTTGAGGTGTGATTTAATTCTCAACACTAACATTGTTTTTTCATCCTAACTTAGAAATAAGAAGCCAAAGCGGAGTGACCTCTTTTGCTTTTAATCTTTTGGGTATAATCCTTAAAATACATGGAAAGGAAGTAGATACATATAGTTATCACAAGTTTATAAGATGACAAATGGCAAAGAGAGTTTGAATTCCTATGTTCACGCGTGAGGGTAAAAAGCTTTTCAGATAGAGCGCAATAGTGCAATTCATCACCCACCAATAAATTTTAAACCATTTCTTTTCTCATTTAGCAAATAGTGCATATTGTTGATCTCATAATTTATAGATTTTTCCTGAGAAGTATGATTAGTCATCTCATCTTGATTAAATTTATTATGTGTGTACGGTGTCTAACACTTTTATGTACTTTAGTTTAGAGCTGTATAGTGGACCTATTAATTTGATTTCTTTATATCATAAATCAAAATTCTAAAATGTATTTAAAAATGATTAAAAATGGAAAAAAATGTTGAAAAGACGTGAAAGGGGGAGCTTAAGAAGAAAATGTATAATATTCTTAAGAAATTATGTAATTCTCCACCTCATTGGATAACACTTGTATACATTTTCTTCTTAACATATGAGAAAATATTATATTTTAAGAAATGTAATAAAAATTACAAAAAAGAGTATTAAGTTTTCAGTACTCAAACTTTATGATAGAAATAATATTTTCTTAAGGTCTTTTAGGGCAGAAAAGCTTGGTCGCAACGAAAAGTCCGGAAAAAATGGAAATGATATAGATTAAAAATGATGCTTAGGTGGCATTTTAGTGCATTCCTATATGTACTTAGCCACTCAAAATTTAATATTTATTGCATTAATTCTTAGTTTCCATGCAAACTACACAAATGGTTTATCGTACTCCTATATAAAGGGGAGTTTATTGAGCTTATAAGCAGCATGGTTTTTGGGTTGGAGGTGTAGATATCTAGATCTTCTTCTGACCTCGCCTTTTGCTTTCCATTTTGGCCGGTTGGGAAGACGGACTGAGAAAGAGTGTTTGTGTGTGACAACCAACCGAAGAGATGGGAGGCATTTCTGGTGAAAATCCATTGGCTTTTACTTTTGGTCTTCTTGGTATGTATAATGTAATTATTATCAAATTATATTTACATTCTTTATTATTCAATTGTATGTGTGAAAGTAAGGCTTTAATTTCAACAATAAACATGTCCGTTTAAAGGAGCTTTAACAATTTGTGTGCATGTTTTTTAATTTGGTGAAGTAATTAATTAATATATATGTCACATAAATGTTGAAGGCTAATGTTTTGCAGGTAACATTATCTCCTTCATCGTTTTTCTAGCTCCAATGTAAGTATAATTAATCCTTATTTAAAGCTTAATTATTACATAAAATTAATTTGTATTTTAAAATCTCTAAAATTATTAAATAAAATGGGCAGACCGACATTCATAAGGGTGTGTAGGAAGAAATCAACCGAAGGATTTCAGTCATTCCCATATGTGATTGCTTTATTCAGTGCAACGAGTTGGTTATACTATGCATCATTGAAATCCGGAGAAACCCTACTTGTGACAGTTAATTCACTTGGTTGTTTGATTGAGACCGTTTATCTTGGTATTTACATCTATTATGCTCCTAAACAGGCTAGGGTAAGTGCTTTATTTAATTATTAGTTGTTTTTTTCATTGAAATCTCGTATTTTAGTTGTTTTTTTTTATTTTCTAATTTTTTTAATTGAAAACACGTAAATGACAGATATTTACGGTGAGGATGCTGTTTCTGGTGAATTGTGGTGGACTATGCCTGATTTTTCTGCTCTCCCACTTCTTAAAAGGACCAACTCGTATTCATGTTCTCGGTTGGGTTTCCGTATCTTTTGCTGTCAGTGTCTTTGCAGCTCCTCTAAGTATCATGGTTAGTTCTTAAAATTCTATATTTTAAGATATTGGGAGAGAAGAGATGAGTAATAAAATCCTGTCTCCTCTCCGTATCTTCTTTGTTTTTCTTGTCTGATGTATGGTACACTCGCAGTATCATAGAATATATATTTCATATTAAATAACATCAAATCTCTTTCAGACACATATATTGATGATATCATGATACGGACTAATGATATTAATGTAAAATTGGGCATGCAGAGAGTGGTAATACGCACCAAGAGTGTAGAGTTCATGCCCTTCCCTTTGTCATTTTTCCTCACAATCAGCGCTGTCATGTGGTTTCTCTATGGTCTGTTTCTTAAAGACTACTATGTTGCGGTATGTATACATATCTCTTCCTATCTCTTCTCTTCTACTTAATTAACTAAATACCACATACTTTGTACCCTTGAAAGTATATTTTAGGCTGCCAAATTTGATCAATTGAAGTCCTATCAATTAATATATGATTGACATGTCACTTGATTAGATAAACATTGATGGGTCAAGAATTACTTTATTAAATAACATGGACAACAGAAAAATGTACAAAGCTTAAAATAATGGCGGATCTTGTGCTATGAATTGGTATCAGTTTCCAAATACGCTGGGACTCTCGTTTGGGGTGGTACAGATGATACTATACGCCAAGTACAGGAACAAGAAGCCCACCATTGTGAACGAGGATCAAAAGCTGCCTGAACACAAAGTTGACCTTGTCATCCCCTCCTCCACCCCAACTGATCCCGTTGATGAGCGTACCATTGAAGTCACTAACCCTGCTCGAATGGATAGAGGTGACAACCAAGTCTGATGGTTGTGACCCCGATTTTCATGACCCACATTCGCCTTCTTTCTCATCTCTCTCCCTGTGCTTAGCTATTTCTAGTATGTTAATGTAAGGCATGCATGTGTATAGAAGATGACATGGTAGCTAGGTCCATGCATGTATGTCATCTTTTCTAGCTTTTCGATTTAGTTTAATGTGTTTACTAGGTGTCGTAACGTGTATGTTATGTAATTAGCCCAATGGGTCGGTTCATAGACACGGTTTATGGTTTTTATTTTTATGTATATGGTAATGCATTGCAAGCTGCCTCCGGTAGCTTACGCAGCATATACCAGTTCAACTGCCTTATGTAATTTGTATTCCCTCAATAAAAATTGTTTTTATAGTTCTTATTCCCTCATCTATGATTCTATCACTATGGAAAAATCCAGATATATAATTAAGGCTATCAAATATGCATCAACTTTAGATTGTAACATATAATTTTATAAAATTTGGTAATTATTTGATTGATTTTAACGTATAGTTCAATTATAATATATATGGTTGTGGCCAGGGGCATAGCCTAGTAGTAATAGCGACCATATTTGCTGTAAAGGATTTTTTCAGAAAAAAAGTATATGATAAAAAATAATACGAACAATAGTTCGAAAGAGAGAGAATGAGCCAAAAGTAGAATTAAGCTTGTATTTGATTGTCTTCAAGGTTGTAGATGCTCTTATTTATACATAAAAATGATAGCTAAATGATAATAAACTCTGTTTTCCATTGCAAGCCTTGTGGAGCGGCTAAGATAGCATTCTGACAGTTACAAAGAAATATTCCTATCCGAGATCCCTTTTGTCAAACTGATCTAACGGCTCTTATTCAATCACACTCCCTTATTAACTCTTCGGTCTAGATTTTACCACGTAAGACAGAGTATTGATTGTTCATTGCTCTCATTACCCTCGACGATATTCGTTCGTCATGTATAATGATTACCTTTTTTTCTGCTGACCTTTCGTCTTCTCCTCGTCCATTCTAGAGTGTTTCTTGGGAATACGCAACGGTGTTTCCCATGCCACTTTTGGTATACAACACTTACCCTTTTTGTGAGACTGCCACCACCTTTTCATCAGTTGTCGTGACGATCCATTTTCATCACGTCTTTTCTGTCACGTCTTTTCAGTGAGCTTTTTCGCTCTTCAACGTCTTTGCATCGTGACTTTTGACATTTGTACAGGTTAGAGTTCTGTTTCACGTCCAAAGATTATTTAAAGTCCTCGTCTTCATTCTTCCTTCATTTTTCGCTTTCAAACTCGTAAGTTCCTTCCATTTCCTCTACCAGATTTTTATTTTCATCACCTTCTTCACATTTATCTCCATTTTTCCGAAATCATGGAGGAAGAAAGCATATTCGCCCCCACTATTCCTAGGGTTAAGATCAAGCCTGAGTTTAAGGAGTTCATGGCTATTTACCAAGATGCGCTTCCTCGTGATGTCCTCTGTTCCCTTGGGAAATGTGGGCCATCACGTGTTCCTTGTAGGCCCCCTTCAGAAGTTACCATACATTCCATGTACATAGCCTTAGGCTTTATATTTCTCATTTCCCCTATTTTTTAAGAATTCTTTTCCCATAATCAGTTCACCGTTAATTCATATAGGGTCATTCTCTGCTTTAAGTCTATGGATAGGCAATACAACCTAGGTTTAGGTTTAACTGGACTTCAGTTCACTTATATCATCAAATTCTGAAAGGAACGTTACTATCTCGCCCCCAAATCATATAAGAGGAGGCCGCTCATAAGTGATCTCTTTAAAAGGGACAAAGGATGGGAACGAGACATTTTAAATGTCAGGAGAAATTGGAGTGGTGATACTACAACAAATGTGTGCTTTTATTACATGAAACCATCACGTTTTATATCAAAACGCTAAGAGAGAGGTTCGAATTTTGGGAAAGCTGGGCATGGGGACAAAAATTACAACCCACCTAAAATTAGTCTCACAACTCTCTCTCTCTCTCTCTCTCTCTCTCTCTCTCTTTCAACCTCTCTCAGCTTCAACCCTCAATAGAATCTACGATAAAGCTCTCTCTTGGTGAAGCTCAGGGATCTTAGGGCTCAAGAATCAGCTCACTCTTTCATCATTCTCTCGAGAGCCTCTCTTCAACCCTCATAGACTCTGCGATGAAGCTCACAGACAACTCTCTCAAGAACGAAGCTCACAGAGCTTTTCCTCACTAGGTGAAGCTCTCTAAGATATTTCTTGTATGACTCTCTTACAACTCTCTGTTTAAAATGTCTGTCATGGATTTCTCACAGCTCTTTGTTTGAGCTCTCTCCTGTAGCTTCCTCTCTTAGCTCTATGAACTCATCGATTCCTCATTTAGTTGGGAACGCTCTCTCAAAGGTCTCTCTCTAAGCTCTCTTATTTTCATTTACCACCTCAACTCCTCCCTGTTCTAGCTTTTCTTCATTTTGGTAAATCCTTAATTCTCTGCTATGCTTTAAAATTTCTATGATGGACTTTTAAATTTCGTTTGTTTTATTGAGATCTGTAATGAACTGAAAAAAAAGAGAAAAAGGAACAAAAGGGCTCTCGGGTTTAGATTGAGAAAGAATGAAAGATTGATAGAAGGTCTCTCTTTGGGTTAAGCTCATGATTATCCTTCCCCCATCTATTTTTTTGTTGGCGAGATGAGAATTTAGAGCATTTGGTGTTGTTTGATTGTGATTTTCCTTTGTAAGGACAAAATAAAGAAAAGTAACCGGCAATAATGGAGGCAATAAGAAATAGGATAGACATATATCCCAAAACAACAGTTGGGTCTGCTAGATACTTGTAGATGACAACTCCATTTCCTGTTGGTTTTTATTTTGTTTTGATGGAGATTGCTATAATTTCTTTATAATATTGAATCTTTCAAAATCTGAGCTTCTTGCACTTGTAATCTAGTTTATAAAATGATTTTTCTAGTTGGCTGAATTCAAAAATGGGGGGGAGGGGGGTTGGGAGGATTTTTAGATGAATTGGTATTAGAAGAAACATTTGTTAGATGTACATAAAATTTACCACTTCCATACAATACTTGCTTCTACTAGAATAAAGGTCCAAGTATCGAGTCATGCATCCTCAAATGTTGATAATGTTAAGTGTGTAGTCAATCTCATATGATATGTTGTAGCGCATCTATATCTCTTGTGATTGGAATGGAAGCATTGTCCTGCATTTTGAGTACTGAGTTCTCAGTTTCCAGCACTTTACTCAGTTGTCAAGTTATCTTCACATGTCCTAATCAACCTCTTTTGTAATAAAATATTGAGTTTTCGTTTTCAATTTGCAGGTTGTTCATGATGATGGAGATGTAGTCAATGAATTGTCTCAGCCTTTAGGATAACTTCACTTCAACTTCATGGAACTACCTTTAATAGTGGCCTAATCAATTACTTCTATTCTATATAGTTGTCTTTGATTATCAGAGATATATCATTGAAACTTAATAAGTAGTCTTCTAATTTATGGTTTTAGACTCTTTCATTTTATCTAACATAGTAACATTCTCAGCTTCTACCTCATGGCTCTACCCTCTCACCCCCCAGAAAGGAAAAAAGTACAAGAAGAGAGAAAAGTGGATAGAGATTTTATTGCATATGCTGAGTCTGCTATTTAAAGCAAATGAGATATGATGGAAGAATGTATTGGCTTTGACCATTTTGAATATTGCTTCTTCCATGTGCCATAAATGTCGTTTGTGCTACTCTAGTTGATGCTGGAATTTCTTTAAAAGCACTGGTAGGTAATCAAATATATATCCTTACATCCACGTGTTAGTTCAATAATCCAAGAATTTGAGCTGAATCTGATTGGTGTATGCTGGCATTTACAGTAGCAATATGTTGTTGTTTGCCATAAAGTGGATATGTTGTATTGTATCCCACCAAGCTTGAAGAACAGGTCTGGAATGATTTTACTCTAGATAAGGTAATGTTATTACTTACTTTGTAAATTTTATGTACATCGGAATGTGTAAATTGCAGAAGATGAAGGCATTTCCACATTTGGTCTTCCTAAATTCACCTGCCTTAGTAATTCCATAAGGGCCACCGTGAGTTTGTGAATAGTCAAAATTTGTTTACCAACAGTTCAAAACAGTCAGAACTTGATAGGTTCTCCTAAAAGTCTCCAACTATCTTACCCATAGAGCAAACAGTTTGGAAGCTTGAAACAAAAGCATCCAAATTTATCCTAATAACATGCATCTTACGAGGACTCCAAGTGGTATTAAGACTATCTTGAACATGAGGACTCCAAGTAGTACCAAGTCATTTCTATCCTTTCACACCTAAAAAGTAAAATGACCGGTTGTTTCCTCCTCCCTAAAATAAATAGGGCAACCTGCATCAGAAGCAAGTTCCCTGTAATGCAGATTTGACTTGGTTAGGAGATAATTCATGACAATTGTCTAAATGAACAATTTCACCTTAGCTAGAATTTCTAATTTTCATAAAGCTTTCCAAAAGATAGAACCAATAATAAAAGAGGAGGAAGAGTTTGCACCACACTTAAAAATTTCTCCTCAACCAAAAGGTGATCAGCAGATTTTACTAAAAATTTCCCATTTTTGCAGAAGGACCAAGAAAGAGTGTCGCCTTTTATTGCTCTTGCAAGAGAAGTCTGTAGGATTTTATTTGAAATCCATGGAGGGAAAATTGATTTATCACATTAATATTCCATTTAAAACCATCTGAAGAAGTTAAGTTAGAGACAAGAGGGTAATTACCTTAACTATATGTGAAGTATTAGAAATGATATTGATGATCTTTAAATCATTGTCCATCTAAATGGTTGATTTCTCCAAAAGATAGAATGGAATTGTAGTATTATAGCTATATGTTATTTCTATTATGGATGAATTTGGTTTTTTCTCTAAAAGACTATGACGTTTGGTAATTTAATGATGAATTAGCTTATTGCCTAATAAAATGTGTGTAGGATTGAAAACAATAGATGCCCTCTCAAGAACTTGTTGAAAAGGACTTGCGTGGCGTGGAGTGAGGATACTATAAAGGTGTTTTACTAGATTTATTTTCTTATGTTATTAGTTTTATTGATTGGTAGATTTGTACGAGTGAATTTCTATATTATTTTATAGATAACAAAGCTGGGCATGAAACTTTAATGCTCATTAGCCAATAGTTGTACTTATTCTTTAGTCGTATGTGATCATGTATTTTTTTTTCTTTTCTTTTCCTTTTGATAAGTTGAAAGAAAAATACAAAAGGATAATTATCTCTACATTTCAGTAGTTAACTTATTAGAATGGATAAAGATTGGATGCGCCTCAGTAGGTAAAATGATTGGTTACTTTATTTAAGATAAGTGTAAAATACAATCATAAATAGATATCTTAGTAGTTGATGTTTTAATTGATAGAACTATAAAAGAGTATCAGGAAGGAGCATGGAATTTTGTCAAGATAGCAAAAAGAAATGCATATTTTGTAGAGAGAATTTTATGTCCTTGCAAAGAATGTTGAAGTATGTGTCATCAATGTAGTGACATGGTTATTGAGCATTTAGTAATAAAAGGAACGGATCTAACTTATACAACTTGGTATCACCATGGAGTACAAATAGTTAGAGAAGATAAAATGGATAAAGTAAACAAATCATAGACACACAACATATATGAATCAACTTATGAATTTGTGGATGAACATTCTAAGGATTTTGAAAGGAGAGATGAGGATTTCATAGATAAATTATGAGACGCTGAATCATGACTGGTCACAATGTTTCTCACGAACTGAAAGACTATGTCAATGATTTTGGAAAATGTGGTAAGAAAAGGAACAAAAGAGGCAAAGAAGCGGATATTATATGGAAGAAAAGATCAATCTTCTTTGATCTACCATATTGGGAGGTTAGTATCTTTCAAATTTTCCATTGTTAGTTTCATTTTGAACATTTTTAGATGTTGTCATCATATTTTGATGCATTAATATTACATCATAATCTGGACGTGATGCACGTTGAGAAAAATATATGTGAAAGCATTGTTGCTGCATTGTTGAATGTGAAAGGAAAATCAAAAGATGGAATCAATGCACGTAAGGATCTACAACACATGGATATTATGCATGGATTTCATCCAAAAGATGATTGATCTATAATCGTCCTTCCTCATACTCTGTATTCATTAAACAAAAAATGAGAAAGAAACATTTTGTAGGAGGCTTTTCGATCTAAAATTACTAGATGGTTACAGTTCTAATATTAGAAACTACATATCAATGGAAGATTGTAAAGTCTTTGGTCTTAAATCACATGATTTCCATGTTCTCCATCAACAATTGTTACCTGCAGCCTTAAGGGGATTGCTTCGTAAAGGGCCCAAAGATACAATATTTAGATTATGTTTTTTTTTCTAACTTGCTATTATATATGCATTTTCAAGGATAGAACATAGATGCATGGAAGTATTTATTTCAAGAAATAGGGTTTTACAATCTAGATTACAATCTTATAGATCAACATGTCTGAATATTGGAAAGCTTTTTATAGTGATCATATATATGTTTATAAGTGAATATTGAACTATAACGATTATTTTTTTCAGAAAGGTCCACCGAAAACACTACAAACACATAATTCAGGTAGTGCGTGGTTCCACATATCATATACGTTCCATAGCGTTTAGAAAACGCTATTGTAACCTTTCCATAGCATTTTTTAAATGCTATAGAAAGTGTCCTATAACGCTTGGTAACCTTTTGATAACATTACAAATGCTATATAAAGGTTACAATACCATTTTATAAACGATGTTATAATCGTACCAAACACAATGACACACTTTCTATAGCATTTAAAAAATTAGGAAGGCTACAATAGCGCGTTTTAAACGCTATAAAAGGTCAACTGTTGTTGGTATGCTTATAATAACATTTATAAAATGCTACGGAAACCTTACTATAGTGTTTAAAAAATTGTTATGATAGCGTTTAAAAACCGTTATCGTAGGGTCAGAGTTTTTAGAACGTTGGTAGATATAGCGTTACGAAAAATGCTATGAAAACCCTATGATAGCATTTTTTGGTTGCTATCGTAGCCTTTTTTGTTATAGTGGATGTCCGCTGGATTATTCCCTGGAGATGAGAAGTTTTTAGTAAGTCCCCTGGACTGCGCTCCTTTTCCTTTCCTTTTCTCTTCACCTTTTTTTTAGAAGATTTTCGTTTAACTTTCCATTTACTGACATCTTCTTTTTTGGGCGATCCAAACAAGCAAGCCAATGCAAAGCCATTTGTGACAAAGGTGCTCGTTGAACGGGTAACAACCACATTCTGTTGCCCGGAAAGGAGGTGGTATCAACTCCTTGATCCCAGAAGAGAAGTCACCCCCACATTTGTACTTGCTCTCGTTGCTTCAACATCAGCTCCCACTTCACCGGCTTGTCTCCTTTAGAGGTATTCTAATTCCCACTTTCCGATCTGCATCTCCCCATTTTCTTACTATCTCAAGTTCTTTGGAGTCAACGGACTCAGAAGAAGAAGAAAAAGATTCAATTCCTCTCTAGAGAAGAACTCGAGATACTATCCAAGAGATGACGAAGCAGCTTCGCACCATTCTGGGCAAAATTAGAGGGAGGAACGTTCATCCGAGAACAGATGCTTTCAGTTTATCTCAATCTCTTCATGCTCCTACCGTCTAGCGGGAAGACGGTTATGCCCGTTCTGTCACTCCTCCTCCGGCTGTTCAATGGGAAACCACTCCTGTTCCTGATTCTCCTCAAGTAAATACTGAGGAGTTCATTCCTTGGAGGTTAAGGCGGTTCACTTATGAGCTTCCCGTTCCAACTTCTTTGAGCTTCTTGAATGATGTTCAAGCCACCCACATAATTTCCCGTGACATTATGTGCGACGCGGATAAACAAATCACTCACAGCATGAACACTGGTGAGCTCATCAGTTCACTAAGTCATGACTTAATTTGGGTAAGTATTTTTCTTCCCTTTTTTGTCGTTTAACTTTTTCCATTTCCTCATACTTGTCAAAATCCCGATCCGGATCGTAGGATCATACGATCCTATAATTTCAAAATGATCCAGATCGAGTATAGAATCGGGATCAAGTGGGATCGTGGTAGGATTGGACCAGGATCGGTAGGGCCCATATCTTAATTTGGGTAGTTTTGTTGGGCCAACATCAAGAATAGGCCATTTTTAAGGAAAAAAATAGCCCAATATGAAACAAAAATAAAAAAATAGCCTACCAAATTAAAAAGAAAACCAAAAATCCATGCCAAAAATTGTCTCCTACGAGCGCCAACGAGATTTTGAATTTTATCCAAATCATAATTATTAAATCTTTGTAATATTCTATGAACTTTTACTCATACTTTCTCACATAAATCTTTAAATTTATAAAATTTTATTTGTGTGTTTATGATATTAAGAGTAAAGTGGTTTTCGTAGAAACTTTTTGTGAAAATTTAATTTTATAATTTCAATTTTGAGAAACTTAAGAAACCAAAATTGACTCGTCTTTGTTATTGTACTCATTAGAATGCTTGACTCGCTAAGGTGCAAGCCGTGGAGGAGAAGGAGAAAGAGGTGGAAGCTGAGTTCCAATCAGCCTTCGATGAAGCTGAATAAGCCTTTTATAGCTTGGGCTATAGAGATGGCTCGACTCAACTCCCCTCCAGTCGGCCCCTTTTTGACGAGCTTCCATCTCAACTTCCGAGGCTAATCCCGTTGAGGACCTTCCAGCTAAAATCAACACTTCAATTAACGATGCCGCTGCCAATGCCTGCTGAGGATGTTGCTGGTGACGTAACTATTGTTATTACTTAAGCTTTGTATCTTTTTTGTAATTTTCTTTTCTGTACTTTTCTTTCATGTTTCAAGTGTACTCCCATTCCCTATAATGAGAATAAATTTCCTTTTCTCCACGACTTAGCAACTTTTCCTCTATTCTTTCACTGAAAAGATCTTTTTTGTTGTATTTCTGTTGCACAATTATTTCATATTTTTTCTCTGTTTATAAAGGACTTTTGAATCTCAATATTTTGGAGAAAAGTTTACTTATTGTAATTCATTCAAAAACTGTAGCTTTAGTTTTTTTCTAGAGAACGACTGCCCATTGTAGTGTAGTTCATTCTCCAGGACTTAGGTTCATTTTAGAACCTTAGTCCTTGTTTCCTTTAGAGAATGATTTTCCATTGTATTGCAGTCCGTTCTCAAGGACTTAAGCTCATTTTAGAATCATGTCTATTGTTTCCTTTAGAGAATGATTGTCCGTTATAGTGCAATTCATTCCCTAGGACTTTGGCTCATTTTAGAACCATGACCCTTGTTTCCTTTAGAGAATGGCTACTTATTGTAGTGCAGTTCGTTCTCAAGAACTTATGCTGACATTAGAACGATGAATCTTGTTTCCTTTAGAGAATGGCTACCCATTGTAGTATTGTCCATTCTTAAAGACTTAAGCTCATTGTATGACAATGGTCCTGGTTTCCTTTAGAAAATGGCTGCCCATTTTAGTGCAGTCTATTCTCAAGGACTTAGGCTCATTGTAGAATCATGGCCTCAATTTTAGTATGTTGTTTTTTGAAGGAGAGAAAGTTGACACCAAGAATTTTTACGTGGAAAATCCTTGCAGGAGAAAACCACGGGAAAATATTCACTATAATAATTTAATTTTCAGACAAAATGTCTTTTCATATTCACATCATTCTTAGGTTTGACCAAGTCTTGTCTGTCTTCCATCGTTAGATAATAGTATTCACTTCCTCTAATTCTGCTGACAATTTATGGTTCTTCCCAATTTGGTCCCAACATTCCTCCATTTGAAAAATCTTCTTCAGCACTAGATCTCCTTTCAAAAATCCCCATTTTTGAATTTTCTTCCAAAAGTAAGTTCTTCTTTTTTTATTGTAGTTGTCCATTCAGATTAATGTTGTTTCTCTCTTTTCCTTTAGAAGGTCTAGGTTCTCTTTCATCAATTTTGCATTCTGCGGTTGCTCATGCTCGATTTTATAGTTGGGTTTTCAATCTCAACGGGTATTACTGCTTCCATTTCATATGCCAGACTAAATGGTTTTTTCGCCCGTTAACTCTCTCGGAGTGGTTATGTATGCTCATAGAACCGCTAGCAGTTCTTTCACCCATTTTTCTTTAGCCCATTCTTGCCACTTTTTCAAGCTTCCTAGTATGATCTAATTTGATCTTTCCATTTGGCCGTTTCCTTGTGGGTAGTACGATGTAAAAAATTAGTTGATAATTCTCAACCATTCACAGAAAGCTATAACTATTTTCGCTGTGAACTGGAGTCCGTTATCCGAGACGAGTACTCGTGGGATTCCCTATCTACATACAATGTTTTTTCACAAAAACCCCTTCACTTCATCTTCCTGAATTCTTGCATATGCTTCAACTTCAATCCATTTTGTATTGTAATTGACTATTCCCGTAATGACCACTTTGTTATCTAAGTCCCCATCAATGAACAGTTCCCAGGATCCGTTCTCTATTTTCATCTTTAGCCTTTTTCTTCTTTCCTATTCACTGTGAGTGAAGTATGCTACAAAGTGAGTAAATACTTACCCTTTGATTGAAGTTCTTGGCTCATAGCGGATTCTATACTGTCCAAGCTCAATTACCCACTTTGTCATCCTTCTGCTTACCACTGGTGAGTGTAACAGACTTCTAAAAGGCGAGTCTGTTAACACTTTTATGTAGTGAGCTTGGAAGCAGTTTCCTCGCTGCAACTACAACGGTCAACACCACTTTTTCCATCCTCTTATATCTAACTTTGGCAGCCATTAAACTCTTGCTTATGAAGTAAAAGGATTTCTACTTCATGTCCTCCTCTCTGGTTAAAATGGTGTTTACTATTGTTTGTGAGACTGCCACGTATAGAAGTAACTCTTCACCAGGAAGCCGCTTTGAAAGCAATGATGGAGTCATAAGATATTTTTTTATTTTCTTATAGGCGACTTCGCATTCCTCATCCCGACTATCAACATAATTCTTATTGAGCTTCATGAAAATGGCTTGCACTTATCCGTTGACCTTGAAAGGAATCTACTTAAAGCCGTCAACTTTCCCATTAGACTTTAGACTTCTTTTCAAGTTTTAGGGGACTTCATCTCCATGATGGCCTTCACTTAGTCTGGATTAACTTCAATTCCTCGTTGTGTCACTAGGTGTCCGAGAAATTTTGTTGCTACCATTTTGAAAGTGCATTTCTCTGGGTTGAGTTTCATGGAGTTTTTCTTAGAAATGAAAAGGCTTCATCGAAATTTTTTATGTGATCCTGCCATTTGTTGCTCTTAACTAACATATGTCCACATAAACTGCCATTGTCCTTTCAATTTGCTCATGAAAGATATCTTGTTCACAAGCCTTTGGTAATCTGCACCTGCATTTTTCAAGCCAAATGGATTACTTCATAATAGAAAATACATTTTTTAGTGAGGAATGAAGTCTTTTCTTGATTAGGTTGGAACATTTTCACCTATTTATATCATAAATAGGCACCTATGAAGCTAGGGAGTTCATGCCCCGAGGTTGAATCCACCATCTGGTCTATCTTTGGCAGCGGATAATCATCTTTTAGGCAGGCTTTGTTCAGATCCGTGAAGTCAATACAGATCCTCCATTTTGCATTCTTCGTTTTCACCATAATTATGTTTGCAAGCCATTCAGGGAAGTCTACCTCCCGGATGAAGCCGACCCTTAAAAGCTTATCCACTTCCTCTTTGATTGTCACGTTCTAACCTATAATAAATATTCGTTTGTGCTACTTCATTGGTCTGATTGCGGGATATGTGTTCACATTATGATATATAATATCTTCTAGAATACCTGGCATTTTTTGTGTCGTACTCGTGAAGATGTCTCTGTTCTTTCTCACAAAGTCCTTCAACCTCACCTTTCCGGCTTATTCAAGATGGGCGCCAATGATTTTTTGTATTTTGAGTTCCTACCTCTAGGTTTTCAAGTTCAGTGACTTCTCCCACTTCGTACCTCGGGTTCAACGGGCCATCTTGCCCGTCCTCCATTAATTGTTATTGTTCCGTTCACTTGGATTTTTGGCCGTCTGGCTTTTTTTTCAGTTGTCATTCGTCTGGCGTAATCTAATGTCGTTACAGTGCAAATATGAGTAGCGACTTGATTTTCTTTTAACATTTTTATCCCTTCTAGGGATTGATATTTAAGTACCTGATAATATGTGGACGGAATGACCTTCATTTTGTGCAACCACATCCTTCCCAAGATACCATTTTATGGGGATGGAGTGTCTAGAACTACAAACTTTGTCAGATGATTGAACGACTCAAAATTTACTGGGAGAATTTTTATTCCTTCAGAGTAGTTTATTGTCTTGTTGAAGCCTGTCAATGACTACGTGGGGCCGTGCAACTCTTGATGCCCATGGAAAGGGTTGATCGATGTCTGATGTTGACGGCATTCCCGTCATCGATCAACACCCTCCTCAGTAGGCAGTTTCCAACCTAAATTGTTATGACCAAAGCGTCATTGTGTTGTCTGTTGTGATCCTCCAAATCTAATTCATCGAAGATCAACGACAAATTTTCATTCTCACTCGATTATTTTTTTTTTCTCCTGGTGTCCCTTTAACGTGGGCTTGTTGCATTATATCTTTCTTTCTTTTCTAGTGCTTCCCTCTTTCTCGATTAGCGTGATATGGTGTCCACAATCCTGAGTGGTTATTTCCCTTTGTCCTGGACTTCTTTTTCCATTTCCCACTTTTTCCTGTCCTCATGATCATATTGTTTGAGATATCTGTCCTTGACCAGTTCCTCAATATAATCCTTGAGTTGGAAGTAATCTTTTGTCTTGTGCCCATAGCTTTTGTGAGAGGAGAAGTACTTGTCCTTGTCTTTGTAGTTGGCTCTTTCATCAACAAAGTTGGTCTCTTCAGCCATGGATTATTCTCTTCAACCATGACTTATTCTTGATCATCTTGAGAATTTGATTCACAGGCACGGTGAAAGGTGTGTATACTTTATCCGTGGGATGAATTCTGTCTATGGATCTTCCCCTGCTCTCAGTATTTTCCTGTTTACTCTCTTCCCTTCCATAATTTCTTTTCGACCTTCCAGTTATCTTCTTTCTCGTATTAGAATAATGGTCTCCTTTCTGTCGCTTTTGTATCCTCCGTCCTATAAGCTTGATCATGCTCTTCTTTTCGTCCACCAATGTGATGTAATTTTATGCCTGTTGTAACGTCTCTACCATGGAAAATAGTTTTACCTTTGATAAATCTTCAAAGAGGGGAGAATTTGGTTCCAACCCTTGTTTGAAAGCCAATATTACCACTCGACCGTTTCAACTTTCTACCTTTCTCATTTGATCCTTGAATCTATTTGTGTACACGTAGAGGGATCCCCCCTTCTTGATGGAGATGGTCAGGAGGTATTCTGTTTCTTCCATCACTAAACGGTACGTGGAGTACTATTCTAGGAAGACCGAGGACACAGTGGTGAAGTTAGTGATTGAATGAGAAGGGAGTGAGCTGTACCATTTAAAGGCGCTTCCATCCAAACTGGTTGGAAACATTATTCACATTAACTCATCTTCATGTTCGTACAATGTCGTCACTTGTTTGAATCACCTGAGGTGGTCCACTGGAGCGAGCATCCCTTTATATCACTTGAATTTAGGAGCCACGAACTTCTTGAGAATTGGAGCGGCCAGAATTCTGGACTTAACAGGGAGCGGGTAAATGACTCAAGGTCCGCCTCTCCCGCACTCCCTAGTTTACTCATCTCTATCATCTTCTTCTCCTTCATTTCTTCCACTGCCTTTTCCATTCTGACCTTCGGCGGACAGGTTTCTCTCGTCATTTCCTTCACGTGGTCAGGAGATTGGGTTTCTCCCGTCAATAACATGAGTCATTGAATAAAACATGGTGATCTGTATAAGTCATTGAATAAGACATGGTGATCTGTATAAGACACTTCACTGATATGTCTTTCTTTTTCACAGTCAATAAATGAGTTAAGGAAATAATAACTAGATGGGTAAAATAGTAATTTTACATCCCGTTCTTGTTATTGATATTCACGAAGGGTATTATCATTTAAATATTTTATGGATCATAAAATATGAATGCTTATTTACACCAACAAAAAATGTAGCGTGCATGAATTGAGAGTTTATTCGTCAATAGAGCTATAGTGGAGTCGTACGATGTTGAGATTAAATATGTTAGGAATTTATGGAGATAAATTAGCAAAGTATTTGAATGTCATAGATTTATTCATGTGTATCCATTCGATCTCAGAAGTAGCTCATAAGGACATGAATAAGAAACAACAACATTTAGACCAAAAATGTGTTTTAGGCCAAGGTACAATTCCCGAGCCCCACACGAGATGAGTGTCATCACTAAATTAGTTAAGAGAAAAACTAATGTTCAAATTAATTATCTTTTATTTTCTAATTATTAGATAATTTGTAAAAAAATTAATTAATTAACTGATGGGTATCAATCTAATTTATCAATTGGGACTGATAAATCTGGACACAATTTTGGCTCTAGGGGAGATGTAAAAATCACATATAAATGCATATGGAGAGGGGAATTTTGGTTTTGAGATAGTGGGGTATACGTGTAAATTCTGTAATTAAATATGATAAGAGAGTGTGTTAGGGTTATCTTTTAAGATTTGAAAATCTTATTCCTATGTGTTAGATAAGAGAAGAAAATGTTTCTCTCTCATTGGGAACGAGAGAAGGTGGAACCAGCTGCCTTCATTGTATAGTGATTCTCATGGTACATACTTCAAGGTAATATCACCACCCATTCTTCTCATTGCATTATTACTGTGCAATGTTGCATGTGAACCATCATCGTATAGCCAAACTTCCTGGTTGTATGTGTTTGTGTCAATTTGTTGCTTCTTACTTCAAATTAAACATGTGTTTGTTTCAATGTCAAAGGGTTTCCTTTCAAGATGATGAGTACTCACAAGTTTGAGAGGGTAGCTAGATGGAAAATCACTTTAACTCTTATATTCTTGGGCCATCTACATTACCTCCTTGATCGGTTGACCCCTAATTGCGCACCATCATGAGTAAAAATTTCAACTTATATGGTGTTTATCACTTTCCTCGAGCGTGGTCATGAAGTTTTGTGATGACACCTAAAGTAGTCGACTTTCCAATGGGCATTGACAAATATGGGTACTTCAAGCATCGTTCCTACATATAAGAGCTTTCTAGTTATATGCTAGAGAACTCGTAGCACGTGTTCAGTAGGGACATCGACCTTAGTGAGAATTGAAAAATATCACTCTGGAGGGAAGAGCAAATCACGATGGCTATTTAGTACCATTTGACACATATTGTCATAGCTGGACATGAAAAAGGGAAGGCATGCAATCTTTTGTATAGTACTCGTTACAAGTGCAATAGAGTCATTTGCCAATTAAATTTTATTCAAGGAGTCCTAAAGCATCTCACCTTCCTGCACTAAACCGAATGGTGAATACCTATTGGAGAAATTTGACGGCAAATTAGTAATCCTTCATCGACTCAACACTAAAGACATCAACGGAGATAGACATTTTCAAAAGTGACTTAACATTGTTTGATTCGCATTATGGAGAAAACAATTGAGAATGATATATTTTTTCTAGACCCTACTTCACTGTTGGAGCAAGGAGCTAGAATGTTGAAAACATAGGCTCATATTTAACCACACTATTGACAAACGTGCATGGTGACCTCCCCTATCTCTTATTACCCTTGCAGTCATGCCAAAGTGGCTTCTAGGTGGCGAGAATGGTCGAAGTACATCTTTTTCATTCTTAGATACATTGGATGTCTAAAGAAAATGGGTATATACAAGGTGTTGACGATGAGTTTCCTAGTTCAAATAAAACATGTGTTCATTTCAATGTCAAATGGTTTCACTTTAAGAATAAATAGTTGCGTGTTTGTTATGGAAACTAGATTGGCAACAAGATAGAAAGTCACTTCGGCTCTCATATTCTTTGGCAATTTGTATCATCTCTTTGATTTGGTTCGCCATGACTAATAGCGATCGCTGAGATGTTTTGAGCCTGCAACGTTTGGTGTGTGCATTTTTACAAATGTTTGTGTGAGACCATTATCCTAGGTTTTCCATGTCACGAGTGTCCTACAATAAATGAGAGCAGACTAGAATTCATGGAAATATTCACATCATGGAGGGAAATATATCATCACCCAAGCAATGCTTCTCGTTTGATCTTCATAATTAAAGTGTCTCACATTCCTGCATTGTCTAGAACCATGAAGAGCTATTAGAGAAATTTGACATTAAAGTGGAAATCCTTCATTGATTCAGAATTGAAGAAAGCAACAGAGATAGACAGTTTCAAAAGCGACTTGACATTGTGTGTCTTGAAATCTATGATGACACATCCAAAGCAAAGTAGTCAAAAAATCCAAGAAAACATGCATTGCTGAAGATGTACTGACAAAGGCTACTACTAAAGTAGCTACCACTGAAAAAGGTAAAGGGTGGACCTGCAATGAGTATTCAGATATGAATTGAGTAGATCAATTACCATTCACTATTTTTCAAAAAATTTGTAGTCTTTTCTAATTTTGAATTTTTGTCAATAAGTTGATTATCTTTTACTATTCTATGAACCATCATTATGAGTACATTGTTTTGTGTTGCACCTTCTCCCCCCTTTTTAAAGCTAAAAGAGAAGTTAGGATGCACAAAAATACATTATTAGGTAGAGGTAAGTGTCATCATTTAGTAGCATATGTGAACTTTGAAAAATATCTTCAGGTTGTGATATCATGGAATAACATATGAGCATGAAACTGGGGTAGTATATTAACACATTATCTCATAGAAAAATGTAACATTGTGTGATATCATCAATCCGATGTAAGTAACATCAAGTCATAGGATCAGACGATAACATTAAATGATAATATCAAGTAATGATATCACGTGATAATGCATGAATATCAAGTAATCACTGATGGATAATGTTAAGTATTTATATCATGAGATCATTCGTCAACATGAAATTGGGATGACACGTCATTACTTTTGGTCATAGTGCCCTCAAAGCATGTGCAAAGACATTTTATTTGGAAATTAATAAAAGCGCATTGTATGCTCTGAATTATTATTGAATAATTAATATAAATATCTAAAAAATCTATATTCATTAATGAGACTATGATCTTCTATTAGAACAAGATGATTAAAATTATAAATAATAAATAAAATAGTCTGCAACATATTAAAGTATGAAATCTTTAATGAATGGTTGTTAGTCCGGTTCGTTAAGCATTTTTGAATGCATGTGATTTATCTTTATTAACTCATCATTTATCATAAAGATTTATTACACATCAATCAAATATTCATATGTAGATCAGTCTAAATCCTGAGTAGTCATGAAATCCTATACATGTTTACTGGATCTTTTGATTCACTTGTTAAGGTTTGTTTGCAAAATAGGCTAGTGACTTTAGTCTTATAGATTCAATGACATGGATGGCTGGAAACATGATCTTATAAGAATTGGAATCCAAGCTTTCCTAATGGATCCCATAAGTGTTAATTCTGGGGCTGAATGGTTATTGAGTTAAATTTATAATACAGTTATAAATTAATCGTTCACTAGTGAATTAATATTACTTAAGGATCAAGAGGTAATTTAGAAGGGTAAAATGGTAATTTTGACAAGTTCTAACTTACGAACCAATAATTAGAGTACAAAAGTACATGAAGTGATTATATCAATGGAGTACACGAGATTACTCTTTAAATATATTCTGCAATACTAAGAGTGCACACTACTACAAATACAAATTCTAAAGACGGGAAAACCCATCATAAAAGATAATTAATGATGGTTATTAACCCGTCGTCAAAAATGGTGTCGTAAAAAATCATCTATTTTTTATGACGGTGGGTTAATGAACCGTCGTTATAAATTGTCACGATCGTCATAAGAGTTCCTTTTTTTAATGACGGTTTATGGAATAATCGTCGTTAAAGATATTCATTTTAAAAAAAAAAATAGCTAGAGAAGCCCGAGACTCCAGCACCAAGTAGAAACCCCTCTTGTTTGAAGCATAATAACTGAGACCATAATCTACCGATTGCTAGATCGATCTGGGCCTGCACACTCCTCATATCAATCTCCTCACCAGCACCTCCAGTAAGGTTTACAAGAGCATCATGAATAAGGCCTCCTTCTAAGGCTCTATAAAAAATATGCAATTTGAATATGCCTTCTCTCATAGGGAAACCCAGTGCTCATTACTTTTCCTACTAGTAGCAAATGCATGTTTCCTTGGAGATTCACATGGAAGCCAATCATCAACTACAACAGGAACCCACTCACCCTAAAGAGATGAGGAGCCAAGCACACAACAATTAACATACAAATCATGAAACAACAAAAGGAAGATATGTAGATAAATACGCTAGAAAGCTAAAATATTAATACGGAGTAAAGTAGTGTTGAGCCAGAACGATGTCACAAGGATTTACTATTTAAATTTTAATCACGATACCACGATTTAGAAAAAAATATGCATTAAGAAAATCTATGATTAGTGTCCATCATAGATTGATATATAAAGTAAAAATAAACATTTTTAAGCATATAATATGTAAGATTTAATCAGCTAATCTCTTATCCCACCTGCAAGAAATTCAATATTCAATTGAAATTGTGTTATTAAACAAACCGTGCTACATAATATGTTTTTAAAATCACTCAGAATGTTGATACCATACACTAAAAAAGTGATATGTAAACGCAAAAATTACTATCAGCCACATTAGAGGAGCAAAATAGCATATATATATTAAAGAACTGAGATGGAACACTATAATCCAATCCCTTCTTTCCTGGCATTATTATCTCTGCTACATAGTAAGGTTGTTTTGACAACAATCACATCAATTCATACTTCTTACGCAGTAGTATCAAAGAAGAAATATAGATTAAAGAACATCGAAAACCAAATAAATATAATTACAATTCAAAGAGACAATAGAAGAAAATAAATCAATACCTTAACTTCTTTTATCTCATATTAGTCTCTCCTACTCAAAATTTTGAACTTCACAGTCTCATATATGGCCATGAACTTAACCAAGTAAAATAAATGAATCGATGCACGCTTGAAGAGACAAGCAACCCAAAACCTATTAACATGCATCGACAATAAAAAAAATTGAATGCCTGAATCATCACTAACGTAGAAAGAGTACCTAAGATCAAAGACTCCTTTAAGTTTCGACAATCAAACATCTTTAAAAACATGTATTTGGTTGTCTCTGATGCCGTATCCACCAAAATTTCAAGAGAACTCAAAGGATGCAACCACATTGGATTGAAGGCATAAATAGATCAATCAATGGTTAAACATAAAGAGAGGAATAATAATTCTAAGATACCTCACTGAGTGGGGAAAAGTAATTCTAGGATTACTTCACTGCCATAAGTATATCACTTAATAAATCATATATGTCAATCTTAGCTTTTTCTAGACAATATCAATAGTTCAAGTCCTTATAAGAAGACATTATCAAAACACACAAAGTAGCTTATCTAAGCAGCATATTATTTGACCTATCTTACCCATAATGATAATCTCTTCGGGAGGGGTAGGTGAAGACTAGGAAAAAAAAGAAGCACCCAAAGTTTGACTAAGAAGCATGTTAAGAATTAAGAAGGATTCAAAAGAGAATGTGCTTCACTTGAAAAAAATGATAGTAGCTTTTGATCTTATCTTTCATAAACTTTAGCTAGACTTTCTCCATGTCCCAACAAAAGGAGGTTGAATGGAAAAAGAAACCATAGTATAAATCAACAAACAAAATTTTTGGTAGTTTGATATTATCTTGCATAATCTTTAGCTAGAATTTGTCCTTGTCCCAACAAAAGTAGCCTAAATAGAAGTATAAATCAATTGGTATCCTAGACCGTTCTTTAATATCACCATATTTAAATCCCTAATTCCAATTTTTTATCCTAACTACGTAACTCCTAAGACCTAAGAAAAATGACCAAACATAGTTAGGTAAGAGTATAATGAACTCTAAATGCGTAAACAATGTTAGGTAAGAATATACATTGCAGAAACTAAAACTTCAAGTCTCAAGACTAACCAGCATGCAATAGAGACTACTAAAGAGACTAACCAATGTAAAACTGTCAATTAATGCACAATAGAGATGAACTAGCAACCCAACAGCAACAATCATACAACTTAATATCAAAATCCAAATTTTTAATATGGAATTCCTCTTCAACACATTAATAATGCCAGTAAGGAAAGCCAAGGTTCCCAAAATTTGAAAACTGGAACTTTCAGAGCTATCCAGATTCTCTACTAACTTTGAAAACCTCCAGTCAAGCCTCGTTCTTTCTTGACTTTCTTTAACCCTCTGTAAAATAAAAGTTAATTGTTACCTATCACAGCCTCCACATAAGGCAGCTAAAACACTTAGCAGCTCTTGGCATTAAATATTTTTTACAATTTTAGTTTCAAGATTATAAAACGTTAACCCTTACAAGCTTTGTTCAATGCTCATAGTCAATAAATAAGAAGACCAACATAAAATTGAATAACCTACCTACCACTCATGATGAAGCAAGCGAATTCAGAGACTCATTCTTTAACGATCTTCTTAGTATCATTGGCAATTCAAGCACCTATTATAGATTTCACTACAGACGCGCAAGCCCTAACACCAAACCAAAACTTAGAGAGAGAGAGAGAGAGAGAGAGAGGGTGAACCTTTAAGATGAGACTGCACACATGAGGTTGGGGATGAAGAAGAGGTTAGGGCATGTGGTCTAGAGAAAGGAATGAAATGGAAAGATTGTGGGAGTGAAAGTAAAGTACATGGGTCTTATCGTGTTTAGTGGGGACTCATTTACGATGGGGTCTCAAGACCCCGTCGTATTATTCTTATTAAAGAACAAAATAACGGGGTCTGGAGAGCTCGTTTGGTTTTACTTACAGTGAGATCACCAAACCCCATCATTTAATTCTTTGGTTTAGTACAAAATGACAGGGTCTTTAGCCCCCGTCGTCTTAGTTACGACGGGTCTTCTAGCCCCCGTCATTTTTATGTTTTCATATTGTGAAAATGACGGGGTCTTAGTGTCCCATCGTGTCTCTGTTTTAATGCCCGTCGTCGAAGAATGAAATTATAGTACTGGCAATTCCAAATTTAGAGTGGAGTAATAATGAAATTAATATATACGATAATTAAATTAAAGAGTTTAATTTATAATCTGATTTATTAGATCTTAAAATTATGGGTCTATGATTCCCAAGCCTCATCTGTACTGCACAGTCTATGATGTGAATATTTCAGGACATAAGCATGACTAGTTTGCAATAGGAATTGAGTTTCCAAGGCAAGTATTTAATTATATGATAACTATATGTCATTAATCAATTGAGGATTAAATAATTACATTAATTAATGTATTTTTTGAAATAGTTGATTACTTAATTATTTGTATTGATTAGTTACAAATTAATTGATATTGAAACAATATATTTAATTTATGAAACTAAATAATATTAGTTTATTAAAGATAATAATTTAAATTTGAATTAACCGATCAATTAATTTTAAATTAACAGATAAGTTAATTGATAGATTTTATCAGATAAGTTAATTTTTGAATTAACTGATATACATGTTTATTTGAAATAAAACATTGATATTTTCTGATTAAATAAAATAATGAAATAGAATATTGCCATGTGGCATTTTAAACTGTCAAATGCCAATCACTGTGTTGGAGCAATGAATTATGCACGACACTGTAGTGGGTCCCACTACAATGACATGCTTGTAAATAGTTTTATTATTTTATTAAAACCTAAACCTAATGAGATTTGACCTAGAATATAAATACATAATATATTTAGTCAAAATTCTGTCTCAAAAGTCCTCCAAATCAATCAAGTAGGAAAGCTTGGATCAATCGATAATTGAAAAAAATTAATCAATCAGTTGATAATTGAACCTCTACAAATTTTCTAATTCTCAATCAGAGTTCAGTCTTAAAAATCCTTCTCCAACTATCTAGATCTCATATGTTGAGTACATTTAGAGATAGAAAATTATTCTTGTTCATTCTATGTGCCCACACACGTCCTAATGTGTTCAAGAATTGATCTGAAAGATCTTGGTGTGAATCACAAGTCTGTTCTTCATCGAATTGGACGTTCATTATTTTATAGTAGAAGACAACGATAATGTTTGATAGACTTCAAGAGGTAAAAATCTTTACTTTGAATGTCTATTGATTTAATGTATAGATATATAATGGATCCGTGTGGAAAATTATTTTTCACAAAAGTATTTAGGGACCTATGGTCTTGTATCAAACCTTTTAACAATTAAAAATCCTTCTGCTGCTCATTTGATGTGCCGTCATCATCAACAATTGATATCAGAACGGTCATTATCTATGTATACATTAAATATGTGTGAGTTTTCTTTCATTATTCTATATACATTTTGATATGTATGAATGAATGGATGGTTTATTTTTTGAATTTATGGTTAATGATGAATCGTTAATTGTATTGTGACTTTTGAGTTTAGGCTTTGTTCATTTTTTTCTTAGATCTTGCGTAAGCCGTTTGGGGCGTAGGATTTTTAAAATTTTATTTTAAAAATTATGTTGTAAAAATTTCGTACGCAAGAAGACGGAGAGCGCATGAGATGGAAATGAAGGAGAAAATGAGGAGTAGTTCTGCAACGGAACTTCACCGGCGGTGACGGCTGCGAGACTGTCTTGCTGCTACCGCACAACAGTGGCGGCATGGAATGTCTCACTACCACCGCAAGAAAGCGGAAGCAGTGATGGCGGGACTGTTCCATCACCCCAGCCGATAGGAGTTCTCACGATTGTCGAGGTACCGGGCGGGGATGCCCTAGTATCGTGGTGTCCTAGTCATGTGGTGTTTCGCAAAAACCCTAGTCCAATTTTTATTATTTAATTTTTAAATTAATGTAATTTTAAAAATTAGTTATCAATTTTAATTTTTTTTTAAAATTAAAATTAATTAATTAATTTGGTTCCACCTAAGTTTAATTAGTCCTTAAAATATTTTTGACTAATAAATTCAATTAATTTAAAAGGATAATTACTAGGACTATTTAATTTGAAATTTATTTTTCTTAATTAATTGAGTTTTGCTTAAAACTTGAAGATTATGAAAAAGGCTTCTAATGGAGAAGGTGCGTCTTTTAGAAATATTTATTTCTAAAGCCCTCTTTGCAATTATTATTTTTCAATGGTTGTAATTTTAGAAATACTCAATACTCACTCGGTTTATCATTTATTTATTTATTTATTGTATTTATTTAAATAAATGTTTATTGATTTAATTAATAACATTACCATGCATTAGTCAATCACATGACATACACGAAACCCCACACTATTTTATTTAATCATGCATCTCATTTGTAGAAATATGATTTATTAGGATTGCATGTAAGTTACTAAGTTTTAATTTGTTAAACTTGATAATCACACCACTTTAAAGGCATGCGTTCAGTTAGGCCTTTAGGATAACCTACTTTAATTAAAATGTTTTATTAAAGTTAGATGAATGTAATGTATTAATTAGTTATTATAAGTTCACCCAAATTAGTGTTAGGCTTATTTTAAGGTTAAATGAACTTAGGGCAATCAGATTGTATTAATAATTGATTTTTTACATTCATAGGGTTATAATAACTAGTAATTAATTGAGAATTAATTGATTAGTTAAGTAGAAACACATTTATTGCAAAATAGTGAGTAGGAGAAGGTTGACATGTCAATGTGACCTATGGTCTCCACTATTAGTACATCGACGTGAGGTATAGTGGGGGCCTCGAGATGACTTTATTTTCGTCCCCCTAAGGAAGGTTTCGAACTGTATCAATATCAATGTTGACTTCTTTAAAGATAGGATTAAGTGATATATTTTAGACTTGACTGACCCTAAGACACCATTTTCTAAATTAAGTTATGGATTCTGAAATAATGACTTACACTTACAAAGTCACAATTAAGCTTTGAAGTGGGTTGTTTTGACTTGACCAAATAAATGTTACCTTATTATTAAAAAAGAAAATATGATATATTTTAAGTTTTAAATTAATAAGGATGAGAATATATCATAAAGAATTTACAATTAATATGATTGACACTAAGGCGGCACATTAATTGTTAGATTGTCTTATCTTGGATTAGTAATTGTTAAGTTTAAGTGTTTGATATATTGCATTCATGCATCACATTTACTTTCTAAAATTTTGATATTTATTTGAATTATATTGAATAATGTATGATTTATTTCTTTTTAGTTTTTAATATGTCTACCATAGGTAACCCTATTACTGCTTTACTTACACTAAAAAAACTCAATGGTGATAAATTTATAATATGAAAATCAAATTTGAACTTGATGCTAATATGTGAGAATCACAAGTTTTATTCTTATGGAGGATTGTCCTGAAGAGCCCGCTGCCAATACCCTGAAAAGCATTCAGGACAAATATGATGCTTGGATTCAGTCTAACTATAAGGCCAAGTGCTACATACTTGTTACCATGAATGATGTTCTTAGAACTAAGCACGAAATCATGGAAACTACATATGAGATTATAGAATCTCTTCATGCTATGTTTGGGCAACAATCTGATCAAAGTTGTCATAAAGCTTCTAAAAACTATATGACTACTAAGATGAAGAAAGGTATTTCTCTGCGAGAACATGTTTTGAACATGATCAGCATAATGCATGAAGCTGAAGTGCATGGGGCAAAGATTGATGAGCGAACTCAAATTAGCATTATACTTGAATCACTCGCACTTGCTTTTATTGTATTCACTATCAACTATGTTATGAATAAGTTACAATTCAACATGACCCAATTTTTGAATGAACTGTAGACTTTTGAGTCACTCAACAAGAGTATCACCAAAGGAGGGCTAGGTAAATGTTGCTGAGCAAAAGTCTTCTTCCTCTAAAAACAAAAGTCAAAAAAGGAAGAAGAACAATGGAAAGAGAAACGGTAAGGTTAAGAAAGGAAATAAAGCCAAAAAGTCACCTAAGGCCAAGAAGAACAAGAAATACAACTCCTCCAAGAAGAAACAACCCAAAAGAAAATGTTTTCATTGTGGAGTTGAAGGTTACTGGAAGAGAAACTGTAACAAGTATCTCTCTGAGCAAGGTAAATTTGATTTACTTGTACTTGAAGCTTGTTTAGTAGAAAATGATTTGTCATCGTGGATTATAGATTTAGGGGCAACCATGTTTGTTCTTTGCAGATGATTGATTCTTCAAGAGAGCTTGCTGATGGCGAGATGATAATCAGAGTTGGTAGTTGTGCGCTCATTTCAGCAAAAGCATTAGGAACAATCCATTTAAGTTTTGGAAATAATTTTTTTGTTTTGAACAATGTTAATTTTATTCTAAGATTTTCTAGAAATTTAATTTCTTTATCTTTGTTGCATGAACAAAATTCTGATATTTCCTTTAGTAATACATGTTTTTTATGTCAACGAATGGTTTTAACATTTGTCATGCAAACGTTTCAAACAAACTGTATATGCTTAAACCAACAGAACGAACATTAAATAATTCAAAATTATTTAAAGTAGCAAATCTAAAATGTAACAAATGACAAAATGTTTCTCAAGAAGATGATATGTATCTTTGGCATCTTAGGTGTAGACATATTCATCTTAATAGAATAAATCGATTAACAAACCATGGTTCTTTGAGAAAACTTAAATTTGGAACTCTTCCGGTTTGTGAATAATGTCTAGAGGATAAAATGAACAAGAGACCTTTGTTTGTAAAGGGCCAAAGGGTAAAAGAACCACTTGAGCTAGTACATAGTGAGGTCTACGAACCGATCAATGTACAAGCTAGAGATGCGTATGAGTATTTCGTCACTTTTATTGACAACTACTCAAGATACGATTATACTTATCTAATGCAAAGAAAGTTAGAAACTTTTGGAAAGTTTAAAGACTTCAAAGATGAAGTTGAAATGCAATCAGGTAAATCTCTAAAAACACTTCGATCAGATCGAGGTGGTGAATACTTTACCTGCTGGAGTATGACATTCTATCCTAACTCCCAGCACTTGGAACGCCAATGCAAAATGGTGTTTCAAAAATGAGAAACAAAACATTATAAATATGGTTAGGTCGATGTTAAGCTACTCATCACTACCACTCACATTCTAGGGATATATACTTCAAACGGTAACTTGAAAGTTTGAACGTTGGTCCTTCTAAGTCTGAAAGAAAGACACCTTTAGAGTTATGGAATGACTTCAAACCTAGATTGCTTCATTTCCATATATGGGGGTGTCCGACTCACGTTCTTAGACCTAAGACTAAAAAGTTAGACTTAAGGTCTGTAGTGTGTATATTTGTTAGCTATGCTCCAGAAACAAGAGGTGGTAACTTTTATAGTCACAATGACCGAAAGTTTTTGTATCGACAAATGCTACTTTCCTTGAACATGATTATATGGTAAAATAGAAACCTCAGAGTAAAGTAGTTATTAAAGAGCTCACATCTGATGAGATCAGACCATCTTCATCATTTAGTGATAGACGACAGATCATGGAAACCACTATTCCTGTTCAGGAAACCTTGGTACAATGTCGTAGTGGGAGGGTTATAAGATAACACATTCTCTATGAATATGAGACATATATCCTAGTCAAACACTGTTAAAGATGATCCATTAACCTAAAAAGAGGTAATGGAGGATCCTGAAAAAGAGAAATGACAAGATGCCATGAACCAAGAAATATAATCGATGTATTCCAATTCTATTTAGAAACTTGTAGATACACCTAAAGAAGTCAGGCCCATTGGATGCAAATGAATCTTCATAAAGAAAAGAGGTGCAGATGGGAAAGTCGAGACGTCTAAGGCATGACTAGTAGCCAAAGGCTATACTCAAAGGGAATGAGTCGATTACGAAGAGACATTCTCTCCCGTTGCCATGTTGAAATCCATTCATATTCTTTTATCCATAGTCACTAGTTCAGACTACAAAATATGGGAAATAGATGTCAAGACAACCATTCTTAATGGCTCTCTTGAAGAAAGCTTCTATATGATGCAATCAGAAGAGTTCATGAAAATGGGCAAGATCAGAAGGTATGCAAATTGCCTAAATCTATTTATGGATTGAAGCAAACATACAGATCTTGGAATATTACCTTTGATGAAACCATTAAAATATATGGCTTCAAACAAAGTATTGATGAAACTTGTGTATATAAATACATCAAAGATAAGGATATGAATTTCTTAGTTCTTTACGTAGATGATATTCTATTCACTTGTAATGATGTGAAAACTTTATCACAAGTAAATAAGTGGTTAACTGAAAAACTCCAAATGAAAAATTTAGGATAAGTGGGCTATGTTCTAGGCATCCAAATCCTAAGGTATACGAAGAACAAGCTCTTGACACTTTCTCAGGTGTCTTATATTGATAAGGTGCTAGAAAGATTCTCTATGAAAATTTTTAAGAAGGGTTAATTACCGACGACACATGGAATTGTCATTTCTAATGAGCAGTGTCCAAAGACACCTTAGGAGGAAGATGATATGAGAAATGTTCCTTATGTTTCAGTAGTCGGGTGTCACATATATGACTTGTTGTGTACGAGACCGGATATCTATTATGTAGTAGGAATTATCAGTTGTTATCAATCAAATCCTAGTTTTGAACACTGGATTACGGTTAAGCACATTCTCAAGTATCTTCGAAGAATGAGTAATTATATGCTTATTTATTCAAGAGGAGACTTGAACCCCACTGGATATATTGATTCTGATTCTCATTAGATAGGGAAAGATGAAAGTCGACGTCAGGATCAGTATTCACCCTAGGTGGACGAGTTGTAATCTAGAGAAGTATTAAACAATCCAATATTGAATATTCTACCATGTAAGTTGAATATATAACGGCTTGTGAAGATGCGAAAGAAGCGGTTTGACTCAAAAAGTTCTATACTAATTTGAAAATAGTTTCAGATATGTATAGGCCACTAATTTTGTACTGTGAAAATAGTGGGGAAGTAGCTAATTCAAAGGATCCAAAGAGTCACAAGAAGGGAAATCACATTGACAGGAAAATATCATCTTATAAGGGAGAAATACACCGAGGAGATGTGACTGTTATGAAGATAACGTCAGATCATAACATGACCAATCCTTTTATCAAAACACTTCCGACGAAGTTGTTTCAGGGTCATGTGTGAAATTTGGGGTTGAGAGAGATTACACGTTTTCTTTAGAGAATGTCAGAGATTGTTGGGCATAGCGCCCTCAAAGCTTGTGTAAAGACATTTTATTTGAAAATTAATAAAAGGACATTTTTTTATAATTGTATTCTCTGAATAATCATTGAATAATTAATATAAATATCTGAAAATTTTATATTCATTAATGAGACTATGATCTTGTATTAGTACAAGAGGATTAAGATCATATATAATGAATAAAATAGTCCGCAACATATTAAAGTATGAAATCTTTAATGAATGGTTGCTAGTACGGTTCGCTAAGTATTTTGAATGCATGTGATTTTGATCTGGATCCCTGATGTTGTTAGAAATCATAGTGAATGTACTTTATATAATTAGATTACATAGGACAATACCGACGTGAATTAATATATTTATTGACTTATCGTTTATCATAAAGATTTAATACACATCAATCAGATGATCATATGTAGATTAATCGAAATCCTGAGTAGTTATGAACTCCTATACACGTCTACTGGATCTTTTCATTCACTCGTTAAGGTTTCTTGATAAAGTAGGCAAGTGACTTGGTTTTGTAGATTCAGTGACCTGGATGGCTGAGAATATGATCTTTGAAGATTTAGAATCCATGCTTTCATAATGGATCGTATATTGGTTCCCTTAAGTGTTAATTCTAGGAGTGAATGGTTATTGAGCTCAAATTTATAATATAGTTATAAAATAATCGTTCACTAGTGAGTTAATGGTACTTTAGGATCAAGAGGTAATTAGAAGGATAAAATAGTAATATTGACCAGCTCTAATTTACGAACCAATAATTGGGTGACAGAACTACATGAAATGATTATATCAATGAAATAATGAAATAATAAATAATATTATTTAATTAAAGAGTTTAATTAATTATTTAGTTTATTAGAGTTTAGAATTATAGGTCCATGATCCCCAAGCCACCTCTGTACTACACAATCTAGAGTGAAAATTTCATGACATAAGAAAATGTCTAATTTGCAAAAGGAATTGAGTTTCCAAAGTAAGTATATAATCATAACATAATTATATGTGATTAATGAATTGAGAATTAATTAAAGTATTTTTCAAAAATATTGATTAATTAATTAATTATATTGATTAGTTATTAATAAATCGATATTAAGAGAGTATATTTAATTTATGAAATCAAATAATATTATATTAGTATAAGACAATAATTTAAATTTGAATTAACTGATCAATTAATTTTTAATTTACAGATAAGTTAGTTGATAGATTTTATCAGATAAGTTAATTTTTAAATTAATTGATATTTATGTTTATTTGAAATAAAGCATAGATACTTATCTGATTAAATAAAATAATAAAATAGAATATTGCCATGGGGCATTTTAGACTGTCACATGTTAATCACTATGTTGGAGTAGTGATTAGTGCACGGCACACTACAGTGCCGCACAACACTATAGTGTTGAGTGTGTCCCACTAGACTG
Organism: Datisca glomerata; assembly: GCA_003255025.1. NCBI lineage: Eukaryota > Viridiplantae > Streptophyta > Magnoliopsida > Cucurbitales > Datiscaceae > Datisca > Datisca glomerata. The sequence goes on from QANY01009329.1 coordinate 331,966, forward strand.
GCACATTTGTAAATAATTTTATTATTTTATTAAAACATAAACCTAATGTGACTTGATCTAGAATATAAATAGATAATATTTTGTTGGCCTCATTAAAAAAATTAATCAATCAATCAATAATTGAAACTCTGCGAATTCTCCAATTTTTCATTAGAGTTCTATCTCAAAAGTCATTTTTCAAATCTCTAGATCTCATGCGTTGAGTACATCTAGAGATAGAAAAATTTTCTTGTTTATTCGACGTTTTCACACACATCTTAGTGTGTTTGAGGATTGGTTGAAAGATCTTAGTGTGAATCTCACAAGTCAATTCTTTGTGGAATTGGACGTTCGTTGTTTTATACTAGAAGATAGCGATAACGCTTCATCGGCTTCAAGAGGTAAATATCTTTACTTTGAATGTTTATTAATTTAATGTATAGATATATAATGGATTCGTGTGGAAAACTATTTTTTCAAAAAATATCTTGAGACCTGTGGTCTTGTATCAAACCTTTTAATGATTAAAAATCCTTCTGTTGCGCATCTGATGCACTACCGTTAGTAACAAGTACATCATCGTGTAGAGACATGTAACATTACATAATAACATCACATGATAAAATTGAATGATAATGTCAAGCAATGATATTATGAGATAATGCTTGAACATGAAACTGAGATAATACAATATTACATTAGTTAAAGATTACTAGTGTCATATGGTAATATTAGTGATAGTCATTGAATGATAACATCAAACAATATGTGAGCATGAAGCTAAGGTATCATGATAACACATCATTAGATAGAAGTTACTAACATCATGTGAGAGCATTCGGTGTTAACATCAAGTGATAATCATTGAACAATAGCATCAAATATCATGTGAGTGTGAAGCTAAGATAGCATGATAACATTATTAGATAATAGTTAGTAACATCATGTGAGAGCATTAAGAAATAACATCAAGTGATAACATTGAATGGTAACATCAATTAGCACGATGATACATCATTAAATAGAAGTTGGCAACACTGTAGGATAGAAACAAGTCATAACATCAAACATTGGCATCAACGCGTCAACATTAGTAATGTTGAAGACCTAAGTCACACCCGTGGTAATTTATCATTACATCAGATGGACAGTGATAGTTCAGACCTAAATCACCTCTCGTGGCAATTTTTTCATTACCTCAGGTGGACTTAGAGAGATAGTTGAGATATGTCCAGTCCCAACCTACACCTCGTGATCATATGTCACTACCACTAGTGTATCTGGCAAAGTGAAGCACCCCTTCTAAGCAGCATGTGACATGATAAATCTCATGGTAATTTTTCTTTACCGTGGATGAACCTGATGAAGTGAAACAATTCTTCTAAGATACATGTGATAGACGCACTTAAAAGTGAAATGTGTTTAGTGCTAGTCTACACCTCATGATAAATTATTGTTTCGCGGATGTACTTGGTGAAGTCAACAATCATTCGGAGCGACATGTGAAAGGAATGCTTATAAATGATATGCGTCCAATCCTAAACCACCTTTGACAGGTGTTGTTGTGTAAAATCCATAGGTAAGTATATGTATCATTAACAAGTAACATAATAGTAAGTTAAGCATCATCTCCATTAAGATCGATTAAATGAATAACTAATTGAAACATCAGTTGATGAGCAAAATGGTATTTTAGTAAAATGAATTTGATTGTTTTAGTTAAGTAGAAATAAAGTAAAATGTGAAGGACAAGGTTTTTATAAATGCTAATTAACAAGCTGGATTGAACATATTGTGGTCAATGGTAGAATAAGACTAGAGTCATTAAATCCCCTTATAGTTGCTAACGTACTTATGGGAGCTATTGAGATTGTTACAACATCACTAACAACAGTAATCGTTACTTTTCAAATGTATTAGTGTATTTTGATCACTCATGAGTTAAGTTCTTTAATTAATTCTATCACATTCCTATGTCGATACATTCACAAATTACTTAATTCATCAAGAGATCAAATAAACTTGCATCATTCAAGCTCAATCTACTAATTTAAACCTTTCTAGAACTTAAATTAGTATAGTATCTTGCAAATTGATGGCCAAACAATAATAAAAATTAATAGTGAAACACACTTGAATGAAATGCTATGAGATTAGCTTAACAATCTGATCTCACCAAGTAAGTTAAACAACTTTAAAGTTCATTAACTAACTCTAGCTAAAAGTCTTTAGCTCATGTTTAGTTTAGTAATAACAAAAAATATGATCCAACCATTAATTACAAAACTATAAAGTTTAAAGGAAAGAAATACAAAGAAGATTAAGGAGGTAAATATGGAATTAGAGAAGATTCTCAAAAGCTTCTCTTCTTCCCCTTTCGTCCTCTTCTTTCCTTTTCTGTACTCTCTCCATTTTTCTCTTTATCTCCTCTATAGAATGTAGCTTGTCGACCATTCTTTAATGAAATGTGTACTTACTTTTATATGTTACAAGATAGGGTACAAATGGGTGAAGGATACTCGTCACTCCAGTAAATGGTGAAGACCATATCAAAATCAGCGTCTGGCAGCTATCAAAACAACCTTTTAGCTCGTTTAGGTTTTCCGCACGTGAATTAAGTTGCCAGCTGGACTTAAATATGATGGAATCTTCTTCATGCATGTTGAGTAGATGCTATGGCAATGCTGTAACATAAGCTCCATCATTTGGTCATTCATCCCCAACTTGAAGTTCTACAAAGGAAGCTCTCAATGAGTGCATTTTCTAGTTCTCTAATGATAATCTTAGAAAAATAAAGTAAAATCACACTCAAGATAGGCAACATGTAGCGTAAAATAAGATATGACACTTAACTAGAAAAATCACTTTTTAGTTGATACTAAATTAAGCTTGAAAACTACAAGATAACTCTAATTTCTTAGAGTGATCACACCCCCAAACATAAACCATTGCTTGTCCTCAAGAGATGTTAAAAGAAACAAGACTAGAAAACATAGAAAAGACTCGATAAGAATAACACAAACACTAACTCAAATTATGACTTCAATAACAGTCATTGATTCTCAACCCTCAGTTTCAATTTAATATTTAGCTCACATTAATTCATTTTTAATTCAGCTTTTTAAAAATGTACCCTCAACCAAATCTATTCCAAATGAAAAATTTCCCCAAATGTATGTGTGTGTGAGACTATGGCTAGAAACCTTCAATTACTTAAAACCACCTTAAACCAAGGACTTTTACTTAACTTAGCATTAAGAAACTCACCTATCAAATCGTTTTCCACTAATGTAGGCATACCAAAAAACTGAAGGGCAAGGAACACTCTAAATATAAGGGGCTTTATAAGATAAGACAGTAAACTGCTACTATTGATCTGTTAACTCTCTTTTTTCTTATACGGACCTTCCAATGTCACACCACCTTTTTATGTGAATGCCAACATTGATGATGAAGACACTCAGTTACTCAGCAATATCACAAAGCAAGACTATTCTAGTAAATGAATTTTTCTTTGTTGTAGCATGCTTATGCTTCTTGCTACCTTTTACGTGAATGCCAACATTGATTATGAAGAAACTTGGTTACTCAGTAACTTGAAGTAAATGAGCTGTTATTCATCATTTTTAATGAAAATGAATAGCAGCAAATACTTGCTGACAAATACACCCCCAAACTTGGGGGTTTCTCCCATTTATCAATTGATTTTCTAGCATTTCATCTCACATGATTTTCAAGGAAATTCTGAATATTAAGTCTCCCTAAAGTTTAAGGCTTCTTAATTAAGTCTTCCAGAGTAAACTAAACTAAAGTCTTTAGTGCAAAAGTTTTTAGGCAAAAATTTCATCAAAGAGCACATTTGTCAAGAGTATTCAAGTCGTTCATTTTCATTTTCACACAACTATAACTATATCTTCCTAGGGTCTACTCAAATCAAATTAACCGTCACAAAAAATTTGCAAAATACCCAGGCAAAAATATTGAACACAAAGACACCCCCAAAGTTAGAGTTGTGTAGTGCCATTACTACGCACATATATCTATCAACCCAAATAGAGAATACTAAACTGAAGGAACTGAATAGAATAGTAGCAAACATATAACTAAATACATACATAACACACATCCAAAACATAAATCCACAATAAAAAAATTACAAAGTAAAGAGAGAGATATAACTTCCCTAGCTAATGTAGTGACACTAAAGCAAATCAGCATCTCACCAGGACTTAGAGGCACTTCTAAGTTCTTTTCTCTTGGCAGCTGATACCATGTCTGAAAGCTTCTTATGGACAACTTGCCTTTCCGATTGAATTTCCTCCTCATAGGATTTTGCAACTCCTTTAGTTTTCTACTTTTTTTTCCTTAGTGAGTGTCCTCTCTTTCATCTATCCATTGCTTTTTAGGTTCTTTATTGGTAGGTTCCTCATGTGCTGATATTTTCTCCTCCTCAGGGGTTTTTTCCTCACTGTCAGCTTCTTGGCTCTACTTTGAGCTTGGCATTAAATTTATTCCTTTTCCTTTTCCCTGGTGTTGCTCATGAATTGATTCATGTTCAGGTGCCTCATCCCCTTCATATGGGTCTGATTGCTCTTTCTCTTCTTTAGAGAACTTTCCCTATTCCTCTATTTATACTTCATTTGTCTTGCTATAGTAGGCTCCCAAGGCTTCAAAATTCCTTCAAGGAAGACAGACATTGGCCACATAAGCTTCAAAGAAGACCTGAGGCATGTGTGAATATCTTATGTAGAAATGGTGTGCCAATTGGTTACTGAAATTATAACTTCTTAGAGAATATTATTCAGCTGTGTCTTAGTGACACTTGCAGCTAATTCAGAATATTCATCCTCTATATCCTCTAGCCGAAAGAATGAATGAGCAACTTCAGAGGAAAATGAGATAGAAGAACACATTACCACAACACTATCTTGTTTTTTCTCAAGGATGCTCACATAGAACTCTCTCACCAAAGGAACTATAAGGTCTTCATGGTGAACTCAATTTTTTTTCCGTTTTTGATGAGTGGTGATTGGTGCTATAACTTTAGGAAGTCCCATTAATTGGGTTTTTTTATCAGGAGACTCATTTCTTCATGAAACTTTTTCCCTCTATTTCCTTCCTCAAAATTTTTCTCAGCGTCTTCAATAATGAAATTTTCTATTTTAGAAAGCGTATGAGCAACTTGCTTCTTTCTCATGGTGTGGAAAATAAAAAATCACAGACCCTTAGCTTTGGGATTTTTGAAAATGGAGGGCAGTGTGTGAGATAAAGATACATAAATTTTTTTAGGACTGGGAACAATTGTGGAACATATAGGGTTTAAAGATTGTGATGTTTCATTTAAAGTGATTTCGAGCTATCTCTGTGCACCAAATGTAGACTAAACTAGCATGTTCTACTTATCATTCTGAATTTGAATTCAAATTTAAACCACGTTGAATTTCTCCAACTCATCTATTTTAGCTCTTTGATGTTGTAGCGATAAGTTTAGTCAGTATTGTAGCATTTTTCACAGATTACAATCCTCCTGATATGAGTTGTCTTTTAGTTAAACTTAATTCCCCTAGAACCTAGAAATGTGCAACCAAGAAAATATCAGAATTCAGACCAATGAACTTGCACAAACAAACTTATAATGAAATATTTTACATTTTCTTTTGCCAAGGATAACTTCCACAACATGGTCACTTGCATCACACATAAGCTCAATGAGTATCTCTTAGTTTGGAGCCACTATGATTGATGCTGATGTTTATGTTCTCTTTAGCTTCTGAAAAGCTTGTTCACATTCCTCATTGATTTCAAAGGTCCTATTTATGTTCAAGAAGCATGCACAGGGGTTCGAAGATCATTGAAAATCTTTGATGAGAAACTTCTAATTCCTTTAACTGAAGTAGGTGCTATTACTTTGTCCATAACATCTATTTCAGCTCTATGTATTTCAATGCCTTCCTTGAAACTCTTTGATCTAAAAAGATCCCTTCTGAAACCATGGAATGACATTTTTACCGCTTCAATACCAAGTTTAACTCTTCACACCTTTCCAAAACTCTTTCTGGATTTATCAAATAAGTTGTGAAAGATTCCTTAGAAACTGAGAAATCGTACATAAACACCTCTAAAGTTTGTTCTACCATATCGGTGAAAATTTTCATCATACACCTTTGAAAAGCCTTTAGGGCATTGCATAGCCCAAAAAGTAGTCTTCTAAAGGAAAATGTGTGATAAGGACAAGTGAAAGTCGTATTTTCCTAGTTTTCTAGTGCTATAGCAATCTGGTTATACCCTAAGTATCCATCTTAAGCGTAATAGTATTACTTCACTTCCAATCTATCTAACATCTTATCAATCAATGGCAAAGGGAAATGAGTTTTTATTGTGGCTTTATTTAGCTTTCAATAATCTATAGAAAACTCTCCAGCTTGTTACAGCCTTGGTTGGTTTGAGATTAATATTTTCATTAGCAGCAATTGTAACTCCACCTTTCTTTGACATATATTGAACTGGACTGGCTGAAGCATTGTCTATAATAGAATGTTTGTAGCTCTTGCCAAGTATAGTTTTATGCATGAAAATTGAAGGACTAGTCCCTTTAATGTTTGTCATTTGCCAACCAATTATCATTTGAACATTTTAGATATTGAAAGATGCAGAAATAATCGTTAGCAAAGCGTTCTCCTCACCTAAATATGTATATTTTAGATGTAATGCTAGAGGTTTCAATTTCAAAGTGGTGGCAATTCAACAAAGGGTAAGGAAGGCTTGAACTTCCTTTTTAGATAGCTCTAGTGACTTAAATTGTTTTCCAACCCTAGAGAATGAATATTTATCTCTAAGCCAAGTCACTTCGGCATCATCTGGGTCATTGTATCCCTCTTCAAGATCATCAAATGATAAATCTGGAAGCTTATTTCTACTACAACTCTTGCTTAAATTCTCAACCATGATAGAATCAATGACTTTTATGGTTGAGCACTATTTCACATGATCATTAGAAACTTCATAGCATTGAATACATTGAAGGTGACTTGCTAGTCATGAACTCTCATGGCCAGTTCTTCTTTCTAAACATCAATTAGGGTCATCCATGTGGCTAGAAAAAGTCTTCCAATAATGATTGGTATCTCTATATCAGCTTCATAGTCCAAAATGAGGAAGTCCACAAGGAAGATGAACATATCAACTTAGACTAAAACATCTTCACATTTGCCCTCAGAATGTGCATAGGATATGTCAACTAATTGTAATGTGACTGTAGTAGATCTAGCATCGCCAATGCCTAATTGTTGAAAATTTGACATTGGCATGAGCTTAATACTTGCCCCAAGAGCCATAATGTTCTACCATAGTAAGCCTTTTCAATTGAACATAGTATAGTGTAGCTTCCGAGATCTTTTACCTTAGGTGGTAGTTTATTTTGTTACACAGCTTCATCAACTTGGCACTAAGTTGATTAATTTTGAATGAAAGATTCATTCTTGACTATGTACTCATTCAATAAATTCTCAAATGAGGTGGATTGCTCATTTGTATTGACTTTTGCACCTAAGCTTGTTGTGGAAACCCTGACGGATATGTTTGTTTGTTATGTGTGTCAGATAGTCGTACTCATTGATTACGCCAAGAGATATTAGGGGGTTCCCTCCAACTAGAATTATATGTATATGAGTATGGATTGTTGTTCCCATTAAAATTCCCTACATAATTAACTAAAGCCTGATTACTTGGACAACTGTCGAACAAATGGCTCCCTTGATAGTAAACACAGGATAGCTCAACAACGTGATTAATTGATTGAGCCATCATCAGGGTTTTCACAACTTGAATTAGAGTTTTTATTAATACCATGATCAAGAATTTAATCATGTTGGTCAGTGATGCCATTTTAGCGGTCAATGCAATAATAACATTAACATCATGTAAACCAACAACATGCTTCCCTGAGTTGACTCTTGAAGGTGGCCATTGATAATTGTTAATGGTCATGCTTTCCAATATGTCATAGGCTTCGATATTAGATTTAGATAAAATTGCTCCATTAGCTGAAGCATCTAGCATAAGTCGAGTTGAAGGAATCATTATTAAATGTCTCCATCTAAATGTAATAAGGAATGCCATGGTATGAGGATTTTCTCAACAGCTCTTTAAACCTCTCCCAATATACATATTGTGACTCATCCTACAATTGGTGAAAAAAAGAATTTCATTTCTGAGTTTTGCAATTTTGGTTGGAGGAAAATACTTTATTAGAAACTTCTCAGCTAAATCATTCCATGTATTCACTAAATCAGGTGACAAAGAATTCAACATGCTTTTGCTCGATCTCTCAAGAATAAGGAAATAATCTCATTCTTAAAGCATCTTCAGTTTCATTGGAATCTTGAATGCGTCACTCAAATCCATGAGCAATCTGAGATGAAGATTAGGGTCCTTAGTGGGTAGCCCTTTAAACTGACCTACAAACATCATTGATTTGAGATTAAACTGAGGTGTTTGAATCTAAGGTCTAACTATTCAAGAATTCATTGCTTGAATGAGTATTGCATAGTCCCTAATAGCCCTGTCTCTATCATCTGCAAACACAATGACATTTTTACCATTGTTCTTATGGTAGTTGTTATCATTATGAACTACTCTATTCATTGCTTTACATCTCTTCAAATGCAACTAACCACATTTCCTTCTCCTTAAATTTCTCAAAGTTCATTCAATTTATGGGTTAAGGTTAAACTATGGTGATTACTGTCCATGCATATAGGAGATAAAAAAACCTGTAGACACATTAGCAGGCTATAGTAAAAGAAACCCAAATTTGAGCAAAAAATTATTTAAAACAACTAATTATTCTAACTCAATCCCACGCAACGACACCAACAACTTATTGTGAAAAACCCATACACAAGTATACATAGCATTAACGAATAATATGACAATAAGTTAAGTATCATCTCCACAAGGATTGATTAAATGAATAACTAATTGAAACATCAGTGTATGAGCACGACGGAATTTTAGTAAAATGAATTTGGGTGTTTTAGTTAAAAGAAAGAAAGTAAAATGTGAAGGAAAAGGTAATAAATGCTAATTGACAAGTTGGATTAAACATATTGTGGTCAATGGAAAAATACGACTAGAGTCATTAAATCCCCTTAGAGTTGCTAACATACGTATGAGAGCTATTAGAATTGCTACTGCATCACTAGTAGCAGTAACCAAAAGTTTTCAAATGCATAAGTGCCTTTCGATCACCCCTGACTTAAGTTCTTTAATTAATCTTAACACATTCCTATGCCAGATTAATATCAAGGACTGCAATTAATAGCTCCAATTTTTATAGGTTTAGAAGGTAAGTAGTATATGTCTATACTATCATAAATTACTTAATTTATCAAGAGATTAAATAAAATTACGTCATTAAGCTCGACCTAATATCTAAACCTTTACCAAATTTAAATTAGTCTAGTAACTTGTAAATTGTTGGCCAGACAATAACAAAAATTAATAGTGACTTGAATGAAATGCTATTAGATTAGCTTAACAATCCAAGCTCACCAAGCAATTTAAACAACTTCAAGGTTCATTAACAACTCTATCTAAGAGTATTTATCTCATGTTTAGTTCTGTAATAATCCTAAAACAAGATCCAACTATTAATTATAAAACTATAAAGTTTAGAGGAAAGAAATACAAAGAAGATTAAGGAGGTAAAAATGGAATTAGAGAAGTTGCTTAGAAGCTTGTCTTCTTCCTCCATCGTCCTCTTCTTTCCTGTTCTGTTCTCTCTCCCCTTTTCTCTAAAATTTGTCTCCACTTTGGAATGTAGCTTAAGAACCTTCTTTAATGAAATGTGTACTTCCTTTTATATGCTCCAGGCTAGGGTAAAAAATGGGTGAAGGACACTCGTCACGCCAACAAATGGTGAGGACCACAGTAAAATCAGCGTATGCCAGTTGTCGAAATAGCCCTTAATGGCAGAATAATGACAAGCTGAATTAAACATATTGTGGCAATGGCAGAATAAGACTAGTGTCATCAAATCCACGCGTGAATTTGAGCTAGGATGGAATCTTCTTCATGCATGCTTAGTAGATGCTATGGCATTACTATAACATAAGCTCCAACATTTTGTCACTCAGACCCAACTTAAAGTCCTACAATGGAAGCTCTTAGTGAGTGCATTTTCTAGTTCTTTAATGATAATCTTAGCAAAATTAAAGTAAAATGTTACTCAAGATAGGCAACATGAAACACAAGATAAACTATGAACTTTAACTAGACAAATCACTCTCTAATTGATACTAAATTAAGTTTGAAAACTACAAGATAACTCTAATTTCTTAGAGGTATCAGGTGCATTTAGTGATTTATTTTATGTGTGAAACATCTCATAAGCCGTCAAGTTTCTAAATGAAGGGATTATGACGAAGTTATTCTTAGTAGTGATTTAAATCCATTTTTTTAGCTCTAATGGCACACTTAGAGGTACTCTCTATTGTGCAACCTCTCCTCTTCATAATCGTTTGCATAGTTCATAGCTTTGTCTTTGAATTGCTCCACATAGCTTGATAACTCTTCATTCAACCCTTGTGGTTCTCACAACAAGTCTAGGATGCTCACTTTTCCTCTTGATACAAAGAATCTGATGTCGAAGATGAAAGTCATTTGTGCTCATGTCAAGACTGACCCCGATCTTGGGTTTTAATCATATGTGCCATTATAATCCACCGTCATTTAGAAACCTCCATCTTAAGGCATGGTAGTGTGACCACCAGTTGTGGAAGATGTCAACAACATGGTGTGCTAGCGCTAGAGCCTGTTGTCTACTAGCCTGGAGCCTGCATGCGTGTCATAAATATAATAGTTTAAGAGAAAGCGTCAGCGTAATAAATGTACCAGCATAAGAGATTTTTTACGCATGCTATGTGAGGTGGCATTATAGGGTGTACCCGCAATATGTCATGTGATGTGTCATCATACGGTGTCACATGAGGAATCTTCGAAGGCAGTGCCAATGGTGCATCATCTTCACGTATAATATTGACATCATAGATAGCTGCGGGAAGTATCATTACAACTATGCTATGGCGGTGCAGTGGTAGGTGTGTTATGGCAGTGCAGTTGCAGCTATACTATGGTAGTGTAATCATAGGTGTGCGATGCAACGCATTGACAAATGTGATATTGCAATGTAATGAAAATTGTATTATGGCAGCATTGTGGTATGTGTGTTATGGTAGTTTTGCAATTGTGCTATGGCAGAGCATTCGTAGGCATGTTATGTCAGTGTAGTAACAGATATGCCATGGAGACCTAGTAGCATGCCCGTTATGGTAGCGCAATGCCAAATATGCAATGGTAGGGTAATTATAGGTGTATTGTAGCAACTCAGTCACAAGGGTGTTGTGGCAGTGTAGTCTTATGAATAATATGATTGTGCAGTTGCACATTGTGTACCTTACAAACAAATAAATTTTTTAGTGAGAATGCCTAAATTGTGAAGGTGGAATAATTAAATGAACATATTTAAAGATTAGATATAAGTTTTGGATAACGCTAGTAAATAAGTAAAGACTTATAACGACTTATTTAGTCATTAGAGTGAAGAAAATCGTTAGCCTCATTTATTCGTCGTATTATACTGACGCAGTAGATGCTAGTGGATAGTGCAAGCAATGGCATGTTAGGATCCTTGGCACAGTGAGAGCAATGTTTCACAAGGGGTGCAACGGGGCCTAAGCCACCGCTACACCCATGGAAATAATCCATATGTGCAATTTCACTTAAGGTTCCATTGCATAATGGGCGTGACTGTCACATCATGTGGGTACTGTTATAGATGTGATCTAGTCACAATAAACGATAAGTATGGACTGGGAAGGTTAGGATCTGGAGGGTGAAAGATGAATAGTTTGAAATAGCTTGTAGAAGATGATAAAATACTATTGTGAGAATGAATTCAGAGAGAATTCTCCAAGTGTAATAGTATGGAAATACATAGTGAATCCAATGTGCTAAAAAGTCCTTGATAATTAGGGGAAGGCCTATATTTATAGAGATCTTCCAGGGGAGGTCTAGTCTAACTAATCCTTTGACTAGTTGGCAGGAGACCCTAGTATTGTCCAGTCATCACTCATTGTAACCATAGTCGCATGGACCGGGGTATTTACAAAGAACATTCTCATGTAACTATCTTTCACATTGTGTCATATGTCACGTGCAGTAAATGCGAACCAACGAAGTAATAAACATGGAGAACGTGCCACATTGACGATAGGTAGGATTCATCCGAGACCCCCTTTCGAGGGGTGTCCCAACAATTAGGTCTCTTCCTAAAATGGGAAAATGCACATCCACGGCATTCAAAAAGGTCATATTGGTGAATGCATGTCCTTACAATATAACAAAACCTCGTCCTAATTCTGCCATATCACAACCCTAAAAAATGTTCCTAGGCAAGGGACTTACTCAAGCCTTTGTCACTTGACTTAGTGGTTACAAGAAGGGTAAATAATACAAGATATATTTTATGTCGGCCGGTCTTTGACATGGATCGAGAAATCACATTCAAAAGTAAAAGATGACACTTGAGAGAAGTTCATAGGAATGATCATGTGTCACAATGGCAGGTCAAACTCATAGCGATCAATCATATGAGTGATGAGGGTTTATGGTTTAGAATTTAAGGTTTAGGATTTAGAGTTTAGGGTTTAGGACCTCCCTTCTTTCTAAAATATCTTAAACTTGAACACGAAAACCATTTCTTCTGATTCAATTTTGAAGAAATCCTCATTTCCTTGGCTTCCAGTTCTAACCATCAGCCTCATCTCTTTAGATTTCAAAGGAAAATTTCAAAGGCTCAACACTTATCAACAAATCGCGAATCAGTGAAAAGTGGAGCTTCTTCTGCTTTAGTCATGAGATTTGATAAAACACAAGCTCATCAACCCACGTTCTACCTCCTTTCCCAAGAGAAGACACTCCACACTCGAAAACTCCATTTGGGGTTGCTTTCCCTTTCATTAGGCCCTGTTGAGCATTTTCACCGATGTGGTCGACCTTGGTTCGATGGGGGAGGTTATGACGGAGGACGTGATGGTTTTTCTCAAGGAGAAGCCTCAATTGGAGGCATTTAGAAGCGTCTACGTCTTCTTCTACTATCTGGAAGTCACCGTCTACGCCTTCGAAGGAGCCAGAATTATACTGCCATTAGAATTAAAGGCAAGAGACGAAGGAAAATTTAGGAAAATCTTGGGTTTATCAATGACGCTCATTTCTTTAATCTATTGAGGATTTGAAATTATGGATTACATGACATTTGGGGAAGAAACCAAAGATATAATCACCACTGACCTAGGGATCACCACAACCTAGGATGGAAAGTATAAACTATATTTTTAATATATGATTGTGTATTTATAGGTCTCACTAATATCATGTCATCACTTAACGTGTCACGTCATCATTTAATATGTTACTTTAGCATGTTCGTTAATGGAGTGTGACAAAATGATGATATTAAGACATTATGTGAAATTAGGATTATCAAATTGAGACTTTTAAGCTACGATGGTAAAATTGAAAAAAGTGTGAACTACGATTACCAAATTGGTAATTTTTCCTTTATTTTTCAATATTTGTTTTATAAATCTTCAAATCAATTAATTGGTATACATTTTCAACATTCATCTTATATAAGAACCTAGAGTTTTTGTAACTTATGTTTTTAGGATAATATTTTTGTGAGATATTATACGAAATTGCATATTTATAATAATTGTGAATTTCATTTGCACAAAAATAAGAAAAATATATTGGATAGTTAACATATGTTCTTAACATACATGTTCAAATTTAGGAAAGTTTTGATTTTTGTGTATGATAAATATAAATTAAGTCCTAAAAAATAATGAGTGTGATGATAAAAAAATTCAGTAAATTAGTCTTCAAGAGAGGATAAAAAAATAATTAATAACAATAAAAAAACACTTACTTGGACAGTTGGCATTCACCAACTCCCCTTTTTTCTTAGAGGGGGAACATTGAAAAATATTTTTCGAGGAGAATACATTAATTTTTTTATTCATGAATCAGAATGAAGCAGTTGCCTCAGGAGGATAATTAAATGAAGATATATTCTATTATGCAGATATTTCATGAAAAAGATACTCAGAAAAAATAGAAAATAAAATTACGACCATTCATGGATAAACGAAGCTAAGAAATATGTCTTAATGTTAGAAAATACATAACAAATCTTATTGAGTAAGAGAACACAAAAAGAATATCGTAGAAATTCAGACTCCATAATAACATTAAGAAGAAAAATGAACAAATTCAAATTGAATCTTAAAATGATTGAGAGTGATGATGCTTTTTCCTATATCATAGGTGTGAGATTACAGGTTTTCTGTATCATTTGGACTTTTCTATAAACTAATAAAAAATATACGTGTGTGGCACGTGATAAAACTAATCTATTTATTAACTTATCAATTATGTACGTAAAAAATAATTTATACATATTAATTTATTTTCTCCACAAGAAAATAAGAGATGGTGTACTCATTTTTACGTGTACCAACTAACAATGACGCTTTAGTACAATGAATAGTTAAGTTATGAGAAAATTAAAAAATTATCAAAGGTGAATTTATAAGTCATTTTATGTGAATCTTTCTTTTTTAAGTTCTTGCAACTCGAATAAAATTATTATTTTTTAATATAGTCAAATATATTTAAATAACATTTACAGTAAATTTTTAAAGGTTAGGCACATTAAAATGTATTGTTTATAATGAATCTATTTATAGAATGAAAAACAAATAGTTTGAAAAATAAATAAAATTATTATTTATTTGATAGAAAAAAAAACAGAATAAAACAAAATATTCAAAAGACAAAACTAAAATTATTGGCGTCTCAAAATTTAAGCCTAAACTTATGGGAAAATTTTCAATACAGACAATATTAGTAGTGGTATATTAAGAAATGGCCAGTTTTTAAATCACTACAGCATTAACGATGATTGAAAAGAATTCATCAAAAGATGTTGAAGCATAAAAATCATCCAAAAAAGTAACTAAGGGTCAATCATCCGATAGGCGACGGCTGTATATAAACGAATATCAATAAAATGAGGTCAATAGGAGACAATAATTGGTTGATTATTAACATATTTCTTGAGAAAGATGGTTAATGAATATTATATATATATATATTTTAGGGACTACAATTGATTGTTCCGTATGAGAATTGGAACAAGAACCAGAAGTTGAACCTGTTTTCAAAACCAACAACCATCATGGACCATGCCAACCTGTCTCTGACAGAGAAGCAAATAGATACATTTCAAACAAGTTGTTTTGGTCACTTTCTTGATCTGAAAATTAACAAATTTCGAACACAACTATTGTTACACACAGCTAGGAAGCAGTGCCACCCTTATAGGACATATGCTATGTACTTTGATTTTAATGAGAAAGTTGCTCGATTTACAATGAGAGATTTTGGTACTATCACTGGTTTACAGTGAACGTCATCGATGCACGTGGATAGGGCAAAAATAGGGGAAGGGAGGTTGAAGGAGAGATACTTTAAGAATACTAAAACGGTGTCTAGGAAGATGCTTAATTTTACTTTTGACACTTGTACAATTTTAAAAATTGATGAGGATGACACGATTGTGAAGCTGGTAAAATTATTTTGTTTGAAAAACCTATTGATCCCAAAACATGAACATACATTAGTTGACCCCTTTCATTTACTGCTAGTTTATAATGATGAGATGTTTGATTTATATCATTGGCGGAAATTATCTTTTGATATAATGATAGCGAGTATGCGAAAAATTGAACAATATTAAGAAAAGTTATGCTCATGCATTTTACGGTTTCCCACATGTAATAATCATCTGGGCACTTGAGACTATATCTTTAATGACAATGCCCCCAATGGTATTTTCCAAAAAAGTGGGAGACTTTAAACCAAGGATCAATAACTGGACAGTTATCAATCAACCAGACAAACGAGATTTGAATGACATGATTTTTGAAAACAGTAATGTAAGTATTATAGTTAATATACATATACATATACATATACATATTTCTTTATTTGTTATTAACTATTCAATTTATATTTGCTAAATGAAGCTTGTGATCAATAAGTTTGAAGCTACCGTTGATGAGTTAAAGTCTAGAGACTTTGAGCCGAAATCTATTCAATCAAAGGTTAAATAGGTTGTTGATACAGAAGGGTGAGGCTCAACACGATGACGATGAGTTTGAAGAGATTTTGAACCATAAAAAGAAAAAAACACCATCATCATCGTCGATTAAGTCTAGGCTGGACAAGATAGAGGAGGGATTTGTCTTGGAGATTGGAAATATAAACTCAAACTTAGGCGAGTTATTGAGTATTTCGAAGGTTGAGGTAATAATAATTATTGACAATGATTAAAAATTTTATATGGTATTTTGAATATATATACTTCTATAATTTATTAAATTTTATTAATTTGATTTTACTATCATTTAAAGAAGGTATCGGCTAAGAACATGAATGTGCAACAAAAGGATCCACAAGAAGGAACAAATCCACAGAAAGGAACTGAAGATGAAGGTGATTTACCGAATATGAGTTTGGATGACTTGAAGGTAATTTATTGATAGCTTATTGATATAATTATTGAATATCATATTGATTAGTATAAACATATTCCATTATCATTTTATTCTATGCATTACTGAATTGTTTTAAACACATGTTGAAACTGTTATTCAGCGAAATGTTGAGGATGTTTTTCTGCCAACTGTTCAACCAATTTTTTTTTGTTGTTCAACCTAATATTAAGACATGTGTGCCACCTATTAAGACATCAATCACCAGCAAAAAGGGTTCCATTGACAAGAAAATGTAAGGGGAAGGGTGTTGATGTAGCTAGATTGGTTGGAAAGTGTTAAAAGAAGAAGAAAGAAGAACCAAGTATGACAATTATTTTGCATCCATAGCTTTCACACCTCCTTATTTTTACATAATCACACAAACACAAGAATGGAATGGGTAGCCATTTGGACATTTAGCTATTGATCTTGGTTGGAAGAAATTTTTTTTTTTTGCAAGACTACAATGTGTGTTGGTTTATTTCTTTGATGGTCTTTATATGTGGTAGTAACTAGATAATGAGCAATTATGTGAATTTGCTCTTTGAACATGATAGTTTTTTGTGAATGAATATTTTGATCGATAGATAATGGATTAATATATTTATAAATATTTTATTGACTATAATGAAAACTTTTTCGTAACGAATATACTTGCCTTTTTTTAAGACTAACATGATAAATGGTGTACATATATACAGATATAACCATGTTTATTTATATATACATATTGTAACATAGTGTAATTAATGTAAAATTATCCCAATATATATTGTCCTTAAATAAACACACATTGTGCAAAATGTTATTGTCACATTAGGTATATCAATGATGTGATTGTTTTGGCGATTGTTTTTTAGTTAAAACAATCCTAAAACAGATTCAATAATCAAGTAATTTGAGACAATTAGTCTAATATATGTATAGATATTGCGTGATCAATAACACTATCAATAAATGATTATACTTGATTGAATGTAAATAATAAATGATACTTAATAATAATTGATTGAAACTAAAAATATCACTAATACGTTAACAAGTTCAACAACAGAAAAAAGAACATAAATAGTAATAACAATAGTTGTTCAACATGAAATATAAATAGCTCAAAATATAATTTCAACTTTTTGTTTATTCGACTGATTACTTGTTGAAGCGATCGGGTTCTTGCATCTCTTATGATTATGTCCGATCATTAGACACCTCCCACACTTCACCTTGTTAACTTCACCTATCGATGATATCCTCTGCTTCTTAGGTCTATCGGCCGAAGATATGATGCATTTGAACGTCTTCAGGAACATTCCATTGATTATTGTTTCTAAGAGGATGCACCAAACCCTCATATGTTGTATCCATCTTGGTGTTTAAATAATATGAAGATATGTACAAGTATAGATTCATGTGTCTTTTAGCCATTGCAACTAGAGCATGTGCGCATGGTATTACATCTATATCCCATCTTCGACATGTGCATAATTTATTTGGTAGTTGTACAATACGTATTAAATCACCGTGAACCACCTGAAATCATGCATGCAATGGCGATGACCTATAAAAAAAGACATTTCATAACATAATATATGAACTGTTGTTTTTTTATTTTTGCTAATTCATTAAAATAAGAAATTAAATTTAAACAGGCTTACAGTCATTATCCGTGAACATTGCATCTGTTTACGTAGATGCTTTTTAGCCCATTGAGTTAATGTCATGATCATGTAACTAGATGCTACTCGACGCTCATAAAACTATCTTTGAGAAAGTTACCTCAGAAATTCAATAAAAAATGTAACAGGTAAACCATGAGCATCTTTCAATACATTATTGAGGCTTTCTGATATATTAGTTGTTAGAACATTATATCGATGACTAACAAAATGAGATCAAGCTCATGTCTCATATTTAACACCTTTAAAGTATGTGTGAATTGAAGGGTAAACAGATTCTAGAGCACACATATTGACTTAAAAATCTTCAACCATATATGCTTTCGCACATCGATAGAAAATTGGGTCCGCAGTTGAGTTTTTATATTTGGACTTGACATTAAACAATAGATGCTGCATACGAATACCATGAACAAATTTTGAAAACCATTTTTTCAATGCCTTTGAAATGCTATTTGTCTATCAGATATAATTACTAGATTTTTTCTATTGCTAATTACTTCTTTTAATTTTTCAAAAAACCATCCCCAAGATAAATCATTTTCTGAATCTACCACAACAAATGCCATTGGAAAAATTTTGATTATTAGAATCCAACAATGATGCAGTTAGAAGTGTACCAAGGTATTTGTTCTTAAAAAACGTACCATCAACTGAAATCACAGGTTTACAATACTTCCAGCCTTTCAAAGCAGCCCCAAACACATGAAAATGTATTTGAACGTGTCATTCTTATCATTCTGAATGTTGACTGTTCCCTCCAAGTATCAAACTTTAAAACTCACAAGATTGATCAATAACGAAACTATACCTGTCAAAAATTAGTGGAAAGTTAAATATTATCATTCCCAATGAGGGAAATGGACCATTCAACATCCTGATCTAATTTTAGTTCAACATTGGTAGATGAAGCATTGCCAATTTGCAATTTGACAGTAATTTCAAAATTTTCCCTCCCATCAACAGAACCTAGAACCGAAGTAATTCCTTCAACCATCTCTATGAATTTCATATTGATAACAACCAAAAAAAATTTTGATCGAAAGTCAACATATGATTTTGATTCATCCCATCTCCCATCATACATAATCATTGGGATCTTTGATATTCCTGAAATCAATTTTGTTTATGAAATAATCAATAAAACAGTTGAAACTTATAGATTAATTTATAAAAATAAAAAATATTTTTGATTAATAATATAATGACACAAAAACGTTGAATACTAACCTTCCATCAAACTGAAAACAAACCCGAACATAATTGTTGCAGATTAAAAAACTCTAAAAAAACTCAGCCAAAATTATGCAAATCCTTGGATACTAAAAACTGTCTAAATAATCTTTTGTCAACCATGTTCACTCAATGAAACGATATATTGTTTGACTCAAATATTTTAAACAATTGTTGTTCGAGTTACAGGTGATGAAGATATCAATGAATGTCGAAGAAAGATAAAATTAATATTGCGTCAAGTGAGGAAGATGAAATTTGAATTAGGATGCAGGTCGACTAAACTAATACTAGAATTAGCTAAAATCAATGAGATTTAGCTAACACCAAATATTATCATTCGGTTATGGAAAATAATATTTTTTCATAATCGAAAATCAATTATTATAGATATACATTTAAAAATGAATCTGATTGATTGTAACTAAATAAAGAAATAATCCATAAATTATTAAATAATAAATGTGCAGTCACGTAAGATGTTATGTTGTAACAAACTATTGAGGGTAAAGTTGTCAACAGAAATATAAGGTAAATAAACCGGTGATGTGGCATCCATAAAACTGATATTTATCCTAAAAAAAATCAGGCCATATCTTATTAACCACTTCTAGACTTGTCTATATGCTGCAATTTTTTTAAACTTATTACAAAAAAGCCCAAAACCCCTAAATCCCATTTCAGCCGTCTTACCCACTGTTTCATCTTCTTTCTTACTCTCTTATCTGTCACAGTTCACAAACCCTAACCATCTGTCGTGAATCTCTCACCCGCTGATGCTACATCTGAATAAGCACACACAACAACCAGCTCAATCTCGCGTTGTGATGGGGGTACGTTCTTCTTGCACGCTTTCTTTCTCCTCGCCTTGTTCCTCCATGCCTCCTTCCTTCGCGCCTTCTTCCTCTATGACGTGTTGTTTCTCATAGTATTGTGAGGTTTTGATGGTTTGCATCCATGACTCTTGAACAACGATCTTGAAAACTAAATATTTTAGATTTGGTTGTATGATTGGTACTTGACAGGTTCATCTCTTTGAAAAAATATAGACCATTTATGTATTGCCAGAGCATGTTGGAATGGGCATTTCTCAACAACTATTTATAAGATTGAAAATTGTTAGGATCTAAGAGTTTTACAACTAAATTCGAGTTCATACATTAGCCAACTTTGAGCACTTCTATTCTGATTATATACATGAATTGAAGTGTTAGTCACAATATCTGATCTTTTGGATGAGAATGCACGATGTTTAAAGCTAAATATTTATGAATGTGGTCATAGTATCCAAATCTGAACATTAATGTAGTAAATTAGAAAGACAATTCTAATAATGAAAAACCATGAAAAGTAGAAGTTCAGTTCATATGACTCTAGTTGGTTACTCTAGTTGGTTCCAAGCGCAAATACATGGACTAAATCTTGAAACGTGAATATGAAATTAAAGAAAAAAACAAAGGGTAATTATGGTAATTAAAAGTTTCCCCTCCCCTAAGCCTCTTTTAAAGATGCTAGTTAAATGACTCGTGCGGCACACATGATATGTACATTTTTATTATTTTGATTATTTCATATATATTACTTGTTCATATAAATAAAAATTTGAATAAAGTACATATATTTAGTAAATAAAATAAAAAACTACAATTATAAGTTTTACTCATTAAAATGTCTTTAATTAAGTTAATTATGCTAGAAAAATATATAAGTACACTCTCATTTATAATTTTATTTTTAATGTATTATTTCTTTGATACAAATGAACTAAAAACATGTCTCTTGAACTTTTATTGATTATTGATTGAATTTTTCTATCATATTTCTTAACGATAAATAACTTAATATATTTTCTGTCTAAAATTAAATTCAAATTAGAATGATAAAAAAGAGTGTACTCAATAGATACATCTTTTTGAGAAATTAAAAAAAATTTAACAATTAATGTTGCACCATTAATAAACTCAATGGTAAATTTGAAATTGTAAAATTAAGAGTGGGCAAAACGTTCAAAAAATTATTCTTCTTCTTATCACACTTTTAATATATTAAATATTAGAAGAGAAGCACATGCTTGACATGTGATAGAGAAATTTAAAAATAACAATGAGAAATAAAAAGTTAGAATAAATAAATTTTGGTATTTCTCATTTATTTTCTTGCTTTTAGCTAAACATATAGTTTTTAAACCACAGTCGCCTTCTGTATCCTTTCATTGATCCATTTCTTCGTAGATAATAAAAATTATACTATGATTTTGAAATATAACTTTTAAATATGTGTGTGCGAATTTGTAAATTTTTAATATAAGGTTAATTTTACCTCTTGTGGAAGCATTTTTTTGGATAATACTTTCTGAAAATGATTACTTGTCATCAAATATTTAAAGATGTTTAACTGTCAAATTTGCCTCGACCCAATAATGGTAGCTTTGGAGATTAGTTGACGTTTTAATTGTTGATATTAAATATGACTGTTTTAAGTCCTTGAGATTCAATGAAATTCGTGTTTATTTTTGTTTATACAGTTTCAAATGTGATGTGTAACTCTAGTTAGTTTGGGTACTCTATTGTCCATATTAACTGATGTATGTGATTAGCTGTCTCTAATTTTAGTGTGTTCAAGATGTGCTCAGCTTTCTTAAGATTTTCTTAATTTTTTCTTGGTTTGTTGATGTGTAGGGTTGAGTATTTTGATAAGTAATTATGATAAAAATAATAATAACAAGATCATACATTTCAATTGTCATTCATAATTATTATACATATAAAATTGCCACAGAAGAGAGAGATTTCGTAGTGAAGAGAAAAGGGAGTACTACGATACAGACTCGGAACCGTATAGCGAGTCCAATACCTTACAATCATCTATTGTAGTGTTCACAAGGAATGATTAAATAAATAGTAAATAAACTACTGTTTGGTGCCTAACATGTACCAAAGGAAGAGTTATGCAAAAAAAAACTTTAAAAGATCGTTTGATATAAAATTGTGAGTAAATGATTTTCGGAATAAGTATATGTCTGAAAAATTATGATTACTTTATTTGTTAACACTTGCTAATGTTCTGATTTACTAGTGAGGGTGTTGGATTACTTTGTTTGTTTTGATGGAATATGCAAGATGATATTTTAGACATTATTGTCAAATTTCAAATTTACCTTGGACTAAAAAATGCTTGTGAATAATAATTACTTAATTTATAATAAGATGACAAACATAAGTAATAACAAAAATTTAGATTTTACCCATTAATTTTTTACCCGTGGATTTTTTTTATGTATACTTATTAATTCTTCGACCAATGATACGTCGTGTAGTTTTCATCAAATATTGTCCATACAATTGAACCAATACCGCTCCAAGTGTATTAATGTGGTATAGAATTTACAATATAAGATAATAATTTTTATAAGAAAAATACTCATGATTTCCATCTCAATATACAACTTAAAGTTTCCAGCTTTCAGCTTCAGACAAAACTAATTTCTTTCTCCCTTTGAGTCAAAAGAAATAATAGCTAAAAGTTTATTCTTTTAGAACTAAATTATAATTACAAAGAAAAAATTCCCCAAAACTTAATGAAAAGTACATGTATCTCAATTGTAGTTTCAAGTACATGAATCTCACATGCAGTCATCTTCCTCGCCTATTTTCTCGTATCCGAACCCACAAAATCTCATCCTTTACTCGAATCCAAATCTCTAATAATCACAATCATCTTTCCATATATCTAAGCTCAAATCATTGAAACAGTACCCATTTAATCAAACCCCAAGAGATATCATCTATCTCCTCAATTTCATACCACCAAGTCCCCATTTTTCCAAAAAAATGCAAAAAAGAAAAAGAAATAATAGAGCTCGAATCATTCATTGAAGGTCTGGGTTTACCTCTGGGAGACTACATGTTCCTATAATCTCATTGGACCGCCAAGCCATTGAAGGAGTCGACGATGGAATCGTTGTTGTTGGAGAGGCCAAAAGTTATGGCGCTGCAGTTGATTGTGCGCGTGACTGGGAAGCTAGAGGCTAGAGAGTCCGATACTCCATTCACAGTAAAAAAGAATATACTTTATGGGTTTTGATCAAATGGTAAATGAGATGTAATATTCCTTGATTTATGGAGAATTTTGGATTCAAGCTCTTTTTTTAAGAGCTTCCCAGTAAGCGCACAATCAACGAAGGTGTGGTTTTGAATAATAGATTACAAAGGGTCGGGAGGCTTGATCATTGAGTATTAGCGATTGGGCACTCTTTGATCTATCATCTATTGTCTCGGTGCTTCTGTTTCTCCAACTCATCTATCTTTCATCCAGCCTCTGTCAAACACTTTCTCTCATCGAATCATGTCTTGGAAGTTTTCTTTTTATGGGTACTTTGGAGGGAGACCCAAAGCTAAAAAAATAATTATAAAGCGAGACGAATAATTAACTAACAAAATCAAACCTATACAATATGATGAAAATTCCATGAACAATTGGAGTATCTGATTGACTATTATACATTTTATACTTATTTTTTGAAAAGCCCATAAGCCTTCTCAATCCATGCAAAAAATATCGAAGCAGGAGAAATATTCATAAGTGAATTCTCTTTGTGTAATATTCTTTAACCATTTCCTTCTAAGATTTTGAAGACAATGGGTGAAAATTGGTGCTCCAATCAGCAAAATCCTCTTTAACCAACCGTTTCTCTTTTCCATCCATCTTCCTCCATTTGTTATTTGTTTCATTTGAGTTCAAATCAAGACGCTGCAAAATATAAATGCACTCATTATAAGCCGGCAAGAAATGCAAAAATAAAGCTGTAAAATATAAATGCTTTGGAAAAGTATTGAAGATCTGGCAAACGTAAAATAAAGTGAAACAAATGGTTAGCAGTGAGGAAAAAAAGGTGGCTTTTCTTTCTACTTTTTTACTTTCGACCCTTCCCAGATGTAAGAAATGATAACTGTAAAAAGTTATTAAATAGTTAATACATCTTAACATTTGCAAAACACCATCCATTGCAACTGCTCACTAATTGTTAACTGCTTTTTAGATAGCTTCATGAGTTTACTCATATACAATAAAAGGGTAATATGAGATAAACAATTAAATTAAAAGGAAATATGTGTCTAATGAAAGTTTCTCATGTACATGATAATGAAATCAGTGTCAAAATTTCATTTACATGAACAATGATATATACTCTCGTATGGATCCTTTTATAATTGGAGTAAAAACGTAAGGTAACCAATAGACATGTGCTTAAATGATCAGTTTGTATTTTTTCAAAAGAGTGAAAATATAAGGCAACCAATAGAAAATAGACATGTATTTAAGTAATCAGTATAGTTGTAATTAACTATACATTAATTGGACGGAAATGAAATAAAGTTTCTCACTTGATTATGCCATTTAATATATTATAGATATAGATTATAGATTGACTGAAATATCAAAATGGTTTCTTGACTAACTTTTTATATTCCTTCTGTCATATTAAGTTGTTTTTTAAATAATAAAATGAAAAACATAATAAGAAAATGAAAATTGAGGTTTTGCAAAGGTTTTAGGGTTCTTAATGTATTGGTTGAATTTTCTTGCTATGATTTGTGAATTCTTTTTCAATATTTAGAACCTGAGTTAGATTGTTTTGGAGGGTTGTTTGAAGAGCTGTACGATGTCATTTATGTTGTATTTAGTCTTGTTAGCGAGTCCACAAATTCATCTGCTAGGATGACAACGTCTATGGCTAGCTCCCATTGCTTTATGGCTAGACAAGTTCTTAGCCAAGGATGTTTGTACTGCGTTGATTCACACTACAACAATTCAGGGTTTCTATCATGTTGAAGCACAATGTTTTTAACAAAACATGATAAAAGCTCAAGCACGCGGGGAATAAAAGCTCAAATGCCACGTAGTTCAAACTCCCAAAGTCATTTGCCAAAGAGAACACCCAAAATGAAGCTTCTCCATGCGTGTCTCCTCTCTGTAATCATAGAATCGAACCAGCTTCCCTGCGTCGCCTCTCATCCTCTCTCATGAGCTCTCCCTCGGTAAGCTCTCTCACTTTGCTCCCTTGCTATTCCATCAAAAAAAATTTGTGAAATTACTTTCAATCCTTTACCAAATCTGCGTACGAGAGCTCTCCCCTCCCCAGTGGCAATCTTTGATCGTCTTCCTATCAGCAGTAGCCCAGCTCTTCATGTGGTGAAAATAGACAACTAAGGTGATTCTACCTGTATTTCCCCATCATCAGAACAATCCCTAACTCCCTTGCACGTGGAATTTTATCTCTTATAAAGAGCCCTAGCTCCCCTGCGCGTAAAATTTCATCTCTCAGTAAGAGCCCAAACTCCCCTGCGCGCTGCTCTCTAGTGTGGTGAACCGAGGTATCCATCCCTATTTCTAGTTACACACTCACACGCTCTCTCTCTCTCTCTAGCTCTCAATCTCATCGTCTGTGTCTTCCTCTCTTTATCTTTATGAATCTCTCTACTTAACTCTCTTTTTCTCAACTCCGCTGCTCTAATTCTAGCCCTTTCCCTCTCCGATTTACCTCTCAGAACAAGAGGAAGAGTTTTTTTCCTTGCGAGATGTGTTTTAATCTCTAATACAAGTCTGATTGCGTGTAATTTTTTTATCTAATTTTTTTCTTTTCTCTAAGATTCCAATGTTGTTAAGTCGAGCTTCAAAGAATCATGGAGACGAAGAATATGTGGAACATGTTAATGGCAGTATTCAATCTGGTGGAGGGGTTGATATATATATGGAATCTAGGTTTTGTTTATGCTGAAAAGTTTATTGCAGAAACTTGTTCTTTGACACATAATGAGAGTTGTCTCATTCTCTTCCATGGTATCAATATATTGAATAGAGTTATTTTCAAACTTTTTCTTTTTGGAATTTTTTTTTCTAAATAATCGCTCATTTATCTAGTGGTTTGAAACACGTTTGAAGATATCTAGTTCAGAACATGAAATGAACATTCTTTTGGTTGTTATGATTAAGATAAATCTTTCTCTGTTGATTTCTTGTAGCATTGATTTAAGGTGCTTTACTGCTTTTGATATTTGATGTATGATTTTATCTGCATTTATTTATTCATCTCTCTCTCCCTCTCTCTCTCTTTCACACACACATAAATTGCTTTGTTATTTTGTGCTTCCCTTCATCCTTCTGATATGACAGGTTAAAGGCTTAGTGTTGCTCCCTTTTATGGCCGGCTTGGCTTAGTGTTGCTCCCTTTTTCCTAAGCTTGCTCATTATTTTCCTCTGCATTGTTGTTGCTCAAGCAAGTGCCTTTTTTAGTTATGCTTTGTTAATTTTTTTTATTTTGGATAAAGATAAGAAAGACCCACAATCAATAGAGGTGTGTGTGTGTTGGGAGGTTCAAGAAAATAGAAGAAACTATACGTGCTTAATAAATGTGTGGCTTTAAGCAGGATCTTGGACTAGCCATTGGAGCTACACTTCATGCATGCCAATGGTTTCTTTGTGAAGGTCGATTTTGCTAACCCTTTCATTAATCTGTTTGGGGTTATGAAGTTTTTTATTTACCAAGAACGTATTATATTTTTTACTATTTCATTTGTGCATAAGCTATACAAGTCTCTATAAGTAGTAATTGACTAGCTTCAACAGTTTAATTGCATTAACAATTTACATTGTCGAAGGAGATTTTTTCAAAAAGTTAAGGATAGTTTAATTACATGGTTTTCTTGTTTTTGTTAATCTTTGTTTGGGAACAAACCAAACATTTATCTTTACTACAATATACGTTGGACCAAGACTTTTTCGACCAACCAGTAAGCATCTTGACATTTTATTGGAGACGTGTGAATAATACATATTCTTTCCCTGAACATGTTGCATCATAGCTTAGACTTTACTCTAAATTCTATTTTTTTACTTGGAGAATAATGACCTAATGATCACCTATTTATGATGTGTTTTAATTTGTGATTAGTTGTATAGCAATAGCTCCTGGATTGATGTTGAAAGTCTGATAGAGTGATTTGCTTGAAGCTAGGATGAATTTGGAGTTTGATTTATGTTTCTAGGTAAATAGATAATTCGCTGTAAAGCGAAATTTATAGGTAAATGAGATTTCAATGCTGTAAATTTATAGGTAAATGAGATTTCAATGCTGTAAATTTATAGTTAAATGGCATTTCAATGTTGTAAATTTATTGGTAATTTTAAAGGTACTATATTTAATTCCATTAGACTTCATTTGGTTTTGGTTTTCTTATTCCTTTATTTGAATATTTGATAATTTTATCCTTTGGTACTGCAGCTTTTGAATGCCCACTTTGAGTGTAACATTATTTTATGTTTATCCTCCAACCTTAAGGAATGTGCTTCTTAGATGTTATTTTGTAGTTATTCCTTTAAGTTCTGCCCTTTGTTTGTAAAATATCTTATAGGGAGCAAAATGATTGAATTGAGGAGCAAAAGTTAGATTGGATTTTTGGGGTGGGGAGTAAAAGTTCATAAATAAGTGTTGAATGTCGATTTGTTCTTGTATGTTAGGTTTATTAATCATTAATTTTCATGTGTTATTAATCATTAATAATTATTTTACTCAATTTATTTCCCTTTGGTCAGATTACATTGATCCTCTTTATTTTTTTGAAAAATTTCTCCAAACAATAGCGACCAGATGGTCGATTCTTCATTTTTTTTTGTGTTTGGATAGAGAGAGTTTCGAAAAGAATCATGAAAAATCCTCTGGGTCTCAAACCTGTGAATCATATATTTATTTTGTGCAGTTCAACGAAGTTATATTGTTAAATTGTTGTGATAATGTTGAATAGTAAGAGGTACTTTATGGTTCCTATAGTACCCCAATGCCTATATATTGTCTTTTACAAACTTGCAGATATCATGGTCTTGTTATAATGGTTGTAGATCCTTGTGCAAACTGCACATATTCACTTTCTTATTTACCACATTCTTGTTGAAGATCCTTGTGTACTCATGTTTGGCCATGTTTGTTGGGTTTGCCCTCGACCATCAAGTTTAAGAGTAATTGAACCTTCAAAGATAGATGAGGTTCCAGGAATTGAACCTAGTGCTGCTTATGGATATCCTTGAATTATTATGATATATGCATGCTATTGAACTGCAATAATTATTTTGTCCATTGAGGTCACAACAAATACTTAGTAACTCAGGTGGTGCATGGTTTCACATAGTGATAATAATGAGATACTCTTGAGCTATGCAAACTATTTTTTGAAAAAATATGATTGGAAACACATAGAAGTTGTTTGAAAAAAACTTTGGCTTGTGGGTTGGTCCTACTAGTATGTTTTGATAATTAGTTTTATGATATGAACCTTGGTATGTTTTTTGAAGTCTTTTTTGGAAATTTGGTATTATGTTTGATCTGGACTGTTTTTCCATCAACTAATGCACAATGAGTGAACTATGTGCTAAACTCCAAACTTTGGTAGTAGATTTAATATCAAATATCCTAATGGTTCTGAGTATCCTATTACATGGTATGTATTTTTAATGTAATCTTTATACTTCCATGCAATTTATATTTAATCTATTTTCTTTTATTTCTTTGGGGGGGGGGGGGTGAGGGCATTGATGGATTTGAAATGCTTAATACTGCTAAGAACCTTCTCTGTCACTTAAGCTTTGTTATGGTCTTATAAGACATTGTTTAGATAAACTTGGCTGCTTGTTAAATGTTTCATTTTGAGGCAGAAGATAATAAACGTAGTTTGCAGTTAAATGTCAGAATTTGGTTTCTCTTTATCAACGACTATACTATATCATGAAATGTTGTAAGTCTGCCACTAATTATTAACTTCCTTATCTAATAAATCATTTCTTAGTTATTGATCATTTAGATTGTACTCTTTGTAATATGAGGCTTGCTCTTTCATCTGAATGGATCATCCATGCTTTGGTACAACGTTTTGATCTTGTCCTAAAGTATCACCAAGGCAGTTACATGTGCCACCACCTCCTCACCGAGAAAATCCATCAAGTGGACCTCTTAGGGTACCTCCACCTTCAGTACCTAGATGTGAATTTATACTAGATTTTAGTTTTCTTTTTGTAAATGTTCTATGTAAAAATCAATATGTAATTATCATTTTGAGATGTGATTTCTAGTAGACAATTAGTATGTAACAATTATAAGTTTAAGTAATAAAAAAAGTTATAAAAAGTACTTAATAACATTAACAAAACTATAAGTAATGAAAAATACAATGAAAGACCTACAATAGCATTTATAAAACGCCATAAAAGACCTATGATAGTATTTACAAAATCCTATAAAAAACCTACTACAGAATTTGTAAAACCCTATAAAAAAAAATTTATAGCGTTTTCAAAACGCTATGAAAGGATTTTTATAGTTTTTTAAATGCTATGAAAAACGTTTGATAGCGTTTAAAAAATGCTATAAAAAGCTTTTGACAGTGTTTAAAAATGCTATCATAGACTTTTATAGCGTTTAAAAAATGCTATCATAGGTAGCGGATTTTTAATAACGTTGGTATACATCACGTATTCAGAAACGTTATCGAAATCCTATGATAACATTTTCCGGCCGCTATCATAGCTTTTTTTTTGTTGTAGGGTCAATAATAGAACTTCTCTTTCTTGTAAATAAAAAGGTTTAGGGTTCTAAAGGGGGAAACAAATGGCAGCCTCCATTTTTTGAAGATCGATACGCTTCCTTACACTATGTAGAGGATCAGCTAAATTTTGTCCAATTTGGTGCCTTGGAGGACTATAGTCCACCCTCCTCCTTCAAGCAGGTTTTGTTTGACTAGAGCTTAGCTTCATGGTTTCAAATCACCATCTGTGTCGCGTCGTGATCAAAGTGTAACAGGAATTGAGTTTAACGAATATTATGTAACGGATCGCAGCACTAACTTCGACTACTTTACTACTATATTTTGAAAACTTTTAGGGTACTTGTGATGTACCATAGAGGGGTTAAAATTACCCTTAATAATTTTTTGTGGAACCCACAGGAGATGATCTAAGAGCAAATTAAGTCCATGTACGGTACAGTGTTTGTACCGTAGCATAACCCCTTTTTCATCTTCTTCCGCAAGTTTTTTTGCAACATACCGTAGCATAACCCCTTTTTCATCTTCTTCCTCAAGTTTTTTTGCAACACGAATAAACCATAGCCCACATCTATTTTCCTTCTTCTCTCAGCTTCTATCTCTCGCTCACAATCCTTCATCCGTAGTATAAGCCTCTATTCTTCTATGTTTTCGCTCTATTTTATAGATTTACTCTGTCGGCCTTGTCGATGAAAATATCAGGTGTCTCGGCTTCTCGTGGCCTATCGCGGCCATTACGTCTCAATAAGGGCCACAACGCCGGTGATTCATATTAGTACCACGATATCGAATGGTAATGTTATCAGAGCCTCCGATACCGTTACAAAACGGCCTTTACGCCACGTAGCGGCCATTTTTCTAAATGATGCTTGGCTCTATTTGTCATGTCCACACTCAATAATGCCATCGCCTCGGCTTGCGTGGTCTCCAAGCTTTTGACTAAAGCCAGCACCTCCAGTGATGGTAGAATCGCTAACTATATTGGTCCCGTCTAGAAGCAGAATACTTGGTGAAGTCAAGACTTTTCCTCAATTGTTCTTCAAATGCTTATCTTCCAATGCTTTGATTCACTCTTATAGCTTGGCCTCTGAGGCTCAATACTATTCATGTTTGTTTACACTAAAGCAGAGTTTGGCTAGTACCTGAAGGTTTCCTCTTTTTGTGAATTTGGTTCAACTTTAATGGGGGACTTGGTTTTTGTTCTTGAATAACAACTGGAATATTCATATCTTGATAACTAGGGAACCAGATTGCAATTAATAAAATATGTAGAATCAGTTGCATCAAAGTTAAGGCATAGAAAATGAAAATTATAA
This sequence comes from Datisca glomerata, assembly GCA_003255025.1. Lineage (NCBI taxonomy): Eukaryota > Viridiplantae > Streptophyta > Magnoliopsida > Cucurbitales > Datiscaceae > Datisca > Datisca glomerata. The sequence continues at coordinate 363,417 of QANY01009329.1, forward strand.
CTGAATAAATCATACATTGTAAGTCTATGTTTAATTAAATATATTTGACTTATAAAAAATGGGGAACAAGTAAAGAAGCAAGAGTCAGTGTACAACTCAGAAAATAAGGCGGAGGAGAAGACCACGTGAATTCCTTGATGCCAAAACCCAGACAGAAAAACGCCTATGAAAAAGGAGGAAGGGTGCAAGTAAAGAGGCAAGAGTCGAGAGGCAGGCAAATCCTCCATTGAAGCAATCTTCAAGGCTTCCATGTAAAGGAGGACCTTAAACTTAGCTTAAAGACCAAACCCATTCTGTTTATTCAAAGTCTGTAACATTTTGCTTGTAATGCGAATGCTCACTCAATGCCAAAACCCATTTTTCAGTATTAGCCTAAATCACTTCTTTTTTCTGATGCTCTGTTTTCCTTCATTTCTCGTTTCTTTTGCGTTTGAAGGCCATGGAAAGGGATAAGGGTGTTAGAGCATTTCGTTAAACACCTAGGCCTGATTCTTGATCTTCTTCATTGAACCCATTTGGGGTTTCATGCAAACACAAAGCCCGTCAGTCCAACTCCGTATTCAACCTATTACCAATGAAAACCCTCCAACACCGTTTTTACCTTAAGCTCTATACCACAATGCAATACCCAAAAAATCTAATTAAGATTTACTTTAGTATTTTACCAAAATGTCACGGAAGTTTGATCGATTTTTTTTTTTCAAAAACACAACTCATACTAAATAAAAACAATATTTATATCTTCTGTATCATATTAAAACGATTTAAATGGAAAAAACTTTTTAATCTCATTTTTGTCCTTTAAAGTTCATTAAAATATAACATAAATTAGGTATTTCACCTCTTTTCTCATTTAATTCATGTGATCATTTTTCCTATTCAATAATAGATTCTTTGTTGTTAGTAAAATAAAATATTTTGATAATGTTATGTAATAAGAGATGTGAATATTCGTATATTGATTTCAAGATTTTTTATAACAAATGTTCAATTATAAGTAATATTAATTTTTTCATGATAAATTTATAAATTAAAATTTTCGTATTATTCATGTTATCTTTAACATGAAAATTCATATAAATGAATTTATAGAAATACATTAATATATTTTGATTACGAGAAATTGTCTCTTGTTTGAATTATTCTTAAGATATGACAATTTGATTAAATAAATTATTTTCTATACTATTCAAATGACATTATAATTTTAATAGTACAAACAATCAAATATTATCACTATTTTACTTTTAGTTTAGATGTAGAATTATTTTTAAAGACGATGTATTAATTTTAAAGTTAATTTCAATTTAAAATTATATATATATATATCTTAAATTAGTTGAATATGTAAGTTTCAACTAGTATTAAGAAAAAGGGAATCCCCTAACAATCTTTTAATTATATAAAAAAGATTTACTTAATTAATTTAAGAACTAAAGAATACGTGTTTCAGAAATTCGCAAAATAGTTAAACAGTACAACACCGTATAAATATTTACTAAAGACTTTAAAAAAGAGATTCATTTACTCTTGTTTGTTGCTAGACTCTACACGTTTTCGATAATAAACTCAGAATGACTATTACCATCATCTAAAAGTTTATAACAAAACAGACTAAGTATATAAAAATGTACTAAGTAAGCAAAATTTCGCATTTGTAATACAAAACAACATTGACAATCAATAATTGAATATCATCATGAACACAAAGCTTTCAGATCTTTTTTACATAGTTTGTTAGCTATCTGTTGGAGCTCACCAGCACACCAAGGACAGAGATTACCCGTCGATAATTGTTAGCTTTTGAGATAAGTACAAGTGACATTCCTCATGAATACAACTTCACTCCTTCAGGAAGGTGGAACCATTGTGAAAATGCCTTCTCATAAGACTAACTTGAGCATATAACAGATAGCCTCTCACGATGGATTAGGCAAACATAGATTTTTCTCAAAAGATAAGGCAAACAAAGCAGTATGGTGGGTACCTGACTCTAGTGACACAAAACGTTTCCATGTATTCATACAACATTATTCATTCTTCTTATCTTATAACATATTTGAAATGCTCTAATACATAATACATTAACAATAAAAAAACCGTCCAGACCGATCAATTTCAAATCAGACCGGTTCGGACTAAACAGTTTGGACGGTTTTTGAACACCCCTACCCATTGTGGGAAGGGACTTAGTTGTTAGGACACCCCCTGGGAGGGGCCCATGAGATATGCCGTCTATCTTATCTATGTGTCGCAGTATTCATCTGCTTCCTGGAATCATGGTCACAGCAAGGGAGATATGACGGAATGTGAAAGGTAGTGTAAATGTGAATCTTCCCCATAAATACCCTAGCCCACGTGACTATGGTTATAAAAAGTAATGGCTAGAAGTTGCCACTTCAATGAGCATGTTGAGGTGTCATTAGTAGGGTCTACTACCAATTAGACAAGAGATTAGTTAGAGTGGACCCTACATGGAATCTTTTCCATAAATAGAGGCTTTCCCTCTCATTATGAAAGACTTCAGACACTTGAGATTCATTTGGTATTTCCCCAGTCACTAGACTTAGAAAATTCTCTTTGAATTTCTCTTCCTTGGAGCATTTTTTCACCTTGCACATGCTGGCTCAAAGTACTCACTCTTTAGATCCCAACCTCTATAATTCCAGGTCATATTATCATTTATTATTACTGGATCACACTTGTAGTTGCACCCACGTAACGTCACGGTCACAGTCACAACCCCCTAGCTCTTAAACATTTAACGACTCCACAAAGGAGTGATTTATCACAACAACTACAACCATGGTTGGACATGGATCATCTACCACGACATCCTCTCAAATTGACAGTTACACAAGCTTACTAGCAAACTTGGCAGTATATGAGATGGAAGAGAGTACTTCCTAGGAGCAGCCTATTGTAACCACCACTATACTAAGGAGGAATCACACTACAATTATAAGGGAATTACAAATCTTAACCAAGATCTCCATGGTCCCAATGATGCAAAATGTTCAGCACTCTAACAAATTCTTCAAGGGCACATTCATATAGAATTCTAATATACACATTTTATTATATGCTTTACATCATTACTCTACTATTAAATTAAAAACTATGGTCGTTTTAATGATATTTAGCTCACGTAAAAAAATGTTTGTAGATTATCCAAATTCTATTAACAAAATTTACTAACTCATATTTTCAAATTAGATTGTTATTGATTTAATATTTGAATAAAAAATCAATAGTATTAGTTTAATTATAATAAAACAAAACGTGGGATTAAATCCCCCACTTTACATTTGATGAGGTAGTTTTCCTCTCCCCACTAATTGCGTTATCTAGTTGCACACTCCCTCAATTTTTTTTATCTGCCACGAAGCCTACACTCTTTTAAAACTGCTACTCCTCTTCCCTATCAAACAGTAAACACGCCCCTCTTTCTCTCATTTCCAGCAACTATTCTCTGAAAATTTCCTTCCTTCTTCACGCTGAACCTCTACTCTAACTCCTTCTTCCTATCACATTTGTCAATCCACCAAAGTTGATCTTCGGTAAGCATTTCCTTCTTCTTTATTCTATTTTCTTAAATCTTGTCTTTTTACTCTCTTATGCTAATTAATCACTCTCTGAAAGGAAAAGTGTTCTTCAATTTCTGTTTTTTTAAACCCTCATTCTCTTGTCTCTGTTTCTACTATGCGGTTGCTTGATCACTATTCGTTGATTCCATAGCAAATCACCATCAATTCTTCCACCCATTCTCTAGTAAGCTTATTTTCTCTTCATCTTAATTATATGCATATGAAGTTGCATAAGTTTAATATCATATGATATAAAGTTTAAATAAAAATAATAATAATAAATGGTTACTGTTTTGTGAATATAGAAATAATCGTTGTTGTATATTTCTGATGAAAATTCTGAAAGTAAAGAGAAACAATTTTCTTTTTTCTTAGAAATTATTGGTAAAACAAGTTCTGAAAAATTATCACTATTATATAAGACATTATTCTTACTCATGTAAATAATTTATAAATTCATTTGCGCTGTCAAAATGTTTTTATATCCCCTTTAGAAACCTGAAAATTAGGAGGAGACCACTTCATTTTTTCATGGCTTCGTTTCCAACATAAATACATAATTTTGGCCCAAATATTTTACTGTAGTTTTTTATCATTCGTACATATAGTTCTGTAAATTTTCATAATTTTTAGATAAGATATGATATACCAAATGAGTAGTTAAACTTGTGAATCTGAATTTCATTTTACTGCCAGACAAGCCCTAGTTGATGACAACTTTACAATACAAAAATCCTTTCAAAAAATTATAAACAATTATATCAAGATCTATGAGACTTTTATCAATGTTCAGAATTAATATTTGTAATTTTTCATGTTCGGTATAATTTATAATGAATTTTCAAATCCAGACATCCAAATAGTTTTTCTTTCGTTAGTGTTTGAAAACATCTAAGAATGGGATTCTTTTCCTTTATCCTTTCAAGACTTGAATTTTAGGAACTTACAGAGGTATATAAGGTATGTGAAAAGTTTGTATGCAATTGTTTGTATTGTATGGCTGAAAACTTATAATAGAACTATGTTTATGTTTGGTGATGATAGTGTACTATGACGCTTCTTTCTTCATAACATTGTTCGATTATAGTGCTGATGTGTTTTGTTATATCGTATGTTTGATGATTTAATATATGTCGTAAGATAAGAACAAATGTTAAATAAACGTATGAAGAATTAATTTTGTGCCATTAGAGTTACGTGTCCACCGCTCTATTTTCCTTATCCTTGGGGAAAGGTCTATGTTTGCCTAATCATTTGGTAAAGTGTCTCTGTTATATGCTTTGGTTTTTTTTTTGTGGGAAGGCGTTAGCGCAACTAGTTTCACCTTTTCGAAGGTGTGGAGTAGTACTCGTGAGAAGGTCACCTGTACTTACATCACAGCTAACAATTACCAACGTGTAATCTATGTTCTGGGTGTGGTGGCGAACTCTAATGAAAGTTGGTTAGTGAACTCTGTAAGAAAGATCTGAGAAGTATGCATGTGTTACGATTTGTATGTGACTGTGAACGTTGTTTCATTTTACATATGTGATATTTTACTTATTGAGTATATTTCTATATACTCACTCCGTCTTATTATAAATTTTCAGATGATGATAACATTGATGAGAAGTTTATTGTCAAAGAGGTCTAGAGTCTCTGGCAATAGACGAAAGTCAGCAAGTCGTATTTTGAAAGTCTTAGTAATTGGTTATTTGATGTTGGGTTTTATTTAAGTTAAATTGTGAGACTTCAAAACAAGTACTCTTGGGTTCTTGAATGTTTTATTAAGTAAAAATTCTTTTTATGTAATTAGGAGCTTGAGGATTTGGTTTACCACAATATATTGTTTTATCAAATATATTGTTACAGTTGGTATCAAAGCAAATAAGATTATGTTGACAAAAGTATTTACTAAAAGTTTTTTGAAAACTGTAAGTCTTTTGACGAAATGATTTTGTAAAACAATTCTAAATTTCAAAAGCGCCTGCCGGAAATTAGGTTTGTGAAGTGTATTCGACATATATTAGTATTGGATTATTGATATGCTATCTCTGAATGATTTGTGTGTCTATATTAGCTATGAGTTTTTTTGAATGATTACGGATCTACAGTTGATGATGGAGAAATTTATGATGTGGAGTCTAGTTACTCCCCATACCGTTTAAGATTTACAAGAAGAACTCTCTTGGATCCAAATCATAGACGTCCGATCATAGTTTGGAACCCGTGTATCCCACAGAGAGGAGTTCATTACCTTGTTGTAGCATCGAGAAGAAGGGGAAATACACTTCTAGACCTAGTGTTTTTCCTTGAGATGAGGGAATTAGAGGTATTCTTGCGAGACGTATTTGCAATCAAGATGAATCAGTTCGGTCTAACGATGTGGAAGTTACCCACCCCTTGTGTGTAGATCTTAGATGACCACGAGCATGAGTTTCTATAGTTATGGACTATCCACCAGGCTGCGGTCCCAATACACTGGTGATACTAAGAGTTCACGAACCATAGGAAGATCTAGAGGAAGAACCAGAAGAAGATCTAGAAAAGGATCTAGAAGAATACCCAAAAGAAGGTCTCCACTCAGTTTCTAAGATTTTTATGGATAGTATGAACTTAGGTTTTAGATTTTATTTTCTGTTAAGTTCTTTAGAAAGTTAGATGTGGAATGGGTACCTCTTGAGGTTGAGCTTTGTGTGTCCACCCCTTCGGATGGTGTTCTATATACAAACAAGGCCATCAAATATTGTCTTGTGGTGATTGTTTATAGTGTGTTGGAGGCCACTCTTACTCTTTTAAGTATGCACGATTTTGAAGTTATTTTTTATATGGATCAGCTAGCCTCTAACTACGCCAACTTTCTTTGTCATGAACAGGAGGTAATGTTTAACCCCCCTCAGATATGTCAAGTTACAAATTTAAGGGATCACATTTGCATGCAATACCTCAAATCATATCATCTCTACAAGCTAGGCGACTGATTACCAATAGTTGTTGGGGCTACTTGGCTAGTGTGTTGGATACGCGAGAGTTGGAGTTAAGCTGAGCAGTATCAAGGTAGTTAAAGATTTTCCGGAAGTCTTTTTTGAGACATTGCCAGGCGTATCACCTGTTAGAGATGTGGACTTCAACATTGAGTTCATTCTTGGAATAGCCCCAATATTGAAGGCCCCATATCGGATGGCTCATGTGAAGATGAAAGAATTTAAGGAGCAACTACAAGAATTATTGGATAAGGGTTTTATTCAACCTAGTGTCTCACCCTGGGGTGCACCCATTATCTTTGCAAAGAAGAAGGATGGCTCTATGAGACTTTGTATTGACTATAGAGAGTTGAACAAAGTTACCTTTAAGAATAATTACCATCTACCGCGCATATAAGATTTGTTCGACCAACTTCAAGGAGCTTGTGTTTTCTAAAAAATTGACTTGCGGTCTGGGTATCATCAATTGAGGATAAAGAAAGGATATACCAAAGACTATTTTTCCTACTCGTTATGGGCATTACGAGTTCCTAGTCATGCCCTTTGGTTTGACCAATGCCCCTGCCGCATTTATGGACTTGATGAATCGAGTTTTTCATGACTTTTTGGATAGATATGTCATTATTTTGAAAGATGACATTCTTATCTACTCTAAGTCTGAGGGAGAACATGAGGAACATCTCATAATCACACTTCAAATTTTAAAAGATCAGTTGTTATATGCCAAGTTCAGTAAGTGTGAGTTTTGGTTATCTAAGATTGCCTTTTGCGACACATAGTTTCTAAAGATGGTATATTAGTGAATCTGGAAAAGATAGAAGTAGTAACAAACTGGAACCATCCTGAGACATTGCCAGGCGAGAGACGTGGACTTCAACATTAAGTTAATTCCTGAAACATCCCCAATATTGTAGGCCCCATATCGAATGGCTCATGCGAAGATGAAAGAACTTAAGGAGCAACTGTAAGAATTATTAAGGGTTTTATTCACCCCAGTGTCTCACCATGAGGTGCACCCATTCTCTTATAAAGAAGAAAGATGGCTCTATGAGACTTTGTCTTGACTATAGAGAGTGGAACAAAGTTACCTTTAAGAATAAGTACCTTCTACCGTGCATAAAAGATTTGTTCGACCAACTTCAAAGAGATTGTGTTTGCTCGAAAATTGACCTGCAGTTCGGGTATCATCAATTGAGGATAAAGAAAGAGGATATACCAAAGAATGCTTTTCATACTCATTACGGGCATTATAAGATCCTAGTCATGCCCTTTGATTTGACTAATGCCCATGCCGCATTTATGGACTTTATGAATCGAGTTTTTCATGACGTTTTGGACAGATCTATCATTGTTTTCAAAGATGACATTCTTATCTACTCTAAGTCTGAAGGAGAAGACAAGGAACATCTCATAATCACACTTCAGATTTTAAAGGATTAGATGTTATATGCCATGTTCAGTAAGTATGAGCTTTTGGTTATTTAAGATTGATTTTTGGGACACATAGTTTCTAAAGACGGTATATCAGTAGATCTGGCAAAGATAGAAGAAGTAACAAACTGGAATCGTCTTGAGACGTTACCAGGTGTACCATCTGTTAGAGACGTGGACTTCAACATTGAGTTAACTCCTGGAACATCCCCAATATTGAATGCCTCATATCGAATGGCTCATGCGAAGATGAAAGAACTTAAGGAGCAACTGTAAGAATTATTGGATAAGGGTTTTATTCACCCCAGTGTCTCACCATGAGGTGCACCCATTCTCTTGTAAAGAAAAAAGATGGCTCTATGAGACTTTGTCTTAACTATAGAGAGTGGAACAAAGTTACCTTTAAGAATAAGTACCCTCTACCGTGCATAGAAGATTTGTTCGACCAACTCCAAAGAGATTGTGTTTTCTCAAAAATTGACCTGCGGTTCGGGTATCATCAATTGAGGATAAAGAAAGAGGATATACCAAAGAATGCTTTTCATACTCATTACGGGCATTACAAGTTCCTAGTCATGCCCTTTGATTTGACTAATGCCCCTGCCGCATTTATGGACTTTATGAATCGAGTTTTTCATGACGTTTTGGATAGATCTGTCATTGTTTTCAAAGATGACATTCTTATCTACTCTAAGTCTGAGGGAGAAGACAAGGAACATCTCATAATCACACTTCAAGTTTTAAAGGATCAGATGTTATATGCCAAGTTCAGTAAGTATGACCTTTTGGTTATCTAAGATTGCCTTTTGGGACACATAGTTTCTAAAGACGGTATATCAATAGATCTGGCAAAGATAGAAGAAGTAACAAACTGGAATCGTCTTGAGACGTTACCAGGTGTACCACCTGTTAGAGACGTGGACTTCAACATTGAGTTAACTCCTGGAACATCCCCAATATTGAAGGCCTCATATCAAATGGCTATTGTGAAGATGAAAGAATTTAAGGAGCAACTGCAAGAATTATTGGATAAGGGTATGATTAACCCCAGTGTCTCACCCTGGGGTGCACCCATTCTCTATGTAAAGAAGAAAGATGGCTCTATGAGACTTTGTATTGACTATAGAGAGTTAAAAAAAGTTACCTTTAAGAATAAATACCCTCTACCACACATAGAAGATTTGTTCGACTAACATCAAAGAGATTGTGTTTTCTCGAAAATTGACTTGCGGTTCGGGTATCATCAATTGAGGATAAAGAAAGAGGATATACCAAAGACTGCTTTTCTTACCCATTATGGGCATTACGAGTTCCTAGTCATGCCTTTTGATTTGACCAATGCCCGTGCCGCATTTATGGACTTGATGAATTGAGATTTTGGTGACTTTTTGGACAGATCTGTCATTGTTTTCAAAGATGACATTCTTATCCTCTTTAAGTTCAAGGGAGAACAAGAGGAACATCTTAGAATCACACTTTAAATTTTAAGGGATCATATGTTATATGCCAAGCTCAGTAAGTGTGAGTTTTGGTTATCTAATATTACCTTTTGGGGACACATAGTTTCTAAAGATGGTATATAGTGGATTTGGCAAAGATAGAAGTAGTAACAAACTGGAATTGTCCAACAAAGGTAAAGGAAATTAGGAGTTTCTTGGGTTTGGCAGGCTATTATCAGAGGTTTGTGGAGGGATTCTCTATAATTGCTACATCGTTGACCAAGTTGACAAGGAAGAATGCACGGTACATTTGGTCAGGAGAATGTGCGGCGAGTTTCTAAGAACTCAAACAAAGATTGGTGATAGCATTAGCTATTACCCTACCTTCAGGGAGTGATGATTTTGTTATCTTTAATGATGCGTCACATGTTGGCTTGGGTTATGTGTTGATACAACATGAAAAAGTCATTGCCTATGCTTCTCGACAGCTAAAGGGTTATGTGCAAAACTACCCAACCCATGATTTGGAGCTCACAGCAGTATAGGAGGAAGGTAGAAATATTCACATATCATAAGAGTCTAAAGTATATGTTCATGCAGAAAGAGCTTAACATTAGGCAACGCAGATTGTTGGAGCTAGTTAAGGATTATGATTGCGTCATTAATTACCATCCTGGTAAAGCTAACGTAATAGCGGATGCCCCTAGTAGGAAAACGGGTGTTTCGAGTGCTCTCATTACTTCTCAATGATCTATTCAAAATGATATCGAGAGGTTCAGAATGGAAGTCTTGGTTAAGGGTGCTACAACTAAGCTCGCTCATTTAACAGTCAAACCTACACTTCAAGATAGAATTCATGAAGCCCAGTATAAGGATGTTACATTAATAAAGATTAAATTAGAGTTGGAATGTGATAAGTGAAAAAATTTCTCAGTTTCGAGTGACAAAATCCTTAAATTCAATGATAGAATGGTGGTATCGAATAAAGTAGATCTGAAGAAAGATATACTAGTGAAGAGCACAATACCCCTTATTCTATTCATACGGGTAGTATGTCGATGTATCATGATTTAAGATGACACTTTTGGTGGAATGGTATGGGCGTCAGCGTCCGTCCAGCCATTTGCCACCTCTAGAGATACCTGAATGGAAATAGGAACATATTTCGATGGATTTTGTATCGGGATTGCCAAGGGCGTTGAAAGGATATGATACAATTTGGGTTATAGTCAATCAATTGACTAAGTTTGCTCACTTCCTTCCAGGTCATATAAGGTTTTTAGTATAAGACTGGGTGAAGTTGTATGAGAGAGAAATCGACAGACTGCATGGTGTACCTGTATCCATTGTATCATATCGTAATCTAAGATTTACCTCCAAGTTTTGCATAGTCTTTAAGAAAATTTGGGTAAGCAATTAAGTTTTAGTACAGTTTTTCACCCTCAGACTGATGGACAGTCATAAAGAACCATTCAGACACTTGAGGATATGCTCAAAGCATGTGTTTTGGACTTCAAGGTTAGTTGTAGTAATCAGTTGCATCTCGTTGGGTTTGCGTACAATAATAGTTACCAGGCAACAATCAGGATGGCTCCATTTGAAGCTATATATGGATGAATGTGTCGGTCACCAATCCATTGGGATGATGTTGGTGAAAGAAAGCTATTAGGTCAAGATATGGTTCAACAAACGAATGATGCAATTTGCAAAATTCGAGAAAGAATTAGAACTGCTCAGTGTCGCCAAAAGAGTTATGCGAATATTCGTAGGAAGAACTTGGAATTTGAAGTGGGTGACTGAGTTTTTATAAAGATAGCTCCATTGAGAGGAGTTATGAGATTAGGAAAGAAAGGAAAGCCTAGTCCTCATTTTATAGGTCCTTTCGAGATCTTAGAACAGATTGGAGTTGTGGCTTACCATGTGGCTCTACCGCCAGACTTGGTTCAAGTACACGATGTATTTCATGTCTTGATGTTGCGTAAATATATTGCTGAGCCATCCCATGTTTTGAGTTACGAACCCCTTCATGTACATGAAGATCTAACTTATAAAGAAGTACCAAGTCAAATAATTGACAAAAGACTCAGGTTTTATGAAATAAAGAGATCCATTTGGTGAAGATGCTTTGGAAGAATCTTGAGGTTGAAGAAGCCACATGCGAATGCGAAGAAGAAATTCGAACTCCTTACCCAAACATTTTTTAAGATTGACTCGGAAATATTTTTGAGGAAGAAAATTTTCATTAGGAGGGGAGGATGTAAGACCCGACTTTTATGGTTATTATACTGGCTAATTATTTTTCTTAGAGTGGTTAAGTATTTTCTTAGTATAGCTCTCATTATTACTATTGTCGATCTATTCTTCGATTATAATATATACATTTTATTATATATTTTATATCATTGCTCTGCTATTAAATTAAAAACTTTGATCGTTTTAATGATATTTAGCTCACATTAAAAATTGTGTATAGATTGTCAAAATTCTACTAAAAATATTTGCTGACTCATTTTTTCAAATTAGATTGTTATTGATTTCATATTTTAATAACAAATCAATAGTATCAGTTTAATTATAATAAAACAAAATGTGGGATTAAATCTTCCACTTTACATTTGAGATGAGGTAGTTTCCCTCTCCTCACTAATTGCATTTTTTAGTTGCACACTCCCTCAATTTTTTTCATCTGCCACGAAGCGTACACTCTTTTAAAATGGCTACTTTTCTTCCCTCTCAAGCAGAAAACACATCCCTCTCTCTCTCTCGTTTCCAGTAACTACTCTCTAAAAATTTCCTTCCTTCTTCACGCTAAGCCTCTACTCTAACTCCTTCTTCCTCTCACTTTTGTCAATCCACCAAAGTTGATCTCCGATAAGCATTTTCTTCTTCTCTATTCTATTTTCTTAAATCTTGTCGCTTTACTCTCTCATGCTAATTAATCATTTTCTAAAAGGAAAGTGTTCTTCAATTTCTATTCTTTTAAACCCACATTCTCTAGTCTTTGTTTCTACTCCACGGTTGCTTCATCACCGTTCATTGATTCTATAGCAAATCACCATCAATTCTTCCACCCATTCTCTGGTAAGCTTATTTTCTCTTCATCTTAATTATACACATATAAAGTTGTATAAGTTTAATATCATATGATATAAATTTTAAAGAAACAAATAATGATAAACGGTTACTGTTTTGTGGATATAGAAATAATCATTGTTGTATATTTTTTATGAAAATTCTGACAGTAGAGAGAAACAATTTTCTTTTTGCTAAGAAATTATTGGTTGAAAAAATAAAAATTCTGGAAAGACTTATTACTATTATATAAGACATTATTCTTACTCGTGTACAAATTTTGTAATTTTAAAAATTCAAATGCATGGTCAAAATGTTTCTCATATCCCCTTTAGAAATTTAAAAATTAGAAGGAGACGACTTCATTTTTTCATAGCTTCGTTTTCAACTTCAATACATCATTTTGGCCCAAATGCTATACCCAATGACTAGTTAAACGTGTAAATCTGAATTTTATTTTACTACCAGACAGACCCTAGTTGATGATGCTTTTTCAATACGAAAATGCTTTCAAAAAATTATAAAATTTTAAATCAAGATCTATCAACATGTATTAACATTTAGAATTTGTATTTGTAATTTTTCATGTTTGGTACAATATATAATGAATTTTCAAAGCCATACATCCAAATAGTTTTTCTCTCATTAGTGTTTGAAAACATCTAAGAATGGGATTCTTCTCCTTTATTCTTTCAGGACTTGAACTTTAGGAACTTACAGAGGTATATAAGGTAAGTGAAATGTTCGTATGTAATTGTTTTCATTGTATGGCTTAAAATTTATAATAGAACTATGTTTATGTTTGGTGATGTATAGTGTACTATAAAGCTTCTTTCTTCATAACATTTTTCAATTTTGGTGCTGATGTATTTTGTTATATTGTATGTTTGATGATTTAATATATGTCATAAGATAAGAATAAATGTTAAATGAATGCATGAAGAATTAATTTTGTACCATTAGAGTCACGTGCCCACCATTGTGCTATGTTTGTCTTGTCCTTCGGGAAAGGTCTATGTTTGCCTAACCCTTAAGGAAAGGGTCTATGTTATATGCTTTGGTTAGTTTTGTGGGAAGGCGTTAGTGCAACTGGTTCCACCTCTTAGAAAGTGCGGAGTAGTACTCGTGAGAAGGTCATTTATACTTACCTCATAGCTAACAATTACCGACAAGTAATCTCTATTTTGGGTGTGGTGGTGAACTCTAATGAAAGTTGCCCAGCGAACTCTGTAAGAAAGATCTGAGAAATATGCATTTGTTACGATTTGTATGTGACTATGAACGTTGTTCTATTTTATATATGTGATATTCTACTTACTAAGTATATTTCTACATACTCACTCCGTTTTATTATAAATTTTCGGATGATGATAACATTGTTGAGAAGTTTATTGTCGAAGAAGTCTAGAATCTCTAGCAACGGACGAGAGTCATCGAGTCGTATTTAAAAGTCATAGTGATTGGTTATTTGATATTGGGTTTTATATAAGTTTAATCGTGAGCCTTCAAAACACGTACTCTTGGGTTATTAATTATTTTATTAAGTACAATTTCTTTTTTATGTATTTAGGAGTTTGATGAAGAATTTAGTTTTTCACAATATATTGTTTTAATTAGTATGAGTTAGCTCTAAACCAATATATCAAGATTGTCACTTCAACAAATTAAGAAAATATCATGAATATGGAATGGAATCCAGGGCAAAAAAATCTAGAAAAAAAATTACAACACATGATTACTACAACAATAATTATTGCATAATGACTATCGAATGTGTCCGCAACGGTGTCCTAGACTCACTTACATGATAATTATTCATAACTGACTATTACATGATGATTGCAACGGCGCCCCCAAAGACTATTACATGATGAATATGATTATGAAGTTAGGGAAAAAATCAATTGCTCGTGTGAAACCAAAATAAAAAAAGAGCAACCACTATGCAATGTCACCTAAGGCTCCATTGCATGTAGGGAATTAACTCCCACAATGTAATGGTGCCTATGGTGCCTAGGGAATTATATCGTCCTATGCAATTGCACTTTAGGTGCCTATGCATCCACTACGTATTGGTGTCCATCGCGTCAGCATAGTGCCACAAATGCACGATTCATAGGAATCCTCTCACAGCAATGACTGAATCAGCTCCAAAAAGCTTTCACTTATTAAATATTATTTTCTAATTATTGTATATCCAAATATGCTCATTTAATTATTTCTTTTTCACTATTTATTCATTCTCACTAAAAAAAAATTATTTGTTTACGTATGCAACATATAATTGTGCTACCACATCACACTTGCGACTATGCTCCCACAGCACACCTGTCACTACACTGCCATAGCACAACTGCCATTGTGCTGTTTGGCACATTTGCCACTGCATTTCAGGCTCCCATAGTATACCCATAACGGAGCCTCCCATTGTACAGCCATAACAACACATCATGAAACTTACCTATGATATCACTATCATGCATCAAGATGATCCACCTTGGAGCCACCTATGAAGATGCCTCATGTGACACCCTATGATGACGACTCCCATGACACTTTCCGGCTGTAACATAGGATGGTAAAATCTCTCAACCCAATAAATTATGACACGCACGCAGACCTCAGGCCAATAGACAGTAGGCTCTCGCACTAGCACACCCATGTCGCTGACGTCTCCCACGAATACTGGTTCACACTACCATACCTGCAGATTTTGGTTTCTACACAAAGGTAGTTTATTATGGCATATACGATTCCAACCCAATAACGGGGTCAGTCCTAACACGAGTACAAATGACTTTCATATGCCACACAAAATTCTGTGTCAAGAGAAAAAATATGAGCATCCTAAACTTATGGAGAGAACCACAAGGGTTGAATGAGGAGTTATCAACTTATTTGCAGTGGTGTAGGGATAAAGGTATGGTTTGTGTAGTCGATTAAGAAGGGAGGGGTTGAACTACATACGAGTACCTCTATGCGTGATATCAATGCTAAACACACAACGAACAAAAAAGTGGATTTAAATCATCACTAAGTATATCTTTGACCACCCTTTTTATGCAAACACTTGACAGCTTATGAAAAGTTCCACTCATGAGGGTATCTTAATTTTAAGTGTGTCTATCGTAGGTCGTTTAGAATGATTATTTCACTTTGTCAAGTACACTCGTGGTAATGATAAATTATCATTAGGTGTAGGTTGGGACTGAATGTATCTCACATCTAAGCACACCTATCATAGGTTATTAGAATGGGTGTTTCACTTGGCTAGTCACACTCATCGTAACAAAAAATTATCACGAGGTGTGAGCTGGGACTAGACATATCTCACTTATAAGCGTGTCTGTCACATGCCACTTAGAATGATTATTTCACTTTGTCAGGTACACCGGTGGCAACGACAAATTATCACGATGTGTAAGCTAGGACTAGAAGTACTTCACTTATAAGCGCACCTATCACAAGTCACTCAGAATGGGTGATCAGTTTGCCAGGTACACTCATGATAATGATAAATTATCTAGAGGTGTGTGTTGCGACTAGACGTATCACTTCTAAGTGTGCTTATCATAGGTCGCTTAGAATAGGTGTTTTACTTAGCCAGGGACACCTATGGTAACCAAAACTTATCATGAGGTGTGCGCTAGGATTGGACGTATCTCACTTCTAACCGCACCTATCATAAGTATCTTAGAATGGTTTTTCACTTTGCTAGGTACGTCTGTAATAACGATAAATTATCATGAGTTGCATGTTGGGACTGGACATATCTCAATTATCTCTCTGAGTGCACCCGAGGTAACGATAAAATTATCATAAGGTGTGACTTAAGTATGAACTATCACTCTGAGTACATCTAAGGTAATGACAAATTACCACGAGTGTGACTTAGGTCTGAAACATTACTAATATTCACGCATCGATCCCACTAGTTGATGTTATTGCATTTATACCACCAATTGATGTTATTATTCATTCATGTGTTATCGCATGATGTTTCTTTTTAAACCTAATGCTTCATGTTCACATGTCGTCATTGATGCTATCATTCAATTTTATCACTTAATGTTCTTGCATATTCTTACTAACTTCTTTCTAATGATGTGTTATCATGCTATTCTAGCTTAATGCTCACATGTTATTTGACGATGTCATTCAATAGTTATCACTTGATGCAATTACACAATGTTACTTATTTCTATTTGGTGATGTGTTATCATTTTATCATAGCTTCATGCTTATATGCTATTTGATGCTATCATTCATTGACTGTCATTTGATGTTATCAGATAATATTACTTATGTCTACATGATAATGTTTGTTATGATATCGTTACTCGATATAATAATTTAATGTTATCGCCTAATGTTATTACTTGATGTTACTTATGTCTATTATTGATATCACATGATGTTACATTTTTTTCTATCAGGTAATGTGTAATTGTATTACCCTAGTTTCATGCTCATACGTTATTCCATGATATCACAACTCAATGTTATTATTCAATGATGTCACGTGTGTTATTACATGATGCCACTTACCTATGCCAAATAATGTATATTTGCACTATCTTAACTTCTCTTGTATCTTAAAAATGTGTCACTTTATTATCAAATTTCTCAATTAGTTCTCCATGCTTCTAGGTAATGCAGGATTGTGCCGTGTCGTAGGACTACTTGATCAAAATCAAGATTGGTAAGGGACTCTATTGTACTAGTAGCCGGTACTATTGAAAAGATTAGATATAACAAGAGTTGTGACTAAGAATAGCCATCATGCTTCGTTCTTCCGCTAGAGTGATTACTTTAAGCGTCATAACACATCTCCATGACCACGTCTGTATCAGGTGATAAAACTCTGGATAAGATTAAATTTTGACCCTTGATGACACACACATGTTGGGGGTTATGCCCTCAAAGCATGTGTATTGATATTTTAATATGAAATTTAAAGAGGATTACATTTTTCTAATAATTTTTATTTTAAATTATTGTTGAATAATTTATATAAAAATTTAAAAATTTCATATTCATTAATGATATTATGATCTTGTATTAGTACGAGAGGGTTAACATCATAGATAATGAATAAAACTGTCAGCAACATATTGAAGTATGAAATTTTTAATCAATGGTTGCTAGTACGGCTCACTAAGCATTATGAATGCGTGCGATCTAGATCCGGATCATTGATGTGGATAGACATCTTAGTGAAGGTACTTTATATAATAAGATTATATATGATAGGACCAATGTGAATTAATATATTTATTAACGTGTCGTTTATTATAAAGATTTAATACACATCAATTCAATGATCATATGTTAATTAGTCTGAATCCTGAGTAGTCATGAACTCTTATGCATGTCTACTAGATCTTTTGATTCACTCGTTAAGGTCTGTTTGTTAATCAGGCTAGTGACTTTTATTTTGGAGATTCAATGATGTCGATGGCTGGGAACATGATCTTATAAGATTTTGAATCTAAGTTTTCCTAACGGATCGTATATTGGTTCCTTTAAGTGTTAATTCTGGAACTGAATGGTTATTGAGCTCAAATTTATAATAAGATTATAAATTAATCATTCACTAGTGGATTAATGATACTTAAGGATCAAGAGGTAATTAGAAGGGAAAAATTATAATTTTGATCAGTTCTAATTTACGAACTAATAATTGGAGGACAAAATTACATGAAATGATTATGTCAGTGAACTACATGAGAATACTCTATAAATACATTCTATAATCTCTAAAAGCGCAATTCCATATTTATAGTGGAGTGATAATGAAATTAATAAATAATTATTTAATTAAAGAGTTTAATTATTAATCTGGTTTATTAGAGCTTAGGATTATAGGTTCATGGTCTCCAAGTCACCTGTATACTACAGTGTCTAGGGTGTGAGTATTTCAGGAAATGAGAAAATGCCTGACTTGTAGAAGAAGTTTTTATTCTTGGGCAAGTACATAATTATGAGTGATTAATTAATTGAATTATTTGTATATTTAAATATATTTTTTTGGAAATTATATATATATTAATTTTTTTAATTATCGATAAGTGAGACATAATATCTAATTTATGAAATTAGATAATTAAATTATTATTAGATAATAATTTAAATTAACAAAATTTGTTATATATGAAATAACATATAAGTTAGTTGATAGGGATAATCAGATATGTTAGTTTTGAATTAATTGATATCTAGATAATTATCTGTTTAGATTAAATATTTAATTCGTAGTAGCTGTCACATGTCAATCACTGATATGGTATAAGAAATTGACATGGACTAATGTGGTGTCACGTGGCACTGCAGTGCAGTATGGTACTATAGTTGCCCACAATTGCAGTGGGTCCCACTACAATTGGTAATTCTATAATTATAAATCATTTCAGTTTATCCATAAAAATCTCATACACCATTATCTAGAATATATATAGGTATTATTCTAATGTCCTTAGTTGTTGAAAGAATATGAGAGAATCAGTTAATCAGATCATCAGTTCGTCAATCAAGGGTTGAATTGAGAACACGATTGGTGTCATAGAGTTAAAACTTGGCAATCACACCACACTAAAGGTTATAGTAACCTTTAGGTTAATCGACTATAGTAAAAGAGTTTTATTAAAGTTTGCTGAATATAATTAAAATAGTTAATCTAAGTTCACCTAATTATGACTTAGGCGCTTTAGAAAGTTAAATGAACTGAGACCAATGAGATTGGATTAACTGATAATTAAATATTCATAGTGTTATTATTTTAACTAGTAATTAACTTGGAATTAATTGATTAATTAAAATAGAAACACATTATCCCAAAATAGTGAGTGGGAGAAAGTTGACATGTCAATGTAACCTATGGTCTCCCATTAGTACAACACTGGAGGTGCAGTGAGGGCTTCGAGCTGGCTATGTTTTCATCTCACTAAGGAAGGTTTTGAGGTGTACCAATACCAAGGTTGGACTTTTTAAGAAGATAGGAGGAAGTGATGTAGTTTAGTTTTGACCGACCCTAAGGCGGCATATTCTAAATGAAGTCATGAAATCTGAAATGATGGGTTACAGTCACAAAGTCACAATTAAGCTTTCATGTGAATAGTTATGACTTGATCGAAAAGTGACTTTTTGTAAAAAGAAAAAATATGAGATACGTTTTAATTAATAAGGATGAGAATGTCTCAGACATTCTGAGGTTAATCTGACTGATCCTAAGACGGCATATTAATTGTTGAGTTGTTTTATCGTGATTAGTAAATGCTAAATTTATGTATTTATTATGATTGCATTCATGCATCACGTCTACTTTTCGAATTCTAGATATTTTTCAATTATATTGAATCATGTATGTTTTAAATTTCAGTTATCAATATCATATCTACCATGGGCAACTCTGTTACTCCTTTACTCACTCTTGAGAAATTGAATAGTGATAATTTCGTACGTTGGAAATCAAATATGAACTTAATGCTGATTTGTGAGAACTTTAAGTTCGTTCTCACTGAGGAATGTCCCGAGGAGCCAGCTGCTAACGCCCTAAGAATGTTAGGGACAAATATGATGCTTAGATCATATCAAACAACAAGGTGAAGTGCAACATACTTGTGAGCACGAATGATGTTCTGAGAACCAAGCATGAAAGCATGGAGATTGCCTATGAGACTATGGAATCTTTAAAGGAAATGTATAGGCAGCAGTCCGATCAAAGTTGTCATGAGGCCACTATGAGCTATATGACAACTAAGATGAGGAAGGCTACTTCTGTTCGAAAATATGTTTTGAACATGATCAACATAATGCATGAGGAAGAAGTACATGGGGTGACCATTGATGAGCGGACTCAAGTTAGCATCATACTAGGGTCACTCACACCAGCTTTTTCTGTGTTTATGACCAGCTATGTTATGAACAAGTTGCAATTGAACATGACCCAATTATTGAATGAACTGTAAAATTTTGAGTCATTCAACCTTATAATGACCAAAGAGGGCGAGGAAAATGTTGTCAGACAAAAGCCTTCTTTCAATATTGTTAAGAACAAGAAAATGAAGAAGAACAATGGTAAGGATAATAGAAAGAACAAACGAGTAAAGAAAGCCAAGACATCACCGAAAGACAAAAAGAACAAGAAAGACAACAAACCCAAAGAAAAGTGTTTCCACTGTGGGGTTGAAGGTCATTGGAAAAAAAACTATAACAAGTATCTTTCTAGGCTGAAAAAGAAAGGTAAATATTATTTACTTGTACTTAAAGCTTGTTCAGTGGAATATGATTTGTCATCCTGGATACTTGATTCATGAGCCAATAACCATGTATATTCTTCTTTGCATATGCTTGATTCGTCAAGAGAGCTGGCTGATGGCGAGGTCGTTTTGAGAGTTGGTAGTGGTGTGCTCGTGTCAGCTAAAGCATTAAGGACAGTCCGTTTATATTTTAGATATAATTACTTAGTTTTGAATGATGTTGATTATATTCCTATTTTTTGAGGAATTTAATTTCTCTTTCATTTTTACAAGAACAGTCATTCAAAGTTTCTTTCATTAATAAAGAGTTTATTAATTCTAAAAATGGATTCGATATTTGACATGCATAAATTATAAACAGATTGTATAAGCTTAAACCGACTGAATGCGCGTTAATAAATCTAAATTATTTAAAATAGAAAAACCTAAAAATAACAAATAACAAAGAGTTTCTCATGTTGATAAAATATATTTATGACATCTTAGGTTGAGGCATATTAATCTAGATAAGTTAAACAGGTTAACAAAGCATGGTGCTTTGAAAGAGCTAAAAGTTGGAAGTCTTCCTGTTTGTAAATATTGTCTAGAGAGTAAAATGACCAAGAGACATTTCACAGGAAATGGCCAAAGAGCCAAAGAACCACTTGAGTTAGTAAATAGTAATGTCTGTGGACCAATCAATGTACAAGTTAGAGTTGGATATGAGTATTTTGTCACTTTCATTAACGACTACTCAAGATATAGTTATAGTTACCTAATGCATCGAAAGTCTGAAACTTTTGGAAAGTTTAAAGCCTTCAAGGCTGAAGCTGAAAAGCAAATAGATAAATCATTGAAAACTCTTTGATCATATCGAGGTGGTGAATACTTGGATTTAGAAGTCAAGAATTATTTACTGGAGTGTAGAATCCTATCCCAACTCACAACACCTAGAACACCACAGCAAAATGGTGTTGCAGAGAGGAGAAACCGAACCCTATTGAATATGGTTAGATCGATGTTAAGCTACTCATCATTGTCACTTACATTTTGGGGATATGCACTACACATGCAACTTACATTTTAAATGTAGTGTCCAGCTCATGTTTTAAGACCCAAGACCAGAAAGTAAGACTCAAGGTATGAGGTATGCATATTTGTTTGCTATTCTCTCCTAAAGACTAGAGGTGAATACTTTTATAGTCACAGTGATCAAAAGGTGTTTGTGTCAACAAATGCAACATTTCTTGAGCATGACTATATGCAGAACTATAAACCGTGTAGCAAAGTAGTTCTCGAGGAATTAACGGCTGATGATATCAGACCACCTTCAATTTTTACTAATAAACGAAAAACCAGAGAAACCATAGTTCCTGCAAAGGAAAAACCCACTGCAACGTCATAGTGGGAGGGTTGTAAGACAACCAGTTCGCTATGAACTAGAGGCACATGACCTAGTGTCAAACACTAATAAAGACGACTCATTATCTTATGAAGAAGCAATGGATGATCTTGAAAATGAGAAATGACAAGATGTCATGAACTAGGAAATGGAATTTATGTATTCCAATTATGAAGTGACATTCTCCCTTATGGCCATGCTAAATCCATTCACATCCTTTTGTCCATAGCCTCTAGTTTTGACTATGACATATGGGAAGTGGACGTGAAGACAACTTTTCTGAATGACTCTCTTGAATAAAGGATCTATATGATGCAACTATAAGGATTCATACAAAAGGGGTAAGATCAGAAAGTATGCAAATTTCTTAAATCTATTTATGGATTAAAGCAAGTATCTAGATCTTGGAATCTTACCTTTGATAAGATTATAGTCATATTGCTTCCATCAAAATGTTGACGAAGCCTGTGTTTATAAAAACATCAAAGATAAGATAGTGGTTTTCTTAGTTCTTTATGTTGATGACATTCTACTCATTGGAACTGATGTAGAAATTTTGTCAAAGATAAAGAAGTGGTTAGTTGAAAAATTTCAAATGAAAGATTTGGGAGAAGCAAGCTATGTTCTAGGCATCCAAATCCTAAGGGATAGAAATAAAAAGTTCTTGGCACTTTCTCAGGAATCTTATATTGATAAGGTGCTGGAGACATTCTCTATGGAGAATTTCAAGAAAGGTCAACTACTGACCATACATGGAGTTGTCCTCTCCAAGGAACAATGTCCTAAGACACCTCAGGAGGAAGATAATATGAGAAAGGTTCTCTATGCTTCAGTAGTTGGAAGTCTCATATATGTCATGTTATGTACGAGACCGGACATCAATTATACAGTGAGAATTGTCAGTCGTTATCAATCGAGACAAGGTTTGTAATATTGGATTGCAGTAAAGAACATTCTCAAGTATCTTAGGAGAAAGTAAAACTATATGCTTGTTATTCAGGTGGAGATCTGAACCCTACTGAATATACTGATTCTGATTTTCAATCAGAGAGAGACAGTCAAAAGTCAACATCTGGATCAATATTCACCCTAGGTGGAGGAGCTGTAGTTTGGAGAAGTATTAAACAATCCATTAATGCGGATTCCACTATGGAAGTCGAATATATAGCAGCTTGTGAAGCTGTGAAAGAGGCGGTATGGCTTAGAAAGTTCTATTCTGATCTGGAAGTAGTTCTAGATATGGACAAGCCATTGATCCTATACTGTGATAACAGTGAGGAAGTCACAAATTCCAAGGAATCGAGGAGTCACAAGAGGGGAAAGCATATAAAGAGGAAATATCATCTTGTAAGAGAGATCGTGCATCGAGAGAATGTGACTGTTATGAAGATAGCATCAGAACAGAACCTGGCTGATCCGTTTACAAAGACACCTCCTACGAAGTCATTGGAGGGTCATGTGCATAACATGATATTAAGAGAGATGTCAAATTTGCTTTAGGGAAAGTGAGAGATTGTTGGGGGTTATACTCTCAAAGTATGTGTATTGACATTTTAATATGAAATTTAAAGAGGACTACATTTTTTTAATAATTGTTCTTTTAGATTATTTTTGAATAGTTTATATAAATATCTGAAAATTCTATTTCATTAATGAGACTATGATCTTGTATTAATACGAGAGGCTTAAGATCATAGATGGTGAATAAAATTGTCAGTAACATATTAAAGTATGAAATCTTTAATGAATGGTTGCTAATACGATTCACTAAATATTATGAATGCGTGTGATTTAGATATGGATCATTGATGTGGATAGATATCTTAGTGAAAGTACTTTATATAATAAGAATATATATGACAGGACCAATGTGAACTAATATCTTTATTAACGTGTTGTTTATCATAAAGATTTAATACACATCAATTCGATGATCATATTAGATTAGTCTGAATCTTGAGTAGTCATGAACTCATATGCATGTCTACTGGATATTTTGATTCACTCATTAAGGTCTGTTTGTTAATTAAGCTAGTGACTTTTTTTTTTGAAGATTTAGTGATGTGGATGGCAGGGACATAATCTTACAAGATTTGAAATCTAAGCTTTCTTAACGGATCATATATTGGCTCCCTTAAGTATTAATTTTGAAAATTAATCGTTATTGAGCTCAAATTTATAATAAGATTATAAATTAGTCATTCACTAGTGAATTAATGGTACTTAATGATCAAGAGGTAATTATAAGAGTAAACAGTAATTTTGATCAGTTCTAATTTACGAACCAATAATTGGAGGACAGAACTATATGAAATGATTATGTCACATGAGAATACTCTGTAAATACATTCTATAATCTCTAAGAGTGCAATTTCATATTTATAGTGGAGTAATAATAGAATTAATAAATAAGATTATTTAATTTAAAAGTTTAAATAATAATCTTATTTATTGGAGCTTAGGATTATAGGTCTATGGCAAGTCACCTCTATACTATGTTGTCTAGAGTGTGAGTATTTCAAGACATGAGAAAAGTATTGACTTACAAAAGAAATTTTTATTCCGGAGCAAGTACATAATTATGAGATTATTATGTGTTAAGTAAGAATTGATTAATTAAATTATTTATATATTTAAATATAATTCTCAAAAATTATAAATATATAAATAATTATCATTTTTTTAATTTTTGATATGTGAAACAAAATATCTAATTTGTGAAATTAGATAATTAAATTATTATTAGTAATAATTTAAATCAACTAAATATGTTATTTGTGAAATAATAGATAAGTTAGTTGATATGGATAGTCAGATATGTTAATTTTAAATTAACTGATATCTAAATAATTATCTTATTAAAGTAAATATTTAATTCGCAGTAATTGTCATGTGTCAATCACTAGTAGGGTATTACAAATTGACATGGATTACTGTGATGTCACGTGGCACTACAGTTGTGAGTGTGCAACACTGTAGTGCCACATGCCACTACAGTGGTGCCGGAGGCACTATGCTAGCTCATGACACACTGTAGTTCCATGTGACACTGCAGTTGTGCACAATTACAGTGAGTCCCACTGTAATTGATAATTGTATAATTAAATACTATTTCAGTTTATCCTTAAAAATCTGATACGCCATTATCTAGAATATATACAAATATTATTCTAATGACCTTAGTTGTTGAAAGAAGATGAGAGAATCAGTTGATCAGATCATCAGTTCGTCAATCAAGAGTTGAACTGAGAACACGATTGGTGTCAAATAGATTTTCTTCTTTGATTAAACGTTAATCAATCTCTAAAAGAATAATCATCACGTTCTTTTAAAAAATCATCTCACTAAAGTTTTTTTCAGTAAATCTCTAGATCTCATGTGTTATGAACATCTAGAAATAGAAAAAGTGTCTTATAATACTCTACGTGCCCACACGCGTCTTAGTGCGTTGAGAATTGACTTGGAAGATCTTTGTGTGGATCTCTGAGTATACTGGTCGTTAGAATGATTTTGTAAGAACAAAGGATCGATTGATTTTTGTAAAGACATTTGATATAGATTACAAGAGGTATATGATTCCTAACATTGTATGTTGTAGATTTAACTTATAAATATATAATTGATCCTGACCGATTGAAAATGAGTTTTCAATAAAAAAAAATTATTTGGTTATCATGGTATCGCGCAAGTTTTGTTTTACTAAAAGATTCAATTTTTATCAAAAGTTTAATTTTTTAAAAGGCCAAGCGTCTTCACGCTTCCTCCGCACACGTGCCACGATGAGAAACAACACATAGGGTGATGTCTCGACATGAACATACGCGAAGATCACTACAAGAAAAATTGTCTTTAGCGATGATAATTTAAAAATTTAAAAATTTGTCGATAAATATCTTTAGAGACAAAAAAATTTTGTCAACAGGCCGTCACCATATCCCCTCGCTATATGTATTTGGCGAAAAAAATCATTGTTTCGTTGCTATATATATATATGTTGCGCTATAGCAATGACTCCATTTATGTCGCTTTAAGTGATGTATAGCGACAAATCATATTCGTCGCAAAATGTGGTGTATGGTGACGCACCATCTTCTGCCATTAGAAGTCATATATGGTAACGAATCCATTTTTGTCGTTATACATGATGTACAACGACAAACCATATCCATTGTTGTATATGACAAAGAATCATCTTCCGTCGCTGGAAATCATATATGACAACAAATCATATTTTCTCGGCATACATTATATATGGTAACCATTTATCTTTCATCACTATACAATATCTTTAGTGGCGATTAAAATCACTCACTACGTACAACATTTAACGGCATTTCAATTTGATCAAGATATCCTTAGTTTTGCGATGAATTTTTTCCCGCCACTAGATATAACAACTAATGATAAAAGTTTTTTAGTCGCTATATCCATCAACAATGACTAAAAAAACAAATTTATCACAAATTAAAAAACTAAATTAAATAATTAAATAAATTAAAATAATGCTGAATGTCTTGTAGTTAATGGTTCAAACAAACAAACAAAATTATAACTTAATAGTTCTAGGTCGTAATATCAAACAAAATAACACGACTAAATTGATATCTTTAGAAAACTAACTAAAGTGTCTACCAATTAATTCCTCAAGCTGACCTAGGCATTGATCTTGATCATTAATTGTTATGTTGTTTGGTGATGATCTCGTGCAATTCTTTATTCTCAGCAATAGTTGCAGCTTGTGAAGATGAATAACGTGACCCATATCCTAGACCTCGTATTATGTCGCCCGAGAACTTTCTTACAAATCTATGCATCAATAAGTGGTTCTGACCCCTCCTCCATCGGTTAAGATTGTATTTCAAAAAGCGCAGCTTCTTACGATTAGCCGTGTTTGCTTCAGATATACAATGCATTTAAGTTATTAGACTAGTACTTTAAAAATAAATTTATAAGCTATGGAAAAAAATATTGCTTTAGATGTTACTTTTACCTTAAAGTCACATAAGCATTCAGTGTAAACTCACATTTTTAATCTAATCACATACTCATTCAGTGTAAAATCACATTTCTGATCTAAAAAATTTCAACCCTACTTACTTTCACCATCACTTAGGTAACTTAAAATTCTACCATAAAAACTAAAATGTGAAATAACTAGAGCAATTAAAAGTCAAACTCAGTAAGTAAATAGCAAGCAGGTTTTCCATTTTTCTACAGAGCAATTATATCCCAGTTTCTACAGAGCAATTATATCCATGATAATGCAGAACAATTATATCCAAGTTTTGTACGATTAATCAATATGTATTCACAACGTGCATCTCTTTTCCAATGATCTCTTGTAAAGGAAATGAAATTGAACGAACAAACACATTATTTAACCGAGATAGGAAGAGGCATAAAGAGATAATGAGTTAGGGCAAAGATTATATATATACAGAGAAAGAGCTAATTCAACCTGTCACGCCACACCCGCCACGTGATTAACCTTCCGTCAAGGGGGCCACCGCCAGGACCACTGTCTCGGACGGAGAGAGATAGAGAGAGAGAGAGAGGAGCTAGGGGTGTATAATGGCAGAGAACTGATCAAGAAATACTAAAGAAATGGTTATTTAAAATTATATACTATTTTCATTTTTGGTTAAGAAATATATATTCATTTTTTAAAATCAGAATTTTATATCTTGAGAGACACATAATTCAATTAAATATTAATAATCCCACCAATTTTTCTTATATTCAATGCACAATCAAATCAATCAAATCAATCTCTTCATCTCTTCATCTTCTTCATCTTCTTCATCTTCTTCTTCTTCTCTTTTACTCAACGAAACTCATAATTATTCTTCTTCATCTTCTAGTTATTATTATTATTATTATTATTATTATTATTATTATTATTCAGTGAACCATATGATTCTTCAGTGAGAAAATGACCCATTCTTCTTCTTCTTTTTCTGCGAGACTATTTTGCTTCTTTAGCAAGATCCATCCATTTTCTTCTTCTTCTTCTTCTTCAATGAGACGCACTCGGAATCTCATTCTCCTATTTTTTGAAACTTCAAGTAATATTTTTTATTATTAGAAGTCAAAACAAGTAACTACTTGAAAGGTTCATATAGTTGTATCTGACTACTGAACCCTTCAAGTAGTGATTTTAATTCTGAAAGTCAAAATAAGTAACTACTTGAAGAGTTCAAGTAGTTGTATCTGACTACTTGAACCCTTCAAGTAGTGATTTTGATTCTGAAAGTCAAAACAAGTAACTACTTGAAGAGTTCAAGTAGTTATATCTGACTACTTGAACCTTTCAAGTAATTTTTTTTATCTCCTAAATCAAAATCATTACTCGAAGGGTTTAAGTAGTTAGATACAACTACTTGAACCCACATGATCCCTGGATAAATCACTGCATGAGATAAAAAATATTTACTTGAAGGGTTCAAGTAGAAAAAAACTACTTGAACCCTTCAAATAGTCATTTTATTTTATGTAGTGATTTATACAGAGAACATATGACTACTTGAAAGGTTTAAATAGTCAAAAAACACTACTTGAACTAATCAAATAGTCAAATGATTTGTTGTCGTTGATTTTATATAGAGGCATGTAACTACGTAAAGGGTTTAAGTAGTATTTTATGACTAGTTGAACCCTTCAAGTAGTTATTTTGTTTCATGCAAAGATTTATACAGAGAGCATGTGACTACTTGAAAAGTTCAAGTAGTAAAAAAATATTACTTGAATTTTTCAAGTAGTCATTTTATTTTATACAATGATTTATATAGAGAACATGTGACTACTTGAAAGGCACAGGTAGTAAAAAAATATTACTTGAACCTTTCAAGTAATGATTTTTATCCAATGTTAGTGAGCAATCTAGATATAAAAAATTGACATCATCCATACGGTAATCAATCTTGAACCCATCCTCGGTTTATAATTACTTCAATTTCAATCAAAAAACATATTTAATCAATAAACTTATAATCCAAACAAGTATAAGCTAATTCACAAAATCCAAAAGAAAAAAAAAGTTTTCTCAAGTCTCAAGTTTTCACCAGGCACTGACACTTTGAGCCATCAAGTACTCATTCTAATATTTTGATCGGATCCAATAGATCTGAGCTGGAAAGAGAGTTGAAATTTTTTTTATGTTAATTGTGGTGGACCAGAGATGTAAAAGTCTAGATTTTGAGAAAGGGGTATAAAAACCCTTAATCAAAATGAAAATAGTACAGATTTATAAATAACGTAAAAGAAGACCTTTCTAATGCCACGAGTGAGATTGTAACGACATTGTTTTCATTCAATCTAAGTGAATTGTATGATGTCATTTTATCTAGTCACTACTTCACTTACATGAAATTCAATCAAACGGCTTCGATTTATCTGGGGTGAAAAGTCGAGCAACCTTGACATTTTACTTCGTTTTATCTGCAGTTACACTTATTTTGTTTTATTCATAACTTTTAGTATATAATACGGGTTCACACACCTTGCTATTTAGTATTTTAATATTTTATCATTATATCAAAGTTAGCCATTAACCATATATAACCATATTTAGCCACGAAACACAATTTTGTCATCACAAATACATATTTAATGACGAATTGTAATTTGGTTGCTATATAATTGCACTTACATTGTTATGTATATAAATATGATGATGGAATTACAATATATGGTCAAGATTTAGCGACTAAGTATAATTCCATTGCCACTTATGCATGTTTAGCAAAAAATTATAATTTTGTCGTTATATCTTGATCATATATAGTGATGACACATAATTCTATCACCACAGATACATATTTTGTGATGAATTTGTAACTTCATCGCTATATGTTGAACATATATTGTGACGAATTATAATTTTATCGCTACAGATGCATGTTTAGCGACGAATTATAATTTTATCGCTACAGATGCATGTTTAGCGACGAATTATAATTTTGTCGTTATATCTTTGATCATATATAGTGATGACAAATAATTCTATCACCACAAATACATATTTTGCGATGAATTTGTAATTTCATCACTATATGTTGCACATATATTGTGACGCATTATAATTTTATCGCTATAGATGCATGTTTAGCGACGAATTATAATTTTGTCGTTATATCTTGATCATATATAGTGATGACACATAATTCTATCATCACAAAGACATATTTTGCGATGAATTTGTAATTTCATCGCTATATGTTGAACATATATTGTGACGATTTATAATTTTATCGCTACAGATACATCTTTAGGCCTAGATTATTATTTCTTCAATATATCTTGACAATATAGGGACGAAACAAAATTTTGTCACCACATGGACATATGTAGCGACCGATTATATCCTCATCACTATCCTTGATCATATATACTGAAGCATTATTATTTCATCATCGCAGATGCATATATAGTTACAAAATCATAGTTTCATCATTATATCTTGACCATATATAATGACGAATAATAATTTCATCACCGCAGATACTTATACAGTTATGAGTTATATGTTATATCTTGACCATATATAGTGATAAATAATAATTTTGTCACCACAAATGTGTATATAGTTACGAATTATAGTTTTGTCACTATATCTTGACCATATATTGTGATAAACAATAATTTTGTCGCTACATATGCATATATGGAGATGAATCATAGTTTGGCGGCAAGATTATGATCCTATTTAGTGACGAATTTAGAATCTGTCACTACGTCTGAACCCATAGCTATGAAATTTAGGTTTGTCACTAAATAAGGGGTTTTAGCGATGAAATTATTGTTCCTCGACAAAAGGTATATATAGCGACAAATTGTAGTTGGTTGCTAATAGAATGATCGTGAAAGACCAATTTTCTTGTAGTGGATGCATCGTCAACAAAGGTTACAATCTCACGACATCTCAGTGATCATTTTGATTTATGGTGAACTTGATCAATGAGGCAATATAGATTGCCAAAAACTATGGCAGTTAAAGTGACTTTCCATGATGTTGCCAATCTAGTTTCCATAACAAACAAGCGACTATTCATCATATCGAAGAGAAGCTTTTGGACATTGAAATAAACATAAGTTCTATTTTAGCTAAGAAGCAACGAAATGACACAAATACATACAACAAGGAAGTTTGACAGTATGATCATGGTTCAGAACGGGAGGTGACATTACCTTAAAGTAGGTATCGTGATAGCCGCAGTGCAATAAAGCCAGTTGGTTCCACCTTATTGTTCCCAAAGTATGGGCATATTTGAAACTTACACTGCTTCTCTCATTTCTTAGTTAAAGTAGTAGTGTTTTGAAGAAATGAAAAAGATGTGGTATGCCTACACCACCCGGACCCTACTGATTCCTAATGATAATGCGAGATTTGAGGAGGTCACCGCACGCGTTTTGTAACAGTAATGTTGAATCTACACCTATGTATTTTGCACTCCTACTTTCATACTCCGACAATGAAGTAGGGTCTAAGAAAATAAAATCCTCGAAGGATTTCTCCGCACCACAAATTGAACAAGTGCCCAGTGTAGGTGCCACAATTTGGCGTCAACATTAGCTCCTTATGACGATTTCAATTAGTTGTACCCCGATCGCATGCCATCATGACATGCTGCCGCCACATGTATCTATACACTAAGTGGTCACAAAATTTTCCTTCTTGGTTCAAATGGTCTCATTATTGCAACATATTATACTTCCAACATAATGAGCACAGTCACACACTCTATGTCATACATTCATATTACATCCTTAAATTATAAAATCATAATATTCCTACTTGAATCGAGAAGTTTTACGATTACAAACATAATAAAATCGTGCTCGCTCAAAAAATGCAAACAAGAATTTAAAGAAGTAATACCTACGATCACAACGGTACCTTTCAAGATTTGAGGAGACTTAATGAAGTAAGCTCCTTGGCACGTATAAAGAAGATGTACAAGTTCAATTGCAAAGCATTGAACTTGCATAAGGGGTAATGTACATGGGTGTATCCCCCATCACTCACATGGTTGATCGTTATGACTTTGACTCGTTACGGTGGCACATGTCACTCCTACGAACTACTGCCAGCTATAAAATTTGACTTTTTAACATGATTGCTCGTTCCCCGTCAACGAGTGACTGGCAAAAATGTATCTTGTACTATTTATCCTTTCTATGTATTCGTTCATATTCTTGTAACCACTAAATCAAGTGACAAAGACTTAAGTGAGTCGCTTGCCTGCGAACATTTCTGGGGGTTGTTGCCTGGTAGGATTTGGATAAAGTTATGTCGTATTGTAAAGGACATCCCTTTACTAGTATGCCATCTTTGAGGGTTGTGGATGTGTCATCTTCCCATTGTGAGAATAAAATATATATCCAATTTCAAACTAAATATTATATGTTTGAATATTGCATATAATATCTAACAACTTAAAATAGATTTTTTATGTAAAAGACAAAAACCGATTCTGAAAAATTGCGTTTATGGAAAAATTTTGAAATCTGGAATTTTTGTGATAAATTTTCAGTTCTTGACAAATTTAGAAAAAGAAAAAAAAAATCATTCATGAGAAATTTTCACGTCTCGACAAATTCTGAATAATTTTGAGTATAATGTTGGCCTGAATTTTGAAGTGAACTAATTTTTTTTTGGGCTGAACCAAATTATTGGGCTTATATGTGTAAGGAAAACTTGTATTACTGATTTGGACTTTGAGTTGGGCTTGTGAAAATTATAGTTTTAACATATTAGTTTC
This sequence comes from Datisca glomerata, assembly GCA_003255025.1. Taxonomy (NCBI): domain Eukaryota; kingdom Viridiplantae; phylum Streptophyta; class Magnoliopsida; order Cucurbitales; family Datiscaceae; genus Datisca; species Datisca glomerata. Next base: position 396,308 of record QANY01009329.1, read on the forward strand.
TTTTAACTATTTTTCTGCATATGGATATAAATCGTTTTTCTAATTTTTTGGTCAAATATTTATATTTTAGCCCTTCTACTTTAAAATATTTTACCTTTTAATCTCTAAATTTATGCATATTCATAATTCAACTCCACAATTTTTATTAATTATAATTTGACCCATACATGTTTGAATATTAAAAATTAACCCCTTAATATTCTGGATAATTATAATTCTTATCTTACATTTATGCATATTGTGTTTTTACTCTTAATTTTTAAAATTATATAATTACCTAGGTTCTGAGAAAATAGCTATAATGCACCTACGGCTAAGGCAAATGTTATGGAACATAACCAAAGTTCCAAGAAGAATAAATTTGTTAAAACGTACAGGTTGGGGTTTAAAGGCAGAGTTGCCAATAAGTAGAAACTCATGGGAAAATGCTTCAACTATAGTAAGGTGGGTGACAAATGTTGGTACTGCAAACTATCGAAGAAGAAGAAAAATGAGGCTAACATGGTAGTTAACATCTCCAGGGATGTTGTTGAGATAAGCCTATCCGAAGGAATGGTGGATTGACACTGGTACTACTAAGCACATTTGCTCAAACAATGGACTGTTCACTTCATTCAAACCCATGATAATGAGAAAAAATTGTTCATGGGGAACTCGACTACATCTGAGATCAAGGGTCAAGGCAAAGTGATCCTAAAGATGACCTATGGAAAGGAACTAACTCTAAACAACGTTTTGTACGTTCCAAAGATACAAAAGAATCTGTTATCTGAATTTCCGCACAACAAACACGATTTCCATATGATGTATGAGTATGACAAGGTTGTTATCTCCAAGAGTGGAATGTATGTGAGAAGGGGATATGCAACTGATGGGCTTCTTAAGCTCAATGTAATGACTATTAAGCCAATTATTAATGAGAATTATAATTTCTTGAGTATTCTAATTTGTGACATGGGAGACTAAGTTATGTTAATTATGATACTTTACGTAGATTAATTAATTTAGATCATTTACCCAATTTTCATATTGATTTCAAACATAACTATGAGACTTGTGTTGAAGCTAAATTAACAAGTCATCATTCCAATCAATTAAAAGGAACTCAGAACTCCTATTGATTTAATTCACAATCATCTATGTGATTCAAAATTTGTACAAACAAAGGGTGGTAATAAGTATTTTATTCTTTTTGTTGTTTGTAGAATGAAATATTGCTATGTGTACTTTCTTAAAAGCAAGGACGACGTTGTAGGGAAGTTTATTCTCTATAAGAATGAAGTTTAAAATCAACTCAACATGAAGATTAAGGTGTTAAGGAGTGATTGAGGTGGTGAATACGAATCACCAATTGGAGATTTCAATGCACATCACATAATTATACACCAAACCACAACATCTTATTCGCCTCAACCAAATGGTGTTATTGAACGTAAAAATCGTACCTTGAAAAGAAAATGATGAATGAAATGTTGATAAGTTCTGAGTTGCCTACGAGCATGTGAGGATAAGCTATGTTTTGTCAGCTAATTATCTTTTAAATAAGATACCTTGAAAGAATGGTGACGAAACCATGTATGAATTATAAAAAGGAAGAAAGTCTTCCTATAGATCCTTACAAATGTGTGGGTTTCTTGCCGAAGTATCAGTATCTTTACCTAAGAAGGTAAAGATAGCTCCAAAAAAGACTGATTGCATCTTCATTGATTATGCACATGATAGTAGTGTTTATCAATTTCTTGTGTATGAGTTAGAAATCTTTGATATACAAAAAACATTATTGTGAAATCTACAATGCATCATTCTTTGAACATGTATTTTCTTGTTGTTCTAAAGAGCAATCAAGTTCATCAAAACGAACACATTAGATTGAAAATGAGACTATAAATTGGAACAGTCACGACCTAAAACCTGAAAAAAGAAGTTAAGGAGGAACCTAGGCGAAACAAAAGAGCTAGCACAGAAAAATCTTTTAGTTCAGATTATCTGATCTACTTGCTAAAAATGAACCTCAAAGCGTCAAAGAAGTGATGAGCTTTTCACAAGCACCTCTATGGAAAGAGGTTGTTCAAAGTGAAAATGATTCAATCTTTCAAAATTATTCTTGGGAATGAGTGGAACTTCGTCGGGGATGTAAACTTCTAGGATATAAATGAATTTTCAAGAGAAATAAAATCAGACACTCAATTGATAAGTAAAAAGCCAAGCTTGTAATAAAAAGTTACAAACAATGTAAAGGCCTAGATTACTTTGATACGTATTCTCCTGTAATGAGAATAACCTCCACTATGATGGTACTTACAATCGGAACTTTACAAAATCTTGAGGTACATCAAATGGATGTGAAACCTATATTTCTCAATGGAGATTTAGATTAAATAATCTATATGGAGCAACCTGAGGGTTTTTATGGTCAAGGAAAAAAAAGAAAGTCTGTAACTTAGTAAAGTCTTTATATGGTTTAAAGAAAGTATCAAAAAATGACATGAGAAATTTAACCACGCCATAATGGTAAATTGCTCTCAAATTAACGAATATGACAGATGTGTTTATATCAAAAGCATCGAAGATGACTATGTCATTTTTTGTTTTTTATGTTGATGACATGCTCATTGTTGGTAGTGATGATAAGATGATAAAAATTACCATGAAGATGTTGAACTCAAGTTTTGATGTGCAAGATATAGGACTAACCGATGTAATTTTAGGAATTAAAATCTTAAGATCTTCGAGTGGTATCATTTTTAGTCAATCACATTATGTGGATAAAATACTAGAAAACTTTAACAAGGATGATGTGGTATGTCTAGAACATCAATAGATATAAATATGCACCTATTTAAGAATAAATGAGAAAATGTTTCTCAACTGGAGTATTCTAGAGTGATAAGAAGTCTGATATACTCAGTGAGTTATACAAGACCAAACATTATATACTCAGTCAATAAACTTAGTAGGTACAGGAGTAATTCAAGATCTAATCACTGAAAATGAATTGTCAGAGTACTTAAATGCTTACGGTATGCTTATAGTTGTGGGATACATTGTACCAGATATCTAACTATCTGTGAAGTATACAGTGATGCAAACTAGATTTCTGATATGAAGGACTCAAAATCTACGAGTGGATATGTGTTCACACTATGAGATGTAGTTGTGCCATGGAAATCTTATAAGAAAACATGTATAGTCCAATCCATAATGGAATCTGAGTTCATTGCACTATATATGGTGAAGAGGCTGAGTGGCACAATTTCTTAAAAGATATTCCATCATGGTTGAAGCCTATGCTAGAAATTTGCATCCATTGATATAGTCAGTCTGCAATTGAAAGAGAACAGAGTAACATGTATAATTTTAAATATAGAAACATTCGTCGTACGCATCATACCATTATATAACTACTCTCAACGTGAATTATTTCTGTTAACTATGTGAAGTCAATAAATAACATTATGGATCAACTAATTAAAAGGTTAAATAGAGAGTTAGTTGATAAATCATCAAGGGAAATATGACTAAATCCAATGAAAGAGTATGTCGATATGATAGAAACTCAACCTAGATGACTGGAGATCCCAAGAACTATGTTCAATGGGATAACCTAACCATAAAGAGTTAGTTAGATCACTGTGGGATTATCCTCTTGACCATTCCTGTAATGAAATTGTGATACTCGTAGGGAACAAGCTATGCTTTTCATGGTTCTTATGCGTCAAAATTTGAGCGGAGTAATACGGGTTACTCCTTATTAAGAGATAACCTATATGAGAGAGAAGTGAGGTCACTTCTAAAGGGAATTGGTTGGCTCAATTCTTAGAAACTCTTACAGAGTCAGGCGTGTGTTCATGGGAAAAAAACATAGCAGTGATAATTGAATTGCACCAACAAAGATATCTATGTGAGGTATGTCATCACTTACATAAATGGCAAAGCAATTGAAATACATCGTGTCTACTGGTATTTCACAATTGAATTGTACCAACAAAGGTATCTATGTGAGGTATTTCACAAGGAAAGATCAAAAGGGTAAAACCTAGCCATTATATGTAGATATTCATCTCTTCATTCTAACACACCAATCTCAAACAATTTAATATACTCTCTCATTGATTTCTTCTCTAATTCTGAGTTTCTAGTGAAGTGTAGAGAAATGTAGACTTCCAGTGTGATAGAATTTAGTTTTTCATTGTGCACGATAGCAGCTCGTTCAGCTATTACATTCTGGAAGAGAGCGGTCTAACGATCTCAAGCACCCACCGGAGGGGGTGAATTTATTTTAAGAAGGTTATGTGATACACAGACCTCGATTCAGTTCGAAGATCCATAATTTCTCTACCATATTATTCGGTATCAAATTCATATTCCAGATTATAGTAATTTATAGTTTTTTATAATTTTGTAGTAATGTTTCAGATTACATGTACTGGCTTTAAAGTATATTATATGTATGAATATTGTATATAATATCTAACATGTTTCGTTTCTAATTTTCTAGGGCTAGCTCATGCCCCCTCGTTCATAACCCAACCGACTGTGAGATATTTTTATTTGTAATTTCTCTACTTTTTCGTAACTTCAGTCACAAGTAATTAAACGTTGTGATTAATCTTCATTCACAGGAAATTTGAAGTCTGTAATTTATTTCTCTGCTTTTTGGTTACTACTTAAAACTCCAGCGTAATGTTGCACTTTAGTACTTATCGAAATGTTAGTATTTTAGTGCTTGATATTCCTATTGGAATTGGCTAGCTCCATGTTTTCCTTTTTTTTTCTTCTGTTGGTTTGGATGGAAGATTGAGTCCTTTTATTCACTAGACTGGGCAAAAAAAATTTAACACTCGAGTCCTTCGTTAGTTACTATTGATTATTCCCTATTTTTGATTCGTTATAAATAAATTATTTTTATGAGTACGTTGTGTTTTCAAGGAAGTTCGTTGATGATGTAGTAGGAATGTTTGTTTTGCTTAGGATCGGGATTCTCTTCTATTTTATAAAATAAAAGAGAATCTAGTTCAATATCGATCGTCCATGAAATATAATTATGCTTCAATTTTGCGGCTGTTAGTTTATCAAATATAGTTATTTCTTTCTAAGATTACTTTACTATGGGCTACTATATTTAACACAACTTTCAACAAGAAAAGTCCAATTTTGTTGTCAGCTTTTTATCTCGTCAATCAATTTCATTAATGTAGGGGATTGTTGTAAAAATGAGAATTAATTGATAATCAATTAATTGCGAAACTACTAGCTGCTTTTAAATTACAACTATCATTTTCTAACTTTTTTCCTTTTCCTTTAAAATTTTTATCTTCTGTATATAATTCTTGACTAGGTATTGGGAATGGGTATTTACCATAATATTCATTTTTTCTTTGATGATTGAAGTATTCAAATCTCATTTAACTCCTCTATTCTATTGAATTTAGATGATTGTCCTGTTGTTTTTTTTTTGAGTTTTTAAATTCTTGAGGCTTGGATGGATTGTCTATCATTTTGATTAGGAGGAAAGTATTGTCCATATATATAATTTATAAATGAGATAAAAGGACCCTAAAGAATATAGAGATAATATCTTTGACAAGACATAATTTAGATTTTGTTAACATATGCAAAGAGAAGCATAATCAAAAGAATAATACTTCTCTTCTATCGCTGAGTTGGTACAATAAAAAATATCTTTGCTATTGACAAATAGAGGGTCCTTTGGTGTAAAATAAAAAAACTTCACATTTAATCTATTGGGCATGATAGCTCTGGAGTCTTGTTCTGCGCCTACAATTTGGACTTGAACTTTCAATCTCTGAGACAGAGTTGGGTCTGAAAGTTTAATATTAAAGTCCGGGGCAATAGTCAGAATGACAATGCCATTACTGAGGGTGGTGAGAATGGAGCCAATCAACGCATTACTGTAGGATGTGAAGGTGGTGTCTAGGAGAGCAATCTGAGCAGTAGCGACAATCCATTTTCTACCATGGAAGGTCAAGGCAAGTAGGACAACACCAACATGTAGGTGTGTGTAGCCTTGTGTCTGCCAACCATTAAGCAACTCTTGAGGGATCTCAAGAGTGACATATTGTTCTGCGGTGGTGGCTTGGAGACTACAGTGGTCTAATTTTGTGGTTTGCACAATTCCCTTCAGATGAGGTATGTGAGTAGATATCAAAGTTCTGATACTACGAAGAACTCAATTTGACCGATGATAAAGGCTGTATGGACTGAGAAGTGGTAATTCTGTTTCCCAAATTCTAACATCTTCAGGGAGATGATGGATTTCAATCAGGTTCTCAATCTTATTTGTAATAGTTCGATGCACAGAAGGAAGAAGATCTTGAGGAGACAAGGAAGAGGAAAGACGAACAGGTTCAAGGTTTGTGGAGTCATTCATTTTTCTCTGGGGCTCTCCTTACTGTCCTTTCTTATAATAGATTACCACGGGCTGTAAAAGTATGGCTCTGACACCAAGATGAGTATTCAGCTATAAGATTCTCAGCTGATTAGTCTAATGCATACTTTCAATATCCAGGTAATGCTCAACCATCCTCTTAGGAGCCGCTGTTAGGACCTATGAAAGTATTCATCAAACTAAAACAACTCAGAGTAGCATAGTAAAATATATTTCTCAGATCATAGTCTGATTCTTTTCTGATACATAGGATCCTTCTATTAAGAATAAGTGTAGAACATACTTGAATCTCGGCAGCCAGAAGTAAACTATTATAAGAGCAAGGTAGCAAGGAGAAGAAGAAGAACTTAGAAAGCCATGAGAGAAAAAACACTTGTATATTTTTATTCTGAAAACCTTCTGCCTACAATGAAAGGAAAACCCTTTTTATATAGAGATGGAGGGGGAATACATATAATTAGCAGCTACAGGCCTAAACAGTCTAAAGTAACGATAATTATAATCAAAAACAAAAACTAAAAGCAAATAGTCTAAAGTAATTACTTTTACAAATAGTCTAAAGTAACGATTATTACAAAAGACAAAAAGTTAAAAGATGACAGCAAAGATAAAGCTAGCATTATTACAATGCGACATAGACTAGTGGAAGACAAGTGGCAGCACTACCAACTTTTGGAAATAGGCTCATGATCAGACCCTAGGTTGGCATAGACTTCATCATACGGTGGGTCCTGAAAATATGTGTAGCTGAAGTCATCAAGATCGTGAGGTCCATCTGATTCAGATGGTGGCACAGGATGTTGGCTGAGCTTGGGGGAAAAATAGTCAGACTGGAATCGGGTGTCCAGCTGATAGGGATCTTGAGACTCAAATGGATATGGATCTGGAGGGTGAGAAGACGAAAAACCACTAAAGATGAATGAGCGTTGGTACTCATGTAAATCCGAGGAGGAAGCTCCTGAGAATGCTTGTGGGCTAGAAGGAAATGGCCCAAGAGGAAAACCATTGTAGTCCATGTCAGTGGGGATTCATTGAGATGTGTTAAGGTTCGACCCAATTGATCCATTAACCATTTTTCATATTTTGGCCAAGCAGGAGAGGACTGCCAGAAATTAACATAGTTACGCATGTACATGGTTCCATCAACATAATGATCTTGTTCACGGTGGATAGTGTAGAAATAAAAAAAGTATGTCTCTGTTTCCGAGGAACTGTCCATATATTGTATTCGGTGAGAATCTTGTGAAGTTGGCTTCGCCAGTATGACAGTGGAGCAAAAAGTTGAAGAAGAGTCACAAGGTGTGTATAGATATTAGCATCATCACAAATATATTGGTAAATAGGATATGGAGGAAATCCGATAGCACAGTAATGAAGGGCAGAAATAGTCCAAAGATACCAGAGGAGTTCTTCTGGTACGGCACCTTTAATGAGAGGGACTGTGGGTTAAGGGATGGTCATATCAAAAATGGTCTGGGAAAGGGTGTATTTGGGTTTTTACAAGTAATAGATAGAGCCAGTAAAATAGAGTTTTGTGACAAGATTGTTGATCATAGTGGGACTATCAGGTTTAAGACCTGGAGGGAAAATGGTAGCAGGCATGCTGATCGGCATAATGGGATTGGAATAAGGATCAGAAAGAGTAAGAATAAAGAGGGTCTGAGCAGAAGATGAGCTATTTTTCTGAGGTCGAGAGAGATAATCAGCAATGGTATTCTGATGTCCTTTGAGATGACGAACTGGGAATTTATAGCGTGAGAACCAGTCTTTCCACCTGAGAAATTGTTTATCGGGAAGAATTTTCCCTTTTGGATCAAGCATATTAGGGAATGACGTGTTGTCCATCTAGACAGTAAATTCATACGGGCTGAGATAAAAGATGAATTTTTCAATCTCTTTTTTGACTGCTAGGATCTCCTTATATGTTGCATGATAATGCTTCTCAGAGTCTTTAAATTATCCACTAGGATGCCCACAGTAAAAATGTTTGCCTTTATCTTCTTTAATGAGGATGCCCCCCCAAATGGTCATCATTGGCATCCGTTTGTAGGATACGTAATCATGTATCAGGAATCTTTAATGGATAAGGATTTTGGGCAAGGTCTTTAAGGGCTTGGATCGCCTTAGTCTCGGCAGGGCCCAAAGATGGGGGATTCTTTTTTAGAAGTTTGGACAAGTGGCTGGTGTAGGTGGCTACATGAGGGATGAAATATCTTAGATAATTAATGATGCCAAGGAACTTTTGGATTTGTTTGTCCGTTAAATCAGTATTTGAGAATTTGAGATAGTCGATGGCAATATGAGGACCTGGTTGGAATCTGCCATCTTCAAAGATCATACCCATAAATTCAATACGGGTAGCACCAATTTCTGCCTTCTTGGCGGAGAGAATAATCCCGTAATGTCTGATCAGATCAATAAACTGGGACAATAAGAGTTGATGAGAAGGTGAATCTTCAGAGAAGAGTAGAATGTCATCAATGTAAGCTAAGTCACTGTGCAAAATGAGCTCAAACATTTGGGTCATAGCCTTTTGGAAGAGTGAAGGTGCTACTTTCAGGCTTAATGGCATGACGGTCCACTGGTACTGGGCATTCGGTATACAGAAAGCAGTCTTATACCGGTCCTCAGGATGAAGGCTAACTGCCAAAACCCAGCTTTAAGGTCAAACTTGAAGAATATCTTGGCCCGTTTGAGATGGACGGATAAAGTATTGGGCTTTGGAAGAGAAAACTTATCATCTTGGAGAAACAGGTTGAGATGTTTATAGTCTATTACCAACCTCTTTTTTCCACGTTTGAGTTCAGCTCATTTTTCCACATAAAAGGCCTGACATGCCCAATCAGATTTCGTGGGCTCAATAAGACCCTGCTGAAGAAGAGATGCACATTCTTCTCGGGCCAACGCAAGATCATCGTGATTCATGTCAGGATGAGTGGCCTTGGTGAGATTGAGGTGTTCATTGCGTTTGAACGGAAGACGAATAAAGAATGCGGGATTTTTTTAGAGAGGGAAAGCATGGGAAAACTGGTCATGTCTATCAGCACAGTAAGGAAGAATCTAGTCACGGAGATAGGTATAAGCAGGAGGAACTTGTTGGAGTTCGAGGAGACTAGCAACATCCTTATCCATTAAAGATTCCTGATACATGATTACGTATCCTACAAACGGATGCCAATGATGACCATTTGGGGGGGCATCCTCATTAAAGAAGATAAGCACGGAAGAAACTTTTATACTAGATACCACTGGATAAAATCTGGAGTTTCTTGGTGCTGGAGGAAGCATCAAAACCAATTAATATATCTTTGCCTGGAAGATCACTGCCTAACATCTTAATCTAGAGAATGCACTTTGGGAAAAATTGAAGACCAATACGTCTATTTGTAATCCACTCAATTTTGAACAAACTGCCATTAGCAGTAGAGAAATATTGATTATAAGGAACCCAATTTTCAGAAGGTAGAAGGCATAGTTTCATGACTGTTCTGCAAGAGCTAGTATCTAAAAATTCAATGGCTGGAACAGCTTTGGCAAATTTATCTGCAAAAAGCCAGATTTCAATATATGGTTTAAATAAAACAACAGCCTTCTCTTTGGGAGGGTCATGTAAGACCCCAAGAGATCCCAAGCAAAAGATGGGAGTAGCATTATCTAATGTGTCAGAGTCTAAGGAGGTGGCGAACTCAGATGAACAGCTGGCCGCATCGAAGGAGTATGGCAAGACATATTGAGTGTCCTCATTGCAGTTAGCTTGTTCTTCCACAGCATATTTAATATCTTCATCGTCTTGGAGGAGAAGCACTGTTTGTAGATGTTGCAACATTTGAATATCTCTTTTGGTTTTATGAGGACAAGTTTTTGCAAAATATCTTTTTTGACCACAGATGTATCATTTATCTGACTTGCGGGAGGAAGGATGTCTTTTCTTAAAATATCGAAGAAAAGGCTTGGTATGAGAATGATGCCAGAAACCCTTTTTACGAGATGGAAATCGGTGGGGCTTTTCCTGTTTGTCCCGTCTGTGATCCTTGGAACATGAACAATCCTTTTGGGCACGGCATTTGATCTTGAGATAGGATTGGTACATGCCGATCGAAGTTTAGATTCCCCTTTGAGCATCCCTTTAAAAAAATTTTGTTGTTCACATAGTTTATCAAGGGTGGCCAATGCAAGCTGATAAATCTTACCAAGGGAAATGTCCGTCATATCATGGCGAAGGGCATTAATGGTCTTATGTAATTCAGGTTGCAATTCTTCAAGAAGAGAGGCAATGAAAGTGTGCCGGAGGTTGACATCATTAGCTCCATTCAGCATATAATACTTGTCGAACATACGTTGGTAATATTTTTGTAAATCACGGCGTTCCAACGAACAACATTTCATTTCAAAAAATTCGTAACGACTTCGTTTGTCAATGAGTTGGAAATCCCCAATGAATTCTTTATGTAACATTCCTAAAAGAGTGCCAGCATTAGGGCTACAGGCTGCAGTCAGCCATTGATAAGGACTAAGACTTTGAAACCATTATCTTAAAGTCCCTGTGAATCGAGATAAAAACTCAGAGAGGACATCTTCGAGGGCCACATCCGGTTTAGACAGTTGTAAGTCAATCCAAGCACCAAATTCATGAAGACGATCACGCCATTTATTTGGAGGAAGATCGTCAAAAGTAAACCAGGGGCTAGTCATTGGTTTATATATGTTCCTTGAGTCTTGGAAATGTATTGGAGGAGGAAGATCATCGACAGAGGGTTCTTCCTCATCAATATCACCAGGTTGGACCATGGTAATAGTAGAAATATCAACTTGGCATGCCTCGAAAGGAAGACTAGAGGTATCATCAGTTCTGGAGGTATCAGTTTCTGAAACTAAACTGGAGAGACTTTGTAACGTCTGGATTGTCGGAGCAAGATCCAGAGGAGCCTTTAATTATTGAGATGGAGAAGGAGGTCGGACTGGTAGAGTAGAGGGTTTCATCGTATAGGAAGTTGAGGCCAGGGGAGTGGGATGGATCTGAACACCAGGAGGGATCAAAGGAAGAGGAGCACGCTGCACTAGGGGAGCTGCGGTTGTCGACCTAGATTGACTGAGTTGCCTTAAAATGGGGTAAGACATTTTGAACAAATTATTATAGTCGGAGGCCTTTGGATAAGGCGTGGGAGAGGAGAGATACCTAAGAGTTTGACTGCTTATGGGATAGGAAGGATATGGATCATAAAGAGTTTAAGATTTCTCCTTAGCCATATCTGCCTCTATCCGGTTAATATCTTGTTGAATCTGGGAGAGTTCTTGTTCTTTTTCCTGAATTTTGGGCCTATGTAACCTTTTTCGGCCAGGTGTTTTGATTTCATATCTAAGGGCAGAGCTCTGGATGCTAACATGTCCCGAGGCTACTAAAGTTGGTCAAAGATTTGCCCGACTTGAGTGGATAGAGTGTCAGATTGCAGATGTAGGTTATCTAGTTTAGCATCAATCTTTGTGAGAGTTTGATTTTGACACACAGCATTTTTGGACTGCCAATTAAGCACCTCTTCAGCCGCAGGAAGAGACCTAGGTTCTCCTGTTGGAGTGATCTTGGTAATAATAGAGAAAGGTATGGTCGACACTTTCGTAATAGAGTTGGTGTGTCTGGTTAATGGTGGAAATCATGTTCGTATGATTCCATCATGGTAATGTAGGGAATGATACTAGGAACAAAATGGATTTGAAGCTCCGCTATTAGTTGCATGGATGGAAGAAGGTCTGTATGGCCAGTTTCTTGGAGCAACTCATATAGAGAAAGTTGTTGAGAAGATACTGATGACTGAGGGCCAACCCAGTGAGTGGTATTGCTCGAAGAACCATCTTGATCATTATCGCCATAGTGATGATGGGATGCCTGGGAGCGACAAGATAACTTGTTGGGCTTCTTACGGGTTGGAAGAGCCCTTTGATACCACGAGTCATCATCAGTATCTGTTTCATCCCAAATAGGCTCATCACAGTCGCAATCAGGGTCACATCTGTCTGGGGAAACATCCTAGATGAAATGTCCATTTACATGGGTCACATAACAAGGTTGAGCCGCATGATCAATCCAGGCTATAGGAGGACAGCTGCGCGAGGGCGTGTTAGCAGGAGTGATGGTCAAAAATACTTCCAGAAAACACAGGTCTGGAAGAACAAGGCTCTGTTGTGCCAGGTCTGGCAAAGATGGTCTTAATGGTCCCATCGGGGAGACGATGCACCTGAGGAGGGGTAGAAGTATGAACATCGCGTTGAATGGCATAAAACTAGCGTTAATAGTTATTGATCCATTCAAGAGGCATCACTTGCATGAGTTTGGCTTTGGATATATGCCGAGGGATCTGGATGATAGAAGTATTATCTGCCCTGTCAGAGACAGCAAAGAGGGCATCTTGAGTAGAATTGGGAAAATGAGGATCAAACGAGTGATTTTGGAGGCTATAAATGATCTGATGATGCAGGTTGGCCATGATAATGCTTCTCAGAGTCTTTAAATTGTCCACTAGTAAGCCCACAATAAAATTAGAATATCATCTAACATTTAATTCTATTTTATTGAATTTTGGGGTTAGGTTTTGCATGACTTAGGTACTTAGTGACCCTTGAGCATACGACCAGTAACCTCAACTGCACATGTGCACATCAGATTTGGCTTTAAGTATGTTTCTAGTATTATAATTTAATTATAATTGTGTATTCTGATGTTTGGTGGTCACTTAAAATTTACTTTATAGATTGCGGTAAGATATGTAAGGGATAGTACATAGTATAATTGCAGTTAAATAGAAAAATATGGTGGTGGTCGTAGTTAATTTCAGTTGTAATTAGTTCGTTTTGATATAGTTTTTATTCTTGTGCTATGGATAAAGATTGGGTGCATCTTAATAGGTATCAAATATCATTCAAGATCTTATAATAACTACAGAAATATACACTTTATGTTTGAACTTGATAGAGTTACAAATAAGTATAAGCTGGTAGGAGTTCAAAGTGTTATCAAGATGGCCGAAAGATAGATATATTATCCAGAAAAATTAATGTCCTTGCAAAGATTGTCAAAATCTAAGTCATCAACATAGTGATATTGTGTATCATTTAATTATAAGTAGAATCGATCTTCTATAAAAGAGTTGATATCATCATAGAGAACAAATGAAAAATGATAAATATGAATTAAATAATGATATAGAATTCTTTGACACGTATGGATGACCTTTTGTAGTTAATTTATAGACCAATCAAGTAGAATTGGTCAATAAGAATGTTTGCAATCAAGACTTTTCTAGTGTCATCATTCTTGAAGGACGTCCAATTACATTAAGTGAACCAAATTTAGGAAGTTGTATCACTGTACATTAAAACCTTGAACTATTATGTTTTAGAATAAATTTATATTTGATATTTGCATCAGGGTATATTTGAATGAGTTGATGTAATCTAATTAAGTTCTTGGGAGAAATACAAGTTTACTTTGGAAGAAACATTTAGAGATGTTGGTCATGATCGGTGTTAAGATATAGCCTGACAAATTTGTTTTTGTCAATTTCTTTACTAGATTGGTTTTAAATCTCCTATGAGTAATGAGTATGACAAGCTAAGATGGCTAGTACATGGTCCTAAAAAGGATGCCCTAACCTACAATGGTTTGCCATTAATGGCCAATGATTTCATGTGACAAAGTTGAAGAGGTAACATAAAATAATTGTCTCAATTGAAACAACCATGGGTGATAACAGAGATCATTTTGTTGGTGTACTTTTTGTATTTCAACATCCAATCTTCAAGTAGGATTAGGAAATTGTCTTTAACGGGGTTAGGATTGAATATTGTTTTATCCTTGTTAACTTATATCAATGACAAAATCAATTTGTAAGAGAGCCATTTATATTAGCAACACAACCCAAACAAGTATTTTATTCTAAACAAAATCAATTTGGTATGTTGGCTAAAGACACCATCTAGATGTTTTATTGAGATGGAAACATATGACGAAAATGAGGATATGGCTAGTGTCGCAACGTGCATGCGATGCAGAACGGCGATTGAAAAATCATTTTTGAAAAAAAAAAATTCGGAGTCGCCACCAATCATTTTAGGAAGTGATTGGTCACCCAATTTTAAAATCAAATATTTTGGTCTGCGAAAATTTAAAATTGGTTCGGGAGACATTTGCGTGTGGCGAATGTATTAGCACCCCACAACGTCCATTATGAAAAATGGTTACCAAATTTAATCAAATACTATCCAAATTTTTTTTTTAAAATAATGTTATAGAAATTCAATTTTCAATGTCCCATTTGATACACTTTGCATCATAAAAATGAGCAAATAAATGACATTCAACGAGTGGTACAAAGACGATTAAAAAATTATTTTTATTTTCTTTTTTAAATCAAAGTGTTATTGGAGTTACTCTCGGTATCCTAAAAATAACTCCTCACCTCGGTAGTTCGAGAAATTTGATATCCTAAAAATTCTAAAGTCCGTCATCGGATTTTTTTTAGTGAAAACTAAATAAAGAAATTAACAAAATTTAAATCAAATTTTTATGATTTTAATTTACGAGTGTCCATTCTGATGGTAAAAGAATGAAATAATAATCACATACAACCGTGACATATGACAATAATACATAAATAAATAATAAGAGATAACAACTAAAAAGAAAAAGAAAGAATAATGGAAAGGAATGTTAGAGATAACAAATATGTATGATAAATTAAAAAAATGTCGAGTGAAAATAATGAAACAAGATGTGAAATAATTAAAAAAAACATATAAAAATAAATTAAAACAAACTAATAATATGTACTAAAAAAATAGAAAAATAAACAAACACAAAAAAATAAAAAAAAATGCAAACAACAACAAAAAAAACTTAAAAAAACAAAAAATTAAAATACAGAAAAAAAGAATTTTTTTACAGAGGGTGATGTCACCCTCTGTCCTTTTTTAATTTTTGTTTTTCTTTAAACATATGTATATATAATTATTTAGTAAATAAATTAATAATAAATTTTTTATGTGTAAAATAAAATAATCTATAAAAAATGCTTAATTTCATACATAATTGGCATGAGTATGCTATTTTTTTACTACATAGTCTATTAATTATCATTTACATTTCTTCACCCAATGTTAATCAAATAGCAAAAGAATGATCATGGATGATAACTAATTTAAACATGTGTCACTAAAAATAAATAAATAATTTTGTTTGGGATATAAATATACCATTTTTATTTTGGACTACTTAGTTCATTAATCACCATTTTTTCTTTCTTCCTTCATTGCTAGAAATGATTATAGATGGTAACTAGTTTAAACAAGTGTCATTAAAAAAATCAATATAACTTTCAAAATAAAATAATTTTTGTTTGGAATATATATACCATTTTTTATTTTGGACTACTTACTTCACTAATTACCATTTTTCCTTTCATTCTTCATTGCTAGGAATGGTCATAGATGGTAACTAGTTCAAATAAGTGTCACAAAAATGATGGTAAAAGATTAAAAAGAAAAGAAAAGAAGACTTATAAGAACATAAAAAATCAAAGATTAAATATTTGCATAATCTTGTATAGAGGTTTTACTCTCTATTTTATGCATTTTTATGTATGAGAAATTATCATAGAAGATCTTTTCATCAAATGTACACTTTCAACCCTTTAAAGAGTTGATTCACATTGAGTTAATTTTACACCCCTCAAAAGCTTTATCCTCATTCTCATTGATTGAGTTGATGACAAAAAAAATCACATTATAAAATTTGTAGAGAAATAAACAATACATGAAAATAAAACTTAAGATTAAGAGTAGGAGAAATGATAAAGAATGAGCAAACAAACTCATATATGAAAAATGAAACAAAGAAATATTAAATACATGAGTATGAAGAAGAGAGATGATTAATATGAATGAACAAGATATATTGTAAGCTAAAATGCAAGAGATTTGAACTACCTTAATAAAAAGAAAAGGAGAAGATGGAAGAAGAATAGAAATGAAAACTCTCATTCTTTCTCTTTTTCACTATTTTCTCAAGACCTCTCTTTCCCTCTCTAAAATCCCTTCTCTTTCTCACTCTCCTTTCAAATGAAGACCTCCCCTCTATTTATATGCAACCTTAAGGCTTCAACTTTTAATTTTAGTCTTTTTGTTCCTTTTTTTAAATTTTTAGTCATTGGACAAATCTTTTTATTTTTAGGCATTGGTCTATTTTTCAAATCATACACATAGTCTTAGACTAGTATATGGGTAAAAAAATAAATTTGTATTTTTAAAATATTGGAACGGATAAAATACAGTATCTACAGCTGCCCCCCCTTTGTTTACACTTCTAAACTTAGAAGGTGTACAAATGTGTAGATAAGTATTTTGATCGAGAAAAAACTATATAGATAAGGGGAATAGAAACCTCAACTTATTCGGGTTCTATGAAATGATGGAACTTATGAAATGGACCTGGATAGACACAGGCTTCGACCGTCATAAAGTCGGGTTCGATTTAACCTAAGATAAAGAAAGGACGTGGACCTAGATAGACGCAGGCTTCAACATCGACTCGATGCGTGTTTGATTTAACCATATTAATTGAAATAGACCAAGCGCTGAAACTAGCTTCAACCGCGACAAATTCGGTTCGATTTAACCAATGATAAAGAAAGGGCGTGGACCTGGATAGACGCAGGCTTTGACCTCGACTCGATGCGAGTTCGATTTAATCATATTAATTGAAATGGTCCAGGCGCTGACACCAGGCTTTGACCCCGACAAAGTCGTGTTCGATTTAACCGAGATATTTGAAAGGAAACGAACCTGGATAGACGCAGGCTTCGACCTCGACTCAATTCAGGTTCGATTTAACTAAAGTTGTTGAAATGATATTTGATCTGATTTTTTCAAGTTCCATATGGTACAAAGAGCTAGACTAATGCAGGCTCTAAATGTTGAAAAGTCATGTATGGATTTTGAAAGAATATCTTTAAATGATTCATGCACTTGAATTGCATTAAAACAAATCAATATGATGCATGTCTACGCGTTGTAATTATTGAATATAAATGCAAAGTAGTGATTTTGAGTGCATGCATGATTAGAAACATTTGTAAGAAAATTATTTGATGATTTTTTTAGAGTTGACTAATGTCACCATATCCTTCACCCTTCAAATCAATCACTTGGACTAAGGTTATGGACTCGGAATGAAGTATCCAGCATACTTTCAAGAAAATAATGCATCCTTATTCATTGGTTTATGCACCAGTATTCGGCTTCACGTCGATGATGAACAAAAGTGAATAATTTCTCCACATTTTGCTTCTTTTTTGTACTTTAACTGCAATCCTCCAATCGTACTTTAGCCTTCGTTATGTGCATACCGACTTTCTCGTGGTGACTTTTTAGATTTCACCTCACACTTAGACATCCTTTCTTAGTTCCTATTCTTTTTTTTTAATTAGCTTTCACCTAACCAAGTTTATATTTCTGAGTTATTTCAAAAGTAATTAATGATATCTTAGAATTGAGAGGAATAAGAAATAACGGAAATAAAGAGAAGATGAAGTATATGTATTTGTCAACTGAGAAAGAAAAAAAAGGCTCTTCATTGATGATGAATAATGTTTACAAACGATGATTTGGAAAAAGAAAAAAATATGGATGAATAATTTCTCCAGTATTCGAGACAGCTCTTTTTTTTTAAAAATAATTTTTTTGCCTAACTTCGTTTTTCCCATACTTAGAGCAGTCAAACAAAGCACTTCTTGACTGTATCGGGATTAACTGTATGCGGTAAATTATCTCCATCCATGTTGGTTAGCATGAGAGCTTCTCCAGAGAAAGCCTTCTTGACATTGAAAAGTCCTTCGTAATTTAGGGTCCACTTCCCCCGGTGATCATTTTGATATAGGAGTATCTTTTTCAACACCAAGTCTCCTTCTCGGAAACATCGGGGACGCAATTTTTTGTCATATGCGTGCATCATTTTTATTTGATATAATTTCCCTCTACATAATGCAGTCAATCTTTTTTCCTCGATGAAATTCAATTGCTCATATCATGTTTGTACTCACTCTGCTTCTTCTAATTTAACTTCCATTAAGACTCTGAGGGAGGGAATTTCCACCTCAATTGGAAGGACCGCTTTCATGCCATATACCAAAGAGAATGGCGTCGCCCCAGTTGATGTTCGGACTGATGTGAGGCACTCATGTAGTGCAAACAGGAGTATCTCATGTCAATCCTTATAAACCTCTGTCATCTTCTCTATGATCCTTTTTATGTTCTTATTGGCTACTTCCACTGCTCCATTCATTTTCGGACGATAAGGAGATGAATTATGAATGCTTAATTTTGAATTGCTCATATAATTCTTTCATCATCTTTTTATTTAAATTTGTCCCATTATCTGTGATGATCCTTAAAGGTAGACTATATCGACAAATTATTTCCTTTTTAATGAACTTAACAACCGCACTTCTTGTTACACTTGAATAAGAACTTGCCTCCACCCATTTGGTAAAATAATCTATAGAGACAAAAATGAAATGATGCCCGTCAGAGGCTTTTGGTGTGATGGGACCAATGACGTCTATGCCCCACATAGAGAACGTCCAAGGCGCAGCCATGACATGTAAAGGTAATGTGGGTACGTGAATTTTATTCACATAAATTTGATACTTATCACATTTCTTGGCGTACTTGATGCAGTCAGATTCTAGAGTTAACCAATAATATCATGCTCTCAAGAGAAAGTTCTTCGTGAACTTTCTCTATGATTTGATTCGCTTCATTTGCATCAACACATCTTAAGAGAACTATATCATGATTTCTTTTGTAGAGTATTTCACCATTCAAGAAGAAACCTATGGACAATCTTCTAATAGTGCGTTTATCATTCTCAGAAGCTTTGGATGGATATTCCCCATTATTTATATACTGCTTGATGTCGTAGTACCATGGTCTTGTGTCTGGCTCTTCTTTAATACTCATACAGTGAGCAGGAAAATCTCGCTTCTCAATATTTATGGGTTGCACTTCTTCCTTGAAGTCTGCGGCGAATATGGATGCTAGAGTTGCTAGTGCATCTGCAATTTGATTATTCTCTCTGCGTATATTGTCAAATGTGATCACTTCAAAAGTTCGGCTTAACTTAGTTACATGTTTGTTGTAAGGTACCAACTTGGAGTCTCTAGCTTCCTATTCCCCGTTTAGTTGTCGTATCACCAATAATGAATCTTCGTACACTCGAAACTTCCTTATCTTCATATCATAAGCTGCTTGAATTCCCATGGAACATGTCTCATATTCTACCACATTGTTTGTGCAGTCAAAGCATAGTTTTGCCGTGAATGGAAAAAATAGTCTCTTAGGAGATATGAGGATTTCCCCAATTCCATGTCCTACATCATTAGATGCGCCATCAAATAACATTGTCCACAATTCTAGATCCATAGATTCTCCTTCATTTTTTAATATGACTGATATGTTCTCATCTGAAAAATCAAATTTCTTAGGCTCGTAATCTTGCACTGGTTGATCTGCCAGATAATCAGCAAGTACACTTTCTTTTATTGACTTTCTCGTGACATAGACAATATCATATTCCGTGAGCGACATTTGCCATTTAACAATTCACCCAGAAAGTGATAGCTTTTCAAAGATATACTTGATTGGATCCATATTTGAAATTAACCAAGTGGTGTGGTATAATATATATTGTCTAAGCCGATGAGCAACCTAGGCTAATGCACAACACGTTTTCTCCAACATCGAATAATTAGCTTCATAGTTTGTGAACCTTTTGCTTAAATAGTATATTGCTTGTTCTTTCCTTCCAGAGGCATTGTGTGGACCAAGTACACAACCCATGGATTTTCCTGTTACTATAAGATACAAAATGAGTGGACGCCCTGAAGTTGGAGGAACAAGTATAGGCGGATTTTGTAAGTATTGCTTAATATTCTCAAAAGCAATTTCACAATCATCATTCCATCCTTCTATATCACTTTTATGGAGAAGTTTAAAGATAGGTTCATAAGTTACAATTAGCTGTGAGATGAACCGGGCTATGTAATTTAATCTCCCCAAGAAACCTCTAACTTCCTTTTGAGTTTGAGGTAGTGTCAAATCAATGATGGCTCGAACCTTGTCAAGGTCAAATTTTATTCCTTCCTTGCTCACCACAAAACCAAGTAGTTTCCCTGAAGATGCTGCGAATGTACACTTTGTCGGGTTAAGCTTTAACTGAAACTTTCTCAACCGTTCAAATAGTTTTCGAAGCGTGACCATATGATCTTCCCCTTGACGAGATTTGGCAATCATATCATCAACGTAAACTTCAATTTCTTTATGCATCATATCATGAAACAGTGTTACTATTGCCCGTTGGTAAGTCGCTCTTGCATTCTTTAGACCAAATGGCATGACCCACAAAGTTATAAAATTCATCTTTTCACGGTCTTCAGTAGCCATTTTGATTTGGTTATACCCCGAAAAATCATCCATGAAAGAGAAGGTTGAATGTCCTGCAGTGTTATCTACTAAGACATCGATATCGGGTGATGAAAAATTATCCTTGGGGCTTGCCCAATTTATGTTAGCAACCCATTCAGGGTATTTTGCTACTTCTAAAAAACCCGCATCTACTTTTTTTTTAACTTCTTCTTTGATTTGGACCAGTATGTCTGGTTTCATTTTCTGTAACTTTTGTCGCATTTGTTTAATTTCGGGCATAAGTGACAAATGATGAACTACGATATCAGTGTCTAGACCTGGCATTTCTTGGTAATACCATGCAAATACGTCAATATACTCTTTGAGTAAGTCAATTAATTCTCGCCGGCTTTGGCTTGTCATAGAAGTGCCGATTTGGACTTCTTTCATCTCTCACTCCACTCCCAAATTTATTACCTCCGTTGACTCTTGATATGGTTGAGTTATTTTTTCATCCTCTTCTACCATTCTTAACATTTCCGGAGATGGTTCAAAATTATCCGCGTCACCTTCATCTGAATCTACGCTAAGAATGAGATTGTCAAAGTTATTGCTTATGCTCATGTTTTTAAAATCACCGTTCTCAAACCTGAATCAGATTATTGGATGAAAGGAAGACGAGAAAATAAAATAAACAATGCATGAGTATGAACAACATTTCAAAAATGAAAAAAAGTAGACATAAAAGGAAGAACAAAAAGAACTGGAATTGTATTTATCATTAGCCAAAAGAAGACGAAACAAGTTTTTAGATTTTCTTTCAAAGAGATGACATGAAATAGATGAGAACATAGGCCCATAACAACGAAATTCCTAAGGCGTTAGGTAGAATCATTAGAATTTTGGCGTGAACACATTACTCTTGAAAATTCCTGAGAAGCACTGATAGCTCGGTGACTCTTTTGAGAAACCAAGTCCTTTGTACTTTCACTTGATGATTTTCCCAAGATTGCGGATATTGAAAGTTAGGCGATATCATCTTCAAGGTCGTACTACTATACTATAACCGGTTCTTCGAAGGAAATTCTCCCACTTCTAAATGATTTAGAAATATGGGGTATGATTGCCATAACCATGTCGAATTCCCTATTTTCGAGCCTAGCAATCCTCTTTTCTTTCTTTTGAGCTTCCACTCTCCTTCTACCAGCCTTGGTCGGTCTATATCCAAGCCCAAACCTTTGTTCATTCTTGTCCCACTCGATTAACTTATTTATATCTTGATGCTTACCCCCAAGTCCTTTGCCTAGCATGTATCCCCTTTTATCATCAACTTTGTCACCATCTGAGATGCTTTTGATAGGCTTGATTTTGGAGTGAGTTTCCCACTAGCAATAAATGTGGTGTTCGCAATCTCAAATTAACGAAATGAGCACTCCAATGCTTCTTCTGTCGCCTCAACATACGGCATGATAACCGGGTTGTATACCAATAAATCATCTTCCCTATATATACAAATGAGTTTATGATCCATTATAAATTTCATCTTTTGATGTAATGAAGACGATACTGCCCCGGTAGCGTGAATCCATGGTCGACCTAAAAGAAAACTGTATGCTGGATTTATGTCCATCACTTGGAAAATAATATTAAATAGGCATAACTCGATTTGAATTTATTTCTCTATGTCTCCAACTACTCCTCTTCGACTACCATTGAATGCTCTTACTATCATCATGCTCGGTCCCATATGTGTGCATCCACAGGGAGCTTTGCTAGTGTAGATCTTGGCATTACATTTAGAGACGAGCCGGTATCAATCAATACTTTTGCAAGAACATAATCCCTACATTTCATGGATATATGTAGAGCTCTGGTGTGTCCAGTACCATCGACAGGGATTTCATCATCTGTGAAAGTGATGAATTTGGTGCGGTAATATTTTCCACAATTCCACTCAATTTCTCCACCGTAATGTCATGATAGACATATGCTTGATTCAAAACCTTCAATAATGCTTGGCAATGTGGTTCACAATTTAGAAAGAGTGACAGTAAAGATATACGAGCAGGTAAGTGATTAAGTTGTTCTATCACCTTATACTCGCTTTGCTTGATGAGCTTCAAAAATTCACATACTTCTTCTTCTGACACTTCTCTTTCTTTCTCCATAGCTCTTATTATATCTGGGTCTATCACTTAGCCGCCATGCATTTCTCCTTGGAATTCATGACCATTGTCACCTTCTTTGGCTTTCCCTTTCCTTTGCCTTCCAAACTCATCGCTTTTATCCGTTTTCAAAACTTCTGGCGTGTAGCATCTTTCACTCCTCGTCATCCCACCTACTCCCAAAATATTAGTTATGGGGAGATCGAGGTTAGACGGATTTAGCGCTTGAGTTTTGTCATTACCGCTTGTAAGACCTCATATCCGTACGTCCATGGTACTACTCTTGAATCGTTGTAAGCGAACGCACCCGGTATTTGGATGGTGATAGGCATCGTAGAATAAGACGTAATGGTGTGAGTTGACTTTTCCTCGTAATGTATTGTGGGAGGTTTTGGGATATAGGACGACACTTCAACATTAACTTCAGATGATTCTTTAGTTATCATGAAGACTAAAGAGTCATATATATGTATATATAATTTTTTTTGTCATCAACTTAATTTTACATATATATGTATATATAATTATTTAGTAAATAAATTAATAATAAATTTTTATGTGTAAAATAAAATAATCTATAAAAAAACTTAATTTTATACATAATTGACATGAGCATGCTGTTTTTTTTACTCATAGACTATTAATTACCATTTTTTATTTCTTTACTCAATACTAATCAAATAGCAAAAGAATGATCATGGATGGTAACTTATTTAAACAAGTGTCACTAAAAATAAATAAATAATTTTGTTTGGAATATAAATATAACATTTTTTATTTTGGACTACTTAGTTCACTAATTACCATTTTTCTTTTATTCTTTCATTGTTAGATTATGGATGGTAACTAGTTTAAACAAGTGTCGCTAAAACAATCAATAAAACTTTCAAAATAAAATAATTTTTGTTTGGGATATAAATATACCATTTTTTATTTTGGATTACTTAGTTCACTAATTACCATTTTTCTTTTCTTCCTTCAATGCTAGGAATGATCATAAATGGTAACTCGTTCAAACAAGTGTCACAAAAATGATGGTCAAAAATTAAAAAGAAAAGAAGAGAAGAGAAGACTTATAAGAACATAAAAAAATCAAAGCTTAAATATTTGAATAATCTTGTATAGAGATTTTACTCTCTATTTTATACATATTTATGTATGAGAAATTATCATAGGAGATTTTTTCATTAAATGTACACTTTCAACCCATTAAAGGGTTGAATACACATTGAGTTAATTTTACACCCCTCAAAAGCTTTATCCTCATTCTTATTAATTGAGTTGATGACAAAAAAAATCTCATTATAAAACTTGTAGAGAAATAAACAATACATAAAATAAAACTTAAGATTAAGAGTAGGAGAAATGATAAAGAATGAGCAAACAAATTTATATATGAAAAATGAAATAAAGAAATATAAAATACATGAGTATGAAGAAGAGAGATGATTAATAAGAATGAACAAGATATATTGCAAGCTAAAATGCAAGAGATTTGAACTAGCTTAATAAAAAAATGAGAATATGGAAGATGAATAGAAATGAAAAGTCTCATTCTTTCTCTTTTTCACTATTTTCTCAAGACGTCTCTTTCTCTCTCTAAAATTCCTTCTCTTTCTCACTCTCCAAATCTCTCATTTCAAGTGAAGATCTCCCCTCTATTTATAGGTAAACTTAAGACTTCACTTTTTAATTTTAGTCTTTTTGTTCTTTTTTTAGTTCTTGGATAAATCTTCTTATTTTTAGGTATTGAACTATTTTTCAAATCATACACATGATCTTAGATTAGTATATGGACAAAAATTAATTTTATATTTTTAAATTTAGACCGGACAAAATACGGTATCTACAGTTTATAGCCACAAAGTTAATTTCGTGACTAAAAATGTCCTTTGGCGACCAACATTTTTGTTGGTCGTCAAAAACCTGATATTTTACACAGAAAATGAAATGGGAGGGGCATAAAAAATTTTACCCACTGCCAAGCATTAAAGGACTAAGAAACCAAAACGAGTCTGCAAAATTACATTTAAAAAATCGATGGGTTCGCTTTTCTACAGCCTCATTACAAAAGGAGCAGCTATTGTCAATTTTCATACCATTTTTCACTAAATTAGATTTGCAGGCAATAAAACTATTTAAACACCTCTAGATAAAATCTTTCAGTTCAGGGGAAATTTATGACACCAAATATCAGCCCAAATCTCCTTATTCCTACCTTCACTGCTCATTTCTCCCCTTTATAATTACCAAGTATCTCGTTTCTTAGTAGTTTCATAGCAAGGTCATAGCCCGTCTTAACAGAATAAACACCATTTATGCTACAATGCCACCCGAAGAGGTCTTCACTCCCATATCTACTGAAATGGATGCATTTGATAGCCTCAACATCCACGGGAAGGAAAAAATCTGTAATTTATTGACATCCCAGCCTGACCCATCTTCTGAGAGAAGGTCCCTAACAAAATAGACTCCTACCTTTTAGGCGAAATAAATCTAAATTTCCAAGGACGGGGAATCCAAGCATCCTCCTAACGTTTTATCGAACTACCACTATCTACAAACCGTCTCAGCGCATAATAGAGGAGTTTCCTGCCTTCTAAGAGACTTCTCCAATCTCAAGATGGATGAGAACCAATGGAAGCCTCCAAAAAGTCACAATTCCTAAAATTCTTATTCTTTAGAAATTTAAAGAGTAAAGTATTAGGATTAACAACAAAATTCCAGCACTGTTTTGCAAGTAGAGCAAGTTTAAAGGCAGATAAGTCCTTAAAGCCTAAGCCTCCTTCCATTTTATTCCTAATTAACTTCTCCCACGAAGCCCAATGGATACCTAACTTGAAGGCCGTAGAGTTCCACCGGTAACTTGCGAAGTGAGTGCATATTTTCTTACAAGTAGAAATAGGTACCTTGAAGCAAGACATGGTGTAGTTTGGAATTGAAAAGGCTACTGCTTTAATTAGAATCTCCCTCCCTGCTGGTGAAAGCAATTTTTCAGCCCAACACATGACTTTTTGCAGGACTCTTTCCATAATCTGATTAAAAATAACCTTTTGGAGAGCCTAAAATCAGCTTCAATGCCCCAATATTTCTTGAGAGATGTGGACAGATTCAGCCCAAAATATAGGTGGCTAGAGTGCTCGTAGCAATGTCAGAGCTGAAAACAATGAGGCTCTTTTGATAATTCACCATGTGACCATAAGCTCTCCCATAAACCTTCAAAATATCAAAAATAGCCTTAAGTTCAGAATCCTTTGCCTTACAGAAAAAGGGAATCGTCGGTGGAAAAAAGATGAGAAATAGAAAGCCCCTCTTAAAAGAATCTGAAGCCCGAGATGAGCCTACTCTCACTGGCCTTAGAGAGTTATTTAGAAAGCACTTCAACACAAATTAAAAATAAAAAGTGAGATAGGGGTTGCCCTGTCTAGTGTCCTGACTGGGTTTAAAAGTTTTACTATATACTCAGTTCATATCAATGCAGAAAGATACGTAAGAGATGCAAGTAAAGACCCGATTTCACCATTTGGAGGAAAATCCCAAACTCTTCATTGCTTGGATAAGAAAACTCCATTCAATTCTATCATAAGTTTTCGCTACATCAATTTTAATCGCTGCCTCTCCTACCATCCTTCTTTTTTAAAACGAAAAACATGCATAATTTTATGGGCTATCAGAATGTTATCCGTAATATTATAACTTGAGATAAAATGCACTTTGATTATCTCCGATAAATTTCCCCATAAATCCCTTCAGAAGATTGGTGAGAATCTTGGATATTATCTTATATGTTACATTACACAAGCTAATGGGTCTAAATTGAGACAAGTTCTTGAGGTTACGCTCCTTTGCGATAAGAATAATGGTGGTATAATTTAAATCGGGGAAAAAATTATATTGGAAGAAACTAAATACCAATGAAAAAACATCATCACGTACTCTCATAATATTGCATAAAAAATGCCAACGTAAATCCATCCGGCCCAGAAACCTTATTGGGGTGCATGTCTCGGATTGTACCCATAATCTCCTATTCAGTTACATCTTTGTTCAACATCTCCACATCTATTGTTTCCAGCATATGAGAGAGAGCATTAAGGGCGGCTTCAATGGAACTAGGGGATGGGTTAGAAGACTTGAAGAGAGCTTGAACTTCCTGTCCTCATCAATGGTATCCAGCAGGATTGGTAAGTGATCTAATCCATGAGCTTTTAGATGGAAAAGCCTTGCATTCGGATATAAATCAAGCCAACTATAACGGGCTAAACATCTATCCAATCTCTCTTTCCGTAGAGGCTCCTTGGTTTACACCTCCCTGATTCTCCAATGAACACATTAGATCATTGAAATCCCCCATCACTACTGATGCCTCTTGACAAGAGTCTATATGACCTGAAAGAATCTCTAATTGAGACTACCAAACCATGTCTATAGTGCTTCAAATAAACCACAAACGAACTCCAAAAGGAAGCTCTAGTAACATCAAATACACTAGTTTCTAGATAGAACTCCGCATATTTAATTAGAGTGGCCATCAAATCATCTACCCAAAAAATAACAAGTCCTCATTTAGATCCAGTTGGATCCACCGTAACACAACTCGATGCACCGAGCTTATGCTTCAAATTACTCACCATTTCAGCTATAACTTTTGTTTCTAGCAGAAAAATAAAATCCTGAGAATGAGTTTTAGAACGCATTCTCGATGAGCTAACTGTCAGGGGGCTCCCCACACCCTGACAGTTCAATAACGTAGCTTTCATGGCGTACCTTGGAGCCGCTTAGGGCCAGCTTCCTCTACCCTTTTAGCAACACCTTCATGAACATCCCCATCTCCTTGCTCTTTTTCATCTTCTAGAAGTTTTCTAATGTCTGAAGATCGTCATCTAATATCCCTCCTTCTTCCGTTTAAAACTAGGAAGGATGAAGTCTTGGTTGACCCAAACTTGTGTAGGCGGCCCATTCTGAGAATTGGAGTTAACCTACACATAATTAATTGGAGAGTTGGACTAGTCACGTGGGGTTATTTTTCTTTTTAACTTCTTAAGGGCCTTTTCTTTTTCTTGGAATTCAATGATAGTTGGGCCCAAACCAAATGGCTCATCCAGGCTTTCTTTATCTTTAGTGAAAGTCTTAAGCTTAGAATCTAGTAATCCTCCCTCATATTCACTTGTTCCCTTAACCTTCACACCCACCAGCCTAAAGAGGTCCAATTTACCCACATTCTTTTGGCTCGTCTTCTCCCTTAAAGAAACAAATACTTTAACAACAGAAGCTCCTGCCATGCTTGAGATATCCATTGAGATATTCCCCACCAACTCCTCAGATTTAGTCCCATCACACCTAATATTATCACTTAATACATCTCCTTGAATATAGGCTTCAGGAATGGTCTCTCCTAGATTAGGTGAAGAAACTCATCTCTCATTGGCAGATCCCTGCAAATATGGAGAAAGGGTATGGCTATCCAAAAAAGGGCCAGACTTTGTTGAAGAATGCATGACAGTCGCAGACGAGTCCCGATTGGATTTTTTCGGCCATCTTCCTCTACTCCGTCTAGAGCTTCTAGCAGAACCTCTCCCCATTCCTCTCCATGGATGATCACTGCCAACTTCCGTAATCCTGCCAATAAAGGCTCTAAGACTATCTCTATACTCCTCCTTTCTTGATCTTCCATCTCCAACAAGTTTGCGGGTTGAGTTGTTCCCAGGACACTCTCCTCTCTGATGAAAAATTCTTCCACATATGTTACAAAGTCTGGGAAGCCGTTCATATTTGAAGAAATACCAAAACTTCCTTCCATCAAAATTGACAGACGGCCCCCTCAACAAAGGCTTAGAAATGTTAACTTCCACTTTGAACCTTATAAAATGATTATGTTCAAATCCATATTTCGAGTAACTCTCTTCTGATTCAATAACCCTTCCTACCTTGTCGCCTATTGACTCTCCCACTTTCTTCCCTTTGCACTCAAGAGCGAGCTCATGGTGTAAACATTAAATGTTATGTTTTAGTGGGTTTTTTCAATTAGAAGTTACAATTTAGATGTTATAATTTAGAAGTTACAATTTAGAAGTTACAATTTAGAAGTTAGTGGAAACATAAAAGGTCAAGAGTCTTTATAGATGAAAGGTTTGTAGATAAAAGGTCAAGGGGTGATAGATTTAATTTTTTTTCAGTTTTTTTGGCAAGAGTAGAGTCTATATAAAGGCCTTGTTGAGTTCATTGGAAAACACAACTTAGAGGAATACAAAAGTTAAATATTTCAAGTGAGTTTTTAGTTTACTAGTGAGTTTTTCAGTTTACAAATTGGTATCAGAGCCAATGACGAATGTGACGGGTCAAATGCCGCTACCACGACTAACAAAGGCGAACTATGAGAACTAAAGTATTCAAATAAAATCTCTTCTCGGCTCTCAAGATGCATGGGAGGTGGTCGAAGAAGGTTTCGAAGAACCAACAAATACCACGGGATATACAGCGGCTCAAAACAAGGCGTTGAAAGAGGCGCGAGCGAAGGATAAGACAGCGTTATACATGTTGTTCTGAGCCGTTGATGAGTCGGGCTTTGAGAAGATTGCCGGTGCAACTACTTGAAAAGAAGCATGGGAAATTTTAGCAAAAGTGTTCAAAGGAGCCGACCGAGTCAAGCAAGTGCGTCTCCAAACTCTTCGTGGTGAGTTGGAGAGCATGAAGATGAAGGAGTCGGAAAGTGTATCCGACTACATCACACCTGTAAAAGCCATGGTGAACCAACTCAATCGTAATGGCGAAGCGTTAACCGATGCGCGAGTTGTGGAAAAGATTTTAAGATCATTAACCGACAATTTTGAGAATGTTGTGTGCGCAATAGAAGAATCAAAGGACCTTACAACGCTCACAGTCGATGAGCTTGCCGGTTCTCTCGAGGCACACGAACAACGTAAGAAGAAAAAAAAGGAGGAGACACTCGAGCAAGCACTTCAAACCAAGGCGTCAATCAAAGACGAAAAGGTATTCTATTCTCAAAATTTCTGAGGTAGAGGTCATGGTCGTGAGGACGCGGTCGATGAAGAGGCTGCCGGTCGAACTATTCCAACATCGAGTGCTACAAGTGTTACGAGTATGGTCACTATGCGAAGGATTGTAACTCCGACAAATGTTATAATTATGGTAACGTGGGGCATTTTGCAAAAGATTGTCGAGCCGATAAAAAGGTGGAAGAAACAACCAACCTAGTCTTGGAAGACGAAAATGAAGGCCTTCTCTTGATGGCTCAAAATGAAGTCAACATCAACAATGACACTCTGTGGTACCTCAACTCGGGGGCAAGCAACCATATGTGCGGTCACGAGTACCTATTCAAAGAGATGTAAAAGATTGATGATGGTCATGTGTCATTTGGAGATGCATCAAAGGTCGAGGTCAAAGGTCGAGGTACGATTTGTTACTTATAAAAGGATGGCTTAATAGGGTCAATCCAAGATGTTTATTACGTACCAGACCTCAAGACCAAGATTTTGAGTATGGGGCAACTCACGGAGAAAGGTTACTCGATACTTTTAAAAGACCGAGTACTACACTTGAAGAACAAGCAAGGGCGTCTAGTTGCTCTAGTCGAGATGGGAAGAAATTGGATGTACAAACTAAATTTGAGAAGCGTGCGAGAAAAGTGTTTGCAAGTCAACGTAGAAGACAATGCGTCGATGTGGCATCTGCACTTTGGTCACCTACATCAAGGTGATCTAAAAGAGTTAGCAAAGAAGAACATGGTGCACGGGCTGCCGGACATGGACAATGAGGGCAGATTTTGTGAAGAATGTGTGCTTGGCAAGCAAGCGAGAACCTCGTTTCAAAAGAAGGCAGAATATCGAGCTAAACATACTCTCGAGTTGATTCATACCGACGTATGTGGCCCAATCGCCCCTGAATCTTTCAGTGGTAAAAGGTACTTCATTACCTTTATCGATGATTTCTCACGGAAAACTTGGGTTTATTTTCTGAAAGAAAAATACGAGGCATTCGAGGTGTTCAAAAAGTTCAAAGTGATGGTGGAGAAGGCAGCTGGTAGACACATCAAAGCCGTACGATCCGATAGAGGTGGCGAGTATACTTCGACGGCTTTCATGGAGTATTGCGAGGAGCAAGGCATAAGGAGATTTCTAACCGCACCATACTCTCCTCAACAAAACGGTGTGGCCGAGAGGAAGAACCGGACTATTCTCGACATGGTTCGATCAATGCTCAAGAGCAAGAAGATGCCGAAGGAATTCTGGGCAGAAGCCGTGCAATGTTCCATCTATGTACAAAATCGATGTCCACATGTGAAGTTAGATGATCAAACACCACAAGAGGCATGGAGCGGACAAAAGCCGACAGTTTCTCATCTCAAAGTATTCGGTAGTGTGGCTTATGCACACGTACCGGATCAACGAAGAATGAAGCTCGAAGACAAAAGCAAAAGGTATATTTTTATTGGGTATGATGAGAAGACAAAAGGGTACAAGCTACTCGACCCGATAAGCAAGAAGGTGATGGTGAGTCGTGATGTGCGAGTAAATGAAGCAAGCGAGTGGGACTGGAACAATTCGACGGAGGTTATCATCGACGTTGGAGAATCATCAGTCATTGCACCAACAAGTATACCAACAAACTCTGAAACTACCGATGATGAAGATGAACCACAACAACCAAAAATGCGAAGTTTGCAAGATTTGTATGATGCGACAAATGAGGTACACCTTGTATGTCTTTTGGCAGATGCTGAAAATATCAGCTTTGAAGAGGCGGTGCGAGACAAGAAGTGGCAAACTGCCATGAACGAGGAGATTAAGGCGATTGACCGCAACAACACATGGGAGCTAGCAGAATTGCCGAAAGGCAGTCAGCCTATTGGTGTGAAGTGGGTGTTCAAGAAAAAGATGAATGCTCAAGGTGAGATAGAACGGTACAAGGCGAGACTTGTTGCGAAGGGATACAAGCAAAAGATAGGAATCGACTATGACGAGGTGTTTGCTCCTGTTGCAAGAATGGAGACAATCCGATTACTCATTTCACAAGCTGCTCAATTCAAATGGCAAATATTTCAAATGGATGTCAAGTCGGCATTCTTGAATGGTGTGCTCGAAGAAGATGTCTACATCGAACAACCACCCGGGTTCATGAAAATCGGAGAAGAGAAGAAGGTGCTAAAATTGAAGAAGGCGCTTTACGGGTTGAAGCAAGCACCGCGAGCATGGAATACACGTATCGATACATATTTCAAGGAGAACGGGTTCAAGCAATGTCCCTACGAGCATGCCCTTTACGCAAAGAAGAATGGAGGTAACGTGTTATTTGTTGCTCTTTATGTCGATGACCTCATTTTTATGGGAAACAATGATGAGATGATAGAAGAGTTTAAGGGTACAATGACACGGGAATTTGAGATGACAGATTTGGGCTTGATGAAGTTTTTCCTTGGTTTGGAGGTTAGACAAGTAGAGACGGGTATTTTTGTATCACAGGAGACATATGCAAAAGAGATTTTGAAGAAGTACAAGATGGCAAATTGCAACCCGGTATCAACACCAATGGAACCAGGTGCAAAACTCTCGAAGTTCGATGGAGGAGAACTTGTCGATGCGAGTAGATACCGGAGTTTGGTAGGAAGCCTTCGCTATCTCACATGCACAAGGCCGGATCTTTCATTAAGTGTCGGTATTATAAGTCGGTTCATGGAGGAGCCGGTTTATTCACATTGGAAGGCGGTGAAGCGAATCCTACGGTACATCCAAGGAACGGTGTCACTCGGGTTGTTCTACTCGAAAGCAGAAGATTACAAGTTGGTTGGCTACTCCGACAGCGATTGGTGCGGAGACATAGACGATCGGAAAAGTACATCGGGATATGTGTTCTTTATGGGAGATATTGCATTTACTTGGCTTTCAAAGAAGCAACCGATCTTGACGCTCTCGACATGTGAAGCTGAATATGTGGCAGCATCTTGGTGTGTATGTCATGCGATATAGCTTAGAAATTTGTTGAGCAAGATGGAGCTAAAGCAACTAGCTGCAACCGTGATTCAAGTTGACAACAAATCAGCAATTGAGTTGGCAAAGAATCCAGTGAACCATGAAAGAAGCAAACACATTGACGTTCGTTTTCACTTTATCTGAAATCATGTGAAGGAAGGAAGTGTGGAATTGGTGCATGTGGCAAGTCAGGATCAAGTTGCGGATATCTTCACAAAACCGCTACCGAAAGTACTTCTCGACAAATGCAAGAAAATGATTGGCATGACGGATGGTAGAAGCATTTAAGTTTATGGGGGAGTTTTGTTGAATAAACATTAAATGTTATGTTTTAGTGGGTTTTTTCAATTAGAAGTTACAATTTAGAAGTTAGTGGAAACATAAAAGGTCAAGAATCTTTGTAGATGAAAGGTTTGTAGATGAAAGGCCAAGGGGTGATAGATTTAATTATTTTTCAGTTTTTTTGGCAAGAGTATAGTCTATATAAAGGCCTTGTTGAGTTCATTGGAAAACACAACTTAGAGGAATACAAAAGTTAAATATTTTAAGTGAGTTTTTAGTTTACTAGTGAGTTTTTAGTTTACAGATGGATCTGAAGCCAAAAACCATTCATGAAAAATTCTTCACAATTCAGTGTCATGCCTGGTTGCCATCTTTTTTAACTACAAACAGATTCCCTTCAAATAGCCATTGTCTGTTCTCAATAACGAAGCTTAATTCCCTATTTTCTTTGAAAAAAATATGAAACACGTTGTTCCCAACCTCAACGAAGCGAACTTCAGACTCCACGCTCCAAGCCTTTGACAAAGCTCTTCTAAGTGTGAAGAAGTCATACCTTCTATCCGAGAATAATCTTCCAAGAATGCTCAGCCTACTAGCTTCAACATTTCTCTAAGAAGCCTCCCTAGGAATCCCCACTTCACATATTTCCTCCTCCATTAAATTGCACCAATCAAGGTGGTCGGCCAAGTCTTGGTCGATACCTTCTCTACTTGGATGTCCTAGTACTGCTTCTTCCATTCTGGAAACCGTAGCTAAGAGAGACAACTACTCTTGCTAAGAGAGGCAACTATGATTGGACAATAATTGTTTGCTCTTTTGATTGATAAGATGTTTCTGCTCGCGTATGATACTAGCTATAAGACTTGAAAATTGAAGAATTTTATTATGGTTTCACTTGCTTATTTTGTTCTATATCCATTTGGCAAGCTTACGTAATAAGATTACCATTGGCCCGCTATAAAAAATTGCACATAAACTCGATCTTTTTGAAAGAATGGAAGGAAAGCTCGCTAACGTGGGACATAGCTTCTCTGTTGAAATATATATTTGTTAAAATAAATGTTTTTTGCACTACTACAAAAAGGGGGTTAGACGACATTATTATAACCCTATATTGATGGTTGATTGACTGTCATCTACCAGGCTGTTATCTTTAGGTATTTAAAAAAACATCATTATAAGGATATACAATGACGGGAAATTCCTGTCATCGTAGGTACCACGAAAAGTAGATAGATGATGGGGAATCCCCGTCATCTTAGCAACCACAAAAAGCATATGGATGACGGGGATTGCCCGTCATCTAAAGTTACTCAACATAGACTTTAGATAATTTGAATCACCATCATCTTAGTTGCCTCCAAAAGAACATAGATGACGACTGATCCCTGTCATCTTAAGTGCCAACAAAAGTATATATGACAGGTTCATCGTCATCTTAGGTACCGCATAAAGCAAATAGATGATGAGGAATCACCGTCATCTAAAGTTCAAGAAAAGAAAAAAAGTTTTTATTTAATTAAATTTTCGCAGCTATATAATATTTGTCCCAAATGGTTCCTAACAATAATATAATCATGCAATCCCAGATGGTCCCAGCCAATAATATAAATCATAAATCCTCTAGATACTTCCGTTAACAATATATGACATTGATCCTAGATAGTTCCCTACCGATAATTTAAATCATAAAATTAACCAATAACATACATACTAATCACATCTCATCATAATATATTGTCCAAAAACTATAAGAAATTTCATCATGAGAAATAAGTTTCATTATTGAAAAACTGCTAATTGATAAAATACCAAGTGTTAGTTGTATATTCAGAAACCATAAAACGTTTATAGGATAGATTTATGATGGTAGCCCCAAAACTGCATTCCCTCATAGATAGAAAGGCGTATGATGATAGACTTCATATATCCTATAAAGTAAGAGATAGATGAGAAAGAGATTATCAGTTCAACAATCTCACAATGGATAACGGATCCGAACTAAAAGATAACTATGCCAAAAGAAAACACCATCTCATGGAAAGATAAACAAAACTAAAAAAACATGTCATCGAAAGGTAAAAACTACCTTCCCATGACACAATTTACACACGAATAATCTTTACCTAACAATTATAAACATTTATAATGAACAAAGATCAAACAGAACTACTATTAAATAGATTATATAAAAGTGTTTTTTTAAAAAGTCATAGATAGGCAAAACAAATGCTTTTCCATGACAACTTAATGAATTCAACTTTCACGTAAAATGAAGCTTCTAAATTTAAAGAAACAAGCAACTATAAATTCAATTCAATCTACGTAATTCTATCTTACGTAAGAAAAATATATATTTAAGACAATGAACTAAGATTTGAATGCTCGAAATTGATCCTAACAAAGTTAAATGAATGAAGAGCTAATAACAAAGTGAAATGACAAAGGGAATAATAACAAAGTAAAATGGACAGATATGCAGTATGAGTTTTCATCATCATGGTGCAAATCTAGCAATACTACCTAGATTAGTAACCACATAAGTTATCACTTGCATAATTTATCTTTGACATTATTAGAATCCGAACAACTCTCTCAAGCCCATTCAAAATGAAGTAACTGCAAAACAACAACATGAATTAGCTAAGCTTGGGTTCTAATAATAGAGGCTTTATGAAATAGTATGAAGTTCCCTCAAAAGCCTTCTATTCCCTCAAAAGTAGAATTTAGAACTACATTCTTTTAGAATTATGATAAACGAAATTCATCTAGCCAATTTATTAGGTTGGTGGCCTAAACAGGTAAAAAAATAACAATATTAAGTTTTCTGGACTTCAAATTTAAATCTATAGCATCACTATTGATGGTACATGGCATATTGCTCATTAAAATTCACTAAAAAAAAAAAGGTTAATCTACACAAGATCTGAAAATTAAAGTTCTCACTGTAGCTTTAGAATTATGAGTTAGAACGCAGAGAACATCTAATAACTCCCCAAGATTATGAGGAGGAATATTGGTGGCCATGCCAACCTGAAGCAATAATCATATATTAGGATAAGAAACACATAATGGACAATGTAGAACGCCTTACAGTCATTTTGAAGCAAAATAGGGAAGAAGATCAAGAAAGAGAAAATATTAAGGAAGAAAATTAGATGGAATCACCGCAATCCCAGAAACTAAAGAGGGATAGTTGTGGGTGATAAAGACATGAAGAGAATTAACTGTATTAAGAGAATCAAAGTTATAATCTTTAGGATAATTAACTATTCGACATTATCCTTTCATATCTATGAAGAGTTCACTATGAAGAGTTCACTGAAGAGCTAATCTTTAGGTTTTCCCTTAAATCATGCTTATGTTGCTCAAATTCAGCTAAAAGCAATATCTTCAGATTCACATGTATGGACACATATGGTTACTTCCTATGCTGACATAATGCCAAAAACAAACTTATTGTTCTTCCAAGAATAAATGTAATCGTAGTACCTAGTGTAGAATCAATGTAGTCAACAATAAATCCTAAAGGTAGCCCAAATAGATACCCACCTCTAAGATGGAATGCACATCAACAATGGTAAGCCAAGGTAATTTCTCTCCAATCCAAATATTAGCTTATCAATTTGGTACATCATGCAAGTATGACATAGTATAATAACCTTCATAGGGTATTTTTAGAGCAATGACTTTTTCTCAATTCGACTAACATTCACATCTTTCCAAATTTATGAAGCACCATTAAATGTATATTACTTCATAACATTAAGATAAAAGCTGTAATACAGAACAATTAATGAAGGCAGAGACTTCTAACAAGGGCATAGCCCCAAAAAAACACATTTTCTACAAGGACACACAAGGTTACTTCATGTACCGAAGCTTAAGGTCCGTAAATCAAAACCATAAACCATAAATTAAAAACAAGGGGAAAGGCTTCAAGGGAAATCAAAACCCTAAATCTATCTGAAAACGATTACGGAGAGAGATGGACATTATGGTGACTGTGAGCTTCTTCTAGCGACGACGAGTTGCCGATTAAGAGGCTGGGGAACGATTGAGAATCTCCCCTTCACGTTCTTAGGTAGAGGCTAGCTACCTCAAGGTCGCGGTTTTGATTTCTACGTCTGGCTTGATACCTCATTGTCGCGGTTTTGGTTTATTCATTTGACTTGAAGACGATGACCTTCTTCTTCGTCGCATGACTTGGGCTTCTCAGTCAAAACATAGAGAAAGACTATATCTTCTAGATCTAAAAATGTGAGACTATATTTTTCAGATAAAAAACGTAAAAGAAAGAGGGAGAGAGAAACCCTAATCTCTAAGGAGTCCCTGTCCTCTTTCTTAGATCTGAAATGAAACAAATGATTTATGATTAAGGAATATGGAATATGGTTAAAAGGCAAGACATTTTTATAAATAGAGAAAATTTATAGGTAATATGTCAATAAAAAAAATCACTAGCGCCTCTTTCTTTGACCGACCAAAAAAAATGTCAATAAGGAAATCACTATCATAATAGATAAATGATCGCTGATAGTTTATTAAATAACTGTCATCTTATCTCAAAAAGTTAAAAATCTTCCATCACCGCCTCTTTTCCTTTGACAGAATTTACATAGCTGTCATTATAGTATATATGTGGGTGTCATCTAAGGCCAAATTTGTAGTAGTGTTGGTACTTATTATATGTTTTTTAGATGACTATACAAGTAGAGAATTAGAAAAGACTTGTTAATACTTTGAAATGTACTTTCTAATATAATGATGTGTAAAAATTTGAATAATTAGATAATATTGTTATTTAGAGAACTCTTTTTTGTTTTAGTTTATTTTATGACTTTTTATAAAGACGTTGAATTGTAAGTTTAAAACATCATCTCTTTATAGCCGGTAAAAAACGCTATGCAAAATGCTTGCTTTTTTATAGCTTACACATGAACAACATTTACCAAAATGTTGTAAATGATATTTTATAACATTTCTTACCCGCTACTAAATGTCTCTTTTATAGCTTGCCAAAATGTATGCCTAGTCTTTTACGGTAAGCAAAAAATGCTATAAAAAATGCTGGACGTTTTGGACAGCATTTATCAAAATGCTACAGAT
This sequence comes from Datisca glomerata, assembly GCA_003255025.1. Taxonomy (NCBI): domain Eukaryota; kingdom Viridiplantae; phylum Streptophyta; class Magnoliopsida; order Cucurbitales; family Datiscaceae; genus Datisca; species Datisca glomerata. The sequence continues at coordinate 434,710 of QANY01009329.1, forward strand.
TATAATTTATAGTGTTTGTTGCCCGCTATAAAACACCAATCTGTTATTATAATATAATTTTAAGAAAGTTATATAAATATATTAGTATTGAATAGGATTCATAACTTTATAAATAAAACAGGACACGTTAATATATCTCAAATCAAACTCGAGGATCATGAATAGGATCTGGTCCTCTTGGTGAAACCCTTTTCTGAGAAACTGTAGCATCTACGGAGAACTTCTGAGTATGATAAGTCAGAGTAGCTGATCCAAAACCCAACTTTTTAAAAACATAATTGCTACCACCACCAACATCTCTCCCTTTCACATTATCCTGGTGAAGAAAACGTGCTTACGAGCTCATACTAAACCAACCAAGCAACATGATAATCAAGAAAAAAATCGACCTCTGAGTAATAGTTGCCATTGAAAATACAAAAATTAGGAAACGATTAAACCATTTGACTTTTAAAACTTTTGCAATATGAAAGTCAAAAGTAATGAACAATTTTTTTCTTCTTTCATCTCTTATATAAATTAACAAATACTCAGTTATTGTAAACTAAAAAACTCACTAGTAAACTAAAAATTCACTTGAAATATTTAACTTTTGTATTTCTTTAAGTTGTGTTTTCCAATGAACTCAACAAGACCTTTAGATAGACTCTACTCTTGCCAAAAAACTGAAAAATAATTAAATCTATCACCCCTTAGCCTTTCATCTACAAAGACTCTTGACCTTTTATGTTTCCACTAACTTCTAAATTGTAACTTCTAATTGAAAAAACCCACTAAAACATAACATTTAATGTTTATTCAACAAAACTCTCCCATAAACTTAAATGCTTCTACCATCCGTCATGCCAATCATTTTCTTGCATTTGTCGAGAAGTACTTTCGGTAGCGGTTTTGTGAAGATATCCGCAACTTGATCCTGACTTGCCACATGCACCAATTCCACACTTCCTTCCTTCACATGATTTCGGATAAAGTAAAAATGAACGTCAATGTGTTTGCTTCTTTCATGGTTCACTGGATTCTTTGCCAACTCAATTGCTGATTTGTTGTCAACTTGAATCACGGTTGCAGCTAGTTGCTTTAGCTCCATCTTGCTCAACAAATTTCTAAGCCATATCGCATGACATACACACCAAGATGCTGCCACATATTCAGCTTCACACGTCGAGAGCGTCACGATCGGTTGCTTCTTTGAAAGCCAAGTAAATGCAGTATCTCCCATAAAGAACACATATCCCGATGTACTTTTCCGATCGTCTATGTCTCCGCACCAATCACTGTCGGAGTAGCCAACCAACTTGTAATCTTCTGCTTTCGAGTAGAACAACCCGAGTGACACCGTTCCTTGGATGTACCGTAGGATTCGCTTCACCGCCTTCCAATGTGAATAAACCGGCTCCTCCATGAACCGACTTATAATACCGACACTTAATGAAAGATCCGGCCTTGTGCATGTGAGATAGCGAAGGCTTCCTACCAAACTCCGGTATCTACTCGCATCGACACGTTCTCCTCCATCGAACTTCGAGAGTTTTGCACCTGGTTCCATTGGTGTTGATACCGGGTTGCAATTTGCCATCTTGTACTTCTTCAAAATCTCTTTTGCATATGTCTCCTGTGATACAAAAATACCCGTCTCTACTTGTCTAACCTCCAAACCAAGGAAAAACTTCATCAAGCCCAAATCTGTCATCTCAAATTCCCGTGTCATTGTACCCTTAAACTCTTCTATCATCTCATCATTGTTTCCCATAAAAATGAGGTCATCGACATAAAGAGCAACAAATAACACGTTACCTCCATTCTTCTTTGCGTAAAGGGCATGCTCGTAGGGACATTGCTTGAACCCGTTCTCCTTGAAATATGTATCGATACGTGTATTCCATGCCCGCGGTGCTTGCTTCAACCCGTAAAGCGCCTTCTTCAATTTTAGCACCTTCTTCTCTTCTCCGATTTTCATGAACCCGGGTGGTTGTTCGATGTAGACATCTTCTTCGAGCACACCATTCAAGAATGCCGACTTGACATCCATTTGAAATATTTGCCATTTGAATTGAGCAGCTTGTGAAATGAGTAATCGGATTGTCTCCATTCTTGCAACAGGAGCAAACACCTCGTCATAGTCGATTCCTATCTTTTGCTTGTATCCCTTCGCAACAAGTCTCGCCTTGTACCGTTCTATCTCACCTTGAGCATTCATCTTTTTCTTGAACACCCACTTCACACCAATAGGCTGACTGCCTTTCGGCAATTCTGCTAGCTCCCATGTGTTGTTGCGGTCAATCGCCTTAATCTCCTCGTTCATGGCAGTTTGCCACTTCTTGTCTCGCACCGCCTCTTCAAAGCTGATATTTTCAGCATCTGCCAAAAGACATACAAGGTGTACCTCATTTGTCGCATCATACAAATCTTGCAAACTTCGCATTTTTGGTTGTTGTGGTTCATCTTCATCATCGGTAGTTTCAGAGTTTGTTGGTATACTTGTTGGTGCAATGACTGATGATTCTCCAACGTCGATGATAACCTCCGTCGAATTGTTCCAGTCCCACTCGCTTGCTTCATTTACTCGCACATCACGACTCACCATCACCTTCTTGCTTATCGGGTCGAGTAGCTTGTACCCTTTTGTCTTCTCATCATACCCAATAAAAATATACCTTTTGCTTTTGTCTTCGAGCTTCATTCTTCGTTGATCCGGTACGTGTGCATAAGCCACACTACCGAATACTTTGAGATGAGAAACTGTCGGCTTTTGTCCGCTCCATGCCTCTTGTGGTGTTTGATCATCTAACTTCACATGTGGACATCGATTTTGTACATAGATGGAACATTGCACGGCTTCTGCCCAGAATTCCTTCGGCATCTTCTTGCTCTTGAGCATTGATCGAACCATGTCGAGAATAGTCCGGTTCTTCCTCTCGGCCACACCGTTTTGTTGAGGAGAGTATGGTGCGGTTAGAAATCTCCTTATGCCTTGCTCCTCGCAATACTCCATGAAAGCCGTCGAAGTATACTCGCCACCTCTATCGGATCGTACGGCTTTGATGTGTCTACCAGCTGCCTTCTCCACCATCACTTTGAACTTTTTGAACACCTCGAATGCCTCGGATTTTTCTTTCAGAAAATAAACCCAAGTTTTCCGTGAGAAATCATCGATAAAGGTAATGAAGTACCTTTTACCACTGAAAGATTCAGGGGCGATTGGGCCACATATGTCGGTATGAATCAACTCGAGAGTATGTTTAGCTCGATATTCTGCCTTCTTTTGAAACGAGGTTCTCGCTTGCTTGCCAAGCACACATTCTTCACAAAATTTGCCCTCATAGTCCATGTCCGGCAGCCCGTGCACCATGTTCTTCTTTGCTAACTCTTTTAGACCACCTTGATGTAGGTGACCAAAGCGGAGATGCCACAGCGACGCCTTGTCTTCTACGTTGACTCGCAAACACTTTTCTCGCACGCTTCTCAAATTCAGTTTGTACATCCGATTTCTTCCCATCTCGACTAGAGCAACCAGACGCCCTTGCTTGTCCTTCAAGTGTAGTACTCGGTCTTTTAAAAGTATCGAGTAACCTTTCTCCGTGAGTTGCCCCATACTCAAAATGTTGGTCTTGAGGTCTGGTACGTAATAAACATCTTGGATTGACCCTATTAAGCCATCCTTTTGTAAGTAACAAACCGTACCTCGGCCTTTGACCTCCACCTTTGATGCATCTCCAAATGACACATGACCATCTTCAATCTTTTGCATCTCTTTGAATAGGTACTCGTGACCGCACATATGGTTGCTTGCCCCCGAGTCGAGGTACCACAGAGTGTCATTGTTGATGTTGACTTCATTTTGAGCCATCAAGAGAAGGCCTTCATTTTCGTCTTCCAAGACTAGGTTGGTTGTTTCTTCCACCTTTTTATCGGCTCGACAATCTTTTGCAAAATGCCCCACGTTACCACAATTATAACATTTGTCGGAGTTGCAATCCTTCGCATAGTGACCATACTTGTAACACTTGTAGCACTCGATGTTGGAATAGTTCGACCGGCCGCCTCTTCCTCGACCGCGTCCTCTTCCACGCCAATTTGGTTGGCTCGACTGTCCCTTCTCCTTATAGTACCTCTCATGACTGCTGCCTTGACCACCGCGACCATTTTCACGACTTCCACGGCCACGCCCTCTACCTCAGAAATTTTGAGAATAGAATACCTTTTCGTCTTTGATTGACGCCTTGGTTTGAAGTGCTTGCTCGAGTGTCTCCTCCTTTTTTTTCTTCTTACGTTGTTCGTGTGCCTCGAGAGAACCGGCAAGCTCGTCGACTGTGAGCGTCGCAAGGTCCTTTGATTCTTCTATTGCGCACACAACATTCTCAAAATTGTCGGTTAATGATCTCAAAATCTTTTCCACAACTTGCGCATCGGTTAACGCTTCGCCATTACGAATGAGTTGGTTCACCACGGCTTGTACACGCGTGATGTAGTCAGATACACTTTCCGACTCCTTCATCTTCATGCTCTCCAACTCGCCACGAAGAGTTTGGAGACGCACTTGCTTGACTCGGTCGGCTCCTTTGAACACTTTTGCTAAAATGTCCCACGCTTCTTTTGAAGTAGTTGCACCGGCAATCTTCTCAAAGCCCGACTCATCAACGGCTCGGAACAACATGTATAACGCCGTCTTATCCTTCGCTCGCGCCTCTTTCAACGCCTTGTTTTGAGCCGCCGTATATCCCGTGGTATTTGTTGGTTCTTCGAAACCTTCTTCGACCACCTCCCATGCATCTTGAGAGCCGAGAAGAGCTTTCATTTGAATACTCCAGTTCTTGTAGTTTGCCTTCGTTAGTCGTGGTAGCGGCATTTGACTCGTCACATTCGTCATTGGCTCTGATACCAATTTGTAAAGTAAAAAACTCACTAGTAAACTAAAAACTCACTTGAAATATTTAACTTTTGTATTCCTCTAAGTTGTGTTTTCCAATGAACTCAACAAGACCTTTATATAGACTCTATTCTTGTCAAAAAAACTGAAAAATAATTAAATCTATCACCCCTTGGCCTTTCATCTACAAACCTTTCATCTACAAAGACTCTTGACCTTTTATGTTTCCACTAACTTCTAAATTGTAACTTCTAAATTGTAACTTCTAAATTATAACTTTTAATTGAAAAAACCCACTAAAATATAATATTTAATGTTTATTCAACAGTTATAGTAATCTATATTAATTACACAATATATAAATCAACATTTCTTACTAGCTATGGTAAGAAAATAATTTATTATCAGTTATGGTAAGTAATATTTAAATAGGATATTTCTTACCAAATTAAGTCTAAGGAGACTTAACAGTTTTCAGTACGTACAATTATTTTTTTCACTCTTTTTTTTTATTTTATTCATAACCTTTTAGTTAAGCTATTGCATTGATTATTAATTATATGCTTCAATTTACCAAAGTACTTTGTTTTTATAAGAAAAGATTATATTTATGAGCTAGTACCGAATCTCATATCACATATAGAAAAAGTCTTATTATGATTAATTAAACTAACAGTAACAAACCTTGATCTTTAATCTACAAAGAGAGGGGATCTTGGAGTAACATATGGTTGATAAATTAATCCATACATTATTTTCACAACCCCCACAATGCCCATCAACTTACATGTGGTCCATGGCTATTATTCATTGCTTTCCATACAATAAACAAACGTATGCTTTACTAATACAAACATTTAAATTAACAATCCAATAGTCTAATTTGAACATTCACATTAATTGTTTTGTAGAATCCATTCACTACTTACGGTGGAAAAAAACTATTAATTAAACATGCATATATGGTACATCAATTTTGCTATCAAATTTTTACGGTACATGTGCATGCGCATAGTTACCAAATTTGGGGATGGTAAAAATATTGAGTGCTATTTAGTAAGTATTCTACAAGTATCAAACGGTCAAACACTTGATAAAAATTTGATCAATAATACATTATATGTAGTCATTTAGATACATGTATTAAACGTATATTATATGTTTCAATTTATAAAAAATTTGACATAAAAAATAAGGATTATAAACATATAATAATTAAAAAATATAACATTTATATGTCAAAACACAAAAGAATCACTCATTATAATGAAAAATGATTAAACAACTTTATTAATCAGATAATTACAAATCATTGATTATCTAAAATACAAAAAAAGTAGAGTTGATATATACATTTTGTACTTAATTGAAAACAATTTAGAATAAATAAATATTAATATATTATTTTACTTTATCCAATTTAAAATTAACTATATTCATAGTTTTAAAATAATAAAAATTCTATTACTATACTTTAATAAAATATTTGTCATTGAAAATGATTGAAAACTAAAAAGTCGTTGGATGGAGAGGTCAGGTCTCTAGCATCCTATCTTATGTAAAAATTATTTCTATCTTTTCATTATCCTCTCGTCCAGTTGCTCAATGTTGCTATGGTTGCTATGGTTGGTTATGTTCTGTAATCAACTACCTTGAGCAAGTAGCTACTGTTGGTTTAGAGCAAGCAAGGAAAGGTAAGAATAGATTAGATCAATCAAGACAGGTAGCTAGGTAGTTAGTTGATCCTATCCAAAATTACTTGATTCTTTGATTTTTTTTTATCTCAACACTGGCATTTTGCCAAAGGTGAATTATTTTTATTTACTTGTCTTCACTGAGATTCGTACTGTCAAATGGGTATTGGGAGTCTTGAAATGTCTCATAGGCCCATTGTGGATGGACGTGACCCTTTAATTTATTTTTATCCTTCAATTGCTTAGGGAAATTAGCCTTGGATGATTGGCCTTTCTGGATATTTGGTTCAATTGGGTGATCTAACTCTACATATGATTCAGAGTAAGAATTATTATCTTCTAAAAGGAGAAGTACTTTTTGGATTAATTCTTGCTTCAATTTGGACTTTAGCTTTATGGTCTTTGATTTACCCGTTGAAGAGGGTTTGGATTCTTTGGATGAGTTTAAATTGGATGGTTTTATTTATGGAGTTAAGTTAATAGGCTCATTAATTTTTAATGGAGTTTGAGTAAAATAATTTGCTAGTCTCATATTAGAATGGGACGTTGTAAGTTCATGATTGATGGATGCAACAATTTTTTAGGTATTCAATTTATCCCACCATTTAACATAATATTTTCTGGTGAGGATTCCATCTTCAATTGAGTATTTATTTGTAAAACAGAATAATTGGGGCAAAGAAACCTCAATTGATGAGGGATTGTATGTTTTCAAAAATAAATCAAAACTTTGTTGAAATTCAATTAGAAATATTTCTAAGACAAAACCATGAATGGACTACCATCTTAAGAACCAATTTGGAAAATTAATTTTGAAATTCTTTTCAAAATTTAAAATCCATGATTGGGAAAATAATGATAATGTCTTTTATTTAAAAGAATTTTGGAACCTGAAGGATGGACTTTCCATTCTTTCATGGTTATGATTTTGAGAATACAGAAGGAATGATAGAGGATTCTTCCTTCAATATTTTTTATTGGACTAATATTAATAGATTTAGTTGCTAAGAGAATGTTTCTATAGAAACTGAGATTTTTATCTCTGTGGCTAGGGACAAAGTGGAATTCTGGGAGAAAATGCGCTTTTGCTATTTTAGCAGGATCTTTCAAATGAACAAATGATGGCTCAATATGAAAGAGTATATTAATAGAAATTTTTCTGAAATAAGGAGATGATTTTTTGTATTTTGCAATTGGCTGATGGAATGATTGGGCATTAAAAGGTTGGGTAATTGAGAAAGGGTCAAATTGATTGATCAGGGTTGATTTGTAATTGGGTATGATGGACCCAAGAATAGTTAATTGGGTTTGGTTAGGAGTAGAAGACTCCTCAATAATTGAACCATCCATTATTCTCACACAATTTCTAAAAGCAATATTGATTCTTTTAGTTAAGGATTCTACAGCATGTCTATGATTTTTTTAAAATCTGTCAGGCATGACGAAGAAAGTTTCTTCTAGTATCAGAAAGTCTTTGACTGTTTTATCTGAAAATTTAATTTTAAAAATTACTTGTCCCAATATGTTCACATTTAAAATTTTTATGTTATCATAACATATTTCATTATCTTTCTGAAAACCTATTTTTTCACCATTGAATTAAGGGTGCATTGAAATCATGTTTCAATCCAATTTCTTCCAAAATTTTATCCAATTCATCAATCCATGTATTTCTTGAATATTCAAATCCATTATGACCATAAATAATGAATGGTAATACAATAAAAAATGCTACGACAGCGGCCAAAAAATACTATCATAGCATTTTTTAAACGTGATGTCTGCCAACGTTATAAAAAGTTTGACCCTACCATAACCTTTTTTCTGCTATGAAAAATGCTATCAAAACTATTTTATAGTATTTTAAAAATGCTATAATAAGTGTACTATAGCGTTTATGACTCGCTATGATACACTTTCTATAACGTTTCTAAAATGCTATCGAAAGTCTTTCTATAGCATTTTATAAATGGTATTATAAGTGTACCATAGTGCAGGGTATACTCATAATAGCATTTGAAAAACGCTATAAAAAAGTTTTATAGCATTTCTTAGCTTTTGATAGCACTTTTTTATGTCATTACCTTTTCTATTGCACTTTTCTATTTGTATAGTGTTTATAGCATTTCTATAGCGTCTTTTATTAATAGCCTGTATTTTAATTCCTCAAAATATATTTAAGAAAATATTTAATAACATAAACAACAAAATCAGAAAAATCATATATTATCGTATTGAATTTCACAAATTTCTTACACATAATAATATATGGTTCAGAAGAAATTACATCTCAAATAAATAAATTCTAGAATACTCTAAAAAAAAATATGGTCGCAATAGCCGGCATATTGCATCTAAATCCTTAATATGTTGCTTGACTAGCTTGCTCTCCATATATATCATCACAAGGGAGATAGGGCTCTCACAATGCACTTTTCTCAAATAGGCAAATTTTGTAAGAATAGACTACTGGCAGGCTTGAATTGCCTCAATCAATTCAAGAATAGTTCAAATGTCAGTTCTCTAGACATAATACTAAACAATGAATTTTTTTTATCAAGTATTACTTCAACCTTTCTAAAACATACAGATACTGTAAACTCTTGATTTAAAGTAGAACGAACTAGTAATGTATACTAGTTACAACATTAGATGCTATATTAATAAATGCATACCTTTATAAGAAACAAGATCCCACTGACTTAGTGCAGCCAAGCCAGTGTCAAAAGTTTTGCAGGATAATTTACTGAAAAACAATGCACTCAGAGCGGTGTCACAAAAAATTTGACTTGAAGTATTCTTCCCACCCTCCCAAAAATAAAATTGAACAAAAATCATCGACTTTCTTTACACTTTACCACACTAACACGATCATGTAAATTATGAAAGTAATACATACCACATAAATCATTAACTTTCTTAGCCATGTCCTAAATTTCCTTCTCTACCTTCCTAATACATGCAGAATAGGGTCCTAAACCCTGCATTAATGTTTGGAATAAGTCAAAAAAGAAAAGTAAAAAATAATCAACCATATAATAATAGGAATTGAAAATAAAAACATCACTAACCAAAGTAAGTATAAGTACTACTTATTACTATTTATGGTTATAACATAGTCAAACCATGAAGCACGTCAACCAAGTTAAAGAACCACCACTCATCTATCGCCTTACGCCTAAGCATGTTCCAACAATTAGTACGTGATCTATGAAGAATTTTTAGGTAGGTTGAATATTGCAGCCTAACTTAAAGGGGTAGAAAATTGCTCATGTTCAGAACTTTAGTCACACAACCTATTAGATACATGTACTATCTAGAGTTAGCAGTGAACAACACAACATCAGCCATCAGAATCAATACCAGCTTAGCATTATCATGCAATAATGTTTCATCAGAATAGATGATGTACTACAATATCATATGCAACAAGTCCTAGAAGAACAATGAAATATTTAGTTTCTTTCAACAATAGTATGAAAAGTATTAACCTATTTATATACCTTTTGAGCATCCAAGGAATGACAATCATAAAAGTCGTGGTCGTGTAGTGCAATTAAAGCACATTTTTGTTGTAGAGCTGGCAGGCTTCAATTAATTCAAGAATAGTTCAAATGTCAGTTCTCTAGATAAAATACTAAATAATGAATTTTTTTATCAAGTATTACTTCAACCTCACTAAAACATACAGATAAAGTAAACTCTTGATTTAAACCAAGAATTGCATGCTCATAGATTCATGGAAGAAAGGACCAACTCTAAAGAAATTTGCTGATTAAAGCTCTAGAAATAAGAGAAAAGGACAACTGCAAAGTTGTTTCAATGCTCAAGGCTAATGTAAAGTATACAAAAATGTCATCTGGACCTCAAACTACCTGAATTACAGCATCTTTCCACAGTCTCTATTTCCTGTGCGAGCTCCTTTGTGAGCCGAGGGTAATCTAATATGCCTCCAAATTTTTTCTCTCTCCCTAATTTCCTGGAATAAAGCAAATAATCAACTAAATATATATGAAACATAACTTTTGAACAACAGGCAAATAGATCTTAAAATTAGTTATGTTACTAAAGAAAAGGAAAGGCATAACCAAGATGAATTTTCCATGTGTAACATTAATAACATTAGTCTGTTACTAAAGATCAGAAACGAAGTACACAAACTTTAAAGCTAGGCCTATATATTGGAATTGTAACTGATTAGAACTGTGGATAATCCTTCAACTTGGAGATGATAAATGATCTTCCAATCTGTAAAAATTTCAGAATATGATGTTATAATTTATAATTAATAATATGCAACCTTGTTACAACCAGGGATAAGTGTAATTGCTCGTTAATAGTTCAAGAAACAACTATATTACTTCATAAAACTATGACTTTTGCTTCTTTTTCTTTCTTTCTTTTTTTTTTTAACTAGAAAAAAGACTTCTGATTTTCAATATCTAAAGGAAANGTTTAAATTTCCAAGTCATTCAAAACTTTATGATTAATTTCTCTCGTGTAGCAATCAGTTGCATCTAATAATGTTTTTTTATCCATCTTCATATACTTGTTACTATATGTATCTCGCTTCTCATTATTTTTACTACTACTAATTAATACACAAAATAAAATGTTGCTAGACAAAATGTTCACATTATTAGCATTTGAGAAAGAAACTTACATGTAATCTTCCTGCTTCACAGTTGAATCATAAACTGGACATTTAGCATATTTCTAGTCAAGTACCTAAAAATATCAGCAATTAGAAAAAGAACTCTAATTAGAAAGTGCATCCAACATCCATCTTTTTTCTTTCTTTTGATTAGAAAAATAAGGTTTCCATCTCACAAAGGGGTAAGGACTAGATGTAATGATCATGTAAAAGGTCCCACTCACTACATTTTCCCACCAGAGGCATGCTGAATAATTTTTGCATTTCGATGCGGACACTAGAAATTTATCAGGACAAATAATAGTTAGGTTTGATCTTTCTTTCTCACTATAGCAAGACCAAACCAGATGATTACAAATGGTTGTATATACTATGCCTCTACTTTAGTAAGACATTGATATTCTACATCGCCTTGTATGGAGCAGATACAATAATCCCTAAAATGTATAAATCTAACATGGAAGCATTTTTCTAGTACGTGCTAATCCCAGAACTATTACTGCTTATATATAAATTTAGTGAAGTATTTTTTTTATTTTGTGCAAATGATGATCCATGCAAGGGATGATAAAATATTGAGATACCTCGTAATTAATGTAGGATCAATATGGCAATTCCAGAGGGGGTGAATTGGGTGATCGTTTTCAAATTAAATACTTTTTGCAATCAAGTGGAAAATGAATGTTTAAGAATGAACTTCAATGTTCCACGAGTTTAACTCTTGAAATGATAAATAAGTAATAGATAAAAGTGTTAAAGTAAATAATGCTTGGGTTAATATAAATTCGGAAATACAAAGCAAGCAAATAAAATAATTATGAAAACTTAAAGTGCAGAAATTAAAATGTGAAAATTAAGTGCGAGAAATTGAAGTGCGAAAAATAAATAGTACGAAATAAAAATAGAAGAAGGAGAAGAAGATAACAATTCATTGAGACAAAAAATGTATGTAATCAAAATAATTTAATTTATTCCCCCTAAATATATGCTTACCCATCAAGATAAAAACATAACTCTTAAGCATATTCTATTTTCTCCCCCTTTATTATCATAAAAAGAATTAACTAATAATAATGAGGAAAAATACTTTTATCTTGACATGGTAAGTAGAAAAAAATTATTTAACAAATATCTAAAATTCCTAAAGCAAGCCTATTTTTACAGAAACTTTCAACATTTAATGATTTTATGAAAATATCCGTAAGTTGATTTGTAGTGTTTACAAACTCCAGTGAAATATCCTATTTTTGCACATGATCTCGAATAAAAAGATGTCTAAGATCTATATGCTTAGTACGAGAATGCAAAATAGGATTTTTTATACATTAATTATGCTAGTATTATCACATCTAATAGGAATATTTTTAAAAACTAAACCAAAATATTTTAGACTTTGCTTCATCCACAATAACTACCAGTAGAAATATATTTAGCTTCAACAGTTGATAGTGCTACTAAATTTTATTTTTTGCTAAACCAAGAAACAAGTGAGTGTCCTAAAATTGGCATGTACGACTCATATTTTTTCTATCGGTTAAGCTCTCAGCAAAATCCGAATCAGAATACCCAATTAAATCAAGATTATCATATTTTGGATACCAAAGGCCAAATTTAGTTGTTCCAAGTAAATATTTAAAAATTCTTTTAATAGCTAGTAAATGTGATTCTTTGGGACAAGTTTGAAAACGAGCACATAAACATACACTAAACATGATATCGGGTCTACTAGCAGTTAAGTAAAGTAGATATCCAACCATACCTCGATATTTCTTTATATCGACGTCCTAACCTTTCTCATCTTTGTCTAGCTTTGTCGTGGTACCCATAGGAGTATTACTAGCCTTCACATTTTTCATACCAAACTTCTTGAGAAAATCTTTGGTGTATTTTTCTTGGTTTATAAAGATCTCATCCTTCATTTACTTAATTTGTAGTTCAAGGAAGAAGTTCAATTCTCTCATCATGCTCATTTCAAACTCCTTGATCATAGAGCTTGCAAAATTCTTACACAAAGATTCGTTAGTGGCACCAAAAATTATATCATCTACATATATTTGGACAATTAAGATATCATTGCCTTTTGATTTTATGGAGAGGGTGTTATCTATTTTACCCATGTTAATCCATCATCAATAAAAAATTTATTTAGCATTTCGTACCAAGCACTAGGAGCTTGTTTTAGTCCATAGAGAGCCTTTTTAAGTTTATACACGTGATTTGAAAAATTTAAACTTTAAAAACTGGGTGGTTGTTACATAAACTTCCTCCATGATGTGTCCATTTAAAAAGGCACTCTTGACATCCATTTAATATAAAATAAAATCTTTGAAACATGCAAAGGCTAATGGCATTCTTATTGACTCAAGTCTAGCAACGGGACCGAAAGTTTCATCATAATCTAAACCTCCTTCTTGATTATATCCTTGCGCCACTAATCTAGCTTTATTTCTAATAACAATACCATTTTCATCTACTTTATTTCTAAACACCCACTTAGTACCAATTACCGAGTGTATAGGAGGTCTAGACACAAGTTCCCATACATGACTACATTTTCAAATTGATTAAGTTCTTCTTGCGTAGCAACTATCCAATATTCATCTTTTTCGGCCTCTATAAAATATTTAGGCTCAAGTTGAGAAATAAAAGTAACGTTACCAATACTATGAAGCGTAGAGTGGGTCTCTACCCCTTTTGATATGTCTCCCACTAAGAGCTCATTTGGATGATCTTTTACAAACTTTCATTCTTTTGGAAGTTAGTTGCAATCGTGTACTTTGACATTTTCTTGGGGAGAGTGACCCTTCATTAGTATTGATATTAACTTGTTCTACCCTTCTTATAATTTCATCGTCTTGATAATAAAAGATGTTAGAGGGGATAGATTCATCAAAGACAACATGCATGGATTCTTCCACAACTAATGTTCTTCTATTAAATACTCTATATGCTTTGCTAGATGTGGAATATCCTAAAACGATTCCTAAATCAGTTTTAGAATCGAACTTACTAAGGTTGTCCTTATTATTTAAATTAAAACATCTACACTAAAAAATTTTAAAATAACTAATATTAGGAATTTTGTTTTTCCAAAGTTCATAAGGGGTTTTGTTTAAAATATGTCTAAGTAAAACATGATTCATAATGTAGCAAGATGTATTAACGGTTTTGGCCTAAAAATACTTAGGTAAGTCATTCTCATTTATCATTGTTCTTGCCATTTCTTGTAGGGACCGATTTTTCCTCTCAACAATATCATTTTGTTGTGGAGTTCTAGAAGTAGAAAAATCATGTGAAAAACCATTTTCATCGCAAAAAGTTTCAAAGTTTCTATTTTCAAATTCTCCACCATGATCACTTCTAATTTTTGAAATTGTAAAACCTTTTTCATTTTGAACTAGTTTGCAAAAATTTATATATGCTTTAAAAGTTTCATCCTTATTTTTGAGAAATAAAACCCAAGTGAATCTTGAAAAATCATCAACTATGACAAATGCATAGTGGTTACCCCTAAGATTTGTAATTTTTGAAGGGCCAAATTAGTTCATGTGTAGTAATTGTAATGGTCTAGTGGTTGACACCATATGCTTTGATTTGAAAGATCTCTTAACTGGTTTACCCATTTGACATGCATCATAAATTTTGTCTTTCACAAAATTAATTTTTGGAAGACCTTTTAATAAATAACTTTTTGATAGTTTTGAACATAAATCAATGCTAGTATGCCCAAGTCTTCTATGTCATAGCCAACTATCATTGTCAAAAACTAGAAAATATTTTTCATTATAATTTTAGAAATCACTTAGATTAATAATGTAGACATTTTGGTCCCTTTGTCCAACAAATAAAATTTTATTTGACACTATATCTATAATTAGACAAACATAAAATTCAATATAGAACTAAGGATATGTCAATATCAATTTCCCATGTAGTATGTACATACATCATTGTAGATTATTTATAATGGTTATAATTTAATTGCAATGCAAAATTTATAATGGTTATGATTTTTAATTGGGATTTAAAACTAATAAAGGATTTATAAATTTCATCATGTTTTTCATATTAATAAAAGTAACCAAAATCCAAAGTTTTTCAAAAATTAAGTGGGAGGATCGTTTACATTGAAACGTTCTCTCCAACGCGAACTTGATTGTGCCACGAGAAATGGTTTAGAACTGCCCATAGCAGTCCTCTGTTCAATGGGAGAAACTTTGGAGTCGTGTCACTTTGAATCATCGAGTTGCTTGAGAAGCTAAGACTTCTAAAGGAAGTGGTTGGGTTGGATCGTCCCTGATTGTTAGTCCATAGCAACTTTTAAGAGTCGATGCGTTGGTTAAACACTTAGAATGAAGCACATTGGAATCTCCACTTAGAGGCTAGTCAATGGGGCCAAGGTGACCAAAACCATTGGTGATTGGTTAAGCTAGATGTGGAGACATTTGAGCGTTAACCAAACGAGAGGAGTCTCGATGCGATAGGAGATAGTTTGGACTTCATCCCTTGATGAGACAAGCTAACATTTTTTATCGTAACATCATGGGCAAAATATTTTTAATGGATTTTAAAATAGTTAGTAGTTGCATCGTGCAGCATACTTTCCTAAACAATTGAGCATTTATTTACACCATTTTATTTATTCTTTTCAGTAATCATGTCGTTATCCCCTCTCTCAACTATTCTTAACGCGAACAAATTTACTGGTGAAAATTATGTGAATTGGAAATGAAATCTTGATATCATGCTAACGGTAGAAAATCATAAGTTCGTGCCCACTACCCCTTCTCCCCTTGAGCCTATTACTGAATCAACTCAAGAGGAAAATGATGCTTATACTTCTTGACTGCATTTTGATGAGATCGCCAGATGTTATACATTGGCATCTAAGAACAATGTGTTGCAACAACAACATCAGAACTTTGAGACCATCACTGATATGATGTTGAACATCACCGAAATGTTCAGAGATCAGGGCAGTCAAACCAGGCATACAATTGTACGTAACTTCATGAACTGCATGATGGAACCTATAACCCCTGTCAGAGAACATATGATGTTGATCATAAGTTATCTGAATGAGATGGAGATCATGGGTGCTGAGGTTGATGGTGAGACACATGTGGATATGATCCTAGAGACTTTTCCTAGTACCTTTAAGAACTTCAAGCTTAATTATTCGATGAATAAGCTGAAGTACTCACTTCCTGAGCTCATGAGGGAGCTGCAAGCTACTGAGACTCTATTTCTGAAGGGCAAGAGGAAGTCTGGAGAGGCTAACTTTACTGAAAGAAAGCCTTCCACATCTGGATCTGAGAAGAAACAGAGAAGAGGTCCAAGGAAAGTAAAGAAGCAGAAGCTGAGAGCTGCCAAAGGCTAGAGCACCACGAGAGTAGACAAGTGTCATCTTTATGGAGCTGCGGGTCATTGGAAATACAACTACCCAGAGTATCTCAAAGGGTTAGGATCTAAAGGTATAGTAATGGTTACTGAGACCTGCTATATAGTTGACTCTACTTTTTCTTGGATTGTAGACTCTACAGCTACTAACCATATCTCTTGCTCCCTGCAGGGGTTTAGGGAACTCAGAAGGCTTGACAAGGGCAAGTATAGCTTCCGATGGGGTAATGGAGCACTAGTATCGGTCGTATCTGTGAGAACTTTAAAATTATGTTTTGAGAAACATTTTATTATTTTATATAATATTTATTATATCCCAGTTTTTGGGAAGAATCTTATTTCTATTAGTGCATTAATTGAGCAAGGATTTGATCTTAAATTCATTGATAAAGATATTGGTATTTTTAGAAAATGAATGTTTAATTAATGTTGCACGCATGTTTAATAAATTGTTTCACGTAAAACCAATAGTTCCAATGATATGTGACACTGAAGTGAATAATGATTTACAAAGGATTGTAAAAGGTTGAAGTATGACTCAACCGATCTAACATATTTGTGGCACTTACGCCTTGGGCATATAAGCTTGAACAGGATTAAAATACTTGTGAGGGATGGTCCTTTGTAAACTTTAAGGGTGAGATCATTTCCCACATGCGAATCATGTATTGAAGGTAAAATGACCAGGAGCCTTTTTCAGCAAAAGGTGAAAAGGCCACTCAATGCCTTGAACTCATACATAGTGATATATGTGGGTCATTGAATATCCAAGCAAGAGGAGCTTATAAATACTTCATAACATTCACTAATGACTACTCACATTTTGGTCATGTTTATCTAATGCGTCAAAAGTCTAAAACCTTTGAAAAGTTCAAAGAGTAAAAGACATTGGTTGAAAAGACATTAGAAAGACAAGTCAAAACACTACGATTCGATCGTGGTGGAGAGCACTTGCTAGGAAAGTTTAAAGACTTTTTTATGGAAGAATGTATTCTTTCTCAGTTTACAGCACCTGGTACACCACGACAAAATGATGTGTTAGAGAGAAGTAATCGAACTTTGATGGATATGGTTAGATCTATGATGAGTTACTCATCCCTCCTAAATTCCTTCTGGAGATATGCCTTGAAAATAGTGGCATATATTCTGAACCAAGTTCCGTCGAAGACGGTGCCTGGTACACCATATGAAATATGGTATGGACAAAAGTCCTCTATTAACCATTTTAAAATATAGGGGTGCCCGGCACATGTTCTAAAGCTAAAGACAAGCAATTTTTCCAGTCGCTCAGAATTATACATGTTCGTAGGATATCCTAAAGGAACAAATGGGTATATCTTCTACAGTACGATTGACCATAAAATATTCATTAGCACGAATGTTCATTTTCTTGAAGAAGATTACATTAGGAGTGTATAGTCGAGAGACACAATTATGCTAGAGTAATTATTGAATGGGAAGACACTGACTCCTCAATCATAATTTGTTTTTAATTCAATAATGGAAGAACCACAACAGGAGCCAAAGCCAATAAAGCCTCGATGTAGTGGGAGGGTTGTGAGATAACCTGAGATGTATATGTCCTATAGAGAATCTTTGATAGCTATCTCAAATAAGGACCTTGGTGAACTTGTCTCCTACTCAGAGGCCATGGCTGGTCCTGAAGTAAAGTTATTGCAAGAAGCCTTGAACTTTAAGATACATTTGATATACTCGAATGGAGTTTGGAAGCTTGTAGATCCTCTTGAAGGGGTAAAACCCGTAGGATACAAATGGATCTATAAGAAGAAAAGAGGTTCGGATGGGAATGTAGAGACATTCAAAGCTAGGCTAGTAGCCAAGGGCTACACCTAAAAGGAAGGTATATACTATGAGGATACCTTCTCGCTAGTGGTCATGCTTAAATGCATCCAAATCCTTTTGTCCATTGTTGCTGCCCTTGATTATGAAATCTGGCAAATGGATGTCAAGGCTGCATTTCTGAATGGAAATCTTAATGAGTGCATTAATATGGCTAAATTGGATAGGTTCATGGAGGAAGGCTAAAAGAGAAATGTTTACGAACTGCATAAGTCCATTTATGGACTTAAGCAACCGTCATGATCGTGAAATATTAGATTCGATGAAACTTTTAAGAACTATGGTTTTGAGCAGTTAGTGGACGAGCCTTGTGTGTATAAGCTGATACATGAAGGGAAGGTGATTTTTCTAGTCTTGTAACGTAGATGATATTCTACTCATTGGGAATGATGTAGGAAAATTATCTGATGTCAAGTTTTGGCTTGCAAAGCAATTTGATATGAAAGATCTTGGGGAAGCTACATTTGTTTTTGGTATTCAGATCTTTCGAGATAAGAAGAATAGTCAATTAGAACTATCTCAAGAATATTATATTGATAAGGTGTTGGATCACTTCAGTATGCAAAACTCCAAGAAATGATTTTTTTTTCCTTTTAGACATGGAGTCGGTCTCTCGAAGGAGAAGTCTCTCAAGACCCCTCAAGAAGAGAAATACATCAGAAGGATTCCCTATGCATCATCCGTAGGAAGTCTCATGTATGCGATGTTTTACACTAGGCTAGACATTTTCTATACTGTGGGTGTCGAGAGTCGTTTCCAATCCAATCTTGGAATCGAGCATTGGAATACCATCAAGTATGTCCTTAAGTATCTGAGGAGAACAAGGAGCTATATACTTGTGTATTCAGGTACTGACCTGAATATGATGGGATATACTAATTTTGATTTCCAAGCAGACAATGATGCTAGGAGGTCCATTTCAAGATCGGCGTTCATCTGGAACGGTGGAGCAGTTGTATGGAGAAGTATCAAGCAATCTTGCATTGCTGATTCTACCATGGAAGCTTAATATGTGGCAGCTTGTGAAGCTGCAAATGAGCCTATATGGCTTAGGAAGTTCTTGTAGACTTTGGAAGTTGTTCCAGACCCTGACAAGCCCATGACACTTTATTGTGATAACAGTGAGGCTGTAGCGAATTCTAAGGAACCTAGAAGCCATAAGAGATCCAAACACATAAAACGTAAATATCACCTGATTAAAGAAATTGTTCAGCGTGTAAATGTGTGGTTACGTATATTTTGACGCTCAACGACCTGACAGATTCATTCACAAAGATTTTAAGCAGTAAAGTTTTTTATGGTCATCGAGAGGGCTTGGGGATAAGAGATTGTACACGACTACTTTAGTCAAAGTGAGAGATTGTTGGAATATGTCCAAAAAGTAGCGTGTAATAACTATTTATTTATATTTATTTATTTCTCAGACATTAGTATTATTTAATTTTTATTAGCAAATTGAAGTTTTATTAGTGTGTTTATAAATTACTCAAGTCCTGAAACTTTCATAAACGAGCGAAGAGTGAAGACAGAGGCGTATCCAAACGAACTCTTCTGAGAAAGTTCAGAACGATATTTGTAGTCTTAGGATCGACTGAGCAATCGAATCTGATTACGACTGTTAGGTTAAATCAATGAATGCCAGTCTTGGGGCATGGAGTAGAGACTCAAACGGCTAACCTAGACATGTTATGAACATGTTGAATAGACCGGTAACAAATTAGTTTAGAGCTCAAAATCGTTTACCTAGCTATAAATCTAACTGTTACACTTTAAGGATATTTTCATAATTACCTTAATCCTAAGGTGAATACATAGCTTGACTTAGCTAGTTACAATCTTTGATATGTCAAACGAGTGAGTTTGAATTGGCGGGAAATACCTCGGCTGTTGGTATTGTAATTCAATTAAGTTGAAGTTATGTGATTCACAGATATGAAAATTCGTGATTGAATTGCGAAAGCAATAATATCACCTTATGTTTTATTGATGGTTTGTGAATAAATTAACCTGGCGAGGTATTCAATGAATTGAGTCATTGATTAAGACTTGTGAATTGTACGAGACTATTCATTATTATGTCTTTCTTATTCACAGCCAATAAAGGAGTTAAGAAAATAATAAAAAGATGGGTAAACTAGTAATTTTACATTCCACTCTTATTATTGATATTCATGATGAGTATTATGTTAGAAATATTGGACTGTGAAAATAAAAAGGGCTTATTTACACCAACAGAAAACATAGCACACGTGGATCGAGAGTTGATTCGGCATCAAAATTATAGTGGAGTCATACGATGTCAAGATTAAATTGGTTGGAAATTTATGGAGATAAATTCACCAGGTATTTGAATTCGTAGCTTTGTTCATGTGGCTCTCAGAAATAGCTCATGAAAATAGGAATAGAGAAACGAAATAAATTGGATTAAAATGTGTTTTGGTACTAAGACATATTTCCTACACCCATATGGATTAGAATAGCTCATGAGAATAAAAATAGAGAAATGAAGTAAATTGGATTAAAATATGTTTTGGTGCCAAGGCATATTTCCTACACTTATATGTGATGGGTGATGTCATTTAATTAGTTAGGTGTGATTATATGTATTGAAATTTATTAGTTTATTATTTTCTAATTATTGGATAATTAGTCACTAAAAATAAAATAATTAATTGTTTGATACTGATCAATTAAATTTATCAATTGGATTGATGAATCTCGATACAACTCAAACTCTAGGGAATATTACAATTTTTAGCAATCATGAATATATGGGTGAATTTTTGGAAATTTAAAAATATATGGGTATATTTGTAAATATTAAAAATTACATTTTATCAATATCTAATAGCAATCTGATTGCTGACAGATCAAGTATTAGATACAATTGCTTATTAACAATGCAAGAGAGAAACGTTTTCCCCTCCCTCCCTGTTACCGCTGAAAATTATATTGAAGGAGAAAATTTTCATTTTTTCTTCTTCAACCGTTTGGAGAGTCCATACTCAAATTCTTACACAAAATTCTCGTGAGATATATTTTTAAAATTAACGGGTGATTTTTGGTGGATGAAATTTGCAAATCATTCTTAGAGTTCAAGTGCGTGATTCGGATCCCGAAATTCAAAGAATGCTCAAAAGAATTCCACAAGTTCAAAAATTATCCGATACAAGATATAGGTGAAACAATTGTTTCTAACCGTATCTTCTCATTTAATGTCGTATATGCATAATAGCACATTATTTGATTTTAAGTTATTTAATTTAATGAAATAAGTTAATTAGAAAAATTTTGATATTCCGCCCACGAACCGCTCGTGGTTCAAACTTATTTTTAATTAATTTTAAAACCAACCGGTCCTAGCACACAGACCCTAATCAACTTAGATAAAAATAAAAATCAGACAAAAGTCAGACATGATTTTGAGAATGAAATCCTTACCTCTGGTTCTGAGCTGTGAAATCGAAGTAGGAGAGAGTTGGGAGACAAAGCTGAGAGAGTGAGAGCTTCGAGGGAGAGCTTGTTACCGTGAAAGAAACCTGCAATGACGCTAAAAGAGAGAGTTAATAGAGAGCTTCACGTGAGAAAGCTGAGAGATAGAGAGAGAGCTGAGATGGAGAGGTTCTCAAGAGAGAGCTAAGAGGGAGCTCGTTGGTGAACTTCAAGATCAAGAGAAAGGGAGAGTTGTGAGATAGAGATAGCTACAATGAAAGAGAGACGTGGGGTTGGGAAATTTTCACTTGGTAAAGAGAGACGCGGGGCTTCGCGAAATTTAAATTTCGCGCTTTTAGTTTTTATCGCGTTTCGGAGGAAAACACGGTCGTGTTGTGCTATAACACATAATTATTCTATTGTGGGAATTTAAAGCAAAAAGCAGCTGCTCTACCATTGAACTTTTTAATTTTAAATGAATTTTGACTGAGTATTTTAGGTTTTACCTTTTCGTATTCTAGTACGTCAGAATTCTCAATCTCCTCTATTGTAGGATTTTGAAATGATTTCCTGCATAAATTTATGAGAAAGAAAGTCAACAATTGAATTATTAATATCTTGAATAAATTTAATATTGAAATAAAAAATGCTAAAAATAGATAGTTATCTGGCAAAACTCTATTTGAAAGTAATGTCAAAACATATTTTGCAGATTTGCTATCAATTTTTAAAAGCAATTTTTGATTTAATAGAGAAAATTGTATGATAATGGATCTTGGAAATCTAATCTTAGATTGAAACGATTTGATTTTTATTACAGAGATGAATAAACTATTTTGTTTTATTATCTTGACAAACAATTAAGGTGTTACCAATAAAAAATGAGAACATAATCAATGTAAATAATTGGAGTTTATTTGAAGCACTTTTAAGATCAAATGGCATTACTTTCCATTTATAACGACAAAAGATAAAATTTTTAAACAAATTTTAATTTATTTTTCCTAATTTCAAAAACAAATTAAAAATTAATCTTTAAATAAATTAACAACTTATATTTGGCCGAATTTGTGAAAATGTATTAAGAATGCCAGTACATAATTTTTTACAAATTTTCTCTTTAAAGATTTTAATTTATTTTTTAAGAACATTATTTTAAAAATGTTCTTCAATTCTTTTAAATTTCAGTTTGTCTTGCAGAAAACATAATTGTTTTTCTTTCCAATAAATCAAATTTACAGTTTTAAACTAGAATTTTGTTTTAAAGTTTTCAAATTCCCATTGTGAGAAAAATAAAGAAATTTGAATTTGACAGGTGTATCCATGGCATAGTAATTATCTCATCATACTCTGTGGTCAAATGATGCAAGACAGAAATGAATGGTAAACCTAAAATAATTTTGTCTGCTATATTTTTTACTAAGACAAATGATATTTTAAAACATACATTGTCTTAGTAAATATGAACTTTGGGGATTTCATAATTGATATGCATTCTAGTACCTTTGACAACAGACAAAAAAATTTTTGTCTTCTTGAAGTACCTAATAGGAATGAGTCTTTCCTGCATACAATTCAAATCAGCTCCTCAATCAATAAGAACCATTGAAATGAAATCAAAATCTTAAATTATTATTCTGAGCATTATGTGTCATTTCTTAATTTTGATGTGATTAAGGATTTGAATGAAATTATCATCTTGATTGTTAACAATAGGTTCTTCAATCTCATTATCAGAAATTGGAGATTTTTACCAGGTTTTCCTAATTCACTGGATTCATGATATTTAATTAAATTCTAAATTTTTAAAAGATTTAATTCTTTTATTATTTCTGTGATTGATTCTTTTAATTCTTTTATTTTAATTTCAGTATTTTTTATTTCTTTTTGAAATTCCTATAAAGTTACTTCTTTTTCCTTTCCTATAAACTTGTTGAATTTTTTAAGAGTTTGTGAAAGGCTTTCAAAATTTGTTGAATTTTCTTTGTTTTGAATCACTTTCCTAAGTCTTTCAAGGTATTCTTGTTTTAATGCAAGATTTTCAATTTTACTACTTAAATCTAACAAGAGATTTCCTTATTCTTCATTTTTATTTAAAACATTAATATTTTCTGACAACAGCTAATAGATGGTAGGAGAATCACTGTCAGAACTTAAAGAGTTTGATTCGTCAGATTCAGGGGATTCAAATTCTCTTAAATCTTCATTACTACTTTAATAATAATTTATAGTTTCTATAATTCTAAATAATTCTTGTTTATCTTCTTCAAATAATTTTAATTGATTACTTTTATTTTTTTACTTGGCAAGTGTTGGAAAAATGATCATTTTGACAACATTTAAAACACTTAATTTTACTTTTATCAACAATTTTTTTTATTGAATTTTCTTCTTGAATAATTTTTATTCTTAGAAAAGTATTTTTCAAAAAAAAAATTTCTGTTTCTGGTATTTTTTTCCTATAAGTTTTGTAAATTTTTGTAGGATTAAGATGGAAAATTTTTTTATTCTTTTAGGAAGGAGCAATAGCGGGTAATCCACATTGCTCAAATTTTCATGTCTATACACATTCTTAGACCTTTTGTATTGTAATCGTAATTGTACTATAGGTGGGACTACTATAGTCTATTTTTTCTAGGCCATCACTAAAGAATGTTCTAATTTTGTGGACAAACAAATTTGGTAAGCCATTGATGAATTTTTCTTTCTAAAAGGGTTAATTACTATCATCCCTAGACATTACCCTAGACAAATATATAATTTTGTACCACTCAAAATCACTTAGGGTAGGACACCTAAGATTGGTTAATGGGTCATGAATACGCGAAGTAACATTACTTAGCGTTCCAATGAAATGTTCAATTATTATGTAAAGAAGTGTATTCATGGCATCAAGCATTGTTTCTTGATCTTCTCCAATAATTGGAGTTCCTTCAACATCAATCTTTATTACTGTAAGGATGGTATTTTTAGATTCTTCAATGAGATGTTTCTCCCACCAGGAATGAAACATTCACGATCTGTGACCGAGAAGTCCGCTAAAGTCCTTCGAGTCTTTGGCAACCACTCTCTCCTATGAAACTCCTCCTTTTACTATGATTGATGTGACCATTTTCTTTAGGCAGAAGATGAAAAGAGATTTGAACAGCAGTCTGAAAAGACTAATGCTGCGCAAACGAAGATTAAAAAAAAGAAGCAGAAAGTAAATGCAGAAGAACCTGAAAAACATAGAGTGTTGGTCCTACAAGAAGGAGTTTTGAGTACCCATTAAATA
The DNA here is from genome assembly GCA_003255025.1 of Datisca glomerata. NCBI lineage: Eukaryota > Viridiplantae > Streptophyta > Magnoliopsida > Cucurbitales > Datiscaceae > Datisca > Datisca glomerata. The sequence continues at coordinate 459,894 of QANY01009329.1, forward strand.
AAGGACAAGGGAAAAAGCCATGATGATCAGGAAAAGATAGTGTTGGTCACTACTATGGCCCTGTTTGCCAACATTTCAGATAACCTGTGAATCTTGTGACTAAAAATTTTACTACCTCATTGTGAGACTAATTGTGTGTGGTAATGTAACTGTTGCTACCATAGCCATGTGTTGTAGTTTGATGTCCTGTCTGAAATCCCATCAATATTCCATTCATATAATTTTTCTAAAGAAATAAAAAAAATAGTTAACTAAATAAGATTCAGTAATTTGAATATCTAGAGGAATAGACTTTTTATGCCACTTTCTTTCTAGATTATTAATTTTTAAATTTTTAAATTTTTCTTCAATATTGTAGATGTTAGAAGATTAATATATTGTGGATTATTTATAGGTGGATTCTGACCAATGGCTTCATAATTCAGGAATACTATGTTGGTTAATAACCTTAATAGAAAAAGGTAATTCAATAGATTTATTCTTCAATTCTTGAAGCATTTTATCAATCTTTTATTGAGAGGAGCAATATTTAAAATAGTTTTATCTGAAAGATTTATTAATGGGTTTCTTTCAGAGATTCATTAAATTTAGGTTCATGAAGATCATCCACCTTATTCTCAAATTTATCTAATTATTTTCCTATTGTTATTAAACTTTGATTTGTGTAATTCAGTTGTTCAACTACTTTTTTATTGGGTTCTTCATCATTTGAATTCTTAAAAAGAGAAGAGTGATTAAAGAATTTTTATGATTGATTATAATTTTCTCAGGTGGAGGATGGTTAGCAGATATCACACTGGACTCTTCCTTGTTCCTTGACCCATTTGGTCTTGGAAATTACTTTGATATTCTTTTTGTAAATGTCCTCGAAATAATAAAGAAAAAATATGTCAACTCTGAATTCTTCCATGAATGCCTTTCATTCAGCAAGTATGAATTTTCTTTGATCCATATTGTATGTCTCTCTAAACCTATTGTTGGAATATGTCTATAAAGTAGCATGTAATAACTATTTATTTGTATTTAATTATTTATCAAACATTTGTATTACTGGATTTTTATGAATAAATTGAAATTTTATTTTAAATTAAAGCGTGTTTATAAATTACTCAAGTCCTGGAACTATTGTCAACGAAAAAAGAGTGAAGACATAAGCGTCTTCAGACGAACTCTTCTGAAATAGTTCAGAACGATATTCGCAGTATTAGGGTCGACTGGCAATCGAATCAGATTCTACTGTTATGTTGAACTGTTGGATGTCAGTCTTGGTGCATAAGAGTGGAGACTCAAATGGTTAACCTAGACATGTTATAAACATGTTGAATAGACCGGTAATAAATTAATTTTAGAGCCCAAAACTGCTTCCCTAGCTCTAAATCTAATTATTACATCTTAAGGGTATTTTCATAATTTTCATAATCCTGAGGTGAATACGTAACTTGACTTGGTTAGTTGCAATATTTGATATGTCAAATGAGTGACTTCAAATTGGCGGAAAATACCTCGGCTATTGGGATTATAATTTAATTAAGTAGTAGTTGCGTGATTCACATATATGAAAATTTGTGTTTAGATTGCGAAAGAAAAAATATCACTTTATGCTTTATTGATGGGTGTGTGAATAAATTTATCCAGTGTTTTTGTTAAACTTTGTGGAAATTACATTATCTCTGTTTTATTCAATTTTGTTCCATGCTTGGATAGTTGGACTAAAGAAATTTTCATTAAGAAAGCATCTATATTTTGCAGCTATATATATATATATATATTGAGCTGATGAGTATACCACTTAATTAATGTGTATGGAATGTGTAAAGATGATCATCAGTGAAGTGAATTAAATTACTGATTGAGAAAGATGATTAATATGTTCTTCGTTAAACTGAGCATAGAGAGATTCGAACTTCTGATATTCTAGGCAATATCAATACTTTCGGTTTTGACTATAAAATTGATGGATGTTAGTGTTATTTGATTGTAGCGTTGATGAATTATGGTTCAATTCAATTATAAAATTGATAAATTTTTAGTTCGGCTACTTAATTCATAATTCATTTTAGTTCGATTATAAAATTATAAAATTGATGGAATATAATTATTAATTATGAGTGAAAATGAGAATTACTCTATAATTTTTATTATATATTTTTGTCTAATTATGTATATATTATTAATAGTGTCGGAACATCCTATTACAACCGAACGCCGGGTACCTAGTATTTTAAAAGTGCAAGTTGTGGTTAACTTGAAAGAAATTGGACTTGGGCATGATAAATGTCATTTGATTCTGTCTCTAATTTGTAGGAGCTTGCTTGAACACGCACCTCACCTTTGGGTGAAAAGGGGGAATCTCGTCCAACACGGGTGATAAGCATAAAACATATAGGAAAACCCAAGAGAAGACATCGAATATCAACTTTCTCACTATTCTTTTTTATAGTTCTGTACGCCTCAACATATTATTGGCATACCCAGTTAATAATCTTGCTATGAATACCATACAAGATAACCATTGTTTACTATTCTAGCTTATTCTCTAATTTTCAAATCTACAACATGTCGGGCAGTATTGAACTGAAGACTTTTATACCGCTTGAAACTTTCCTCTCATTTTCAGAGCAGGTTAAGTTATTTGATTTGGATGAATCAAAATAAGCCTTGAAACTGGCAGTTTGATCAAGCAAGGTTCCAAACATAACAAAATCTCGAGACTTCATATGAGCTGGAACATATAATTATGGCATTTCACTCTCCTAAATCTGAAAACGTTTGTCAACAAGGTCACAATTATCATGGAAATTACTATTATATAGAAAAAAGGATACGAAATATGTCCAAGATGACTAAGTTAAAACACAAAGACAGATGATAAAACAAAACAAGAATTTTGATCATTTAAGCTAAAGGTTCGAAATCGTATTCACTATGACCGTTTGGTTCTGTATAACTAAGAGCTTCTTAAGCTAAAAAGCTAGCAGCTCGTCCTGCAGACTCAGCCAGAGCAAAGCTTTTCCAGAGCTGCAGTTTCATCACCGCCGACCGCTTCCAAAGTACTCCTAACCTGAGCTTCGGGAAAACCCATCTCCACAAGTTTCTGAACCTGAACCATTACTATAGTAGCTCATTAGATCTCTGTTAATGGAAGAGTGTTACTGCATGGACAAACTAAATAAGTATCAAACAAATCGACAAAAGTGTGTTTTACAGAGGATAATTTTGTTTTATGGGCCTTATACAAAATAAACAGTTGGATACCAATTTGCCTGCTTTCTATAAAAGACTTTATAACACACAACCAAATAAGAGAAGAGGATGAGACTAGCCTTTTCCTCAACTCCAAGAGATGATGCCATAGCAAAAGTTTCTGTCCAATATCGAGCTGTGCCAGCAAAGGTCTGGTAGTCTCTAAGATACTGCAATATCAGTAAATATGAAAGTAAGAATTCAAGACGAGTATCAAACAAAAGAAGGAAGTCCTCGGCCACTGCATATCCACAGGTATCACTACTTCACCCAAAGACCGGCGAAGAATCAAAGAACTGACTAAAGGCAGGGAAGATAGAATAAACCTGTTGTGCCACCACAGCATCTTGAGGATCATCAGGTTGGGGAGCTGAAAGTAAAGCCTGAACCGAGAGGAGTGCCGTCTTCAAAGTGAGCGCTGGACTCCATTGGTCTTTCAAGATGTCAAGGCAAATCGCTCCACTTTGACTACTAATATTAGGGTGCCTTCAACATGTGATATACAGACAACAGCATTATACATCTCCAAGCTGAACTGACAGGAAGCAAGCAAATAACAATGTTCCACTAGTACATAACTCCTGACCATAATCTCCATCTTAAAACCTAAGAATGCACATGGATCGAAAATAGATGGCAAAAGACCTAGAACTTGGCCTAGAATGCACAATCTATGATCTTAAGTTCTTGATTACCACAGAACCATTAACCAATTGTAGATCCATGATTCATATGCAAAAAGTCTCATGAAGACACCATAAATGGCAGGAAAGTATACATATGCAAAATAAACTCACAAAAAGAGATAATAAAAATTACAAAAAAACTTAAGGGTCTTGTAAGCACATTGATTATTGTTTCTTTTTTTTGGGGGTGGGGGTGGGGTTGGGGGGAGTGTTTCACTTTCAAATTTGTTTACCACATCACTAAAATGGGGAACCGAACCTATAAAGCATCAGTATCAACTATCAACAACACTCAAAGGAATGGAGATCAGCCAATCTACATATGGATCGTCTAAATCTCAAGCTTCTAAATCTGTTCTTCTTGTGTGTTCATGTGAGAGAGAGAGAGAGCGAGAGAGATTCAAATGCCGTCCTATAGATTATTTTTTTTAGAAATGGTCCTATAGACTATTACTTCTACTTCATGGCATTCTCTTTGTTCCAAAATTATTCAGCTTTGTATGCTCAACAAATTACTAGGAAAGAAAACTACAAATAATTCATCCTACCAGACTTTGGTTGCAAACTGCATTTTGGGAGGCTCAAATGGATATCCATCTGCAAGAAGAGAAAAAACGCATTGACGATGCAAGTTAATAAGAATCTTGATGGAGCCTTTTGTTTTTTGATAAATTTGAAGGAGCCTTTTGTAATGGTCATGTCACGGCTAGATGGCCTAGTTATTGATACAAAATGTAATACGATAATATAAAGACAATTGCTAAATTTTAATGGTTTTCATATGATGTTACAAATACAACTAAATGCTTAACCATGAGATATATCAGTCAATCCATGTACAGGGGGAAAAAAAGAAAAATAGAACGCTTACTGTAATTCGTTAAACTTCAGCACCCACTAATATATTTTCCTTAGTTATTAAAACGGGCTCTCCACATAGAGTCAACGAGAAACTATAGCTACCTAGAATTTCTAGTTCCCCTGTAAGAAATCCACCAAAAGCCCTAAACCCCTTTACTTTTAAGTGAAGAGAATGACAGAAGCTTAATCATAATTATCACTATAGCAATGAAATTATCAGTTAATCGTAATTTCCAGGATATCTTATCAACTAGGTCAAAATAAGGGTGATAGTTGCAGGAATTCAAGCCTAAAAAGAAAAACTAAAAATCGAAGAAATAAACAAGATGATGAAGAAGAAAGGTACCTGGCAATGTGATATCGATTTGAAAAGTGCCACCTTCATAGGGGGTAGAAATCGGGCCAGGAATAGTGCCGACCAAACGGGAAAGATTGTCGCTTTTGGGGCTGACTATGATGCCCGAAGCCTCAAAGTCTTTGCTGCATTCTTGGAGCTCCTTCTGTACGCGAGCGAAGTCTATCATCTCCTTCTTCAACACTTGTATTTCAATCTAAACGGAGAAACAGATGCCCTAGAAGGGGAAGATGTGAGTGGGTGAGTCAGTGCGTGAGCGAGGAATAAAAGGAAAGCAAAAATTGTGAGGTTTTGAGTTATGTCTTGGACGAGTGAGAAGAACGAATGCCTTTTTGTTTGTTTTTTGTTTTTGCTTTTTTCTCTGTAATTAATGTGTCAGTGCTTCAAGATTCGTCGGGAGATATTGGTTCTACTTCTTTTGGAAAGAATCAAATACTCTTATACGACGACGGTCCAATGATTTCTTCTGTTTTCTTTTCTCCTTATAACTAGATACAGAACGTATGTGTTGAATGTGAAAATACTCTTAATTCGATGCCGCTCCAATGATTCCTTTCTTCTTTTTTCTCCTTATTAAATAACTAGATATTGAACATAGTTCACATGAATCTAAGGTCGTTTGATATGAGTTTATCTTCATATCAGACATCTTTATATGCTTAAAATGGTAGTGAAGTTTAGAGATCATATTATTTAATATGATAAGTTATAAAATTTTTAAATACCCAAAATCCAAAGACATCCTCATTTGAGGGTATCTTGATACCCCTAAAATTGAGGGTTCATACCCGATATCTTTCATTAATTCTTTCTTATGATTTTTTTCCAAAACAACAATATTCATCGCTCCCTCACACCATCTTTTATATACATGTCAAAAGAGTGAATAATTAGATAATTAAAATATAGTTTAATGTGATCAATTAAAATTTATTTACTAATTACCCAATATGACTATAATTTTTATTTTTGAAATATCAATATGAATGTGTATGGTAAATTATGTGTTTACGGTCAATTGGATAGATGAAATTATTGTTAATTCTAGCATTATATATTAGTCCAAGGATAAGAGTAAAATTATAAATTGATAAATTTTTATGACATTCCGTTACACATTCCATCAAAACAAATAAAGTAATTTACCATTCTCACTGTTTTATTTATTTTTTATTTTATTTTTATCCTTTCTCAATGTCACCCTTTCTTAATGTTTTATTTTGTTATTAATTAATTATTTCATTCTCAATATTTTTTAGGTAAATTTATAATGTAATCATTATGATAAAGTAACAATATAACCATTAAACATTAGTAAGCATGTAAGTAAAAATGAATAAATAGAAAAAAAAATTTAAATTACTTTACCAAAGAAATAAATTAACAATTATATTTTACCCTATTATAAATTAAATAATACTTATAACACTCTATTCCACATTTCATCAAAACAAACAAAGTAATTTAACATTCTCATCATTAAATAATGTCATTTTCAAGTGTAACAAACAAAATAATCTTAACTTTTCAGATATATACTCTTCCACAATCATATTCCAACAATCTTATTTCGAAAATCATTTCATAATCTTATACCAAACGACCCCTAAGAATTTTTTGAGAGATCTCCAATTTTAAAATGGCTAAATTGAAAGTAATACCCTAGTAATTTTCATACCATTGTAGTTTGAGAAACTATGAAATATTCCTTCCGTTAGATTAAGCCATTAACCTAACCCATTTCTCACATGAAACCCATGTGCCATCAACGTTTCCTTCATTTTTACACCTCAACCATCCTCGTCTCTCTATCTTTCTGTCTCTATGTTCATCATCTCTCTCTAAAGTTCTATCCTTTTCGAAAGTTATTTGCCTATTGAATTGTTAAAATATCTTCCAAGTTAATTATTTAGATATTGGCATTTATAGAAGCAGTCATATTGGCAGTTTTCTAGGAGAATTTCACGATCCCATTTGAATAGGACTAATTCAAGTTTCAATTCTAGAAGTCGTTTGGAAGTTCAAGATGTTTGGTGTGGTCCTGGTATGTTTACTACAGATACAACTACTTTTCTACAAATTGTGTTGAGGTTAGGAGGAAAATGAACCTGGAAGGGGGAAAGATTGATGGGGAGAAAATGAGCTAGATTGAGGTAGTTTGTAGATGTTAAAAGTCTTTTGTTGATGATGTTGTCATGTGTCACTTGAATATTGTCTAATGAACATAAGGAAGAAAAATGAATGTGAAGGTATTAGCTTGACACTGAGGTGATGCCTAACTAAATACTCTTTGAAGCCCAAGTTAGTGAAGTGAAGGGGGATTGAAATTTAGGAAATAAGAGTGTATAGAATGTGATATTTGATTTGATGGTTTCATCTCTATATAAAGATAACTCCATATTAATTTCAGAATATGAAAATACTTAAAATTAATTAAAGAAAATGCAAAGACGTTTCATTGATTAAAGAATATGAATGGACTTCATATTTATTGAGTTATAAAAGAAGTTTCATACAAAGTAATATGAAAAGACTTTGTATCTCTTTTCTTACTTGAGATTATCTTGATCTTGAGGCACTACCATATGTCATTCGACATTATCATTATTTGTCATTTTTTCCAGTAAGTCTGAATATGGAATACAACCTCATATAAAACTCGAGCGTATTATGGCCTTATGTTGTCTCGATCACATGTCATATAGGACTCAGCCATATTATAGCCTTATGTCGACTCATGACATGTTATGTAAGACTAAGTCATATTAATGTCTTATGTCTATTTGGCTATAGGTCATTTGAGACTCGACCATATTATGACACCATGTCATCTTGTATAAAACTCAGCCATATTATGGCCTTATCATCATCTCATATAAGACTCGACCTTACAAGATTCGACAGATATCGTTAGGCTTTAAAATGACTTGATCTAGGCTTGACAGAGATCTCTATATAGAAATTGTGCAGTGTTGCCCCTTATGTAAAGGGTATCTATAATAATTTTCTCGACCCTCTACAATTTGTCCCCACCTTCTTGAGTCTAAATGAAGACTTCGGTCTCTTTGAAGTATGTCGTTAAAATGCATGCATTCTTTTTTATGAATTTTATATGGTAAAATGGTGTTCGTCGTACACCGGTAACCTTTAAACTTCTTGGTGAATCATCGCTTTGCCTTTCCTCAAGGTCAAATCATCCTTTGGTTGTACATTTAGTTTATGGTTCTGTCATACGATCATGGTTGAGTTCTTTGATCAAGTCATGGCTTGCTTCCTTGGTCATACTGTGGTCGAGCTTCCACCATCAGATTGTGGCAGGGCTTCCCTCAGTTAGATCATGGTCGAGCTCCATGGTCAGATCATGGTCAAGCTTCCCACGGTTGAATTGATCTCTATCACTGATTTATATCTCATGTGTTATGTTCTTGACCATTAGATGATAATGTGAATATTGGAAATTTGAAAGACATGGATAGTGACATGTGTGAATTTATCCATAGCTATTGACTATTTTCCACCATGATACGTTTATGACATTAGATGAAAGTGTTTCGATAGAAATTAAAGGACATGGATAGTGATCCATGTGCGTTTGTCCTCAGCCAGACATAGATAGTGATCCATGTAAAGGTAATTTATTACATTGATGAGCACCACGTGGCATGATCTTGAGCGTCCATTTAATATTTCTCATCCTCTTATACTTTGCTTCTTCCATTTTAATCTTGGATTTTTTGCTAAACTATACTTCTGGATAAAGTATCTTACAAAATTATACCTCTGACCTAATTTTTGCTTACCCTAACCCTAGGCCACCTTCCCTTCACTTTTTCTCTTATTTTCTTCCATTACCCTTCTTACACTATGTCTAATCAAATGTCAAATTCTACTTCACTCAACACTCAACCTCTCTACCCACCTCATTTCTCCTTCTTCATTTTTCATTTTTTCAACTTCTTTTTCGTCGTCTTCCTGTTGCACAAGAGAATAGGTTTCGCCGTCTTCTTCATCTTCAAAAAAAGCTTTAATCATCTTCTTCATCTTCATGAAGGCCTGCAGGTATGAGTTTTGTTTTCTTCTTTCTGAAAAGCTTGAAATTTCATGGGTTTTTCTTTGTTCATGAGTTTTCTGGGATTTTTGTTCCAAAAATAACTTGTAGTGAGTTGTTTGAAGTTCATGTAGTGTACAGGATGACTACAAGTTGATCGTGTAGTGTACACGAGTACTATGCAATCCTCGTGTAGCCATCGTGTAAACTTCACACAACGTACACGTTCCTCATGTAGGCCTCATGTACACTACACGATCGTGTAGTGTATTAGGAACTTCTTCAGCAGTTCACGATGCACTACAAGAGCATCGTGTAGCATCTTGTACACTACACGATGATCGTGTAGTGTACAAGATGACCACAAGATGATTGTTTAGTACTTGTGTACACTACACGATGGCGCTACACGATGGCACTACATGATGATCATGTAGTCCTCATATACACTATACGATTACACTACATGATGATCGTGGAGTCCTTGTGTAGTGCACTACAAGATCATTGTGCAGTGTACACGAGGACTACACGATAATGTTGTGGTCATCATGTACACTATACGATGATTACACGATTATCGTGTAGTACTCGCGTACACCACATGATGATCGTGTAGTCCTCGTGTACACTACACGATCATCATGTAATATTCCATTTCATTGTGTAGCTTCTTGTATTGACTTCCTTTATTGATGTAATGGAGAGAAGACCAAATTATTAGAGATATTAACTAACTACACTTAGCACGAACTATCAGGTATATTACATTATATGTCCATCAAATTTATTTATAAAAGTCATGTCCCCTTCCCTCTTGCTGAAATTTTAAATGATAGAGATTTACAGTTATTTGTTAAGGAGAATGAATCAGAATCAATTCGAACTCCATTATTTGTGAGCACCAAGTCCAAATTTTTTCATCTCAAAGATAGGTTCCTGAAACCACAATGTCACAAAAAACTGGGTTCCTAAACTACAAGGTTTTATTAGAGTTGGGTTCCTAAAACCACAATGTCACAGCAACCTCTACATGAAAGCATTCCTCCCTTTGAGAGTGTTGATTATTTTGAAAGGAACTATAATTATGATGATGTTGTTTGTCATAACGATTGTAACGACTTTGGTGAAGATAATGATGTTTTTTAGGATGAGGATTTTTTCGACCATGATGAAGCCATCCGTGGAGACAGCCATACAACAATTCGAGACTTGAATATTGGTCCCGAACCCAAGACCGCTTGTCCTTTTCCATAATGGTCTGGGTCCAGTGGGCAACATCTTAGGTCCAGTGAGCAACTGTCTTATTTGAATCAGCTTGTATCAGAAATTATAAATATGAATGAGTTATACAATGATAAAGCTGAGCTACTTAAAGTTGCTTGTATAATGTTCATTTGGAGTAATTTTGGGTTTCGATTTTCAAGTCAACACCGACAATGTTGGTATTTGTACGTGTTGAGAAAACATGCCAATGGAGGTTACGAGCCATGAAACTGCAAAATTGTTCATACTTCAAAGTTATAAAGTTCATCAATACGCATACATGAACATTTGAAGTATTGAGACATGAACACCATCAGGCTGCATTTTCATTGATTGGTCATTCTATAAGGTCCAAATACACGGGTGTTGGACGTATATATATGCCAAAAGATATAATTGAAGATGTTTGGCTTGATCTCTCTGTCAACATAAATTACCACAATGCATGGAAGGCTAGAGAATATGCTTTGGAATTAGTTCGAGGATCACCTGAATACAACTATAGGATGCTGCCAGCATATTGTCACATGTTAGAATAAAAAAATTCATGTACTTATTTTTTATTTTGCCATCATAAGGTCTACACAATTACTACACGACCATCATGTACCCGTCGTATAGTCTACAGGATGAGTACACGATGGGTACACGATATTCCTGTATTCATCTTGAAGTCTACATTATTCTTCTTGTGCACTACACGATAGGTACATGATGATCGTGTAATCATCGTGTAGTGTACACGATGGGTACACGATATTCCTGTATTCATCTTGAAGTCTACATTATTCTTCTTGTGCACTACACGATAGGTACATGATGATCGTGTAATCAATATAGTGTACACGATGGCTATATGGGTATCGTATAGTCTACATAATGGCTACACGGATATCGTGTACACATCGTATACCCTATGTACTCTGTCGATTTTAGTACAACAATATTAAATATTTTCCAGGGACAATAACACACATAGAGAGCGATGAGAAGGATTATTTTAAATACTTTTTCATGGCTCTTGGACCCTCTGTTTGTTGATTTTTCAGCTGTATAAGGCCTGCCATTAATGTTGACGCAACTGCCTTGAAAGCCAAATACAAAGGGCTATTATTTGTTGCAACAGCAAAGGATGGAAATAATTAAGTATATCCAATTGCATTTGGCATTGTAGATTCTGAAAATAATGATTCATGAGAATGGTTAGTTTATAAACTTCACGATGCAATTGGTGATCCGAAAGACTCAGTGTTTATATCTGACGGGCATACAAATATACTAAAGGTTGTATAGGTTGTCTTTCCCAATGCAATTCATGGAGCTTGCATCTTGCATATGAGCCAAAATATCAAATCAATTTATAAAAATGAAGATGCGATCGCATTGTTTTTCAAAGTAACAAAGGAATACCGTCCATCAGAATTCGATCGGTTAATGACTCATTTTACATCTACATTTCTAAATATCTCACAATACATGTCGGTAGAGGGAGTTAAGAGGTTGGTACATTCCCATTTTGATGGAAGGTAATATAATATAATAACTATAAACATCGTGGAATATTTTAATAAGATTTTGAAAGATGTTAGAAAGCTTCTCATTACATGCCTTATGGAACATAATCGTGACATGTTACAATGGTAGTTCTATGAATGACGGATGACCGCCTGTCAAGTCACCTCGTAGATGATAGATTGGATTGAGACGGAGCTTAAGAAGAAGCATATTACATCACAATCATTATCATTGTTTCCTTCAGACATCCACAGGTTCCATGTCGCAGGTGAGGGTAGGGAAGTAGTGGTAAACTTACATCTTAAGACTTGTACGTGTCGAGAATTAGATCTTGATCAAATTACATGCAAGCATGTCAGCAGCATAATATTTTCGCATGCAGTATGTGTTTGATGTGCTATAAAAAATGAGGCTCTAATTGTTGCGTATGCGGAAACAATACATCCTCTTAGAGATCAAGCAGATTGTGTCATCATCTAGGAGGTTCAAGAAAAGGTGGTACTGCCACCTATAACAAGGAGGAAAAGTGGTAGACCTAGGACAGAAAGAATTCCATCTAGAGGTGAGGAAGTTGTAAGAAGGAAGTGCACACGTTGTGGGCATATTGGGCACAACCGACAAATGTGCAGAGATTCAATTCCTCTCTCTCAATGGGAAGACCAAGCCACTTAAAATATAAATACTGATCTTTGTAATTTTTTAAATATTAATATAGAAAGAGACTTGTGGTTGTTATTTAATACTATCATGAAGTTTATGTTGGGCATAATGTCCTCAAAGCATGTGTTTAGATAATTTTAATATGAAATTACATTTTTCTTTTAAATTATTGTTGAATAATTTATGTATATAAATATCTAAAAGTTTCATATTTATTAATGAGACTATGATTTTATACAAGTACGAGAGAATTAAAATCATAGATAACGAATAAAATAGTCCACAGCATATTAAAGTATGGAATCTGTAATGAATGGTTGTAAATACAGTTCATTAAGTATTATGAATTTATGTGATCTAGATGTGAATTATTGATATGGATAGACATCTTGGTGAATACACTTTATATGATTAGATTATATAGGACATGACCGATGTGGATTAATATCTTTATTTAATTATCACTTATCATAAAGATTTAATACACGTCAAAACTGATGATCATATGTAGATCATTCTGAATCCTGAGTAGTCATGAACTCATATGCATGTCTACTGAATCTTTTGATTCACTCGTTAAGGTTTGTTTGTAAAATAGACTACTAACTTTTGTTTTGGAGATTTAGTGATATGGATGGCTGGGAACCTGATCTTACAAGATTTGAAATCCAAGCTTTTCTAACGGATTGTATATTGGTTCTCTTAAGTGTTAATTCTGGATTTGAATGTTTATTGAACTCAAATTTATAATACAATTATAAATTGGTCGTCTACTAGTCAATTAATGGTATTTACGGATCAAAAGGTAATTAGAAGGCTAAAATGATTATTTTGACCAGCTCTAATTTACGAACCAATTATTTGAGAACAAAACTACATGAAGTTGTTATATCAATGGAATACACGAGAATATCTCAGTAAATATATTTAGTCATTTCTAAGAGTGTAATTTCATATTTATAGTGTAGTAATAATAGAATTAATAAATAAATTTATTTAATCAAAAAGTTTAATTAATAATTTAGTTTATTGGAGCTTAGAATTATGGATTCATAGTCCCCGAGTCACCTCTCTAGTACACAATCTATAGTGTGAATATTTCAAGATATGAGAAAAGGACTAGCTTGCATATGAAATTAAATTTATGGGGTAAGCATATAATTATGAGACAATCATGTGATATTAACTCATTAAGAATTGATTAATATTATTATTTATTGTAATTTTTGGAAATTACAAATAAATAATAATATTAATTAATTTAATGTTGATCTATTAGTGAGACACAATATTTGATTTATTAAATTAAAAAATATTAAATCATTATGAGATAATGATTTAATTTAGTTTATCTAATCTGTTAATTAACAGATATATAATTGCTTAGGAGATCATAAAAGTTAATTTTGATTTAACTGATATCTATATATTTATCTGATTAATATAAATAATAAATTATAGGATAATTACCACGTGGCACATTAGACTGCCACATATCAATCTCTAATTTTTTAATCAGAGATTGACATGAGTTACTGTAGCGTCACATGGAACTTTGGCGCACTATAGTGCCACATAACACTACAGTGGTGTCATGAATCAACAATGTCGTGAGGTACTACTGATCCACACAGTACACTGCAGTGTCTTGTGGCATTGCAATGTTCGCTTAATTGTAGTGGATCCCACTATAATGACATATTGGTAATTAATTTACTATTTTATAAATCCCTAAAAATCTGATGAGCCTTGACTTAGAAGATATTTATATATAATTCTATTGGCTTTAGAGTGATGAAGTGGGTGATTAAAGGTTTATCAAAAAGCTATTTGAGTTTTCCTAATTTGCTCTCAGAATTTTGTCTCACAATAGTTCCTCTAAAGAATCTTCAAATCTCATGTGTTGAAGACATCTAGAGACAAAAAAGTTTCTTTGATTTATTCTACGTGCCCACACAGATATTAGTGTGTTTGAGAATTGAATTGAAAGATCTTGGTGTGGATCTCGCAGTCTGTTGTTCGTAGGATTACAAGTCTATTGTTTGCAACGACACATGATAAGACTACAAGAGGTATAACTCTTATCTTTGTATGTCTTTGATTTAATGTATCGATATATAATGGATTCGATGAAAAAATATGTTTTCGTTTAAAAGTATTTTTTAGAAACCGTGGCGTCGTAATTATTTTTGTTTTCAATCGATAAAGTTTAATTTATTTTTAAAACCACCACGCCTACGCCGCACGACGCCTCAATTCCAACAATTAGCATCAGAGCAGTCTTTATATATGTATACATTAAATACTGTGTCAGTGTCCTTGCATTATTTATTATATATTTTGATGTCTATGAATGAATGAATGGTTTAATGATGAATCGCTTATTGTATGGTGACTTTTAGGTTTATACTTTGTAACATAAACCACTATTCCTGTTCAGAAAACCCCGGTGCAACATCGTAGTGGGAGGGTTGTAAGACAACTAACTCACTATGAACTAGAGGCACATGTCCTATTGTCTGACACTGATAAGGACGATCCATTAATCTTTAAAGAGGCGATGAAATATCCTAAAAAGGAGAAATCTCAAAATTTCATGAACCAAGAAATGGAATCGATGTATTCCAATTTTCTCTGGGAACTTGTAGATCCATATGAAGATGTCCGACCCATTGAATGTAAATGGATCTTAAAGAAGAAAAGAGGTGCATATGAGAAATTAGAGACTTTCAAGGCACGACTGGTAGCCAAAGGCTATATACAAAGGGACGTAGCTGATTATGAAGAAACATTTACTCCCGTTGCCATGCTAAAATTCTTTCGCATCATTTTATATGTATCTTCCAGTTTAGACTATGAAATATGGCAAATGGATGTCGAGACAGCTTTTCTAAATGGATGTCTTGAAGATAGCATATATATGATGCAACTAGAAGAGTTCGTGAAAAAAAGAAAAGATCCGAAAGTATGCAAATTGCTTAAATCCATTTATAGATTAAAGCAAGTATCAAGATCTTGGAATCTTACCTTTGATGAAATTATTAAATCGTACGAGTTTGAGCAAAATATTGACAAAGCTTGTGTTTATAAATACATCAAAGATAAGATAGTGATTTTCTTAGTTCTTTATATTGACGATATTCTACTAATTGGGAATGATGTAGAATCTTTGTTGAAAGTAAAAAAGTAGTTAGTTGAGAAATTTCAAATAAAAGATTTGGGAGAGTCGAGTTATGTTCTAGGCATCTAAATCCTAAGGGATAGAAAGAACAAGCTCTTGACACTTTCTTAAACATCTTATATTAATAAGGTGTTGGAGAGAATCTCTATAGAAAATTTCAAGAAATGTCAACTACCAACCAAACATGGAATTGTCCTTTCAAAGAAGTAATGTCCTAAGACACCTCAAGAGAAAGATGATATGAGAAATGTTCCTTATTCTTCAGTTGTTGGTAGTCTCATGCATGCAATGTTGTGTACGAGATCAGACATCTGTTGTGCAGTAGAAATTATTAGTCGTTATCAATCAAATCCTTGTTTATAACACATTCTCGATTATCTTCAGAGAACAAGAAATTATATGCTTGTTTATTCATGTGGAGACCTGAACCCCACTGGAATACGGATTCTGACTTTCAATCAGATAGGGATAGTCGAAAGTCTAGATCAATATTCACGCTAGGTGGAGGAGTTGTAGTCTGGAGAAGTATTAAACAATCTAATATTGCAGATTCTGCTACGCAAGCCAAATATATATCGGCTTGTGAAGTTGCGAAAGAAGTGGTATGGCTCAAAAACTTCTATTCTGATCTAGAAGTAGTTCCACATATGGACAATCCACTAATCATGTATTGTGACAACAATGTGGTGGTAGCTGATTTCAAATAACTGAGGAGTCACAAGAGGGCAAGCACATTGAGAGGAAATATCATCTTGTAAAAGAGATTGTGCATCGATGGGATGTAATTGTTATGAAGATAATGTCATATCAGCTTAGCTTGCTTTAACAGCCACGTGATGATTAAAGTTCGTGGTAGGCGTAGGAACTTTGAGGTCATGAGAACCTTGTGAATTGATATAAATTATGGCATGCATCTCTGAGGAGAGTGGCACAGCCAGGCTAAGGCAATTCGATAGAGGGATGCCGTTCTTTTATGCTCTAGCGTAGAGCTCCTCTTACTCGAGTCAACTAATATAGCATAAACGTAAAAACCAATAATAAAGAATATAAAAAAGTCTCAAATTCATATAGCAAGCATTTGCGAGAAACTCATTTCTTTATGAAATATTAGATCGATTCCAGAGGTCGGTCTTCTGTCTGATGAGAATAGGCTCAGGCTCTGTACGACCATTTTAGTCTTTTTTATGGCACACATCCTGTTAAGCCTTAGATAGAACGTGGCTGATCTTTTTACCAAGACACTTCCTCTGAAGTCATTTGATGGTCATGTGTGAAATATGGGGTTGAGAAAGATGCCACATTTGCTTTAGGGCAAGTGGGAGATTGTTAAAATAATGCCCTCAAAGCATGTGTTTTAATATGAAACTAATGAAATTACATTTTTCTTATAAATCTTGTTTTAAATTATTGTTGAATAATTTATATATATGAAAATCTAAAAATTACAAATTCATTAATGAGACTATGATCTTGTAAAAATATGAAATGATTAAAATCACTTATGTGGATAGAGATCTTAGTAAATGCAGTTTATATAATTATATTATATAGGACATGATTGATGTGGATTGATATATTTAATAACTTATCGTTTATCAAAAAGATTTAATACACATCAAAATTGATGATCATATGTAGATCAGTCTGAATCATGAGTAATCACGAACTCCTATGCATTTCTACTAGTTATTTTGATTCACTCGTTAAGATTTGTTTGTAAAACAGACTAATGACTTTTGTTTTGGAGTTTCAATGACATGGATGGCTGAGAACATGATCTTACCAGATTTGGAATCCAAACTTTCTAAATGGATCGTATATTGGTTCCCTTAAGTGTTTATTCTGAAATTGAGTGATTATTGAGCTCAAATTTATAATATAATTATAAATTGGTCGTTCACTAATGAATTAATGGTACTTAAGGATCAAGAGGTCATTAGAACGGTAAAATGATAATTTTAAACAGCTCTAATTTACGAACTAATAATTAGAGGATATAACTACATGAATTGATTATATTAATGGACTACATGAGAATACTCTCTAAATATATTCTGTAATTACTAAGAGTGCAATTTCATATTTATAGTAGAGTAATAATGAAATTAATAAATAAGATTATTTAATTAAAGAATTTAATTAATAATCTAGTTTATAGGAGCTTAAAATTATGGGTCAATGGTCCCCGAGCCACCTCCGTACTACATAATCTAGAATGTGAATATTTCAAAACATGAGAAAATGACTACTTACATAAAGAATTGATTTTCTAAGGTAAGTATATAATTATGAGATAAATATGTGATATTAATTAATTAAGAATTAATTAATAAAAAAAGTAAAACTTATGTTACAAAAATATAATGAGATAATTTTCCTATTGTAGTGCCACGTGGTACTACAGTAACACGCGGCACCACATGTCAACCTCTATGAGTTTTCCTAATTTTCTCTCAGAGTTTTGTCTCACAATTGTCCTTCTTCAAAATCTCTAGATGTCATGTGTTGAGTATATATAGAAATAAAAAATTGTCTTTGATTTATTTTACGTGCCCACACACGTCTTAGTATGTTTGAGGATTGACTTGAAAGATCTTGGTGTGGATCTCGCAATCTATTATTTATGTGATTATAAGTTCGTTGTTTGCAAAGACACTTGATAAGACTACAAAACGTATAACTCTTATCTTTGTATGTCTTTGATTTAATGTATAGATATATAATGGATCTGATGAATAAATATGTTTTTCGTTTAAAACTTTTTTTGGAAACCTGGCGTCGTAATTTTTTTTCAATCGATAAAATTTTAATTTTTTTTAAAACCATCATGCCTCTATCAGGCGACGCTGCTGATTCCAACATCTTACACGATAGTCGTGTAACATTATGTAGCCATAAAATAAGTATAAAGAATACATTTCCGAGTTATAGAATAAAAAAATATTTTAGTACTACTTTTTCACGTGCAAATAACTCAATTACAATCCGTCTTTGATATTCGAGCATTTTCTGTTGAATTATTTCTTGTATCTTATTCCCATATGTGAGAGCTTTGACAAACTTAAGAGAAAATAGCTGACAATCAAAGCTACAAAACACATGAAATACAAAAACACAATTAAATAATATGTATGAAATTTTAAGTGCATAGTGGACTTTACAAAATATGTATATTTCACTTGCACATTTTTTTGATGTGGACATGGAATGATCTCAGATTCCCACTCATCTTTGGGTTGAACCTCCTTTCTATTCTTATAAGTGTTCATCATTTGAAGCAGACGAGGGACAATCTTCATATGAGGTTTCATTATTTCAGGATACAAGAGCATTTATTTGGCGTGTTCATGAAGTAATAAATATGAATATACTGGCCATTCAAATGAAGCTCCACCACAATCCAATAATTGTTGCTCACATTCATTAGAAAGATAACCTACACAAATTGATAGATAAGAATAAATATTAGTTTTCATAAGTAAAAAAATTATGTTCATTAGCTTTTTTACAAGATACACCTTGTCAGACTCTTCTCAGCCTCTTCTGAAGTTCATCTTCAAGCCAATGACTGAGTACCAGAGCGTATCCTCAACCTCTATATTCCAACCGGTGAGATCTTGCTTAAACTCTTCCATTGAGCCAAATAGGTCCCCTGTAATGTCACGGCAAACATTTTAAAGCAATAAAAATGGCCATGAAGTCTACACGATGCCCATGAAGGCCTCATGTAGACTACATGAAGTCTACCCGCTGCCTATGAATGCCTCATCTACACTTCATGAATTTCAAAAACAAAATATCTTACTTACTTGCAGAATCAAATCACCAACAGTAATTGTGATATAAGGGTTGTACTCATGCAAATCCTTCTTTATGAGCTCCAAGTATTCATCAATATGCTACAATGTAATAAAGATTACATAAGATATATATATTTATTTTAAATATCATATTTAAAAAGATTATAAATAACTGCTTATATCTTACTCAAGCCATTGATAAGGTGGGAAGACTAGTTTTTTGGACCAGGTAAGGTCAACAGTGCAGAATCTAACTTCTACTTTCTCGTTCATGTACAATGTATTTACATATCAAAATTTTATGATTGGTACACGATGGTAGTGTAACAATCATGTAGTCTACACGATACGATAAATACAAGATGTCTGTGTATGAGAATAAGAAGTGTACAAAAAACTTTACAGAACTTACTTTGCCCTAGGAAAGGTGAACTAGGCTTTGAAAATGGCTTCATCCTCTAAAGATACATCACCGAATGGTCGAAAAGGTTTGAAATTTGTTGTGGCGATGACTTTCTCATCAACGTTTTTTCTACGCTGCTTGTTCTTTTCATCTCGTTTCGTTACCCAAGTAGGTGACTCTAGGAGCTGATATATCTTTATCTTCCTATTACCGTGATCACCAAGGCAGACAAACTCTTCTTCTTCTCCATCGTTGAACTGCTCTGTTGACCTAACTGAATCCATCAAATCTAATATTATGTAGCTTCTTCCTTTTTTTAATTCTTCTTCTTCTTCTTTTTTATTTCTTCTTTTTCTTCTTCTTTTTCATATTTTTTTCTTCTTTTTTCTCCTTCTTCCCTCCTTTTTTCTTCTTCTTTTTTTCTTTTTCTTTTATTTTTTTTCTTCTTTTTATTTCCTATTTCTTCTTCTTTCTCATGCTCTATTTTTTTCAAGCCTTTTCTCTTCTTTCATATCTTCTTGTCCTTCTTTCTCTTGTTCTTCTTTCTCATTCACTATTTTTTCTTCCTTTTTTCCTTCTTTCTTTTCATCTCCCTCATCATTCTCAGCTTTATCTGCTTCTTCTTTCTCTTCTTTCTTCTCTTCATGTCCTTCTTTTTATTCTTCTTCTTTCTCTTGTTCTCTTTCTTCTCTCTCTTCTTTTTCTTCCATTATCTTTTCTAACTCTTCATCCTTTTTTTTCTCTCCATCTTTTTCTTCTTTTTCCTCTTCTTCTTTATTTATCTCCATCTCCTCCATTATCTTTTCATTTTCTTATTCTTCCTCTTCCTCCCTGTCGACAGCCATCATCATGGCAGATCGAAGGCATAATGAGTAATCATCCGTCCATGATGTTACCAGGTGCTCCATTAAAGTGATCTTTTACTCCATTCTAATCAAACATTTCCTCATCCAATCCCCATTATTCTTCTTCTCCTTTATCTTTTCATTGCCCTCCTCCCCAGACCTCTTCCTCTTCTTCTTCTTCTTCTTCTCCTCACCATCTTTCTCTTCTACCCATGGTAAGGATTAATGAGGCATCGACTGAAAACACATGTAATATAAATCAAACAAACCAGTTAAAGGATTAGTACATGATGTCGGTGTATGCATTGTGTAGTGTACACGATGGTCGTGTACCTATCGTGAAGTTTACATGATGGTTACATTAACCTCGTATAGTCATTGTGTATGCTACATGATGGTTACACTGACCTCGTATATCTATCATGTAGTCCACATGATGGGTACACGGTGACTATGTAACTATCTTATAGTCAACACGATGGTTACACTGACCTCTTGTACCTATCATAAAGCTCGCACAATGGGTACATGGTGGTCGTATAACCATCATGTCGCATATACGATAGGTACACGAGGTCAGTATAACCATCGTGTAACCTACACGATGGCTACACGAGATTAGTGTAACCATCATATAAACTTCACGATGTCTGTGTATAAGAAGAAGAAGGGTAGAAAATGATTTTGAACATATTTTCTCTCCGGCTACTGATCTCTAGTAGCTAGTTTCTTCTTCCTTCTCTGTAGGGATCAAGGAAAGAACTGTCAGCTAAAAATGCAAGTAATATAAATTAGTGTATGTGAAAGTAATATAAATTAAGTTGTTAACATGACTCACAACTTACATTCTCCTACGAAAAAATTTCTTTTTGCAGATTCTCAACCGATATCATTGTGGTTGGACACCACTTGAGAATCCTTAGTATCTTGATCAAAACCTGGTTATAGTACAAACTGTCCACCAAGGGGATAGATTCAAATATCAATGTCTATTTAAATAAAAGAGAGTAATTCAGTATTCAACACATAAATAAATCAAAATATCACTACATAGAACTAAATCAAATTTACCTGGAAGGAAAAATGACATCTATTGAGTGAATATTCATGAACAATATGAGAGATTTCTATGTTTTTTTCCTTGATCTTTAACATCATCAAAAGCGGCCTTTGTATATTCAGAGATAATAATGATTATATTGCTCTGGAGAAAGAGAGCTCCACACACGGATATTGGTTGAACGCTTCAAGGTCGTGAACCAAAACCATCCATTTCTTCTCAATTTGGGTTCAGCTCTCCTTCCCCAACAAAAAATGTTCTAGTAAATAAATAAGAGCCACCTTGACAATATCAGAATCTAACTTATATTCACTATTTTGAAACTTCTCCTCAAAATCAGCCATAGTTATTCCATGGTCTTTGACAAAGTACAAATTAGAGAGTCTGTTGGGGCCACGAGTTTTCTTCTCATCCCAGGCTTCACCGAACTTCAGTCCGATCATCAGCGAGAACTCTTTCTTGGAGAAGCAATATGGTTCCTCATTGACAAGAAACTAGATTTCCTCTTCAGATGGAGTGTCGTTCACATATTCGGCCTCCCTGGCCAGCACCGGGTGGCAAACAGTGGTTGAAAACTTCATGGATGGGAGATCCAGGAGATCGCCAAAGCATGTCTCCCTAAATAGGGATAGTTGAGTCATTGTCATCTTCTTCGTGATAGCCTCTATCACGTGAGTATTGCACTTTACATTTACATTGCTTTGGAAATTCTGGTAACTTCATGGACACATCGTAGTTGCAGCATTGACAAAGCCATAACCTATGGAAAATTCAGGGTAGACATCTGTCAACTGCGTAGGATAAGGCCATAGGAGAAAGAGTAGCGTTGATGAGGGCAACTAAGGCTTGATCTTAAGAGATCTAGTGATCATATAAAGGATTATGATACAACTCACCATTTGCATGTGAAAGAAATTTGTTCGGGAAAGGTTTTGAGCCATTGACATACCCAAAAATTGAATGAGCTTTGAGAATAGAGAATATTTGGTATTTCCAAAGAATGAAGTTGGAAGAGTCAAGCAGAATAGAAATCAGATTGCATATATTGGAGAGTAAGAAAATGGGAGAATGAATTTGAGGATCACCATTAGAGGAAGCAAGATTTTGGGTAATTGTATGGGTTTGGGGAGCTCTGTGTTGCACTAAGTTTTCAAAGGTGTTAGGAGCAGTGTTTTCAGAGGTGGGTGAAGATTCAGAAGCCATTGACGCAAGTCTTTATGGCTCTGATACCATGAAGAGATGAAAGAAAGATTGAAGAAGAATAAGGAAATGAGTATGTGAAAGAAGGAAAGAGCATAGGAAGAAAGAAGCAAGAAGAACAATAAAATATCTGAATTGTAATACTCATTCGCTAAAAAACAAAAGCAAACTACATGTAACTTAACTAAGAATCATATAAGAAGTAGTCAGTACCAATACAAAAAAACACAACAAATAATAACTTTAAAAACTAAAGAATAAATTAACTTAGTTATCGTAGTTATCAGTTTTGACTTTAAGTTCTGTCCATTAAAATCAACATCAGAAGTTTCAACTGATGGAATTTCAAACACTTTGATCACCCACTTGGCTATTTTTATTTCAGTTTCATGCCTCTGCGCACTAAATACCAATCTTCTTCATACAAAAAGTAAACCCATGGAAATCCGGTACCGTTTTCACTTTCCACATCCGTCCATGCAAATCTTATGTCCTACATGTGCATACATAAATATGGTTCGAAGCTATTAAAAACACATTAATAAGAATACTGTTGCAAATGGAATAGTGGACTTGTCTAATTTTGTTTGTCTACTTGCCTGGTCAAATATTCCGAATAGCTTTTCTTAGGACCCTTCCACGGTTTAGGACATGACCAACGTTGGATCATTCTATGTGGAGTCCAGATAGGATGATTCAAGGATCATTTGAACCTATATAGTACATAACTTGTGCCATAGAAATATTTACTTCTCTTAATAACAACTAAGAGCAATGATAGCTGCAGTCAGTCCGCCATGTGCGCGATCTCCACCGTCTTAACGTTTTGGAATTTGGACTCAAGTAAGAACAATAATAATGAAGGGTTGAGATCACTCAGAACTATATATTATGAAACTATCACGTCTGTGATTGACATCTCTCTCAGACTCTAACAATTAATCATGGTTGAATTAGTTAATTTATCACCTAAGTCAAAGTCAACTGAAGGAAAGGGTGCGGATGAATTGCATGGATTACAGTGCACTCCAATAAATTAATTAATATAATTTATGAGATCCAATGATAATATAAAATCTTTACAGACTAAAACGATCAAATCGAATTAGACTAAATAAAAAATGATGAATTTGATTAGTTTTTTAGTTAATTATGATCTGTTCGATATAAGATTTAGAAAAACTAAACTTTCAGTTCGGCTAAACTTTTTTTACATTTTGGACTAAACCAAACCGACTGGACCAACTGTTTATCCCCCTCCATGCATATATATCTTATTTATTTTTTGACATTTCTCTTCTTTCTCATTTCTCACATTTTTCATTTCTCTTATCTCTCTTTAATGTTTACATGTTGTGGTTCAAATTGTGTTTTTATTATAATGCATGAAAAACTTAGAATTTTTCGAAAACATGTTTGATTAAATTCTTTGATGTACCTCTTAAAAGAATAAAAATTTCTTTAATGAACCGTAAAAGCTTATCGAATCGACTAGTTATTTTACGATTTTGTTTATATACACATAACTGATTGTTCGGTCCTCATTTTGGCGGGACTATAAATTTAAGCTCGATCCAACTTTTAAACTAAAAATTAGACCGAACCGATCATGCATACTCCTAATAAGATCAACTATTTTATGCAATCATAATTGACTGTATGAAAAGCATTGTCTTATATTATCTGTAGCACATTTGCATGCACTGCATTATATTTATGTCAGAATCGAAACTCAAACTTATCACGCTGGATGAAATCTTATGAATAAATTTAAAGAAAAATTAGGTATTTAAGCTACTTTATGTTTTAGTTTTGGTTAATATCTATTTTTTTTATTTTGCAGATATGGCCAACATATATTAGGTGGTTAAGATTTTAAATATTATTTTACTGTTATGCCCTTAATATAACTGATTTCTTGTTTTAGGTTTTCTCTTTCATCTTCTTTCATTTTCGTGGCTTTCTTGGAAGTTTCCTTCAACTTCTCACCGAATTTAATCGAGTCTATGATTTTAAGCTTCTCAATTTTTGAATTTTGATCATCTTCTTCAATTCGTTTATTCCTCCATATATTTAACATAAATAGCAGGATATTTTTTGTTGATTTTGGTTTCGTTTCGTGGCCAAAATTGTTTGATTTGGGTTTCTTTCTTACAACATTGTTCAAGAGTATGGGTTTGCATGCCATATCTTATTTTAGATTTTAAGGATTTTATGTTCCATTTATGTTTTCTATAATTTTTGGTTATAGACAGTGATAAGAATATAAAAATTTTCATTTTCTGCAGATTTTCTATGTATACTGTTTTCTGCAGGTTTTTGTAGTTAATGCGATAATTGTAGACAATATTAATATTTACATACAGATATTATGTATTTATATACTCATTGTATATTACTATATTCATCAAGTAACAACTTTTTATTATAAATATGTACTCATAGTATATTATTATACACTGATAGTATACATTTATGTACTCAATTTCTATGACAATTATGATGGATATTGTTGATATAATGATAGATAATTTTCTGATGATATATATATATATATATAAATTTTGTGAAGAATGATATTCTTTTATGATAGGAATGTAGATTGAAATGATTTTAAGGATTGATACTGATTTTATGATGATGTGTATAATGTTTCATAAACATTTTTCAAGTGATAAGTATAATATAAATACATAATTTTGAATGAATGACATAATTTTATGATTAAACGAAGGACTGAAATAATTTAAGATTTTATACTAACTTTATAATGATGGATATAAAACTTTATCTTTTTAAAATGTGTGATCTTTATGATACTTAAAAATTTTAACATTACTAATAAACTTGGTGTTGAAAATTCTCATTGATATGATAAACTTGACCATATATATTTTTTATATCTACTTAAAATCACAATATGTGATGCATCTTATAACCAACAATAACTTCAATTTATAGTTAATGTAATTTCTCCCTTCATCTACCTACATCATAAAGACAAACTATTGATTATTAACCATCTTGTATTTAAGAATAAAAAAATAATAATAACAATCAATACGTTACAATAACATATAAAATAGTATGTAGTTAAATAGTATATAGTTCTATACTCAGAGTCTATAGTAATATACTAAATAACAAATCTTAAGTATGAGAAATCTACATAATATAGAAAATACACTGGCTTACCTTCAGAAAATAGAGCAAAATAGAGGGATAAACTATTAACTCACAAAATAGGCTTATTAAGTAAGTTTCATGAAAGAAAAACTTAAATAAATTCAGAAAAAACTAATAACAATCACATATCTCACAAAAATCAAGCATGAACTTTAGAGTAAGCTCAAATCACAAGCACAAAAAATTTACCTTTGGTTTTAACCTTCGTGATTCTTTATATTTTGTGAATCTCATAGATATTGGAATGATTTTTTCTTAGATTTTGTAGCAGACGGGTCATTTCGAAGGGTTTCGTCGTATCGCCGCGTGAGAGCTTGGGGGATATGGGTTTCTTTCTTAGTGCATTTTCACAAATATGAACTAGGGAGAGTATTTTTGCAGGTTCACTATTTTTGTTAACTTTTCATGCTCACTATAAAATTCGACTATTTATACAATTCATTAATTTTGGGCTATTTTGTTCTGTACTTTTCTATAGTGGGCTAGTTCTTCAAGCCCAAATTTAATCGTAACAAACCGCTAACAAAATCCTAATTCATATTAGAGACGTATTACGTGTGGTAATCGCCATGTGTGATGTGTAGGAGGCTTGGAGCTTTTAACGCCTGATTAGCCTCAACATAATACAGTTATGGCATGTTTCGCATGGGGTATTTTGAGGGATATGTCAGGAATGTGACGATATTTACAATATTCTTTTATTTGGTTTCTATCTTTTTACCCCTCCATTTTGCTCTCCCACGTAGTAACCCCGGGTCAATAACCTATCTTTTATAATCAATGGCGAAAATGGCAGTAAATACTTCAAAATTCCAGGCCGATCGTGATAAAGCCACCACATCCTCCATTCACCAATTTGGCTTAAAACATCCAAGAATAGAAGATTCCTTCTTCCAATCAGGGTCTAGATCGTTATAAAAGCCACCACGTCTGTTTTCGTTAACCTCTGATATTTTCTGATTTCCTTTTTTTCTTCTTGTGCCCAGCGAAGAGAACTCTGAAGAGAAAAGAGATGACCCAAAAATTTGTATAATTTGGATGCAAGGAAAGAAAGAGATGACCCAAGTATCAGAGACAAAGATATGATTTGTTCATTTTTCCTGAAGAGAACTCTCTTTCTTCATTAATTTTATTATGTTTCCATTCCCCCTCTCGACGGTGGGGGTGACTGGTAGAGGAAGTAGAGATGTTATGAAAATAAGTTTTTTTTTTGTCGCTTTGGGTATGTTGGTTGTTTATTGTTTATCTCCTTAAAAAAAATTCATCCAAAATGGTGGCGATTGATTAACTGGAGTTTTTAAAATGCCTTTCCAAGACGATTATTTTTCTTTTTAGTCTTTGGCCATTATAAAAAAATGTAATTATCCTAATTATAGATTAATTTAGTATAAGAATAAATTATAAAGTAATAATATATTTACAACATTCTCACAAATTATATCATAACATTTTTAGCTATCACCAAACATGATAATTTTAACTTTTCAGACATATACATTTTTACAATCAATTCCAATAATCTTATTCCAAAAATCTTTTACTCACAATCTTATACCAAACGACCTCTTAGAGATGTCGGTGACTTTTTCAAATGTATTCTTTCTGTAATAAATGCCAAATATCATGTTTTAGAAGATGACTACGAGTACGTACAAACCACATTGAGTTAAGTTTTGGGGTTAATTTAAATCCCATTTGCTAATCAATGCCATCTCAATCTTACAAACATAAGGCGATTGGAAATGATAGATTAATTTCTATTTCATTATTAATCCAAGTTGCCTATCTTAATCCAACTTAACTAATAGAGGCTTGGTTTTAGGGTTGCCTCTTGATTGATAAACCAGCAGTTGAGGTGTTCAACATTCACCGTTAAGAGACTTTTAAGCCTTCCATTTGGGGTCATTACCAGTTTGATAATCTTTATTTTTTATTATAAAAAAATCATTTTTAGACAATTTTATTCACATTTTATTTTATATTTTTAAATTGTTCTTGAGTTTATTAATAATACATGATTACTGGTTAATTCATTTTCCTATTTCTCATATAAGTGTCTCTTAAGGAAGCTTTTTTCTTTTTTTGTTAGTAATAATTTGGATCCTATTTTTAGACTTAGTATATTTTAAGTTATTTTCTTCGTTAAGAAATATGTTGAAAGAATTCTATCTATAAAAAATAAAACATGGTTCAGTTCATTCGTCACATAAAAATCAAAGAAAATAATATACTAAAACGATCAAACTATATATTTCTTTGAGTGTGCGTATATGTTCTTCTAATTTACATAATTGATGATATTTCGATGAATAAGAATTATGGAAATCAATATTTGATTTTCTAATCAAATTCTATTTACTAATAAATATCTTTTATTCAAATTATTTATTTATATATATCTCTGAGTGTGCGGATATAACGTTCTTCTAACATAATTAACTTAATTGGAGATATTTCAGTAAATAAGAATTATGAATCGATTGTTCTAATAATGATTTTCTGATCAAAATACTATTTACTAGTAAATGTTTATTATTCAATTTTTTTTATATAAGAATAAATAATATAGAGAAACAGTCAAATGATAAAAACATATAATTATATCACATGTACCACACATTTAAATTAACTAGCTAGTCGTAAAAATGAATCAACTTGTTTAATATTCTAAAAGGTTTTCATATATGAAAGCATATTTCTTAACGTTTTAATGATGAAAATATGTTTAATAGTAATTTTTGAAGTTTTAAATAAAGGGTAAAAGACTCAAATTTCTGGAAAGTGAATACATTAACTTATTTGGTGTAAAAAATGGAGGACTAATAAAGATTTTGCTCATTCTGATGGTATTTGAAACTCTCTAATATAAAGGGTAATGGGTATCCCCGTTCCTTGAAAGTAAAATTACGTTATGTAGAAACCGCTCTCTTTCATTCTGAATTGGCTTTATTCTCTTTTCATCGGTTTGGTTCAGTTTAGTTCAGTTTGGTTAGTGATCTAAAATTAAACCGAATCAAAATATTCTAGTCGAACCGAATCAAATCGTTATGGTCAAAATAATTGAATTGAAAAAAATAATTATAAATCAAAGTTTTATTTACGTTTGGTTCGGTTCGATATGATATGAAATTATATATAAAAATAAAAAATAATATGAATTTAACGTTTCAGTTCGGTTCGGTTTAAAAACTAGACATTTTCTGAACCAAACGGAAGATTTGATTCGACAGCACTGACAAACTGAACTGAATGGCAGGGACCTAAAGAACCGACCGAACCGATAATTTTCGATTCGGTTCAGGACACTTTTGAACACCCCTATTCATCCTTCATGACTTTTGAAATAAACTAGTTAATACATATGTGCGATGTACGTAAAATTGAATCTATATATTTTCAGCTAAAATTATTACTTATAACAATATTTTGTTTATATGAATTGAAAATAAAATGTATTTAGCACCAAGTTGTTTATTATTGATAAGAGTAAAATGAAGCAAAAATATATATTATTATAATTTTTATTTATTGATATACTATTGTTTACCTAAGTTGTAAAACATCGTGCATCTTTTCAAGTAAAAGCTAAGAGAAAATAATGGAAATATGCTCTAAAAATTTAAAAAGAAAAAATGACTTCTTGAGAATTTAATAATTAATTTCACATTTTAGTTTAAACTTGATATTTATATTTTTCATTTTTATTACAAATTTAATTTTTTATTTGTAAACTTTGTGTAACTATATTTATATGGCATACTAGTTATACTAACATATAAAATATAGCATAACTAAAATTTCTAAAAATGTGTTATAATTAAATTATATATTGAATCATATTGTTTACACTTTGTAAAGATAATTCACTTTATACTAAAATAAATTAGTACGAAGATGTAGTTTTTCCTAAGAAAATTTATTCAAAATTATCAAATTAAAATTACCTTAAAATTATTTATTAATAACTTGTTTTTTCTAAATTCATTAAATAGGTTAATGAATTTAAAAAGTTAATGTCCACTTTTATCAATGTATTATAGTAGTAAAATAACCAATTATTAAATGACACATGTAAATTAGAAGGTTATTTTAGGTAATGTATCAATAATAAGTTGATAAAACTATCCAAAAATGATTCTCCTTCTCTTCCCACTTTTAATATATTATAGATTATAGATAAACTAAATTACAAGTTTTGAATATCTGTCCTTTCTCTCATAATTACTGTGGAGGAGAAAAAATTACTTGGGCCATAACCCAAGATCCAAGACCTAGTAACATTGGGTGCATTACTCATGAAGAGACACTCACATGAAGACCATGGTGTGTATCATGGTCTGAGGATGAGGCGTCCCCAAGGCCATGGTATGAACCATGGTCTGAGGATGAGACATCACCTAGGCCATAGGCTGAACCATGGTTCGAGGATGAGGCATCTCCTATGTTGGATCGAGTTTTAAAATTTTAAAGAAAATTAATGAACCACGATAGGTTCGTGAGTGAAAAATAAAAAAAATCACATCAACTACTTAATCATATTAAATATAAAACTTTTTATGATAATACATATTTAGATTGACGTATTTAGATGATGTGGAAATAATATTATACGGTTCTTGTATCCGAGAAATTCTGACTTGGTGGAATCTTATTAATTGCCTGGCGTTCTTCGTAGAACTTGAGTGTGGGCTCTCAAAATAACCACTCGTAAGATTCAGAAGTATATCTCAATAGGATGTCGTCAGAAATTGAGTGTGGGCTCTCAAAATAACGGAAGAAAAAAAAAAAATTTTTCTCTTCTTTCTTTAATTTTCGACGGCAACAGGGAGGGGATTGAGAAACTACTTTCTTTGCTCTATGTAATCACACATTGTGATCAGAGTTGTGTCAACACACTTAGGGAGGTAACCATAATGTCATCTCTTATATAAATAGTACATAATTTACTCATATATCCCATGTACTGTAAATTGCCAAAATTCTCCTCCCTTTACTAGAATTGTCAAAATTATATATCTCCCTAGAGCCAATACTGTATCCAAATTCATCAATCTAAATTGATAAACTAAATTGATATCTATCAATAAATTAATTAATTTTTTTATTTATTAATTATCTAATAATTAGAAAATAACAATTAATTAATTTAAACATTAATTTGTACTATTCACTACTTTAGTGACAATACCCAGCACATATGGGTTGGGAAGTATACCTTGGTCCAAAACATGTTTTTGGTCCAACTGGTGTTGTTTCACATTCATGTCTTTATGAACTATGTCTGAGACCAAATGGACCCACATAAATAAAGTTATCGGAATTCAAATACTTGACGAATTTATCTCCATAAATTCCTGACCTATTTAATCCTGAATCAACTCTCGATCCATGCGCGCTACATTTTTTGTTGGTGTAGATAAACACTTTTTATTTCATGGTCCATAGAATATTTTTCTATGTTATCATTTGTGAATAGCAGTAACAAGAGCAAGATGTAAAATTACTATTTTACCACTCTAGTTATTGTTTCCTTAACTTCTTTATTGACAGTGAATAAAAAAACATAACAGTTAATTGTCTCATACAGTTCACCATATTTTATTCAACGATTTATTTCATCGAGTATCTGGCTAGGTTTATTTATTCACACACCCATCAATAAAGCATAATATGATATTATTATATTTTGCAATCTCACTACGAATTCTATATATGTGAATCACGTAACTCTAATATAATTGAATTACGATTCCAATAGCTGAGGTATTGTCCAGTAATTCGCACTCACTCATTTAGCATATCAAAGACGGCAAGTAACTAAGTCAAGTTTTGTATAACCTCAGGATTAAGGTAAACACAAAAAAACCTTTACGGTGTAACAATTAGATTTAGAGCTAGATAGATGGCTTTGCTCCAAACTAATTTGTTACTGATCTATTCAACATGTTCCATAACATATCTAAGTCAACCGTTAAAGTCTCCACTCTCATGCCCCAATAGATGCTATATGGATCAGTTCGGTATCGACTTGACATCTTTTGGTTCAACCTAATAGTTGTAATCAGACTTGATTGTCCAGTCGATCCTAAGACTACAAATAACATTCTGAACTATTTTAGAAGAGTTTATCTGGAAGACCCCTCAATCTTAACTATTCTTATATTGACAATAGTTCCAGGACTTGAGTAAATTATAAACACACTTTAATTAATAGAAAAACTTTCATTGATTCATTAAATTTAGTAATACAAAATGTATAAGAAATAACTAAATACTCATAAATAGTTATTACACCTACTTTATAGATATAATTTCAATAATCTTCCACTTGGACTAAAGTAGGCGTGTACAATCTCGTATCCTAAATGCCCTCTAGATGACCATCTAAGACTTTACTGCTTAAAGTCTTCGTGAATGGATTCGCCAGGTTGTTGACCGTCGATATGTGTGTTACTACAACGTCTTCACGCTGAAAAATCTCTCCAATCAGGTGATATTCACGCTCTATGTGTTTGGATCTTTTGTGGCTCATTGGTTCCTTTGAATTCACTACAGGCCCACTGTTATCGCAATAAAGTGTCATGGGCTTGTCAGTGTCTGGAACAATTTCCTGAGTCTTCAAAAACTTTCTAAGCCATACATCCTCCTTTTCAGCTTCACAATCTGCCACATACTCAACTTCCATGGTAGAATTGGCAATGCAATATTGCTTGATACTTCTCCATACAACTGATCCACCATTCAGGATGAATAACGATCATAAAGTGGACCTCCTAGAATCTTTTTCTTCTAAGAAATCGAAATTAGTATACCCCATCATATTCAGGTCAGTACCTGAATACACAAATTTGTAGTTCCTTGTTCTCCTAAGATATTTAAGGATATGCTTGACGGCATTCCACTACTCGAGTCAAAGATTAGATTGGAAACGATTTACCACGCCCACTGCGTCGCAAATGTCTGGCCTAGGATAAATCATTGCATACATGAGACTTCCTATGGCTGAGGAATAGTGAATCTTTCTCATGTCTTCCTCATCTTGCGGAGTCTTGGGATAGTGCACCGTGGAGAGGTTGACTCCATGCCTGAAAGGAAAATATCCCTTATTGGAGTCTCGCATACTGAAGAGATCCATCACCTTATCAATATAAGATGCTTGAGACACTGTCAATTGTATGTTCTTCCCATCCTAAAAGATGTGAACACCTAGGATAAAGGCACATTTTCAAAGATCCATCATATCAAATTACTTTGCAAGCCAAATCTTGACATCAGATAATTTTCCTACATCATTCCCAATGGGTAGAATATTGTCCACGTACAAAACCAGAAAAACCACATTCCCTTCGTGTATCGCTTATACACATAGGGTTCATCCACTAACTGTTTAAAATTAAATTTCTTGATAGTTTTGTCGAATCTGATATTCCACGATCAGAACGCATGCTTAAGTTTATAAATGGACTTCAGTAGTTCGTAAACCTTGTCCTCTTGAACTTTCTCCATGAACTCATCTGGTTGAGCCATATAAATGCGCCGTTCAAGATTTCCAAGTCTTGACATCCATCTGCCAGATTTCATAATTGAGGGCAGCAGCAATGGACAAGAGCATTCCGATGTATCATCATAGTCAATACCTTCCTTTTGGGTATAACCCTTGGCTACTAACCTAGCTTTGAATGTCCCCATATTTCAATCTATACCTAATGTGATATATAAGTAAGTCATTCCAGCTTGCTTGAAAACCTTGTTATTATAGAGCGGTGGCTTTGGAACATTTGACAGAGATAAGATAACTGTATTAATACTACTTTAAGTGGGAGTATCCTATGTAACTCACCACATGCGTAATCTCTTCAATAATTTCAGACACCCTATCTTAACTTTATGTTTAAGTTTCATTAACTCTTTTTCTTATAAATCCATTTTCACCTTACGGATTTTACCCCTTCAAGAGGATCTGCAGGTTTTCAGACTTTGTTGTAGTACATCGATTGTGTCTCAATATTCATGGATTCTTGCCATAGATTTGCTTCAGGATCAGCCATGGCTTGTGAGTAGGAGACAAGTTCATCATGATCCTTAACTGAGACTGTTGTTAATGCATCTCTATAAGACATGTACCTGTCAGGCTGTTTAACAACCCTAACACTACGTCGGGACTCCATAGGCTCTAGTTCCTGCTGTGGTTCTTCCATTATTGAATCGAAAACAGTTCCTGATTGGGGATTCGGTGCTAGCACAAGAGTGCTTCTCAGCTCCACACTTCTTATGTAGTCCTCTTTAAGAAAATGTGTATTCGTGCTCACGAATATTTTTCTTGTTAGTTGGACTATAAAAGATGTATCCATTCATTCCCTTGGGATATCCTACAAGAAGGCATGATTCTAATTTACTGACCAACTTGCATGTCTTAGGTTTCAAAACATGTGTTAGGCATCCTCATATTCTAAGGTGGTTTATGGATGACTTTCATCCATTCCATCTTTCATATGGCGTATCAGCCACCGTCTTTGATAGAACTTAGTTCAGAATGTATGCTGCTATTTTCAAGGCATATCCCTAGAACGAATCTAGGTGGGATGAGTAACTCATCATGGATCTAACGATATCCTACAAAATTTGATTCCTTCTCTCTAACACACCATTGTGTTCTGGAGTGTCAGGTGTTGTAAGCTGAGAAAGAATACATTCTTCCTTAAGAAAGTCTTTGAACTCTCCTACCAAGTACTCTCCACCACGATCAGATCGTAGTATTTTGATTTATTTCTCTAATTGCTTTTTAACCACAACCTTGTACTCTTTGAACTTTTCAAAAGTTTCAGACTTTTACATTAGATAAACATGTCCAAAACGTGAGTAGTCATCAGTGAAGGTTACAAAGTATTCATAACCTCCTCTTACATGGATATTCAATGGCCCACTTACATCACTATGTACGAGTTCGAGGCATTGAGTGGCTCTTACACCCTTCGCTAAAAAATGTCTCTTGGTCATTTTACCTTCTATACTGGATTCATATGCGGGTAGTATCCAGTATAGACCATCCTTTGTAAGTCTTATAATCATATCCAGGTTAATGTGACAAAGGCGTGTAAGGTTTCATTTATCAAATGTACAGTAGTAGTTAAGCAATCATTTCTAAATTTACCAATAACTTTATCAATGAAATTCAAACTGAATCCTTGCTCAATTAAACCAGCTATTGAAATAAGGTTCTTCCCAAAATCTGGGATATAATAAACATCACGCAAAACCATAAAACTATTATCGATTGACAATTTAATAGTTTCAACAGATACAGCCGATACTAGTACTCTATTTCTCTAATGGAAGCTGAACTCACCCTCGTCAAGTTTTCTGATTTTCCTGAGCCCCTGCAGGGAACAACAGATATGACTAGTGGCTGTAGAGTCTACAACCCATGAAAAAGTAGAGTCAGCCACATAACAAGTCTCAGTAACAACTATTATTCCTTTAGATCTCAACTCATTGAGATAGTCTGGGCAGTTGCATTTTGAGTGGCCAATGGCTCCACAATCATGACAGTTGTCTTTCAACTTGTCCACTTTTACAGTGCCCTTACCTTTCGCAGCTTTCGAGTTCTGCTTCTTAGCCTTCTTCAGACCTCTCTTGTGTTTTTTTGCGCCAAAGGTGGAAGGCTTGCTTTCAGTAAAGTTTACCTCTCCAGTCTTCCTCTTGCCCTTCAGAAACATGGTCTCAGTAGCTTATAGTTCCTTCATCAGTTCAGAAAGTGAGTACCTCAACTTATTCATCGAATAATTAAGTTTGAAGTTCTCACAAGTTTCAGGCAGAGTCTCAAGCATCATATCAACATGTGTCTCGCCATCTACCTCAGCACCCATGATCTCCATCTCATTCGAATAACTAATTATCAACATCATATATTCTCATATAGGACTTCCAAGTTTCAGCCTGCAATTCATGAAGTTTCACATAGAAGCTTGTTTGGCTTGACGACCCTGATCTCCGAATATTTCGGCGATGTTTAACATCATATCAATGGTAATTTCCATGTTTTATTGCTGTTGTTGCAACACATTGCTAAAAGAAGTCAAGATGTAGCACCTGGCAATCTTATAAGAACACAGCTAAGAAGCATAAGCATATTTTTCTTCTTGAGTCGATTCAGCAATAGGCTCAAGTGGACAAGGGGTGGTGAGTACGAACTTGTTCTTCTCTATCCTCAGCATGATATCAAGATAACGTTTTCCATCCAAGTAATATTCACCAGTAAGTTTGTTTGCGTTTAAGATAGTTTGGAGTGGGGATTGCGACATGATTATTGAAAAGAATAAATAAATCAGTGTAAATAAATACTCAATCATATAGAAAATTATGATGCATGATGCAAATACTTAAATATTTAAAAATATAATAAAAAATATTTCTTCTATGATGTTACGATCAACAACGATAACTTGTCCCATCTAAGGACAACGTTCAAGCTACCTTCTATCGCATCGAGACTCCTCTCGTTTGGTTAACGCTTCTTAAGAAGTCACTACATCTAGCTAAACCAATCACCAATGGTTTTGATCACCTTGGCCCCATTGACTAGCCCATATAAGGGATTCCAATGTGCTTCGGTCTAAGTGTTTAGCCAGCACATCGACTTTAAAGGTTGCAATGAACTAGCAGCTCGTCTAGGGACGGTCCTGCCTCTCCACTTTCTTTGTAAGAAAAACCCACGATTCTCAAGTTTCTCTCACAGAAGCGAGGAACGCTAGGAGGCTCTAAACCATTCCTCGTGCCACGATCAAGTTTGCGTTGGGGACCTTGGGAACATTTCAACATAAACGACCCTCCCACTTAGTTTTTGGAATAATGAATTTTTCTTTACTTTTTCAAAAAATATAAATTTTTATAAATTTGAAAAAACAAGTTTTGAAAAATGTAAACTTTTATAAAATTTAAATCACAATTTAAAATTTATAACTTTTATAAAATTTGCATTGTTTCTAAATTATAACCTATAATAAATTTAAACTACAATTATGCATGTACATGCTACATGATATTTTGATATTGACGTATCATTATTTTTATATGGCATGTTATATGATGATATGAGATTATTAATAAATCATCCATTCAAAATTAACATCTCTATGACTCATTTCTAATTACAACCCATAAAAAGAATAATAAATAAATTATAATATTTAAATACTAATATTTATGGTGTCTATAATTTTTTTCTTCTTCTTCAGAAAGTCTCACCAATTTTTAACTCTTTACAAAAGTCCAGTCCCATTTTTAAAATTAAAATTTCAATTTAAAATTTAATCTTCCAACCATTTGTACTTTGACAAATAAATTATCAAATAAATTAATCAATTGATTTATTTTTTAAAATAAATTATAAAATAAATTCTAATTAATTAGAGTTGAAAAATTATTAAATTAAATAAAAGTGATTTTTTTAGGGACTGGATTGGGCAAAACCCTAAGATTTTCTAAACCCAAAAGTTTTCAAAACCTCAAGGTTTCTGAAGCTCTAAAGTTACCAAAACCTCAAGGTTTCCTAAACTCTAAAGTTTCCAAAAATTCAAGATTTCCTAAACCCCAAAGTTTCCAAAACTTTAAAGTTTCCTAAACCCTAAAGTTTCCAAAAAACTCAAGGTTTCATAAACCCTAAAGTTTCCAAAACATCAAAGTTTCCTAAACCCTAAAGTTTCCAAAATCTTAAGGTATCACGACGGTAGCGATGGTGAACAGCGACGGTTGACAATGACTTTTTTTGCGATGAAGGATTTACATGGAATTTAATGATCAAATACTATGCCTCAATTTGGGCGTACATCAATTCTAAAATTGAAAATTAACACCTAGCACCAATTCAAACATGCTTTGAATCTACCATCCAAAACATATATACCAATATCACAACATCCATTGATACATACGTCTGATTACTAAATATACACAATCAAGAACCCAAGGCTCTGATACCAAATGTTGGATCGGGTTTTAAAATTTTGAGGAAAAATAATGAACCACGGACGGTTTGTGGGTAGAAAATTAAAAAAATTTCACACCAACTATTTAATCATATTAAAATAAAACCTTTTATGATCATGCATATTTAGATTGAAGTATTTAGAAGAGGTGAAAATAATATTATACCAGTCTTATATCAGAGAAGTTCTGACTTGCTAGAATCATATTGATTGTCTTGCGTTATTCGTTCTTTGTAAAACTTGAATGAAGCTCCGCACCAACAACCATTCGTATGATGCAGAAGTATATCTCAATAGGATGTCATCAAGAATTTAGTCTTGTATCTCAAAACAACAGAATAAAAACAAACAAAATTTTCACTTATTCCTCTAGATTTCAGCGGCAAGAAGGAGGGGAGAGAGAAACCACTTTCTTTGCTATATATAATTACACACTGTGATCAGGGTTGTGTCAACACACTTACAGAGGCAACCCTAATGTCATCCCTTATATAACGACTATAGAATTTACATATACACCCCTATACTGTAAATGGCCAAAATTCACCTCCCTTTACTGTCATTGCCAAAATTTACATCCCCCTGTGGCAATACTATGTCCAAATTCATCAATCTAAATTGATCTCTATCAATTAATTAATTAATTTTTATATTTACTAGTTATCCAATAATTAAAAAATAACAACTAATTAATTTGAACATTAATTTTTTCTCTTTAGTACTTTAGTGACGATACCAATCACATATGGGTTCGGGAAGTATACCTTGGTCCAAAACACATTTTTGGTCCAACTTGTATTGTCTCTCATTCATGTCCTCATGAGCTACTCCTGAGACCGAATAGACCCACATGAATAAAACTATAGGATTCAAATACTCAGTAAATTTATCTCTATAAATTTCTGACATATTTAATCCTGACATTGTACGACTCCACCATAGGTCTGATGCCGAATCAACTCTCGATTCACGCGCGTAACATTTTCTGTTGGTGTAATAAACACTTATAATCTCTTGGTCCACATAATATTTTGCTATGTTACACTTCATGAATATCAGTAACAAGAATGATATGTAAAATTACCATTATACCCCTCTAGTTATTATTTAATTAACTCTTTTATTGACTGTGAATAACAAAGACATAACAGCGAATTGTCTCGCACAGTTCACCATGTCTTATTCAATTATTCATTTCATTGTGTACATGGCCAGATTTATTTATTCAAACACCCATCAATAAAGTATAAGGTGAAATTGTTGTATTTTGCAATATCGCCATGAATTTCATATCTGTGAATCGCGTAACGCCAACATAGTTAAATCACGATCCCAACAGCTGAGGTATTGTCTGACAATTCAAACTCACTCATTTAGCGAATCAAAAACCGCAGGTAACTATGTCCAGTTTCGCATTCACCTCAGAATTAAGGTAAACATGAAAATACCCGTAAGGTGAAACAATTAGATTTAGAGCTAGATAAATGACTTTTCTCCAAACTAATTTGTTGCTGGTCTCTTCAACATGTTCCATAACATGTCTAGGTCAACCTTTAGAGTATCCACTTCCATGCCCTATGATCGACAACATTTGGTTCAACCTAACAGTCGTGATCTGACTCGATTTCCCTGTTGATCCAAGGCCTAGGAGGTGCCTCATCTTCAAACCATGGTTCAGACCATGGCCTTCAGGACGCCTCATCTTTACTCTTCTTACGTTGATAATAGTTTTAAGACTTAAGTAAATTATTAACACACTTTAATTAGTAGAAAAACTTTCATTCATTCATTAAATTCAGTAATACAAAATGTATGAGAAATTACTAAATACTCTTAAATAGTTATTACACCATACTTTATGGACATAATTTCAACACCCTAGGCCATGGGCTGAACCATGGTCCAAAGATCAGGCATCCCGAAGGCCATGGTCTGAGCCATGGTTCAAGGATGAGGCATCCTCTAGGCCATGGGTTCAAGCATGGTTTGAGGATGAGGCGTCCCTAAATCGATGGACTAAACCATGGTTTGAGGATGAGGCATCAATCAGGCAATGGGTTGAACCATGGTCTGAGGATCATTTGTCCCCTAGGTCATAGGCTGAATCATGGTCTGAAGATCAAGTGTCCTCAATACCATGAGTGGAGTCATAGTCCAAGGATGAGGCATCCTTAGGCCATGGACTGAAGCATGGTTCGAGGATGAGGCATCCCCTGGGCCATGGGCTGAACCATGGTCTGAGGATGGGGATTCCCCTAGGTAATAGGCTGAACCATGGTCCAAGTATGAGGCATCCCCTAAGCCATGAGAACATGGTTAGAGGATAAAGAGTCCCTAATGTCATGGTCTGAACCATGGTCTGAGAATGAGGTGTCCTCTAGGCCATGGGCTGAACCATGGTCAGAGGATGAGGTGTCCCCAAGGCCATGGGCAGAACCATGGTCTGAGGCTGAGACCACATTGACAAGCAAGGCTACCATGATGGATGAGGGTCCATCACCTCCATGATCGTACAATTATGGTCGAAGTCATCACCTCCAGATCGAGGCTACTATGATGGCTAAAGTACCACCTTCATGGCTGAGGCTACTATGTTGGTGAGGTCATCACGTTCATGGCCGAGACTACCATGATGGTCGTGGTCATCAGCTCCATGATAGAGGCTACCATGATGGTGAAGGCCCACCACTCTTATGGTCGAGGCTACCAGGATGACTGAGGTCCATTACCTACATGTCTGAGGTGTTGGAAACACGATGCTCGCGAGACAGAAGCGTGGGACTTTTAAAAATTTATTAAAAAAATGAATGTTTTCAATAAAAGAAAATAAATCTCACGCAATAATTTCCAAAATAAAATTTTTTATTAAAAAACACTTTTCAAGCAAGATCATTTATATATTTTTATATTAAATCTAAGACATACATGGATAGGAATCATATGCCTCTTGTAGTTTATATCAAGCATCCTTGTAAACCAATGATCTTACGTTCTCACGAACAATAGACTATGAGATCGAAATCTTTCAAGCCAATCTTCAAACATACTAGGACGTGTGTGGGCACGTAGAATAATTCAAAGATACTTTTTTTGTCTCTAATTGTACTCAATACATGTGATCTAGATATTTACTAAGAATGATTAATTTAGTGTGACAATCCTATGAGAGAATACGATGATTATTCTTTTAGAATTTTTTATTAACTTTTAATCATAGAGAAAGTTCACCATGATAGCAACTGTATTCTCAACACTCAATCAACACTGAGGCCATTAGAATAATATATATATATATATATATTATAGGCTCATCATATTTTTAGGGATATATACAAAATAACATTTAATCACCAAATTGCCATTGTAGTGGGTCCCACTATAATTTGATGCACAACTGTCGTGCCACACAACACTGCAGTTGTCGTGAACTAACATAGCGCCTCATGGCACTGTATGCCATGACACTACAGTACTGCACACCCATCAACGTA
The DNA here is from genome assembly GCA_003255025.1 of Datisca glomerata. Lineage (NCBI taxonomy): Eukaryota > Viridiplantae > Streptophyta > Magnoliopsida > Cucurbitales > Datiscaceae > Datisca > Datisca glomerata. The sequence continues at coordinate 501,678 of QANY01009329.1, forward strand.
GTGCCACGTGGCACTACATTAGTTCATGTTAATCTTTGATTCCCAATTACTGATTGACACAGAGCAATTACTGTGAATTAAATATTTACTTTAACCAGATAAATATCCACATATCAGTTTGTTCAAATATTAACTTATCTGATTATCCCTATCAACTAGTTTATCTATTAGTTCACAAATAATATATTTAGTTGATTCAAATTTTAAATTATTATCTAATCATAATTTAACATTATCTAATTTTATAAATTAGATATATTGTCTCAATTATCGATAATTAGAAGAATAATCGATATAATTATTTATATATAATTTCTGAAAATGAATATAAATAATTAAATTAATTAAATTTTGATTAATTAATCACACATAATTATTTACTTACCCCAGAATAAAAGTTTCTTTAGCAAGTCAATCATTTTCTCATGTCCTGAAATATTCACACCCTAAACCGCGTAGTACAGAGATGACTTGGGGATGATAAACCTATAATCCTAAGCTCTAATAAACTAGATTATTAATTAAATTTTATAATTGAATAATCTTATTTATTAATTTCATTGTTACTCCACTATAAATATAAAATTACACTCTTAGAGATTATAGAATGTATTTATAAAGTATTCCCGTGTCCATTGATATAATCATTTTACGTAGTTCTATCCTCCAATTATTGGTTTGTAAATTAGAGCCGGTCCAAATTATCATTTTACCCTTCTAGTTACCTCTTTATCCTTAAGTACCATTAATTCACTAGTGAATGACTAATTTATAATTGTATTATAAATTTGGGCTCAATAACCATTCAATTCTAGAATCAACACTTAAGGGACCAATATACGATCCGTTAGGAAATCTTAGATTTCAAATCTTGTAAGATCATGTTCCCAGCCATCCACATCAACGAATCTCCAAAATAAAAGTCATTAGCCTGTTTTACAAACAAACATTAACGAGTAAATCAAAAGATCTAGTACACATGTATAGGATTTTATGACTACTCAGGATTTATACTGATCTATATATGATCATTAGATTGACGTGTTTTAAATATTTATGATGAACGACAAGTTAATAAAAATATTAATCCACATTGGTCCTTTCATATGTAATATTATAATATCAAGTACATTCGCTATGATATCTATCCACATCAACATTCGGATCTAGAACACATGCATTCATAATGCTTAGTGAACTGTACTAGCAACCATTAAAGATTCCATACTTTAATATGTTACTGACAATTTTATTCATTATCTATAATCTTAATCCTCTCGTACTAATACAAGATCATAATCTCATTAATAAATATGAAATTTTTAGATATTTATATAAATTATTCAACAATAATTTAAAAGAACAATAATAAGAAAAATGTATTTCCATTAAATTTCATATTAAAATGTCAATACACATGCTTTGGCATTATTACCCCCAACACGAGGCTACCATGATAGCTGAGGTCAATCGCCTCTATGACCAAGGCTACCTGATGGTTGAGGTCCACCACCTAAATGGTTGAGGCTACCATGATGGCCGAGGTCCATCACCTCCATGGTTGAGGCTAGGACGATGGTCGAGGCTAATCTCCATCCATCGACCTAGTCATGTATGGTAATCTTTTATTCATGAGAATACCACCTAAGGAATATCTCTACAAGGAAGGTTCTAAGTACCATAAGTAGAATTGGTCTATAGAAGGGATCTCCACAATTATGGAGATTCTCCATAAATAGTCTTCCTTCCTTATTGGAATAGGGAAGAGAGGTACATCGAACATAGACGAAATACCATCAAAGATCCTTATAAATAGTTGATGCCCCCCATTAATTCAAGTATGTAATTTCTCCTCGAAACTATGATTTAAAAATACTCAACTGACTTGATCGTCAGAGTGTAGTAGGTGAAGCACCACCCCGGCGCCACGCCTACTACTCTCACGACTATTCTTCTTTTATAGATCCTTGAATGAATCACCGAGAAACGCATGATGATTATCTTGATAGTAGATGGAATCATATTTTTCGCATCTACAATTACATTTTAAAAAATGATTCTAAAATTCATTTAACGACTATTTTATACCGAACGACTCTTAAGTAGTCTATATAAATCGTAAGTAAAAAATGTCATCATGGTTCCTGATGCATCATTTAGCAGGACAGACAAGAAAGGTGACTATCTAAACAAAAATTACCTAGCTAAACCACATTGATTAGTTCAAGAATATAAAAAAATGAGATCAAAGTCTTGCATCTCCTACAACCACCCACCGGTTCCCTCGCTCGTTGGATTCTTTATTTGTGTTTTACAGACATTGTGGTCGTGAGGAGCTCTTTCCAGAGGGAAGATTGCATGCAATATCACTGTTGAAATTCTCGACATCAGCATAGCTCATTATATTAAATGAAAAAGTGAAATCCCTAAGTTATACTATATTTAAAGGAGACTTAAAGGGTAAAAGGAGAATCAAAATTTTCTCCCATTTAAGCCCCCTTTTAATATATTAAGATTAAGATTAAGATAATTACAACTCCTTTCTTCCCTGAAAAATAGGCAATTACATCACTCATGTTTGCTAGAATTTTTCCTAACGGCATCCGATGGCTAAGCCAGTAACTTGATATTGTTTTGACAGAAGTTTCTTAAGGGAAAATGGCATACATCTCCCTTTGGTAGATGGGGATATTTGTACCAGAAACCTTACTGGAGAAGCGTGTCGAGGAAGTCTCTAGGGCATGCTGAGAAGCTTTCCGAGACACAATGTTTGTCCTGACTGTCCTCGACTGGATGGAAAGGAAGTGACACTTGACATAAAGCATTGGGCATTAAATGTTGATGTACTTTTAATGTGACATATAAGAGGTTGATCTAACACCCTGCCGTGGCGATTGGACCCGTAGAATGCTATGTCCTATAGGAAGGTGTCATCTGGGATGTTATATTAGGCGGGTGATGATGACCTTGGTACTCGAGGTTAACTGAGCTCTCGTCTGTGTGACCTAAGCTCCCTTGGGGCTGACCAATCTGAGATTGGTTCTTCTCCTTTCCTTTCTCCTTTGACATTTTCCCACGTCATCGGCTCTCTGATGTGGTGTGAGATGTGTTGTCTTATCATTGCTGCTCGAGAAAACACATATAACAGTTGCTCCCAATCGAGGACTTGGGTGGCTTCATTCTCCTAAGTTCGAAGACTTCTTTATCCAACCACCTCATCGAGCTACCTTTGAGTGGTAATAAGCTAAGAGCCTCATCCGTCCAGGTCACTTCACACTTGTGCTTGAAGTTCATTCAGTTGGGACGCCCGTACCGAATGAGAATAATTACCTGACCATTTTTTTCGTGACTCATCAATCACACACACATCATTTCCCCTTTTCCATGGTTTAGTGCTATCAATCTCTTGGGAATGGAGGCAATAATGGTGCGTCAGTGCACATAAATGAGCCTGACTCCTTGATATGTTGTTTCATTCCTGACACGTCGTTTGGACGTCATTTGGTATTTCGAGATTTCCTTATCGATTCGGGAAATGGCCATTCATTGGGCATAACGTAACCTTAACGCTCACCACCGTGGACTTCCTTAATGCCTATTAAATGAGTGATTTTCCTTCTCATTTCCTTCATCCTTGCCTTCCTTATAAAATCAAAACTTTCATTCTTGCCTCTATTTCTTCTTCCTTCATTGGGAGAATAGTGATCCTTCCCATTCGGAGGCATCTTCTGTTGGGGGACTTCCTTCTAAGATCCTCCTTACTTTCCTTTTTAGGGTTTGAATCCAATTTTTTCCTGACTTGGTGTAGGTCTCAAACCAAGTCCCCGTGATCCTCAACTGACATATGACTAGAGCCTCTAGACATCAGAAGAGTTTGAGAAAGCTATGAAAATTCTGCGACCACTGCCTCAGTCATTGGGGGTCTTTTCTTTTTAAGTCAGCCCAAGAGGAGTTTGCCCTTTTAACTGAGGAGGAGGTTTTTGTACATTTTCCTTCATTTGCACTTATAATTCTCTCTTATTAATGAGAATAAATTTTCTTCAGTAACTTTGACTCTTTCTTTCATCCTTGTTTTTGCTTATTTCATTTGTCGTAACATTTCATATTTGCACGAGCTTGGTCATTGGTCTTTAGGCGATAAGCATTCCTCCAATAGATGTAGTTTTGTTTTCTCTTCTAATGAGCTTTCGTTGGGTCTGGGGGAGACCTTAATCCTTTAATTTGGTCCTGACCTTAATCCTTCATACGTTCCTATTTTTTGTTACTTTGAATTATGTATGTTCTAAGTAATAATTCTTGCTGACCAGAGCTGCATGATCGCTCTGATCCTGAGCTTGAGTGTGCCCCAAGATAGACTTGGTCCTTCCTAGTGGGCTGCCTCCTTTTAGGGAGGTCAAGTCGTAGTGTTGTATACACTTGCTGTAATCTTTATGGGCTCTATGTGACCCCGTTCAGGAAGTCTGGTCAGGTAGTCACACCTCAAACTGATTGAGCCTTTTCCTAGTCTGGCGAATTAGAATGCAAGCCAAATTCCTTTCCCTTAGCACTTATCTAGGCATTCCTCTTTGGGATAAATCCTGATTCTGTCTGGTGAGCTGAATCGCTCAGCAAACATTAATTCTTCTAAATTCAAGCCACGCATTCCTATTAGCTAGAGCCTTATTCTCATATAGTGAGTAAGAGTACTCGGTAGACATCTCTTTCCTTGATGTCTAGTCAGGCGTGTCTGCTCTGACTAGACCTTTACTCTTGTCTGGCGAGCTAGAGTGCTCAGTAGACATCATTTTTATCTTGATGTCTAGCTAGGCGTGCCTACTCTAGCTAGACCTTTAATTTCTTCTACGAGCTAGAGTACTCGGTAGACATCACTTTTTACCTTGGTGTCTAACTAGGCGTGCCTTCTTTGACTAGACCCTTGATCCCGTCTACGAGCTAGAGTGCTCGGCAGAATAAATTTTTTACCTTGATGTCTAGCCAGGTGTGCCTGCTCTGGCTAGACCCTCAATCCCTTCTGTGAGATAAGGTGTTCGGCAAACATATCTTTTTACCTTGATATCTAGCCAGGCGTGCCTACTCTGGCTAGATCCTTGATTCCATCTGGCGAGCTAGGGTGCTCGACATACATCACTTTTTACCTCGATATCTAGCCAAGTGTGCCTGCTCTGGCTAGATCATTGATCACGTCTGGTGAGCTAGGGTGCTCGACACACATCACTTTTTACCTTGCTCTCTAGCTAGGCGTGCTTGCTCTGGCTAGATCCTCAAACATCATTTTTACCTTGATATCTAGCCAGGCGTGCATGTTCTAGCTAGATCCTTGATCTCATCTAGCGAGCTAGGGTGCTCGACAGACATTATCGGCAGGCATCACTTTTTACCTTGATATCTAGCCAAGCGTGTCTGCTCTGATTAGATCCTTGATCACGTTTGACGAGCTAAGATGCTCAGGATACATCACTTTTTAATCCTGATTGGTGAGCTAGAGTGTTGTAGCAGTCATCGCTTTTTAATCCCCACTCGTGAGCTAGATTGCCGCACCATCATCGCTTTTTAATCCCGACTGTTGGGCCTAGATTGCCACATTACCACACTTGTCCTTATTTTTAATCTCGACTAGTACGTTGGATTGCTGAACCAACCATCACTTTTTAATCTCGACTGGTGAGTTAGATTCTCGCATTAGTCATATCTTTTTAATCCTAACTGGTGATCTAGATTATCACACCAGCCCTCACTTTTTTATTTTGACTGGTGGACTAGGTTGTTGTATTGCCTTACTAGTCATCACTTTATAATTCTGACTAGTCGGCTGGATTTCCGCACCAGTCATCAATTTTAATCTTTCGTCGCACATTTTAGAGGAGTCAATCTTTTTCTTTTGACGAATGTCATCGTGTACACGATCTCGGTTGTCCGTTACACCTTAGCATCAGTCATTTAAAAATGAGACCACTTTTTCTGCTCTGATTAGGGGGGAGGTCGAGGTGGAGAACTGAAGATAGCTGTGCTTTTTATTTCTCGAGCTATTGCCCCTCATCTCGTGTTTGATCTTGGTGTGTCTTTCTTGCTGAGCTTCATCTTTACCTTAACTGCAGAACTCCCTAAGCTCTACATTCTGCCCGTGGGCAGATGTCGATTTATCCTGAACTACCTTTTTTACCTACTCTGGCAGATGGTAGATTGATTCCCACAGTCTTTTAAGTTCTTTCCCAGACTGCTGTCTAGGCAGCTCGCCAATCATTGGCTCCTTTGTTCTTGTGGGTTCATCTACTTCGTGTAAGAGCTTGGGAGGAACACGCCTGAATTTTCCACTATTGAAAACCTAATCCCCTCAAAGGCTAGCGTAAATAGTATTAACTTCCCTCTCTTTTTTTCCAAGGCTTCAAGTCAGGTTTGGCCTGTGAGCGCATCTACCAATTTTTACATGACCTTTGTCCATCCGTTTTACCTGAGGTGGAATATGGGAGCTGGGAACCGTGTAACCCATATTCTCATTTCAACCGTGGTGGAGGATTGATGCAAGGATCTGTATTTCAACTCGTAATGACCTCACATCTGTTTATTCATGCTGCTAGTTTCCATTTATGTGGGAGCCTTGCAAAAAATTTTATGGCCAAAAGGACACCAAAGAGTTGGAAGGAGGATGGCCTACCGATATTTTCCTTGATCTTCTGCATCCTTGTTCATCTCCTTTGTCTGGCGACATGGTCACCGGTCATAAGCACACCTGGGGTTGTTTATGGGGTACTCTTTTCGAACCCTTCTTAGTATGTCACTCCTTCCTTTGTCTTCTTGGGATGACCTCAACCAGAACCTCTACCATTAAGGGGGAGCTTGGCCATCTCAAGCTTGATTTATCTTTGGTCCTGGTTTTCTCAAGAGGAGGCAGTTTCTCAGAGTGAAGGCATTGTCCTTCCCTTTCCCGGATAGTCGTCCCTAGGTTTCTGCGACTGCATCATGACTTTGGCTTCGAGCTTTTAAGTTACGGGGGAGGATCATTCCCGTGCAAAAGACTGCTACTATTTGAGTGACGACTAGTGTCTTTCCTTTTGCTTCTAGTTACCTCAGATGTCACGACCTCTGTATTCTTCTTCCTCAGTCATGTAATCAACATGATGGGAGATGATTATTCTCTCAGTGAGGAGAAGGTAGATCCTCCCTCTCGCGCTGGACTTTGTCGGCGTAGAATACCAAAACCATCATCCCTTTATGGGAGAAAGAGGGTTTTAAATGCTTTAAATAGGAACGACTTTATTGTCGTCCCCACAGACGGTGTGAACTAATGATGCCGAGATTCTCAATAGTGATGTTGCATGAAACATCCCCTCTGGCATGAGCTCCTCATGACCTCAACGTATGTGAAACATAAATAAAGAACCTAAAGGGCTAGGGAACCAAGGGTGATGGCCTTGTCTAAGGGCCTTCGATATCTAAGTCAGTATCTTGATATTATTTTGACAGAGTTTTCTTAAGGGAGAAATGACCTACCTCTCTCTTCCATAGATGGGGGTATTTGTACCTGAAACCTTACTGAAGAAGCGTGTCGAGGAAGTCTCAGGGGCGTGCTGGGAAGCTTCCTGGAATATAATGTTTGTCTTGACAATCCTCGATTGGAGGGAAGGGAGGCGACCTTTGATATAAAGCGTTGGGCATTAAATGTTGATGTGCTTTTGAGGTGACATATTGGAGCTTGATTTGACACCTTACCATGGTGATTGGACCCGTTGGGTGCCATATAAGATGTTACTTTCAGCGGGTAATGATGACATTGGTACTCGAGGTTAATCGAGCTCTCTTCACGGGTTCCATTTATGTTGTCTTACATATGCTCAGGTCTGTGCAACCCGAGCTCCCTTGGGGCTGACTAGTCTAAGGTCGATTCTTCTCCTTTCCTTTCTCCTTTGACACTTTCCATCGTCATTGGCTCTCTGATGTGGTGTGACATGTGTTGCTTGTCCTTGCTGCTTGAGAAAACACATATAAAAGTTGCCCCCAATTGTAATTCTTTCTTATTAATGAGAATAAACTTTCTAACTGAGCTCTCGTCTGTGTGACTTGAGCTCCCTTGGGGCTGACTAATCTGAGGTTGGTTCTTCTCCTTTCCTTTCTCCTTTGACACTTTCCCTCGTCATTGGCTCTCTTTGCGGTGTGACATTTTTTGCCTTGTCATTAGTGCTCGAGAAAACATCTATAACAAGCCATAATAAAATATTGTTTTCTATTCAATAATATTTTTTTATAAATAGTTTATAAAATTAAACATTTTTATAATATTTTACAATTAGAAACTTAAATATCCATTGTCGTGGGTATTCCCTAACTATCAATGATATGGAACTGTGTGGTGTGCCACGATGAAGACTTTTTTCACTAGAAAAAAGAGTTGGCTCACTTAACGAGGTCAGTCTCTAAAAAACTCGGGCCATACTGACTAGTGTAGACTAAAAATGAGGTAAATGAGGTCTGACACAAGGACAAAGCTAGTCTTATGTTAGGCACCATCATTACCCGTCGAAAATAGCGTTCCACATGGCATCTTCCTATTTAAGATGAGCATCGGTCAGGGTCAATTATCATGGTGAAGCGTCGAGTCAGCCCTCAAGCGGTCGCATCAACCACATCCAGCATGATGAGGACTTATCGACATTAAATGCATACTCCTTTATGTCATCTCAAGGGACAAAGACATTAAAGGCCACCCCAACCTCATCAAATCGAAGAAAGGTCGTCACTACACCCAAGCTTATTCTACACACATACTTCTCCAAGGCTTGAGGTAAGTGCAAGGTAAGCAACTCTTCCCTAAGGAAAACTCTGTGAAAATTACTCTAGGATACTGACTTAGGCATCAGAGGCTCTTAAATAAGAAAATCACCCCCCGGTTCTCTTCGTCTTGAGGGTTATTTGTCTGTGTTTTTTAAATTCTTAGGCTGAAGGAGGTTACATGAAAGAAGGAGATTGCATAAAGCTTCACTGCTGAACTTTTTGGTACAAACAATTGATGACTCCTGTGAGAACGACAACTAAACCACTTTTCCCTCCAAAACACTTGAGATCATTTACTCCCACATAAAAGGCAGGATGAGTTAACATCTTCATCGCCCTTCGACAAACCCAGGATGAGAGGGGAGACATGCCTTCCTTCTAACCGAGAGAAGAACTTCCTACTGTCGCATGGGTCACGTGGTGGAAGAAGAAAGAAATGGTGGATTTAGTCTCCAAGGTGCCAAAAAAAACTAAGGAAAGAAATGATGACCCTCACCCACGCTATAGCCACCTCTTGCCAATAAGGACCATCCCAGCCACCCATGGATACAACCCCTAGAAGCAGAAAGAATCGTTAGTTGGGTCAACATATGACAGGGGGCAAAGAAGGATAACCACCCAAAAAAAGGCAAGGTGACCCCTGACGTCGAAGAACAGACTAAATGGGGAGAGGACTACTCTACCAAAATAGTCAGGGCCACCAAATTGACAAATCACACCGATGAAAGCTCGGGAAAATGGAATGAGATACAACAAGCTCAAACTATAAATATAGAAGCTAAGGAAGGAACAAAAGCAAATAGTTGGGGCCTCTATTTTGACTCTCCTAGAACAAACCGAGTCTCCTTTTTTCGTGGAAGTCCAACGGGCAAACCTCCCCCCAAAGTTCAAAATGCCCTCGATCGCTTCATATGATGGGACCAAAGACCAATTTCAGCACTTTGAAACCTTCAAGGTCTGGATGGATCTACACCAAATCCTCGAGCCCTTAATGTGTAAGTTGTTTTCCTTGACGCTCAGTGGACCTGCCCAAAAGTGGATGGGGAAACTGAAGTCCAACTCCATGTATTCATTCACTGAGCTTTCCAACTATTTGCTAGAAAATTTATGGGAGGAAGAGAGCGGTGGAGGCCAGCCTCCTACCTAAGGATTGTAAGGCATCGACCTAATGAGCTGCTGAAGGACTACATGAATCACTGCATTAAGGAATCCTTGCAGGTTGACAAAATCAATGAGTACATGATGGTGGTAGCGCTGAGAAGTGGGATCACCAACTCTTAGATGAGGTGGTCGATGGCTAAGCAGGACCCCGTCTCCCTCACTAAGCTTAAAACCAGGTGATTCGGGTCGACAGTGAGCTAGAGAGGTCGAGCACTAGAAACCCCCAGAAGGGGAAAGAACCACATGAAGATAAAAGAAGCTGTCCCGTATGAAACCCACCTGCACCATTCAAATCGAAGTGGAGGGAGGAACCCCCACATGGCCAGCCGGTTCACCCCTACACAGCCAGGCGAGAGCAGATTTTCAACATCGTCAGGGAAAAAAGCCTATTAAAACAGCCCCGGGTCATACAGACACCTAATGAAAAGAAGGATACCGTAAAGTATTGTAGGTATCATAGGGGTGTTTTTACCTCCACAAACAAATTGTGGCCCTAATTCATAAGGGGTACATCAAGGAGTTTGTGGTCGGTCATAGGAATCATAGAGATTGTAGACCCCTAGGCAAGAAAGAACGGTGGAGAGATATCTCGAGCAAAGGATTGACTGACCACGAAGCCCCGTGCGGAAGATTAAGATGATATGTGAGGTCCCTAAGGCTTTAAACTGTAATCAGAAATGGAAAGTGGAGGCTCAGAAGGTAAGACACCTAGTGGTCTTCAACGTCCTCCCACAACCACCCCAAGCCAAAGCTGATGAGGTGATGGAATTGACTAAGGAAGAGGCACATAAAATCCATCAGTTGCACATTGATGCATTAGTCATCTCCCCCATGCTCACAAATATCAAGGTTTGGAAGACGTTGATCAACGATGGGAGCTCGACCGATATTATGAACTACTTTGCCTTCAAATAAATAAGATTAGATCCCGAACAGCTATGCCAGTACTCTTCTCCCTTGGTAGGATTTAGGGGACATGAGATCATCTTGGAAGGTGTGATGGAGCTCCCTGTGACCCTGGGCACATCTGCGCAGCTGGCCACCGAGCTGGTAGAATTCACAGTAATGAGGTGTACAACGCCATTCCTGGCAAACCCGCCATCTACACGTTCAAGGTTGTGCCCTCCACATACCATGGGATCATGAAGTTCCCTACCCCTATGGGCGTAGGAATAGTAAGGGGGATCAAAGGACGTCTAGGGAATGTTACGCGATAACCCTCAAGCGAAAGGAATCGACTGCAACGAAGGAACCAACCCGAGCAGCTACTTCACACCTCAGGTAAAAAAAAGAGGGGAAAACGAAAAAAAAAGAGCCCTATAATGATGTAAAGTTTATGAATAAAAGGCATGTTTGTCCAAAAAGTAGGTCGAAGGAAAAAGTGATGTTTGGCGAAGCGCTCTAACTCGCTAGATGGGAAAGAAGCTCTAGTCAGAGCAAAAATTCCTGGCTAGACTCCAAACAAGGAAAAAGTGATGTTTGGCAAAGCACTCTGGCTCACCAGACGGGGAAAAAAGCTCTAGTAAAAGTAGAAATCCTAGCTAGACTCCAAACAAGGAAAAAGTGATGCATGTCCAAGCACTCTATCATGCCAAATGTTAAAGGAGTTCTAGTTAGAGCAAAAATGCCTGGCTATACTCTAAAAAGGAAAGGCGCTATCTCGAGGAGAGATAACTCACCAAGTGCCTAAGGATAAAAGGCTAATCATCGAGTTGGTTTGCCTGATTTAAACCTTACAAAAGGAATTAGTGGCATGACTCGCCTGCGCAAAAAAATCCTAATTAAATGTTAAAATAAAACAGAAATCACACTTGTTCTTTCGCTCGCCAGATGGGAATGACAAACAAGTTTGAAATAGACCCACTCAAGCAGACCCCCCGTAGGATCAACGTAAATGACTCCCCAAGATTACGACAAAGATGTCTGACCCGACCTGTTTCAAAAGGAGCAACCCACCAGGAAAGGAAAGGAAAAAGGTAGCCTTGTTACCCAGGATAACATGAATTATTGCTTAAATTATTCATGCAGCAGGAACGAGGAAAAATCAAACTCCCACCTAGAGAAAGTTAAAGCTCAACAATAGTAAAGCTTTAGGAACTTAAGGTCCAATCAAAAGTTTGAGGCTGACAAGAATTATAACATAAGTAAGAAAGGAGACCTAACCATCAAAGAAAACACTCTCTCATTTGAAAAGAAAACGAAAAGAAAGAGATGTAACAACAGGGAAGGAAGATTACAAGTAATAAAAAAGTAACAAATTAAGCACTAAGGGTTGTTAGAGCCTAAGCAGCATCAATGGTAGGAACCTGGGGAGCCTCTAAGCAATTAGTAGCTCCAACCAATTTTGGCGGCAAGGAAAAGGCCTCCTCCTCAAGTTGACCCAAAGGTAAAAAAAGGAAAACCTCCACATCCAACTCGATGAAATCAGATGAACCTGTAGACTAGGAAGCCTGGGAGAAGCAGGCAGGGAGCTGGGCTTGTCTGGCCAGACAAGAGGAGAATATGGCATCCCAATGGTTTTTTGTATTTAACAAGAATTAGGGACCATCACCCTCTTGTAGACCGAACCCACAGGAGTAGGCGGAGGATCTGGAAGACAACTGAGAAAACTCAAATCCCACTCAGGATGATTGTTGATAACCTCGTCAAGACAACTCGCATATCCCATAGCTAATTATGTAATGAGGGATGTTTGAAACTCTGAGGATGCCTTAAATTTCTCCATCCCCTTGGCGTCACCTTCAGTTTATCGACCACAATTCACACTCGACTAAGCCTCCACTAAACCAAGCTTCATTTAAGCCTCCATCTCTTAATTTTTTTCCTGGGTTCAAGAATTAATCTCCTGAGAAAGCTTGTCCTCTAGGAGTCGTAACTTGTCCTTCAAGATATTCTCTTGTTGTTGACGATTAGAGATAACCCTCTCCCGATAAGACAATGATGCTTCCAGGTCCCTACGGGCATTGATAGCCCAACTGGCCTCCACCTTAGCCTGCTCCAATTCCCTCTCAAGATTGGTGAACTCCCCCTCAAGGCCTCTAAGTCTGTCAACCTCCACCTGGATCTTGTCATAAGCATAGCTAATAGAGTTGAAGTCCTTAGTCTTCTCAGCAAGCACAACCTCAGCCTGAGAGGATGTACAGGCAGTCTCTAGTACCTGGTCCTCACAACGACCAAGATGCACTAGCATTGCTGCATTAAAGTTCAGGATCTACAAAAGGAGGAGAGAAATTAGGTCACGGATTATATGGCGATAAGAACGAATCTTGAAGTTAGAAATGGAACTTACGTTGAAGGTGTGCTCCATGAAGTTATCTGAAAATCCCACCCCAGACTCCTCGAGGAGACTGATTCTCCTCTCAGGATTAATGTACTTGGACCACTAGTCCAATACTCTAGCCACTTTATTTTGATCCCAACAATGAGTATCAGGTTGATCGCCCCCCTCTAAATGTTGGAATTATGTCCATAAAGTAGGGTGTAATAACTATGATGATTATTTAGTTATTTCTCTGACATTTTTGTATTACTGAGTTTCATGAATAAATAAAAGAGTTTCTTTAATTAAAGTGTTTTTATAATTTACTCAAATCCTGAAACTATTATCAACGTAACAAGAGTAAAGACGGATGGGTCTTCCAGATAAGATCTTCTGAAATAGTTTAGAATATTATTTACAATTTAGGATCGACTAGACAATTTTATCCAATTATGACTGTTAGGTTGAACCAAATGAATCCAATCTTGGGGCATGGGAGTGAAAACAAATTAGTTTAGAGAAAAGCTGTTTATCTTGCTCTGAATCTAATTGTTATACCTTAAACTTATTTTCATGACTACCTTAATCCTGAGGTGAATATAAAACTCGACTTAGTTACTTGCGATCTTTGATACATCAAAAGAGTGAGTTTGAATTGCCAGACAATACCTCGGCTGTTAGGATCGTGATTCAACTATGTTGGAGTTGAGTGATTCACAGATATGGAATTCATGGTAAGATTGCAAAAGCAATAATATCACCTTATACTTTTGTTATGGGTATGTGAATAAATAAAGTGGGTCTGGTACTCGATGATATGAGTCATTGACTAAGACCTTGTGAACTGTACGAGACACTTCACTGATATGTCTTTCTTGTTCATAGTCAATAAATGAGTTAAGGAAATAATAACTAAAAGGGTAAAATTTTACATTCAACTATTGTTACTGATATTCACGAAAGGTAACATCGTAAAATATTTTGTGGACCGTGAAATAAATATGTTTATTGGCAACGACAGAAAAATGTAACGGGCATGAATCGAGAGTTGATTCGGCATCAGACCTATAGTGGAGTCGTATGATGTCGGGATTAAATAGATCAGAAATTTATGGAAATAAATTAGTTTGTATTTGAATCTTATAGCTTTATTCATGTGGATCCATTCAGTCTCAGGAGTATCTCATAAGGACATGAATGAGAAACAACATTAGTTGGACCAAAAATGTGTTTTGGAGCAAACTACACTTCTCGTACTCATATGTGATGGGTGTCATTACTAAATTAGCGAAGAGTAAAATTAATGTTCAAATTAGTTAATTTGTTATTTTCTAATTATTGGATAATTAGTAAATAAAAGAAATTAATTAATTAATTGATATGGATAAATTTAATTTGTCAATTTAGATTGATGAATTTAGACTTAGTATTGATTCTAGGCGAGATGTAAAAATCACCGATAGCAGTGCAGATAGATGAGATTTTCGACAAATTCACATATAAGGGTATATGTGTAAATTCTGTAATGATTATATAAGGGATGGCATTAAGGTTGCATCCCTAAGATGTGTTGACATAACTCTAACCACAGTGTGTGATTCACAGAGCAAGAAAAGAGTTTCTCCTCCCCTCTCCCATTACCGCCAAACCTATAGAGGAAGAAGAAAAAAAATTGTCTGTTTTATTCCTCAGTTTTTTAGAGAGTTCACACTCTAGTCTTGACGATATCTTTGCGAGACATACTTGAAAATGTAAAAATATTGTTTCTATCTCTTCTTGATACTTTTTATCTAAATATGTATGATCGTTGTATGGTTTTATATTTATTATGATTAAATATTTATTCTTATTTACAGTCAATAAATGAGTTAAGGAAATAATAACTAGAAATGTAAAATTATAATTTTACATTAAGCTCTTGTTACTGATATTCACAAATGGTAACATCGTAAAATATTTTATGGATTGTGAAATAAATATGTTTATTTGCACCAACAGAAAAATGTAGCGCGCATGAATCGAGAGTTGATTCGGCATCAGACCTATAGTGGAGTCGTACGATGTCGGGATTAAATAGGTAAGAAATTTATGAAAATAAATTAGTCATGTACTTGAATCTCATAGCTTTATTCATGTGGTTTCATTCGGTCTCAGGAATATCTCATAAGGACATGAATAAGAAACAACATTAGTTAGACCAATAATGTGTTTTATAGCAAGGTACACTTCTCGAACCCATATGTGATGGGTGTCATCACTAAATTAGTGAAGAGTAAAATTAATGTTCAAATTAGTTTATTTGTTATTTTCTAATTATTGGATAATTAGTAAATAACAAAATTAATTAATTAATTGATAGAGATAAATTTAATTTGTCAATTTAGATTGATGAATTTAGACTTAGTATTGATTTTAGGCGAGATGTAAAAATCACAGATAACAGTGCAAATAGATGAGTATTTCGGAAATTTCACATATATGGGTATATGTGTAAATTCTGTAATTATTATATAAGGGATGACATTAAGGTTGCATCCCTGAGATATGTTGACATAACTCTAACCACAGAGCAAGAAAAGAGTTTCTTTTCCCCTCTCCTGTTGCCGCCAAACCTATATTTGAAGAAGAAAAAAATTGTCTTTTTTATTTCTCAGTTGTTTAAAAAGTCCACACTCTAGTCTTGACAATATTTTTGCGAGACATACTTGAAAGGTAAAAAAATTATTTCTATCTCCTCTCGGTACCTTTTATTTAAATATGTATGATCGTTGTATGGTTTTATATTTATTATGATTAAATATTTATTCTGAAATATTTTTAATATTCTGGTCATGATCCATTCGTTCATTAATCTTGCTTCCACTTTTAAAACTCGATCTAACACCGAAGACTTTAAGACCTTACGCTTCTGGCCAACATGTGACACCTACAAGCCAGAGCGTGATGTAGTGATACCCCGAGCCTCAGGAAAAGACGTCTTAGGCTCCTGAACGGTCACCGCCCAATGTGGAGCAAGAAGTTGAGGTGACCGAGAGGAGCTTTTAAGAAGGAGGAACATGTCTGCCTGTGACACCCCCGAAGAATTTAGAAAGAGGTGGAGTCGGTGGTAGCGTCCCTGACACTTTAGGTTGAGGAACGGGAGGATGAGGTGCGAAAGGAACCGTCTTCCCTTTCAACTGCTCCAATTTCTTAGCTCGAAGCTCTTCCATTTTCTGAACCTAGGAAGGATCCAACTCTTTCCTCTGCATCTTCGGAGAAGGATAGTCCCCGACCATTCCTGTACAGATGGAATCACATTACTAAAAGGTAAAATGTTAATGGTAATGACAATTATAGAAAAGTCACCGAAGATTAGACTCATATGATCAGGAGAATCAGTGGACCCTTCAGAACTTGAACTCGCCGAGTTAAATCCTCCAAATAGTCTTCAACAGGAAGATCAGTTGTAACATCCTTGAAAGGATCCAAATACAAATTCACTTGAAACAAAATTTCAGCTCTTAGAAGAATGTCGTAAGCGCAAGCCTCGATAGGAAGCTCGGCCAGGCAGGAAATTCGGGATTAAAGGTAGACCATAAGTTCTTCGGGGCTCTTCTTAGTTCCTGTAAGGAAAAAAGACAGATTAATGACCGGAGTAAGTAATATGCTAACATTCTCCTTTGTAAAAGCACGAGTTCACCTATGGCCCTAAAGAACCGAGGGATTGGGTGCGCAAACGCCAAATCCCCAAGAAGGCCGTCCTAGAACCTAGAAATCATGAACCAGCTGTCTTTCCAATCCTTATACTAGGATGGAATTCCACTCAGGATCCCTCATGCCTCTCTAGTGTGGCTGCTGATGTAGTACCGGCCTAGACCACGAGGGGGTGCCCCCACGACCTTATTCTTGGGGGGAGACTTTAACTGAAACATGAAGTCAAGCTCATCTAGTGTAAGGTCCTCATTGAGATGTAACCTTCAAAGCACCCAGCAACCGATCAAAGTCCTATAGGCATTCGGAAGAAGTTGGGCTAGAGCGATACTCGTGGAGCAGAACCACTCCCTCAAGAAATGATGTAAGGGAAACCTCATCTCGCATTCCAGTGAGGCTAAATACAACCCAGTTCCCCCATGACATGGGGCACTTACCTTCTCACCCACCACAGGAAGCCGCGGCTAAATAAATTCTGGAATGTGGAAAGCCCTCTGAATCATACTCAAGTCATCTTTAGGCAAGGAAGAAGGATATTCATCAGCGCCCCATCAGTCATCATCTTTACTCGAACTAGTATGGGCCCCCGAATTGCCATTGGAGTTAGTAGTTTCGGTCGGTACTCCGACGCAGTCCATTTAGTCTACGTACCCCCACCCCTCAGAACCCTTAAGCATGATTGGAATCTGAAGGAAAGGCGAAAAGCAAGGATAAAAGAAAAACCTCAAAGGGAATGCAACTTACCACGGTAAATCAGCGGAGAGAAACGAACGTCGACATAGGAGCAAGCAACCACCGGGACGACTCCCACAACAATGGAAGGAGAAAATGTGAGACCCAACCAGCGAACGACACGACTAAACTCTGCACAAAACTAAAGAAGTGGTAGAGGCAGAAGAATAAAAAGGAAAAGAGACACCGAGCGAAGAAAATGATCTCTGTTTTTGGAGAGTGAAGAAGTTTGGGTGAAGGGTTTCATAATCTTTTGGGAAGCAGGAATGTTGAAGAAAATGGGGGGACCACCTATTTATATGCCCTGACTCGTACAATGATCTATATTGTCACGTTGATCTAATGGCCATATTGGTGTCGTCCGCGCGACAATGAAATGAGCTCAGGCACTCAAGCATCGCAGATTTGACAGAGCGACCAGTAACGCCTCGTAGAGTTAGGCGTTGCGTTGCTCGCCCTCCTACTCATACGTGCGTACGCTATCATCGTAGCTATTCTAGAAAGTAACTGATTGGGAAGTACAAAAGAGGCAGGGTCGCACATATGCCAACACCAAATGACTGCCAAGGAGCAGCTCCTACTAATCATGAATAAAATAGTCTTCAGGCTTGGATGGACAAGGGCCCACCGAATCTTTGACTGGGGTAATTGTTATGGGCATTCTGTAGCTACCAATGATGTGACACCACGTGGAAGGTTTTTTTCACTAGGAAAAGGAGTTGGAGGACCGAGCCCCCCACGGGGAGGAAGCTCACTTAGCCAAGTCGGTCTTAATAGAGCTCGGGCCATACTGACTAGTGCAGACTAAAAATAAGGTAAATGAGGCCTAGCAAGGGCGCAGCTAGTTCCATGTTAGGCACCATCATTACTCGTCGAAAATAGCGTTCCACAGGGCATATTCCTATTTGAGATGAGCACCGGTCAGGGTCAATCACCATGATGAAATGTCGAGTCAGCCACCAAGTAGTCGCATCAACCACGCCTGGCATGACTAGGGGCTTGTCTACATTAAACGCATACTCCTTTATGTCAGCTCGGGGGACAAAGACATTAAATACCGCCCTAACTCGTCAAATCAAAGAAAGGTTGTTACTTCACCCAAGCTTCTTCGACACATATTTCTCGAAGGCTTCAAGTTTAAATACCCCATCTACAATAGTGCATGGTAAGCAACTCTCTCCTAAGGAAAACTTTGCCAAAATTACTCTAGTGTACTAACTTAGGCATCAGAAGTTCTTAGACAAAGAAACCACTCCCCGATTCTCTTCTTCTTGAGGGTTCTTTGTCTATGTTTAGCAGATTCTCAGGCTGAGAGAGTTTATGTGAAAGAAGGAGATTTCATAGAGCTTCATTGTTGAACTTTTCGGCACAAACATCCATGAAGATAAATTTCAATGAATTTTGAGATTATTTGTAAGTGAACACTAATTTATTTGTTAGACATTTATAAAACTAAAATATTATCTAATATTTATGTAATCAAAACATGAAAAAATTATCGAATAATCATTTTATATATTATTCAAATAGCAATGATTTTTTGAACAATTTCAATACTATTATAAACAAAAGTGTTTATTTTACTTTTAATTTAGATTTAGAATTATTTTCAAAAATAATATTTGTTCCAACATTTTATATTAATTTTAAATTTACATGTATTTTAAATTACTTTAACACATGTGAAGCACGTACTTTTCAACTAGTTACCTTAAAAATTAAACTATGACAAACCTCATAGGGAGGTAAATGGAGTTTTTTTCAAGAGTAAACATATAACATTATTTGAAAATGAATAATTTTACAATGATTAAATTATAGACTAAGTTTCAATTGACTAATTGATATGTCTTTCATTCATAGGTTGGCATTTTCTCACTCATTAAAATAATTTTTCGAACGAGCATATAAATAATCAAGATATCATTAATTAAAAAAATAATCTATGATATAGTCATGGTATAATTACTGGAGATTAAACTTCAGGTCATCAAAATAATATCCTCAAGTATAATTATTTACACCAGAAGCCTTAGATGATTTAAGTGAAATTTACTACAACTACTAAAGTGTTACGTGTTGTACATGTGATCTAGATCACTAAATCTTTTAGTTCTTTTCCTCACACATTTAACGCCATAGTCATTCCAAGTAAATAGAAAAGAAAAATCTAACATCAAATTTTATATACATACTTTATTAAATTTGTGAACATGATTATTTAACTTTCAATTGGTTAATCAATTTTAACTACATTTTATGTTATCATCTTATCTAATGGGTAGACTAATTAATATAGATATAAGAGAAACATATAACATTTTATGATCTTTACATCTCTCACTACTTTATATTATGAATAATTGAAAATTATTTATTTTAACGATGTAGATGCACTGTGGAATCATTACAAATATAATGAAGTTTTTATTATTTTATTAATGGGCATCCGATCATAAATCTATATTTAAGAAATATTGATATTATTTATCATTCATAATTAATTATTCCTTGAATATCACAATATTGAATGTACAATTGAAAAACTAATACAATTGTCATGTCCAATATAAAAAGTCATTTTAAACATTTAAAAATAATAAATGAATAATATTGTCAAAAAATATTTTTCATTTACTTATCACTTTTAATATATTATTAATATTATGGATATTAATTACAAAAAACAACTTATGAAGAAGAAGCAAGCTTCTATTGATATTTTTTTTTGAACAAGCTTGTATTGATATTAAAATGAAATAAATAAAAGGAAAGCACAGCACACGCCCAAGCCATTAGTGACGGAATTTTAGTGACAGCCCAACCATTTAACCACAGTTCGACGATAGCGAAAGAGGCCGTGAGGTAAAAGAAAATTCTACAACTTTTGGAAAGTTGAGCCACGTCAGAGCCGGAGGTCAGAAAAGGCCGAATTATTGCAACTCTTTGACTCTCAAAGTCTGAATTCACATTGGGGACGTCCCATGGGCCCGTGGGCTACGGCTCAATTTCCCATTCTCAACTACTCTTTCTCTTTCCACGTAACTTCTTTGCGCGTGTTTTACACGAAATGATTTGACCAATTACTGCTGTTAAATGACTTTAATGTCCTTCACCTTTTAGTCTGGTTACATTTTAGTCGCTCGTACTTCATAAACATAGTGTTAGTAGTTTAATTATAAACGTTCTTATAAGATTGAATAATGTGATAGACGCATATTCTTCTTGTTAATAGTTTGAGACATCAGCTAATCAATCATATCCTGTAGCACTAGAAATAATATTTTATATTGAATTTCATATTACTTTCGCTGTTAAAATATCAATTATATCCTTATACATATGATTACGAAGGAGAGATAAATTATAATATTTATATGTTTCTAGCCAAAATCTTAATAAAAATAAGAGCATATTGATTGTTTGTGAACTTTTTGTACCATGTATGCCTACTTTTTTTTGAAATACTTATAGTTGTTTTGCCTAAGAATTTATCAATTATGAGATTATCACTTTAACCATTCATACATAGATGTTTAATGTGATTAATATGAAATTCTTACATCATGCTCATTCTATATTTTTTTATATAATTGATGATAATAGATATGATTTAAATAATCTATACAGCTTCAAACATTTCCTGGTGAATGTAATAAAAAAAATAGTTATTTCTTCGTATCCATGTGAGTTTCTTAATTATAAGCATCAAGTCTCTAAGCATGGAGGTGTATGTTTAGCCTTTTATACAAGGCGAGATTTGTTTTTTTTTTTTTTCAAGGTCAAATTGCAATTTTGACTGAAACTTCGGGGGGCAATTGGTGTCTTTTCGCCCAATATTTGTTTATTTCTCGCACATTTCTTCACCGCAACACTCTCTGCTACTCCATCATTTCCTCGCCCCCGCCCTCGCCTTCTCTCAGTTCTCACTGATTCACTCCACCATGGAAGTATCAGAGGACGACCCTATCGGCGTTTCCAACCAGCTTCTCTTTTCTCTCCTTGACGAAATCAGCCTCGTCCAAAGCTTCAAAGGCAAGTGGTCCATAATCAGTTGCAAACTCTCCGATCTCAGAACCCAGCTCACTGATTTCTCTCACTTCCCCTCCTCTTCCTCCAACCCTCTCTCTCTCGATCTCCTACACTCCATTTCGCACGCTCTCAACGATGCCCTTTCCCTTGCCAGAAACTGCCAGGCCTCTCATCTCTCTGAGGGCAAGCTTAAGACTCAGAGCGATGTCGACTTCGTCATTGCCGTCCTCGATAAGCTTATTAAAGACGCAGACGTATTGATTAGAAGTGGAGTTCTTATGGATACCACTATGTCTAGCTCCACGTCTAAGAGGGAGGCCGTTCGAGCCGAGGCTAAAAATCTTATTACTCGGTTGCAGATTGGGAGCACCGACTCCAGGAACTCAGCCATGGATTCTCTGTTAGGTTTGCTACAAGAGGACGATAAGAATGTGATGATAGCTGTGGCTCAGGGTGTTGTTCCGGTGCTCGTTCGCTTACTCGATTCGAGCTGTTTGGATTTGAAGGAAAAGACCGTCGCTGCGATTTCGAGGATTTCGACGGTGGATAGCAGCAAGCACGTGTTGCTTGCCGAGGGTTTGCTGCTTCTAAATCATTTGCTTCGAGTTCTGGATTCCGGAAGTGGGTTTGCTAAACAGAAAGCTTGTATTGCGCTCCAAGCTCTGAGTTTTTCCAAAGAGAATGCGAGGGCGATTGGTTCTAGAGGTGGAATTTCGTCCCTGTTAGAGATTTGCCAGGGCGGGTCTCCCGCTTCACAAGCTTCGGCAGCTGGGGTCCTTAGAAATCTTTCCGTCTTCAGTGAAATCAAAGATAACTTCATTGAGGAAAACGGGGTTATTGTTCTTCTGGCGCTTTTGGCTTCGGGGACGGCTCTAGCTCAAGAAAACGCAATTGGGTGTTTGTGTAATTTGGTGGCGGATGATGACAATTTGAAGCTTTCGATCGTTAAGGAAGGTGGGATTGCTTGTTTGAAGAATATCTGGGACTCTGCTCCGACTGTTCGGAATCTGGAGGTTGCGGTGGAGTTATTGACGCACTTGGCCTCTTACCCTCCCATTGCCGAAGTCCTGGTTTCAAATGGATTCATTAGTCGACTTGTGGGGGCGTTGAATAGTGGGGTGCTGGGAGTGAGAATTGCGGCCGCTCGAGCAGTTTACGAGCTTGGGTTCTGCACTAAAACTCGAAAAGATATAGGTGAAAGCGGGTGTATTACACCCTTAATCAAAATGCTGGATGGTAAGGCCGCAGAAGAGAAAGAAGCCGCTGCAAAGGCCTTATCAACTCTAATGCAATTTGCGGGCAATAGAAGGATTTTCAGTAAAGATGAGAGAGGGATAGTGGGTGGAGTTCAGATTTTGGACCCTTCAATTCATAATTTGGATAAAAAGTACCCTGTTTCTTTATTAGCCTCGCTTGTGCATTCAAGAAAGTGTAGGAAACAGATGGTTGCTGCCGGTGCAAGCTTGTATTTGCAGAAACTTGTTGAAACTGATACTGAGGGGTCTAAGAAGCTTTTGGAAAGCCTCGGCCAGGGTAAGATTTGGGGTGTGTTTTCAAGACCTTGACAGTGGCACTGGCAGTAAAAGCTAGCATTACTAGTGCAAAAGGTGATTATTACATTGATTGTACAATGATAGTTGTGCTTAATTATCTCAGTTTTCATTTTCTGGTGATTGTTTGGTTGGAATTTGTTGAAGGATATTAGTTACCATGTAGAGAAATGATATAGGTTGGTGATGTAGCTTGATTTGAGTGTATATCTTTTACCCCCCTTGTTCCAATAATCTCAATCTCACTTGCTTATACTTGTAAGTTTCATATCTTAACATGGATCATTAGAAGTTGGGTTTGCATGTAAAAGTCTTTTACCATTTGCTGTTCATTATGTATAGTGGTAGCTCAAGTTTGTAGCTGGAAAATCCTATAGGTAGGTATTATCTTTGTTGTTGCTTTCGATTCTCAAGCACCTCCCTTCTTCCCCTTTTCTCTGTTATAGTATTCCTTTTGTCCTAATTCCCAAAATCGGGTTCCCTTATTTCAATTTGGGTTACAAAATGTAACTACAAGTAGTAATAATAAGATTTTGTACTGAATCTTGGAATATTGACATGGGATTTTTTTGGAAAAAAATGGGATACACGTAATAAGTGGGTCTGAAGACTCTGAACCATGTGGATGTATTCCAGAGCATGTGCATGTGTTATAAGATTCTGCTGGAAAGCGTACTCTTTGCTGGTTGCTACCTCAGCAAGTAAGGACCTACCTCCTCTATCTGTTAGCGAGTCTCAGTTTGTTCAATAATTGTATAGATAAAAACTATTTGCCCGGCTCCTTCTATCATGCCTATGCGCAGTGTTAGTTCTATTATTGTCACGCTCTTCAGTTTGAATCTAAGAAAGGCAGGAAGTACCTGAGGCAGTACATTTGCTTAAAAAATGACTAACAAAAAGGGTTGCTGTTTAGATTTCAGGTTGAGATCTTGTTTAGGAGAAAAAGAGAGATTCTGATCGGATGATCCAGGCCATTGAAAAGTAAGTCAACGGTATTGATCTGCCAACAGATGCTCTTCTGAACTCAGTCATGGCAGTCTGCCTCATCATTTACTAATAAGAGGGATAACCCTTCTAATCCAAGAGATGAAGGTAGAGGTAATGTCTTGAGACATTACTGAGAGATGACTTGTCTTTCAGTTAACAAAGGAAGAAAAAATATAACCCAGTTAACAAAGGAAGAAAAAATATAACCCGAAACTATGGTGTGAGCATGAGCCTGAACCATTTTGTCGACCATCTTGTCGATCAACAGTATTTGAGTTAATACCAATTCTCTCTCTCTCTCTCTCTCTCTCTCTCTCTCTCTCTCTCTCTCTCTCTCTCTCTCTCTATTTGGTAGTATTTTCAACAGACAAATTTCCTATGCCTTGCATTATTTAACTCAGTGAATGACAATAATAGCTCTTTGTTTCCCAGTTCTGACATAATACATGAAAGACAACTGTTTGATGAGAGCAAGAATGCACCTGTAAGGGAAACACTAACCCTTTTACTTACAACATTTGGTTGTTTAATTGAGTTTGAACATGCGATAAGAGAAGTTAGACATGCAAATGAACTACGGAACTAGTGTCATTTGTGTTCTCACCAGCCATGCCACGCAAGAATCAATGAAATTTGCAGCAGTGCACTTGCAGTTGACTTGATAGTACCAAATCCCAATACTTTGAGATTTGTGCTTACATCATTCAATGTGTTTTGTTCAGAGGGAGAGAGAGAGAGCATTGACACAGGACATTTGGAGGGGGGTGGGGGAGGTTACATTTCCATAAGAGTATAGAACTAATTAATTAACAAGCTATCTACTTTATTTTCATAGCTTAGTTTTTTTTGCTTGGCTACTTTTTATCCTCTTTCTTGCTGATGCATGGACATGGTCGTAAGGAGTGCTAAACTGGGATCTGCCTAGAATTGCTTGCAGAAACGATAGTGAGAGTCAGTAAGAAGAAGACAGACAAGTAAGAGAGTACCAAAGAAGTTGTCACTTTATGACAAAATTTGCCAAAGTGATCACAGATTGGCGACCAACCCGTATGCTCATTCCCGTACTTCCCCACCAATCCTATAGCCGTAGCAGCACCACATCCAGCAAGCACCAACGACATCATAACCTGTCAAATTTCACAAACCAAAAGAATTCACATTTATAATTTGTCATTTCTATAACTTGAAGCTTCTTTTTCCCTTAAATTTTCTTTTTGTGGGGGCATACCAAATCATGGAGGAAGAAGTAGTAGTAGTGGTCAGGATTTGGTAACTGACGGCTTAAAATGATCATTAGGAACAAGGAGACGAGAGATAATGCACATGCAACAACGTTTGCAATGGCGAAAAACCTGCAAAAGAAAAAAAAAACAAGGAGAAACTGATCAAACAGGAATTTCTCAGAAATTTAATTGATTTTATTTTTGTTGAGGTTTTATATGGATTATAGACAGACTTGAAAGCAGAGGAGTAGCTGTATTGAGCGTCCAAAGCAATGCCAAGGATCTCCTTTGACTGCTTGGCAGTGATCATCACCCAGGCTGCAGCAAGTGTCGTAGAAACTGCCAAAATCCGCAAGAAAACTTGAGCTCCAATGAAACTCCTTTGGTTTTTAGGAGGTGGGCTCTGCTGAAACTTGGTTTCGATGCCCGCCATTAAAACAGACTGAAACTGAGAAAACAGAGTGAAACAGAGCAGAACAGAGAAGAAGAGAAATGGTAAAAGGAAAGACAACGGTAACAGATGGAAAGAAACAGTGTCAAGTGATGGGGAGTATTTATAGAAGAATTTGAAAAAAGTGGGGATCTTTCAAAGGGCAGAAACAATGACGATGTGAATGATACGAAAATGGTTGCAAGAAAATCTCGAAACTAATTTTAATGGTAAGAAGCAAATAATGGGCTGTTGGATATGACATTTTAATTTGAATCAATTCAAAATAAAAAAGAAGATCGTGAGATGGTTTTTAATTTGACTCATGAAACTAGGCTTAATTTTAGGATAGAGTAGACTACTTCTTTCTATCAACTAGAGGAAATATAGATTTAGACCTTTAACACATATTTTTAGATAGATATGTGGTTAACAATGAGTTATATACCCATCAAAAAGTAGACTTATATTTTCTTTGGAGCAAAAATGTGATTACCACTTAGTTATCCCTGGACTGTAAAGGTGTAAAGGTGTTTTGGTAGTATTTTTTTCATGACTAGATATGTTTTCATACATTGAAATAATATTAGGTTAGTTCAAATAATATCATATATATTTTTTTACAACGTACTTATATTTTAAAACATATATTATATGTATGTAAAAATATTCTAGGAAATCACCTGAACATGTCTTTTTGTAAAAATATTTTCACATACTAAAACGTGTTCAGATAATAATATTAATCAAGTATATATAATTTGAATTAATATTATTTTAATGTAATAAAATATTTTTTAATGAAGTGCTCTCAAATCAACCTAAGTAGTATAACTTTGAATCTAATACATTTTTCCCATTTACATCAATTAGAAAAACAAAATAGTTGTTGGGAGAGATAAAAGTAAAAGTGGTTCTTTAAGGGGTAATATTGGTTTTGAAAAACAGGGTAAAAGGAAAAGAACAATATGTCTTTTTCATTTTTAGCCTAATATTGTTATTTTCCAGAAGTGAAACTCTTAATTAATGGCCATGACTTTTTACATGCTATGCCTACAAACCATAACAACATGTTCAATGTTCATCAGCGATGAACATTGAACCAAAAGTTATAGTCATATTTGGTTAGCCTTACAACTTCAAAGTTTTTCAATAAGTTTGATCACATTAATGCAATTGTTATCTACTTTTTTTCCAAAAGGTTGAGTTCTTTTTCTTTTTCTTCCATAATATAAAGTTTCTAAGAATTGAAAAGATGAGAAATGAAAAGAGGTTGACACGACACGTTTAGGAGATAGCAAGCAATCTGAAACCACATTGAATGTTTGCAGCTTTTGAAGGGTTATAAACTTGGGTGGTAGCATTGTTTTAAATGGGAAGGAAGTATACATCAAGCAATCTTCTTTTCTTGATCCGACTCTCAACTGATTGTCCTTTTCTGTCAATTAGCTTCTCTCTTTTTGTGCATTGGTTGAGTGCATGCATTCGTAAGTACATCAAAACTAATACCATTAATCACCTCACGAATCTTCCTGATGACTAAAAAGTGAAAGAAAAAAAGTAAAAACTTATTTTTTAAATAGAGTACGATCTTATTAAGTCATATGAATTAGAACGTCCGATTTGATGAGTCGGATTGTCATCTACCGTTAGGAGAAACTCCTCATCTGAAGCCTCATTCAAAGAAAAAAAAATAATAGAGAAATTAAGGTTGCAATCATTTAGTATTCCTCCTGATATTTCAATTATCTTGTTTGTAATAATCAATAAAGTTGATATCACTAGAAAAACTTGTTGGTAATTTTAATTTACCTCCTAAGAGGTAATTGAATTGTACCTAAAAATAGAAGTAATCTAGAATTAATAGGGCAAAACAATCATATGGAAGCAATTGAATCATCTAGAAAGTTTTTTTTTGAAAGATGATACAACCCAACAATAAAATAACAGGAATTGTAAAGAGTCAATAAACATCAGATCAAGAGAAGGAGTCGCATTAAATCAAAAATGATAAAGATCTTAAATAGATGTCATATCGCCAGACAACCATCCACCCAGGACCTAGAAATATGACAAACCAAAACATGCTGGAGAGAATGCAACAACTTTTGTGCCATGAATGATAGACTCCATGAGCAGCAATCTGACTTGAGGAAAGGAAAGAAGTGACTAATAGAGAATTATCACTTTGACACTTACAGTGACAGAAACAAGCAGATTATAATAAAGAGGTCTCAAAGAACTTTTACTTTCAATGACAAAAACAAGTAGATAGGTGAAACTCATAGACTTAGAGAATGCCAACGCCTCAGCCGCGAGAATCGATAAACTAGAACTGTCCCTAACAATTCAACCCATAGTTATTTTAAATATGTTAGAAAATACGACTCAAACTCTGTAGAGATTTGTTTCTTGATTTTGAAGACATTTAAGGAAAAAATTTGTGTGTGATATTGGATATTGAATCAGTTTCTTAATTCCAGTAGGTAAAAAAATTGAGTTTTGAGAGGTAATAAATAAGGGGATTTGGTTTCAGGTTCAATGATTCTACTTCGACATATGGTAATAGATGGTGAGCATGCCCTGTCCTAATAGATATATGATAATCTTGAGAGGTGAGAAATGACTCTCTCCCAGGAGGGAATACTGCAAAATATCAAGAGACTAGTCAGAGGACTTCACCCGTGCTAAAAAGAATTCTCCAAACTAGTGGGTTTTATCTAGTCTGATCGAGAAGTGATAACTTTAGTCTAAACTAATTATGGCCTCCAAGGTCTTGTTATGTGTGTTGAGTTTAAAATTTAGGTGTAGTGGGATTTTGATTAGGTTATTTTGTCACGAATGAGTATGTAATAATGATATAATCATATATCCGTAGACGTATGAATATTGATCGAACCACGTTAAAAATATATTTTTATTATTATTTATTGGTGCTTCCATTATAATAAAATCTTACCTCTACCAAATATACCAATCATAAATTTTTATAAATTATTCTGTATATTAACATGCACAATAGAAAATATGAATTATGTTTTTCCATCAATTTAATTACCTAGTTCAATTGCCACAATTTAGTTACCTTCATTGTTCAATATTTAACATATCAAACGTCCCTGCAATGATACCCTCAACTTTTTTGCATTGTCAATTTACATCCCCTTAATTATATAATGAGTTATTTTTTTTAACATAATTGGAAATTCATTCAAAGAAGCACAAAACACAAACAAACTTAGAACAACACAGAGTCTATCTTAAGAGCCTCCTCCAGCCAGGTTGGGCTCTAGAACCAAACTCGCAACTATCACAGGGGCGAAATGCCTTTTCAACAATGACCTTAGCACACAAATTGACAGACAAATCAACCAACAAGAAAGAAACTAAAAGACAATCATAAAGTTCTCTAAAAACATCATTGGCATTTATATACTCATCTAAGACAAAAATTTTACAAATAGACCAGAAATCATAGCAAGAGATTTCAATCTCTAACTCCAACAGGAACAAAGATTTCTTTGGCACCTTCCACCATAGCAGAGCAAGAAGCTTCCAACAGGGACGATTGAGAACTCAAAGATATCCAATCTGCTCGTAAAAATTCACCATCATCACCTTTGCAAATCCAGCTCCCAACTGTTGTCTGAATGCTAACAATAAAATAAGAGAAAACATTGATTTTAACACATCTAGCTCGAGGGGGAACCCACCTGAATAAATTTCTACAATCCAGAAACTTGTAATCAGCCCTATTCTCCACTCTTAACTTATAATTGATGGGCTTAAGGATATGAGGCCATCCCTTCTCTCACCTGCTTGGCTAAAATAAATTCATTCAAATACGAATTCCATCTTTTGATAGAGCACTCTAGAGAGGGTGGGGGGGGGGGGGGGNNGGGGGTATTTTTAAAGACTCGATCATTGCGGGTTCTCCAAATCTCCCAAAACCCATAAGCCAACGCTTTCAAGTATTGAGTTTTATCACAAAGTTGGCTTGGTTTTCTCATAAGAAAGATCCAAATCAGGTAGAAAGAGCTATCTCTAATAAAGTCTGATTTGAGCTGAAGGTCGTAGGCGAACCAAAACCCTTGAGGCACTTCCAGATGAAAACTTAATTTTTGGGGCCACATCAAGTTTTCAAACCGAAACCCAAACTCTGTGATTAATCCTCTACGCTGTGTGATTTGAAGAAGCCCCTGAGTCCAGGCTACCAATCCCAGCCAAAGCAATATCTAATTTATAGCCTGAGCTTATAGTGAAGAACCCCTTAGTATGGTAAGCCCACCAGAAACTATCCAGAGAAGGAGTTGGGGATAAAGGTATGTTAATGATCATTGCAACTTCCTCTTTGGAAAAAATGGTAAAATTATCCTTGCGTTCCACCTCCTGAGATTAGGGAACATTAAATCTGATACAAACACAGCATCGCCATTTTGGTCAGATTTAACCTTCAAATCCATTTTCCTCAGGATCCAAGGGTCTTGCCAAATATTTATTGATTTCCCGTCGCCAATTTTCCACAATACTCCTTCATCAAGGAGCTGTTTCCCCCACAATATACTCCTCCAACCCCAAGAGGCGATTCCTTTATTTTTTGCATGAAGGAAAATTGTTTTTGGGAAATATTTGCTTTTGAGCACTTTAGCAATGAGGCTCGATGGATTACTCAATATTCTTCAACCATTTTTTTTTTGCTAAAAACACCTTATTCATGCAGATAGGTCCTTAAAGTTTAGATCGCCCGCCCTTTTTGGCTGCTTTAATGCTTACCATGTAGTCTAGTGAATTTTTCTACGGTTGGAAGAAGCACCCCACCAAAATTGAGCCAAATTCTGCTCCATTTCTTTAATTAGGTTTGCTGACATTTTAAAGAATCTCATAATGTAGGAGGGGAGGGCCATAGCCGCTGCTTTAAGAAGCACTTCCTTTGCTACATTATTAAGGAGTTTCTCAGACCATCCATTCATCTTTATATCTAGTTTTTTCTGAATATCATCAAACATAATCTTCTTCAAGGGGAGGGGGTGTTTATACCCAAGCTTACCCTGGCGAGGCTTGCTTATGAAGATTGAGAGAGATGTCACATCACCCCCTTGGAAGAGTAAGGAGACAACATTTAATATTGTTGTTCCCCGAGCTGACATAGAGAGGTGACATTTAATGTTAATGTCCATAAGCTCATGTAAGGAGGCGACATTTAATTCTGATGTCCTCTGAATTGACGGAGGGAGATGACATTTATTGACGATGTTCCCTGAGCTAACATAAAGGACGGGTGAGATGCTTGAGGGAGACTCATTGGACATTGAGGATGATGATTGAACATGGGGATCATAAGCCCAATTACTCGGGGGGGCACGTGGAAACATGATTTTAGCTAGTAATGATTAGGATGACGTGAGCGTGGGATCTACCGAGATGCCTGGTCTCCAAGGATCTCGACCTGCTAACTACCAAGCTCATGTCCTATTTAATTCATGCTGAGATGTCCTCCCCTCGACACCTGGTCTTCATGTTGCAACCTTTAGGTCTGGTCAAAGCGACTAGACCTTGAGTCCATCTCTTAGGGCATGTAGGAGCTCTGTCAAGCCTGAGTTATGGAGAGACCTCTAGAAGACCCTATGAGGTATTGCTACTAGAGAGGTGGATGCATGTCACGGTCTTGTCGGGGCTTGAAAACCGCTCATAAAGATTTTCCCCAGTCGAGGAGCTTCACGGGTATGAGCTGTTCATGTCTGATGACTTTACCTATAATTGTTCTCGAGCTGTGGTCCTAATCTCGAAGAGCATGAGAGCTTCGTGTTTTGAGCAAGATATTCTTGTAGGGATATAAATCTTCAAAGTGCTTGTTTTGAGGGTATTAAATGCTAAAGTGTTGCCCATGCGCGCTTGAACTCTTTTCTCAAAATTTGAATTTAGCCACCCCTTGAAAATTGCAGTAATGTTGATGCTAGGGGAGCATGGTGAGGAGGCGTGGGGTTTAGTATCAAAGCGTCGCCTATCATGTGAGTAGACACGTCAGGTGACATCTAGGTTCCCAAGATTATTTCATTCATTTGTGGAGCAGATAATTTGGCGCGCTGGTTCATTTCAACGCTCGCGATCATCTGTTGAACGAGGCCAATAAATAGATGGTTATTTCCTTTGTCTCTTCTACTTTGGATTTTACTCTAAAAAATCTTCCTCACTAGGATTCCCTCATTATTTCCCTTTAAGAAATTCCAGCGACCTTATCACTATAAGCCTTCTGTCCTTTTTCCTTCCATCATTATCCTTGTACTTCCCTTCTTCCCAACCTTTCGTTTTGAGACCTTTTCCTTCTACCATAGTGAATCAGTGTTTAGGGCCATCTGACACTATTTGTTGGCCACATCATTTCCTGTTCCCACCATCAATGATTTTATTTTTGTAGGTTCTTACTATTATTCTCTAGTTTTTTACCATCTTTGTCATTTTCTTTTTTGCATTTTTAAGGTATGTTGGGGGATCTTGAGGGTTTCAATGCTCCAGGGTGTAGCTTCTAGGAGTTTATTATTTTTCTTTTAACTTGAATTTGTAATATATATTTTTTGCTTTGATGTAGTTTTTTCTTTTCACAAACGAATGAAACAACTTCTTTTGCAGCTCTATTTTTCTAATTTTCCTAAGTGGCATTTGTGCTTTACTAACTTCGATCCTTGTGATATTTGTTTAACTAATATTGATTTGTTCTAACTTAAGTGGTCTTATATGATTGACTATCTTGAAACGTTAAGTAACCTTGCTCTGTCTTGCTAAATTCGAGCCTTGAAAACTAACTTGAAGTAATAAAAAAATTCTTAGTAGAGCGGCTTCTTCATAGCTGAGCTTTGTCTAACTTAAAGTATTTAGCACTGACTTGAAGTAGCTCTAATCTCTTACTAAGACGATTGTTTTACATCTAGGAAAGATTATATAGCTTGGAGGCTAACACTGGTTTAAAGTAATACTAACCTTTCACTATTGATCTTGGAGACTATATTTTGGTTGGGCTTTGTCTTAGGGAGTTTCATTAATTTTGTTATCATATACTAGTGAGTTTCCCCCTTTGGAACATGTCTAGACTAACCAATATTTGTTACAAGTACTTCATCTTGGAACTCTGAGGTATGTGTTAGGACTTAAATTTTTTTAAGGTGCTCCATTAGAGGAGGTCTAGTCCTCCAATACTTCCCAAAAATAATTTGTCTTGTAGCTCTCAGATATGTGTTAGGACTTAGGATTTTATGAGGGTGCCCGTATTGGAAGAGGTCTGGTCTTCCAGTACTTCTTACAAATGCTTTGTTTTGAAGCTTCGAGGTCTGTGTTGGGGTTATGATTTTCTGAGGGTGCTCCCATTGGAGGAGATCTAGGCTGACTAGTACTTCCTATAAATACTATGTCTTGGAGCTCCGAGATATGTGTTGGGACTTAAGATTTTTTACGGTGCCTTGTTAGAGGAGGTCTTGTATATCAGTAATTCCTACATATGCTTTTTTACAACTAGTCAGGCATTTCTGCTCTATCTAGAGTCTTTTTGCTTGTCTGAAAAGTGAGAGTGTTGTGCCAGACATTTCTTTTTTCCTTTGACAACTAGCCAAACATTTTTTCTTTGGCTAGAGTCCATTTGCTCGTCTAGAAAATGAGAGTACTATGCCAGACATCTCTCTTTTCATTTGACAACTAGCTTGACATTTCTGCTTTAGCTAGAGTCTTTTTTCTCGTTTGGCAAGCGAGAGTGTTGTGCCAGAAATATTTTTTTCTTTAACAATGTGCCATGCCTTTCTGCTTTACCTAGAGTCATTTCGCTCATCTAGCAAGTGAGAGAGCTATGTAAGACATCAATTTTTCCTTTGACATCTAGCCATGTATTTCAACTCTAGCTAGAGTCTTTTCACTTGTCTGCCAAGCAAGCGTGATGTCTAGATATCTCTTTTTCATTTGATAACTAGTCAGGCATATGTGCTCTAGCTAGAGTCATTTTGCTCGTCTGGAAAGTGAGAGTGTTGTAATAGGTATATATTTTTTCTTTTAACAACTAGCCAGGGATTTTTGCTCTAACTAGAGTCTTTTAAACATGGCATTTTAGAAAATTCATTGATTCATTGATAGTTGATTACATTGTGTGATTACTGGAAATAATCTTTGAGGTGCTCGACGTTCCAAGGGTGAATTAATGTCCGTCCTTCTAGTTGTAATTTGTGTGTTTCTGGTCGTAGCACCTCAGTTACTAATTGGGGCTTCTATTTCTATTTTTTTAATTTTCGTAAGACCAGGTCTCCTGCTCTGAGTTATCGTATATTGGTTTTGGAGTTGTAGTATCAAGAGGCAGTGAGCTGATGTGACTAGTTCCTTAAGTTTGCCTGAGCTCATAGTTCCTTTAGGTCATCCAAGTTGTGCTTGAGTTGCAATATGTTTTGCTCTAGGTTATAATTCTAGGTCCTATAGAAAGACAGATAGATCTCTACCGAAATGACTACTTCTGACCTAAAGGCTAGTCTGTACGGGGTTTCTCCAGTGGTTGTACGCCCATAACACTCTAGAGATCTCATCTACCCATACTTTTCACGCTTTCAAGCTTGGTTGAGGTTGTGTTTGAATATTTTATTTACCAACCCATTTGACTATGAAAGTGCCTAATATTGAGTTGTTGACACGTCCATTTGAAAATTGCATTATTGAACTGCTTTCCATTCTCGATGATGATTATATGATGTATGATAAATCTGCATATCACATTTTCCATATGAAGCCCGTGGTCTTATTGTCATTTATTATGGCCAGTGGTTTTGCTTCTACCCATTTGGTAAAGTAGTCTATGGGTACAAAAGAAAACTTGAGCAAAGGGCCAAGGTATTAGAGATGGAAGTCACAGCTCTGGCAGTTGATGGGGGATATTCGCGGACTTGTGGCACTTCTTGCATTTTTAAGGAGTTTTTGGTGTCAAGGGCCATGGTAGGTCAGTAATATCCTCAATTTTTAAGCTTATGGTGTAGGGCTCTTGCACCACTGTGGTTTCCATAGACTCTCTCGTGTACCTTCCTTACACGTACAAATCTTTGTCATGGTTGAAGCACCTTCGATAAGTATAGGTGAATGATCTCTTGTAAAAGACCCATTCATGATTACATAGTTGGTGGACTTGAGCCGTAGTTTTTATGCTTTCTTTTTGTCTGGACATAAAACTTCATCTCAAGATATCTGAACATGGGGTTATCCAAGAGTGGTCCTACACAACTCTACTCATTTCCATTACATCATTTTTTTTATACTAGGATGTGCTAGGTATTCCACTAGGACAGTCCTATGATCTATGAGTTGAACACTGATGCTAACTTTTCCAGGGCTTCGCTATTTGTGTTTTCACTTTTGGGGATTCGCTAAATCGAGTAAGAACTTAATTGTGTCAGAGTTGTTCTTACTCGGGCCAAATATTTGGTCATGTTGTCCCCACTGGTATGGTATTCTTTAGTGATTTGATTTACTACTAGTTATGAATCGCTATAAATCTTTAGAACATTTGTGTTCATCGACCAAGCCAACTTATAGCAAGATTATAGTGCCTCGTACTTTGCTTCGTAGTTAGAATCTTTGAAACTGAATTACATCTTGTGCTTCCTTTTTCATTAGAGGCCTCTTCCACATACAAGGTCCAAACATCATTAGTCTTTGTTGGCGTCACGTCTTGGTAGGTCTGGTTCATGTCAGCAATGAAGTCTGTAATGACCTAGCTTTGGATGGCGGTTTTGGGCATGAACTGAAGTTCGAATTCACTAAGTTCATTTGCCACTTGGCCATCCATCCTGAAGTCTCCAGCTTCTAGAGCACATGCTTGAGGGGGGAGTTTGTTAGAACTCGAATGGAGTCTGCTGGAAAATAGGGCCGAAGTCTCTAAGCAGCTATTATTAAGGCGAGGGCCATTTTTCCAACTTCAGGTAGCGTGTTTCTACTCCCACACGATCTTTCTCACGTAATAGACCACTAGTTAGACATGGTCGTCCCCTTCTGGAACTAGTGCAGTGCTCAATGTGGGCTTTGAAACGGTTAGATACAAGCCTGCTGACATTCCTCTAACCACTCGAAATGTGTTTTTCTCAACGTCTTAAAGAAGGGGAGACATTTGTTCGTAGCCCGAGAAGTGAACCTGTGAAGCGCAGATCCGTCTTGTACGACACTTAACTTCTGTCATGTTTGGGGGGCTCCATATCGAGTAGAGCTCTAATTGTATTAGAATTCACTTCAATCCATCTTTGATTAACCATAATTCCTAGGAATTTTCCTGAGTTAACTCTGAAAGAACATTTAGTAGTGTTCAATTCCTTCATATATCACTTCAAGGCATTAAAGGTTTCCAATAGGTCCATTACATGGTCGGTGGACTTCTTACACTTCACAAACATACCGTCCATGTAGACCTCCATGTTCCATGAGATCTATCTTGAGAATACCTTGTTCACTAGCCTCTGGTATGTGGCTCCTGCATTCTTGAGTTTGAAAGGCATCACAGTACATCAATATGTGTCACTGTTAGTGACGAATGAGGTTTTTTCCTAGTCAGGTGGATGTATTAGGATCTAGTTGTACCCCGAGTAAGTGTCCATAAAGCTGAGCAAATCATGTCCAATTGTTGAATAGACTAATTGGTCTATTTTAGGGAGGGAGAAGCTATCATTGGGACATGCTTCGTTCATGTCAGTGAAGTCGATGTAAACTCTCCACTTCCCATTGGCCTTTTTTACTAGGACGACATTGACCAGCCATTTTGGGTAGTGGACTTCTGGAATGAACCCTACCCCGAGCAGTTTTTACTATTTTCTTAATGATGGCTTCGTTTCTGGCCAAGTTGAAGCTCATCCATTTCGGCCTAATGGGATATTCATCATTCAGGCGATGCACGATGATACTTGGATCAATGCTCGACATGTCTTTGCAGTTCTAGGCAAAAACATATTTATTCCTTTTTAGAAACGATGTTAGTTCTTCCTTTTACTTATGGAATAGAAATGGCCCAATCTGCATTGTTCTGTCTGGGTGCTCAAGAGTTTAGACAAACAACTGTAGAGACTCTACTAGTTCTTTATGGAGATGGTCTTTAGAGATGATCCTTATCGTTTACATTATCTCATGCTTCCCTTTTAGGGTAGTCGTATAGCATTCCCTGGCAATTTTTTTATCTCCTCAGACCAGACATACACCCGCTGTGGTAGGATACTTCATGACCGGTGATAGGTGGAAGGCACGACTTTGAATTTGTGTATTGTAGGTTAGTCGAGAATGCACTGTAGACCACACTACATCTGCTACTGTAAACAAACCAGCTTAGTGGCGACATGGTGCCTCCCCTCAAGGACACTAACAACTTTATTATCCCCTTAGGTATGACTTAGTGTCCTATAAACCCTACTTGTAGAGTCAGGCAGAGATAAAGCTTCTACAAGTCCAAGCCCACTTGTAGGAACTCTGAATGGCTTATGATGTCAATCGAATTCACGTCGTTAATTAAGGTTCTCCACACTTTGATGTTGGCTATCAAGGGTGAAATAACCAGAGCGTCGATGAGTGGATGGTGGATCCAATGTGCCTCTTCCTTAGAGAACTCGATTACCTATTCTACCTTGGAGCTCGACGGATGGGGGAGAACAATGAAGATGGTAGGGTATCCCAATTCACGGGCTGAGGCCTTCCACTTGCAATTGGAGTTGGAGTCACTTAACTCATTAAAAGTCATTTTGATCTCTCTTACAATGCTGTGAGGTCAGGTCTACTTCTGCTTGGGCTACTTATCTATTCCTCTTTCCTATTAGGGAGGGTTATTCTCCCCTCAGTTCTTCACGTTCGCTAAAAATTCTATGAGGTATTCTATCTAAATAAGGGCTTCAATTTATTCCTTGAGGTCAAATCAATCCTCTATGGTGTCCCTTCTGTTGAGGTGGTACCAGTAGTATTTGGTGGTATCTTTCATTCTCATCGGGGGTCCTTATCACTCTAGGATGCTTTAGCATGTTATCCTTGATGACTTTGTAGATTTTTTCTCTTTTGTTCGTGAGGGGTTGTAGGCTTCAAGCTGGTCATTCAGGTAGGGACTCTTCCCTTCTCGCCTGTTTGGGAGATATGGGCTAGCCTCATTAGGGTGGAGTTGGCTCAGTGGGTCTAAGAGGTATTCTCTTATCTTTATTGGGTCTTTGCTTGACAGTCATTAGATGGGATGTCGATATTCTCTATTCTCTTCCCCCCATAAATTTCACAACAAATAATTTTCAACTATTTGATCCACTTCTAACTAGGCCCACTGGGTATTAGGCAGAACAACTTGCGCATCTACAAGCTTCGAGACATAGTGCTAGTCCATTTATACCTTAAAAGTCTCTAGATGCTTGAACGCATCCTTTGTCTCATTGTAGGGGGCAATGTAGGGCATCTTAAATTTGGGCGGTAGCTCAACCCATTGTATTTCTGCAAAAATGGAGACTTCGTCTATCCCAACAATGTCTCTCAGAGACAAAGGCTTCTTCTTATCTCTTATCAACCCTTCAATATGCTCTTATAGCTTTTGTATTTAAGACCATGGATCAGAGCTCTCTGCACTATTGCTTGTCATCAACACTATTTTAGTCACCGTAATTGACTCATCTTCTCTAGCTTTGGTTCGCTCCTCAATGTCTGGGGCCTCTCTATCCTTCTCTCCTCGTGGGTCTGTTAGGAGGCTTACCCCCATTTTTGAGACCTGTCTTTCTTCCATTTCTCATGTTTGGGAGGAAAAGGTAGGGAGAGGAGGCTGTTGATGAGGTGGTGTGGTGTCTTTAGGTGGTAGGGAAGGTCGTTGGGTGTATGATGTGGCTATTATTTTGGTGAGGGCTTCCATGTCTTTCCTCACTCTCTTAACCATTTTGGAGAGTGAGGTAACATAATCTTTCTATTTCCTCCGTGCAATGGTCATGGTGGGAGGCAAATATCTTCATGAAGAAGAAGAAAGACATGGAGCTGAAGAGGACACCTCAGTGCGAATTATACGAGACCAGGACCTCACGAGTTAGCAGGTCAGGATCATTAAAGACTATGCAACTCGAGAGACCTCTGGAATGCTCTTCAATGTCTTGTTACTAGCGAGGTGGACGCGTGTCACAGTCTTGTCGGGGCTTGGGAAATGCCCAATAGCAAAGGAGTAATTAACTAGTAAATGTTTTTGTAATTTAACGCTTTCATAAACTATAAGCAAGTCCCCAGCAAAGAAAAAAATGATATTTAAACAGAGCTAGATGCTTTGATGAATTACCTAAAGAAAGAGGAAAACTTTACAATGCCGGGAAATTATTCCTGGCATTGATGCTGGGCCATTGTCGCCCTTAGATTACTTTTGGAGTAATCTGGGTCACACAAAGCCCAGCATGTAATAAGTTTTTTTGTTCACCAAGTACGTACTAGAGTTCACCAAATACGTACTGGAGCTCACCAAATACGTACAAATTAATAATTCTTGGAGGGGCTTACCAAATACGTACTGGGGTTCACCAATTATGTACATAGATTCACCAATTACGTAGTGAGGTTCACCAAATATGTACAAATTAATAATTCTTAGAGGGGTTCACCAAGTACGTAGTGGTGTTCACCAATTACGTAGTGGTGTTCACCAATTACGTACTAGGGTTTACCAATTACGTAGTGAGGTTCACCAAATACGTACAAATTAATAATTCTTAGAAGGGTTCACCAAATACGTACAAATTAATAATTCTTGGAGGGTTTCACCAAATACGTAGTAGGGTTCACCAATTACGTATTGGGGTTTATCAATTACATACTGAGGTTCACCAAATACATATAAAATAATAATTTTTAGAGGGGTTCACCAAATACATACTGCGGTTCACCAAATACATACTGGAGTTCACCAATTATGTAGTGTGGTTCATCAAATACGTATAAAATAATAAGTCTTGGAATGGTTCACCAAATACGTACTGGAGTTCACCAATTACGTACTAGCGGGTCAGCAATTACGTAGTAGGGTTCACCAATTACATATAAATTAATAATTCTTAGAGAGGTTTATCAAATACATAATGGGATTCACCAATTACATATTGGAATTCACCAATTACGTAGTGGGATTCACCAATTATGTAGTGGTGTTCACCAAATACATACAAATTAATAATTCTTGGAGGGGTTCACCAAATACGTACTGGGGTTCACCAATTACGTACTGGGATTCACCAATCACGTAGTGAGGTTCACCGAATATGTACAAAATTATAAATCTTGGAGGGGTTCACCAAATATGTAATGGGGTTCACCAATTACGTAGTGGGGTTCACCAAATATGTAAAACCTAATTGCCATATGTAATAGGCGAACCGCCTATTTTTAGCTCCTATACGCCATCATGAAAGTGCTAATTGCATCGTCAAAGCCAAATGCTAGTTTTATGCCTCCAATCGCATGTTTCATTCCTAAACACCATGTATAAATAGGCGATCGTCAGTCTCCCTCCGAATCGCTAGTTTTTTACTCCTAATCGACATTCATATGGCTCTGATCGCCATTCTCACAATCAACCGTAAAATTGATATTTTTGTAATTATTTGTTGTACACACTTATATAATTATAGGTCGTGATGTCATGATGGTCGATAAATATTATTTATCATTTTGACGAACACGTATAACCCTCAAGATCTTATTCTATCTTTAAACCGAACATATCTACTAAAAGTTTGAAATTGAAATTTGAAATTTTAACATTTTATTTTATAAATTATAATCCCATAAAATTTAGAAAACAACCTATTTATGTTTAAATTTACAAGCATATAAATATATTTTATTTTTATTTATTCATCCAGGTTTTTTTAACTATAATAGGGAGTATTGGGACCAAACGCCTGTGTGTCAAGCGTTTGAGGCCTCAAACGCCAGTCTTGAATGGCAACTCGCTATGTAATAATGGCATTAGGTCCCCATTATGGCGTTTGGCCCTAGTGTGGTGGGTTTAGTATTTATTTTCACACACTTGGTCATTTTCATACCATTAGTCATTTTCATACACTTGGTCATTTTTTTTATTTTCACATGCACGTAGCATTTTTCATTCACTTAGTAATTTTCTCATACTTTGTCATTTTTATGTACTTATTTTGATATACTTAGTTATTCTCATACACTTATCTATATTTTCACACTTAGGCCAATGGCATGAATTGTTAAA
The DNA here is from genome assembly GCA_003255025.1 of Datisca glomerata. Taxonomy (NCBI): domain Eukaryota; kingdom Viridiplantae; phylum Streptophyta; class Magnoliopsida; order Cucurbitales; family Datiscaceae; genus Datisca; species Datisca glomerata. Next base: position 542,716 of record QANY01009329.1, read on the forward strand.
ACAATTAAACACTTATTCATAAATGCTTAAGAATGTATTCTCGATTATCTTGTTGTGATTTTATAACAAGTATCAAGTAAAAGATTTTTCACGTACTTGGTGATTTTCATTCACCTAGTACTTTTTTAACCCTTTGCCACTTTTATGTACCTTTTTGTCACTTAGTCATTTTTAACATCTGAAGGGGGCAAATGCCATAATATCCACGTGCAAAAGCATGAAATACTCATATGCAAAGCCCCAATTTTACAAATCATATTTATTGGTTTGACGAATAGGTATAACCGGAATGTTGGATTCTACCGTTAAATCAAACTTATCCACTGAAAGTTTGAAATTATATATTAAAATTTAAAATTCCTTTTATGTTATAATTATAACCCTAGAAAAGTAGAAAAATAACTTCATTTACATTTTTAATTTATAATCCTATAATATATATCTTTTAAATCTAACATTATTTTGGCGTTATGAGCCCAAAGGCCACTGAGTGAATGACGTTTAAGTCCCCATTGTGACGTTTGGGCCCTAGTGTGGCGTTTGGATGTTTAGGTCCCCAATACAGGCGGTTTTAATGTCTATCGCGGCAGTTTTAGTGTATATTGAGGTGGTTTTACTATCTATTGTGGCGGTTTTAGTACCAATTACGATGGTTTTAGTGTATATTGCGGCGGGTTTTTGTATACTTGCTCATACAGTTTGTCATTTTCTCACACTAAATAAATTTTGCAACCTAGCCAATTTCACAAACTTAAACATTTTCATACACTTAGTCGTTTTAACACATTTGATCATTTCATACACTTAGACATTTTTTCATACTTTATCATAGCCGATAAATTATATATTCACACACTTGATCATTTTCACACATTTTCATATACTTGTCATTTTCATGTAGTTATTTTGCTACAGTTGATCATTTTTACACATTATGTCATTTTTACACGCTTAATCATATTTTCATATACAAAGCCATTTTACATACACTTAGACATTTTTACAATTTTTCACATACACTGGCAATTTTCATTCACTTAGTAATTTTCTCACCCTTTGTCATTTTTACGTACTTGTTTTGTCACTTAACCATATGTTCACGCACTTAAAAAAATTTTCTACTTTGCCATTTTCATGTACATGTTTTGATGGAAATCAACTATTTTCATGTACTTAATCATTTTCACAAGGTAGCCATTTTCACAGAAGTGTTTGGATACACTTAACTATTTTTATACACTTGGTCATTTTCACACGCTTGGTCATTTTCATACCTTTGGTCATTTTCATACTTTTAGTCATTTTCATACAGTTAGTCATTTTCACATATTTAGTCATTTTCACACACTTGCCAATTGCCACTAAGAAGGTGATATGCCATCTAGGACAAATGTCATTGCAGCGGTTTTAATGTCTTTAGAGACTGTCTTGATTCTATACCGACGATTTTGGTTCTACACTTAGCCATTTTTACAACTTAGCCACACACCTTGCCAATTTTTATTCACTTAGTAATTTTCTAACCCTTTGCCATTTTTATGTACTTGTTTTATCACTTATTCATATTTCATGCACTTAGATATTTTCAAATACATTTGGGCATTTTCACATACATTCCCTATGGCGAATCGCCATGTGCACAGTTGATCATTTTCATGGACTTAATTATATTTACATTAGGTAAGTTTCACACATTTATTTTCATACACTTTGTTATTTTCGCACACTTAGTAATTTTTGCAACTTAGCCAATTTCACGTACATTTAGCAATTTTCACACACTTATTTATTTACAAACTTGTTCATTTTCACACATTTTCACACCCTTAACCATTCTAACATACTTGGTCATACTTAGTTATTTCAACAAGGTAGCCCTTTGCAACTTAAACATTTAACAGACTTGGTCATTTCACACATTAAGAAAGGGGGCAAAGTGCAAGTAAAAAAGGGTGTATATATAGGAAAGGCCAGAGTGGGCGTGTGATGATATTGTTCATCTTGTTACACAAGTAACTATTATGCACTCATCGTCTTCTTATATTTTTGTTTGTTTTTTTAGCAATTTAATGTTTACAAGAAACCATTCAATGACTTTTCAAATTTAAGCATTATGTGATGTCTTTCACGTCTCATTCTCAAACATATAACCCGTCTTGCTCCCACACGTCCATGAGAAAATCTACCATTTCCTGTAAATTTTCAAATCATTGATCAATCAGATAAACTACAATTTTCAGACGAGCGGGATGGAGACTTACTGTAATATCCCGACTCTTCGTAAATAGGTATTTTTGTAAAATTGATTTCAAAGATAAAGTGAATTTAAAATTTGATTTTTAAAAAGTTATTATTTGTAATTTTGGTAAAATAATTTTAATTTTATATGGTTTAGTTTAAATTTCAATTATTCAATTTTAAAAAGAATTTTAAAATATATTATAAAATTTTAACTCACTCACACCATATACTTATGTATACCCTAGTATTACTCTAACCCTATTTTATCCTTGATCAAGCAATCTCAACCCTCAATTGAATTTCACTCACACTATATGCATATACCCTAAACCAACCTTTAACCTATTATATATATTCCTAAACAGCAATTTGTTCTCTCGCAGCCCTCTTCTCCCCATCGCAGCCTCTCTCTAATTGAATTTGGTTAATCTTCTCTCTTTCTTTAATCTCTTTCTCTCTCTGTTTCTGTCTCTCTCTCTCGTCCTTGCTTCATCTTCCTCTCCCTATTTTTTCCCCTCTCTATTTTTCTCTTCTCTTTTCCTCTACTTCTCTATAACCCTTTGTTGCTCTCCCTCCCTCCCTCCCTCCCTCTGTTTTTCTCTTTCAGCTATCCCCTTGCTCTTTCTTCATTCCCTCACTGTTTTTCTTTCCTTTCCCATCTCTATTTCTTTCTCCTTCTCCTTCTCTCTCTCTCTCTCTCTCATTTTCTCCCTTTCTCTGACTCTCTCTGCATCCTTCTTATTCTCTCTCTCTTTCTCTCTCTCCCTTTACTTCTGCCATCACCGGTGGTTTATCACCGAGGCTCCTTTTCCCCTTCCCTCTGTTTCCCTTTCTCTCGTCCTCTATTTTTCTTTCTCTATCTCTGTCTCTCTCTGCTTCTTTCTTCATCCATCTCTCTCTTCCCTTCTCAATTTCCCTCACTGTTTCTCTTCCCCTCTTTGTTTCTCTCTCCTTCTCATTTTCTCTCTCTCTCTCTCCCCCATGTTTTGTCGCGCTTTCTGTTCTGCAACTGGGTCTTGCACACAGTTACTCTGTTCTGAACTGGTTTAGCTTACTCGAACTGGTTTGAACCGGTCCATCAGATAAAATTGAACCGGACTGGTCCGAACCTTTTGACCCGAAGCTTTATCTTTTGACTCTTGACCCGATATATTGTTTTCCGACTTCATTCTAACCGTTTTGCACTGTTTTAATTAAATCTGTATTTTCTATTTTATGACATTAAAAATGTGTTTATATTATTTTATTTCAAAACAATTTAGTGATTATATTTTTTTGGGATTTCAGGTCATTAATTGTTCAATTCATTCTTCCACTTCAGGTAAGTGGGCTTGCATGATGGTGTGAGTTCCGTTGTTATAAATGTATATGCTATGTGTAATTGAATTTATATCGTAATGCGACCCATGTGTGATAAATATATATGCTTGAGTAAGTGAAAATTACATTAATGTGACCCACGCGTGATAAATGTAATATGTGTTATTCTCAGCAGCTTTAATTATCTATAAGCATGTTACATTCATATATGTGTATATGTAAATTGACTTATATAACGATGTGATTATGATATTATAATCGTATCATGTATTTGTTATCCGTTTAAACATTTTTTCAATAATTATAATATTTGGTTAACACTTTGGTAATTGATTACTGTTCAAATATTAATATGATTATCATGAGATAAATGTCTGAGTATGACTGATTTTGCATAGTATGTTATCATGTTTGATTCTGTTATATGTATTTGTATGCATTATATGATTAATTTTTGTCATCCGTTGGATTCTGCAAGTTATGTGGTTAATTCAATCAAGTGGTAATTAAGCAAAATATGAACTTAAGCATGATATTTACTTAACGAGGAATCAAGACTGTTCAAGTTATGTTCTATTAAACGAATTAGCGTCATCTGTTCATGCTTTCATCACACATCGGGTGTCATCTGTTCATGTTTTGGTCATTCATTGGGTGTCATCTGTAAATATTTTCCATCACTCATGAGGTGCCATCTGTTCACGTTTTTCGTCACCTATGAGTGCCATATGTTCTGTCGCCCAATGAGTGTCATCTGTTTCGTCGCTCGATATATGCCATCTGTTTCGTCGCCCAATTCGTCATGATGTGTTTCAGTTAACGTGTGATCAGTTCTGATTAGGTAATTAACTAGAGGATATGACAAGCCAAGATATGATTAAGATTGTTAAATGATTCTGTTTGAGACACGTGTTATCTGCGTGCTATATTAAGCTATGTCATGATCAAGTATGTTATTTTATTTCATTTATGTTATATGTCAATTTCAGTTATGTTATGGTATGATCAAGTACGTTACTTTATTTTATTTATGTTATATGTCAAGTTCAGTTATGTTATGTTATGATCAAGTACGTTACTTTATTTCATTTATGTTATATGTCAAGTTCAGTTATGTTATGTCATGATTGCATTTATGACATGTGGATGCATGTTATTGTGTGAGTTTGCTTACTGAGTATTTTAAAATACTCATTCCCCCATAGTTAATTATGATGCAGGTGGTGATACGAGCAGCATGAGTGGGAGACTGCCATAACCTGTTAGATCAGAGAAATTTATGTGTTCAGTTTATGATTTGATTTAAACTTAGGAAAATATTTTCTGTTACACTTGGCTATTCAAGTAGTTTATTTTACGTTATGATTTTCTATGAACTATGATGAGTGAACGTTTCATGAATTATGGATTTCAAGTTTTGACGTTATCTCAAAATTTAATTCAGTTTTTTTTAGGTTTTATTAATTATGCATTTAAGACACTTTATCGCTGCCGCTATTTTATGATTAAGATTCTGATCATGGATAAGTTTAATGCTTCCGCTATTTTATGATTAAGATTCTGATCATGGATAAGTTTAATGTTTCCACTATTTAAGGTCAGGGTTTTTCCCATCATGGGTAAATTATGAATTTTCAATTTGAGAATTTTCTCAAAATTAGGGTTTTGTTTCGATTTGGAGATTTCAAAATTGTGAAATTACATGTATGTTTAACCCTCGGGGATCAAGGCGTCACACTTACAATGAGAGGAATTGACTGTGGAAACAGCTTGTTGCTTCCCAGTAACGCTTTCCAACTGCAATCAAAATATTTTGGTGCAGAGAAAAGATAGGGAATGGCAAGATGCAAAAAAACAAAGACCAATCAATAAGCAAGCTATTTCACGTGCGTTAAGTACTTGTTGATGTCATAGTACCTCTTATTCAATTGAGTTTAAGAAAGGTGGTATGACGTAAATCTAGTTATAACTTCATATATTTTCTAGCGGATACATGTGAACAACATGCAGTAATTGTAATTTGATAAATAGGACAATGGGGAAACAACTTACTTAATCACTGGTTCTCGAGCTTGCTGAGCTCTGTCATATTTTTTTATTTCTTATCCAGCGCTACCTGGTTTGATTCAAGAGAAGAAGACCTACAACCAAGACCTACACACAATAAGTAATTATACTGTTATTGAAAATGCTTGCTTGGTGATTTGAGCAGCGAACAAGATTGTAGTAAATTGCAAAACTTTGAGACCCTTCATATATATTGCAGTGAGATGAAGTAAAAGCATGAACAACATAAAACGAAATGAAGAGCTAGATAATCCTCAACCATTGTTGTCAATAATGCAAAGAGCTGGCTTAATCCTCTGTAATAATCAGTTGACAATGAACTAAACGGCCAATACCTCTATTATAAGCAAAACATTTTTTATTAAACAAATATCATAAATTAAAAGTACTTAAGCAACAAATTCTAATGAAAACATATTCAAATAATTCACGCGAACATGAACACAAATAAATTATCTCAACTATAAACAAAAAAAATTTTATTGGAAAGATATAAATGAATTAAACAACATATTCCTATAATTTCTTTATTGCTTTTTGTGGCATGAAAAACGTTTGCTACATGATTCCTCATCGCTTTTTATATGTTTTTATACTATCATTTTCACTTTCATTTTTTTGGACTATCATTATTATAGATTTAATAGCAGAAACTCTTATCAAACTCGCACGAATGAGGGAAACTCTCATTAACAAAACAATATACACGTGCACTATTAATTGAGGGAAGAAAGCTCTATCTTAGGTATCAGAAAACAATCTCTCTAGCTTGAGTGGAAGATCAGAAGAGATATCAATAAATATATCAGCAACTCAATAGGTTAATATACTTGATCAATGCTACACGGTCCAATCAACACAAGAGCCACACCAGATGCATCCATTACATCCTGCCAACATATCAAATTTACCATCGTTACATCATCAAAGAAATAAGTCCTGCTTATCATAATAAAGTAGTGCGAGATGTACATATCTTTACTGCCCGTAAGATAGTAATGACAAAATTTTTTGGTGGGGAACAACTTTTGGAGCACTTAGCTAATAGACGTGAATAACATAATCAACTAAAACTTGAAATGAAAATTGTTCCCTAAAATAATGTTAAATCAATTTTTTCTGAATGGAGAAACACATAAATCTAGAAGTGAATAAATAAGAATCAAGAAAGGAAACCCATCAAAACATTAATAATAACTAGAAAGTCAATTTAGATTCATTAAACAATTTTCAACGATATTAAGCTTTGCCAACCCAAAAACAATTTACCTTCATAGAAGCAAGATAATCAACACGTTTGCGGCAAAAGACACATCTGCAAGGAGAAAATGAGAACATTACTTCGTATGTTATTTCCTGTCTTTCCACAGATCAAATATTGGTAACCCAGTTCCATTCAAATCAAACACCTTCACTTTTTCCAATAGATCTATGGCATCCTTCAAAGTTCATAACATATCCTGAAATTATTAATATCTAAAAAATAGAGAGAAGTCATTTTTCACTCAGGGATTTATTTTTTGAAGTTTCAAAATTACGAACTCAAATAATCAATTTTATTTCTCTAATCATAAATGAAAATTAAAAAATCAAACAACTTGGGCGGAAATCGAGATGGATACTTAGGTAAAAATCAAGTCACCAATATGTAGAAAAGCTAGGATTCCTTCTGAGAGTCACCGACACTGCAGTCACCAACGGAGACAATAACTTCAATTGCAGATTTTCACCATCTGTAGAGAAGAGAGGAACAACCTGGCTGCCCTAAAAGCAATTCTACAAATCTGAGAGATCATTTCAGGAAAGAACAAGAATCAAAGAGAAATAGGGAGAAAGAGAGACGCTGAAAGACAGAGAGAGAGAGAGGAGAGAGAGAGAGAGAGAGAGAGAACTTACAATGACGGAAGGGAAAGAGAGAGAATGGCTCAGACCACTAAGAGAGAAAAAGAGAGAGACAGAGAGCACCGATGACCAAGAGAAAGCACTGACGACAGAGAGAGCCGACGACGGAGAGAGAGCCCCGACGATGAATAGAGAGAGAGCCGACGATGAATGGAGAGAGAGAGCCAACGACGAAGAGAGAGCACTGATGATGAACACATAGAGAGATCCTAATCGCGTGCCCTAGAAAGCTTGATGTTAGGCTTGAGTTTGATACAAAATTTTGAGATGTACGAAGAAGGAAGCTTCTTTTGGAAGCTTTCAACAAAATTTTAACCTGCAACCGGGACAATAGGTAAAGCCATTTTCCTTACCCTTTTCTGATCTAACGACTGAGATTTCTTTGACCAGATCTAGGATCAAGAATTAATATCAACATTCATACCGTTAAAAAACTCCGGCGTGGAAGATGGGCACAAAGAAAGAAGGTTAATTTCCGTTGGAAAGATAAAGCTAGAATACTCAAATAGGAGTGATGGCTAGTGAGTTCATAGATATACATTAATCTCATTACTCAGCTTTATATGGACAGCTAGGCCAAAAGTTAAATTGAATTGGAGCCAACCTAGTTAAAAAAATTAAAAACTCTTGTAGCTAATTAGTACAAAACTGAATTAAAGAAACTCCCCAATCCCAATGTAATGTAAATTCCCAAGGAGAGTTGTAGTGGGGAGTTTTAGTTTGGTTTCTTCGTTTATGTCATTCATTTGGAATCCCTAACTGGCTGCCACTCGATCAGTTTTTTTCTGTTTGATGCCTTTGGTTGCAAAGCAGTGTTTGGTTTGAGGGCATTCAAGAGTGAGAACGGTTATTTAATAATTAGTTTAGTTTATATTTACTAGGGCATTCTAATTATAATACATTTGAAATACTCTGATACTATACCAGTCTGGTACTGTAAACTTTTTCACTTACTCGGTATTTTTTTTCCTAACACTTATTTTAATCATCTCCAAAAATACAGTTAGTTTACATTCTCAGTAAATAGTAATCATCTAATTCTACTCTGTGTCATTCATATCGATTTAATTCTAAATGATATCTACAATCTTCAATACAAAACGTCTCCGGAGAAATTTTGTCCGCTATACTCCCCATTATTTTTATGTTGCCTATCTCTCTCTCTTATTTAAAAGAGATGATATATCATTTCAAGAAGCATACCTCATGCCGAAAACGAACACAACCAAAATATACTACAACCCAAGAACAAGAGCAAAAAAGTAAGACACCAATAGAACAATAGGCTCCAAGATACAACAGAACACGGTAGAAGAAAAGAAAGAACCCTTAAGACTTCCCTCAGCAGAGAATCATATGGGAACTCCACTGACTGTATCTCCCTTTCATTTTCTGGAATAGATAGGACTCTTCAAGTATAAAATTGAGAGTAAATGATTTCTAAAATAAAATTATTGGAATATAATTATAGGAAAGTAGATATTTTAAAAATTAAGATTACTATGTTTGATAATAATTGAGAATGTTACGATATAATTCTAAAAATGTTAATTACTTTACATATTTTTATGCAATGTATAACGGAATATTATGAATATAATTATCAATTTCGAGTTTTACCCTTAAACTAAATTAGATGAGGAAGAAGAATGATAGCTTTAGTAAAATACATGTGAGAACATACCTAACATAAAGATACCTCTCAATTTGAGGGTTTTTATGTCCCACATTTAGAGGGTTTTTTAATATTACACATATGAATATCTTACTCTAAATTAAATATCTAACAAGATGCCCTTAACTTTCCGGATAACTTTCCTTGTGCATCCCTCGATGGGTAATGGTGGGGACTACACTAGCCTATCTTTCTAGTCTTTACCAAATGGACTTGGATTATCCATCATTCGTCAGATGCGTCTAAGTTACTGCCTTACATTTTGTTATAGACGGCGAAGATGCGTCTAAGTTGATCTTGCTATCTTCTTTTTTTTTATTTTTTTTATTTCTATCTCGTTTCGTTTAGATCATCCAAACAGTCTGGATCAGACTAATTATGTCCCTGTCATTCGCAAATAACGGCAGAAAACCTCCATCCCTACCTAACTTTCGATTATGAAACCTACTTCTCCATTTCATTAGAGAGAGTAGGCAGAATTGTTCTTTATCTTTACAAGATTAAACCATGAAGAAACATGGCAACAACATATAAAGCAAAACTTTGACATCGTCTGTATAACAATAATGCTCAAATAATAAGCAACTTTAGGGCTACTTCTATCCTAAGGGCTACTTTCAAAGTTCACAGCATTTTTAAGAACTACGTGAGGAAATTGTTAGTAGGACAATGCTTTTTTTGGCTGATAAAAGTGGATGGGTTATCCTGCAAATCTTCCTAAACTTCAATTTCTTTTTGAAGTAATCAAATAGTAGATTGAGATTCCTTTCCTCTGTGGAAGATTAAAACAAAAGTGATGAGAAAATTCCAAGTTTTTCTTTGCCAATTTAAGCACAAACGTGGGAGCTAACAATGACTTCTCACCCACAATATCTATAGCTAAAAGCAAGGTTTCATCACACCATATACCATTAAATTAGAGTGAACATTATTGATCAGGTATATCTGAAACGAGAGAAAATCATTTACAGGTTAAGAGGGGGCCAATTTCCACCAAGGAAATGTTTTTACAGAAAATTCTACTGTACAAATATTCACGGAAAGAAAACAAGTTTTACGTCACCAGTTTCAAAAGAGAAGCTCGAGAAGTATGAAGCACTTCTAAGTTCTAATTGCTGATGTCAAAGTATTTCGGATCTGAAGGAAAATGATACTCCACATGTAACTGAAAATGCACGATAACGAGTGTTAGAATGAAGTAATATATTGTTAGAATGATAAGTGAAAAATCGCGTTTTTGAAACTTAAGCCAGCAAGAAGGAACAAATGCAAGAAAATCTGTAAAGCTCATCCACGCGTTTTCTCGAGGAAAATAAAGATTGAAAATTTAAGCTCAGTATTACCACACAAGATAGCAAGAATCATCTAGAAACAAGTCCATCTTATAACATATGCTGCATACCTTGCCTTCATCGGAATCTGAATGACGTTGAGGAAATACCACCCTCAAGTCATTATACAAGTAGAAGCGCCTCTCCCCTGAAACATCCGAATTGTTTCTTTCTGGTGCTGATAAGAGATCAGATTTACACCTCTGCATTGTCCTTGAAAATTTCTTGGGAAACGGACATAAGAAACGGAGGTGTAGCGCGTAACGTAGGACACCCGTGCCAGTTGTACTTTTGTTGACCTTTGACGGGCTACAAACATATTTAGTTTCAGTTACGCGACACTCACCATCTGTATTTTCTTCTTCGTAACTATTGAAACCACCGTGATACGAAGCTGAGACGCCATTCAATCCCTTACTTTGGGATTGACTCGGAACATTTATCCTATAGTTGATATCTCTACCTTCCATCATTCTTAAACTCCAGTTTTTGGATCTACTTGTGTGTAAATCATCAAAATTATTTGAATTTGCACCAAATCCACTATGCTGGAAAGAATGACTAGTCTTTGGGGTGTATGCTGCAGTGAAATCATTTTCTATGTCTGCATTACATCCACTTTCGGGTAAAGGTGACGGTGGAGAAGAAGCTAGAGTTGTCTTCTGGCGCAGAAACGTCTATTTGTGATTTGATCCATGTACGTAGATGATAATTACGATAAGAGCATCAGTCCGTAGAAAATTACAATTAAAATACACACACATATGGCCATATCCTACCAGTTCTGAAGCATGAGGAATACTTCAATTTCTTTAACCAAATTAGCATGTAAACAGAATTTGATGGTGATACAGCACACGTCAGGTAAAAGAGTACATAAAATACTATATATGAACTTCCAAATGACAGGTAACACTTTTTCATTCGAAGTAGACCTACCTTGGTACCAGCTGGCATATCAGTCAGATCATAGTTACAAAAGAAGGTATGAATGGGAGTCTTTTCTGGATTGCTGAGAACCTGCCATAAGCAATTCATTCCATTATCTACTTTGATAATTATTCGTCTACAAGTACATGCCATTTGATGAATTCCTTAGTATGCAGTTAATTAGATTTTTCATATCCCGGAAAAATTATCATTCTTACTGACAGAAGTTTGGCTTCTAGATTTAGTATGTAGAAAACTAATGGAATAGCAAACTTATATCATCCATAAATCATGGGAAAGAAATGCAATGTACCCAATTAAACGCACTTTGAATACCATATCTGATAGAAAAAATCATATGTAAAAAGGCTATTCATACTCAAGTCTTTTATTTTCGTACACCAATAAATAGAAGTTTTTCATTTTAGTTGCAAATTTGAAATCATAGATATGAGGAAATGCTATTGAAAGTCTGAAAGGATAAAGAAGAGAAGGTTCTAGTGGGAGTGGACTGTAAATTTCCATCTCCCAGTCCATTAAGTTGATGTTGATCAGTAAAACTCACTGCATCTACAAATTTTTGAGACAGATTAGTCAATTACCAACTGTATATGTCCTTTCATAGGTATACGCAGGCGACTTCTTTCTGCTCGTGATTCATTGACGCTAAGGCTCCTGCTCATTTTGGAGACTCTTGTCTTGTTTGATGTTGTATTTCTTGCCAGATCTATTGATGAACAATAGAATAAGTAGTTGTCTCCATCGACACTGTTAACTGCAAACGGAAGTTTCTGTGATTGTGGTGAGAAACTCCCTCCAGTAATATTCAGAACCGCAAGGAAGCCATCGATTCTCTGCATAAAAGAAAATTATAAGCACATATACTCAAAGACCGACATGGATAATTTTAAACTGATAAGCTCAATATATGACACGTTCATTCTCATTTTAAATGTAAAATACAACATTATATGACAAACCAACATATTATACTGACCTGGCTAACTTTCCCTGATAAACGACCAGACAACAGAGACTCCTCAAATGAACCAACCAAGGAGGACCTTCTAACAGCTAGCCCTCTGGGGCTTCTAGCTAATTTGACACTTCGAGGACTAAAGTTTGAACTTTTACTCCAATGCTGTCTCATATCAGTGGTACTCGCAGGAGTAAACAGGTCAAACTTTTGCAGATTATCAAAATCTTGCCATGAATTACTTGAAAACCTACAAGGGTCTCTATTATGGGAAGATGAGTTTGCTGAAACAGTTTCTTCAAGTGGCTGTTCCATGTCCTTGAAATTAATATCATCATCACTTAAATGAATTATAATGTCTCTGCATATTCCTTTAGATTTCACTGTTTCATGGAATTTCCGACCAAGGGGAGACAATGACGGAGAAATGGGAAAGAACTCCCTTTTTGCAGGTATCTCAATTGCACCCATTTGGGGATTTGTGTCAATTTCTCTAGCAGACTTAACTCCAGATGATATGACATTTCTCTGATAGTCCATGTCCTTGCTTCCAATCAAAGGACCATCAGTGAAAAACATAGAGTTCTCCCCACCAATATCATCAGACCAAATTGAAGTATTGCAATTAGTGGAGTGGCTAATATGAGCTTTCTTATTATCAGGTAAAATAGAAACATGACCACTATCACTGGCATCCTTTAAACCATACTGGTTGGTGCAGCCACTAATATCAAGAGAATCTCCATTAAATTGATCAGGTAGAAGCATTCCGTTCAAAGGAGAGAACAACCGCTTCTTCACCAGTGATCCAGAGGTTTCAGTTGCATTACTCACCATACTAGAAGAGAAGAGATTTTCATCAAAACCCACTATCCTAGGAACAGGCATATGCTGTCCACTTCTACAAGTGAATAGGTCATTAAGTTCCATGGTGTTAATGTTCATCTTGTGCAAGTTGGATGTCCCATCTTTACGCGCATTTGAAAATTCAAGTTCTTTGGAGATCTCTGATAGCGTTTTTCCAAGAGAAGAGCATGGAAAATCTAATTGCAAGGAATTGCCCATGTTTCCTCCATGCCTCCTGCTTAAGTCACAGCTGCTCACACCGACAACTCGAGATGTGGTTTGCATAAATGTGCTAAGTGATCCTGCCACTTCCTCAGAAATACTGCTGGAAGAAACTTGAGGCAAGCCCATCTCTAGTTTTAACTTAATCTATTTGTCTATCTAATTGATCTGTTTGTCTAAATTCTTATTTCATTTTCGAGAATCAAGCTCAACTTCCATGATAGCAGCAATTCAATTAAGCTCATTCATCCTCTTGCATAGCAAATTCAAGATGAAACCATGAAATCCAAACAGGACATGTTGGGAAACAATGCCAGGCCATCACACTAAGTAATTGTTAGTATCTCCAGATACTATGAACTGTCCTGTAATGATATTCGATTGATAATGGGTCAGTGAAGGTAATAACGACAGGGCAACAGTAAATGTATAAAATGCATCAGCAAACTTCATCATGATTTTCTACCGTCTAATTCATTAGAAGAAGAAACTCCATTAGCCATCCAAATCATAACCTGAAAAATATATCCAATCAAAAGGACAAGTATTTCTTCTGATAATGCCCAACAAAACAATCAATTTACATTTAATTTACAATGCATACTCAAACACTTCAACTTCTAACTATAATGCTGTCTCATAACCCAAGCAACCATCTTAAGAAACGATTCCGTGCCTCAAACACAATATGAACAGGAACTTAAAGTCACTAGTTTATCCCCAACCTTACTTCCAGGACTACCAATCAACTAAAACAGATAACAATTGAATTTTCGCTAGAGTTTCCAAATTGGGCAATTTATTCACCTGTTTCTCAGTTATATTCTGTATATAAAAAAAGAATTAGTTGTTTTGACTAAATAGATTATACAATTTTTTAACAATGAACAGATTATACATTTCAATCGTTAGTTATGAGAGTCAAAATAACATGAAGCACAGGACAGAACCATTTCCAATAATAGAATTGAAGTTGAACTATAGTTTGTCGATTCTCAAAGTTCTCGCTGACAGAACGAAAGCAAAACGCATATTTCACTATGGGATTAAGACCCACCAGCGGAACCCCCCGATCATATTATACAAATTCAGACGAGGTATTATAAAAATTCAGACGAGGTTGATCAGTTTTGCTTCAATAAAATTAGTCAGGCAACCCAATACAACAACGTCGCGTAGCCCAATTCAGGTAAGAAAATCGCAGCATTTTTCTACAATTCTGAGGTTCTTTTCTTCCTTCTTCCAATAATTTCCTCTTGTTTCTGTGCGGCTCCTCCAATCTCTATCTTTATCTCTATCTCCATCTCCATCCTACTAACTTTTCTTTCTCTCTCCCTAACCTGTGCGTATTTGAGTAGGCCAAAGTAATTGAGTTTTTGACTAAATTACACCTAGAAAAGATGATTTGCTAAAAGATTCGACCATACTTATTTATTTTGGCTGATTTATATATATAACTCATAATTTATTAAATTTTTCTTTAAATCTCCCTCGCATACCCGTTTTACACTCATCTAATAAAAAGTTAAATCATTCTTCAAATATTCTTCATTCTCTTTCTTCACTTACACTCTTTCGTTTTTATCTCAAATAAAAACAATGAACCTCAACTCCTCTATCAATTTCACTTCCTCTAATAAAAAATTTTCAATGATAAAAAATGAGTATTTAAGTGAAAATAGATATTCCATTGGTAGACTTAAAAAAATTGATGAGAAAAAATTAGTATTTCGTTGGAGGTCTTGAAAAAAATTTCAAGCGAAACAGATGAGTGTGAAGGGATGAGGGTTATAAGATGTCCATGTAGTAATCTAGTAGTCAACAAGATGGGTACGTGATGGTTACAAGATATTTCTGTAATCATCTAGCAGTATACAATGCGAGTACATTATGGGTGCAAGATGTTCATGTAATCATCTTGTAGTCTACATGATAATTAAAAAATATTTATGTAGTCATCTTGTAGTTTGAATGATGGGTACAAGATGGCCATGTAATTATCTTATAGTCGATCATCATGTACCTGTCACGTAGACTACAAGATGATTATAAAGATATCTTCTCATCATGTACCCGTCTTGTAGACTACTAAATGATTACATAGACATATTGTAACCAGCATGAAGACTACAAGAAGGGTTTAAGATCATCATGTACCCGTCATGCACACTACAAGATGATTACAGAGACATCTTGCACCCATCATATGCTCATCTTGTAGATTACTAGATGATTACATTGACATCTTGTAACCATCATGTAGACTACGAGAAGGGTTCATGATCATCATGTACCTGCCATGTAGAGTACAAGATGATTATAGAGACATTTTGTACCCATCATATACTCATCTTGTAGACTACTAGATGATTATAGGGACATCTTATAACCATCATATAGACTACAAGAATTGTTCACGACCATTATGTACTCGTCATGTAAACTACAAGATGATTACAGAGACATTTTGTACCCATCATGTACTCGTTTGTAGACTACTAGATGATTATAGAATCATTTTCTAACCATCATATTGACTACAGAAAGGGTTCATGATTATCATGTACCCGTCATGTAAACTACAAGATGATTACATGGACATCTTGTACCATCATGTGCCCATTTTGCAGACTACTAGATGATTACATGAACATTTTATAACCATCATTTAGATTGCAAGAAGAGTACACGATCATCATGTACTCGTCATGCAAACTATAAGATTATTACAGGGGCATCGTGTACCCATCATGTACCCATCTTATAGACTACTAGATGATTATAAGGACATATTGTAACTATCATATAGACTACAAGAAGGGTTCACGATCATCATGTACCCGTCGTGTAGACTAGAAGATGATTGCATGGACATCTTGTAACTATAATGTAGACTACACAGTTACGAGATGATTATAGGGACATCTTGTAACATCATGTAGGCTACAAGAAGGATTCACGATCATCATGTACCCATCATGTAGACAACAAGATGATTACATGGTTATCTTGTAACCATCATGTAGACTATAAGAAGGGTTCAAGATCATCATGTACTTGTCGTGTAGACTATAAGATGATTACAAGGACATCTTGTACCCATCATGTACTCGTCTTGTAGACTACTAGATGATTACATGGACATCTTTTAACCATCCTACAAGAATGGTTCATGATCATTATGTACCCGTCATGTAAACTACAAGATGATTACAGGAATATCTTATAACTATCATGTAGACTATACAGTTACAAGATGATTACACGGACATCTTGTAACCATCATGTAGACTACAAGAAGGGTTCACGATCATCATGTACTCGTCATGTAGATTACAAGATGGTTATAGGGACATCTTGCACACATCATGTATATGTCTTCTAAACTACTATATGATTATATGAACATCTTATAACCATCATATAGACTACAAGAAGGGTTCACAATCATTATGTACCTATTATGTAGACTACAATATTTTTCACCTAAATACCCATTTTTTAACATTGAAATTTTTTTCAAGCCCTCCAACGAAGTACCCATTTTTTCTCCTTAAATACCCAATTTTTCTCATCGCAAATTTTTTCAAGCCTTCCAACGAAATATCTATTTTTCACCTAAATACCCATTTTTATCGTTGAATTTTTTTATTAGAAGAAGTGAAGAAAGAGAATGAAAATGGAGTTGAAGAGGTGGCCATTGATAGATGAGGTAAAGTGAGGTTCATTATTTTTATTTGAGATAAAGAGGAGAGAGAGAGAGAGAGAGAGAGAGAGAGAGAGAGAGAGAGAGAGAGAGAATAGATGAAGAAAGTGAGCGAATAATAAGAATGATTGACATTTGATTGGATGAGTATAAGAAGGGTAAGAGGGATGAATTCGAGAAAAAATTAGTGCATGGTGAGCTATGGGTATAGATCATCCAAATTTAGTGTAGGGGTATCTTTTAGCAAATCAACTTTTTTAGGGGTGTACTTTAGACAAAAACCCAAGTAATTTTAAGAGGACAAGTTTCTTTAGGAAAATTATTATGACCCATGAATTTGTTAAGCATGACGTCTATCATGGGTGTTCTCAAGTAGAGGCGTGAAAGCCTATGCATCTCACCAAGCATAACGTCTATCATGGGTGTACTCAAGTAGAGGCGTGAAAGCCTATGCCTCTCACCAAGCATAACGTCTATAATGAGTGTTCTCAAGCAGAGGCGTGAAAGCCAATGCATCTCACCAAGCATGACGTCTACCATGGATGTTCTCAAATGAAGGTGTTGGAGCCTATGCGTTTGGCCAAGCGTGACTCACGGGTGTTGTCGGTTAAAGGCGTTAAAGCTCGCTCCGTCAAGGATGTGGAAAATCCCCTTAAACATATGAACTCATTGTAATCATAGGGTCTTATGTCATCAACGAAACATATCCCGTGTTTCTTGGCACACCCATTTCTGCCATTGTACTTTCAAAACATTGGGGGAAAGTAATCCGCGGGGTATGGTCTCAAAGCTATGTCAGCCGAAACATATCCTGTTACTTCTTTCACTCTCTCTCACTCTTCTTCGTCTCCCTTTTCTATTTTTCCCCCTTCTTTTGAACCGGTTCACCTGAACCAGACCGGTTCATTCAGCCCAGACTAGGCCGAACCTGTTCAGTTAGACCAGACAAGATTGAACTGACTCGGTCAGACCAGACCAATTCAACCCGACCTGACAAAACTGAACCAATTCAGACCACCCGAACCTTGTTGAACCGTTTTAAACCATTTGATAATTTCACCCGATGTGGTTTCCATTTGTTCCAAACCTCGCTTAGTTACTTAAATATTGTAGATATTATATGAATTTGTTGTGATCTAGGATCCTTGGGTTTCAGGTCATTAGTTACTGAATTTAATTCGTAGCGAATCCAAGTAAGTGAATTTACATAGTAATTCGGTTCATATGTTATAAGTGTAGAATATATAATGTGAAATTGTTTTATTATTTCTTTATGTTCAATCTTATGATCAAGTATTTTATTTGTTTTCCATATTATGATGAAATTATTTACCATGTTATGTATGATTATATTTTGAGTTATACATGTATTAGTTATGTGTTTATGTTCATGAACAAGATATATGTTTACTTATGTATATGTAATAACGTGAAAAATGAATATTAATTCAAGTAAAAAGTGATAAGTAAACAAGAAGTGGACTTAGTCATGTCCCTTGGTTATCAAGTAACCAGATTGTTCACGTCATGTTATCAAGTTATACAGTTGGGTGTCACCATGTTAGCATCCTTGAGGTTCAGATAACCTTAAGTGACAACAAGTTTCAGGACACCCAATCTGTCATGTTCACATTACAAGTTCAAGTTCAAGTTGTGAAACAGTTCTGATTAGGTTGTTAATCGAAGGATATGTCTAGTCGAATTATGATCAAGCAAGTATAAGTATTGGTATGTATAAGTACAAGTTCAAGTTATATGTTAATCATGAAATTGATGTATTGTTACAAGTATTTTATGTGACATGTGAACGTGTGAAATAGATTTGCATGAGTTATATGTTTACATTTATGTCATGTGAAACTCATTAGTATGTGAATTTACTTACTGAGTATTTTTAATACTCACTCTCTCATAGATGATAGTGTTGCAGATGATGGTGAGCAGCAGGAGTGAGTGACTGCCATAACAAACATGATTATGATTTCTAAGTTTAATTATAACTTCAGGTATTTCAGATATTTATGAATATTCAACTTTAATCTTTCATGACATATGGATTTTCGTGCCTCACTTTATTATAGTTTAATAAATCATTTATTTCAGTTTAATGAGTTAATATTATTTTAAAATAATTTTATGCTTCCGCTATTTAAGGTTAAAATTAGGATTTTCAATTTGGGGATTTTCACAACCTAGGTTTTGTTTCGAATTGTGGAATTTTTGAATTTTGAAATTTCAAGCATGTTTAACCCTCGGGGATCGGGGTGTTACAGTTTGGTATCGGAGCCATGGTTTTAGATTATGTAGACTTTTCTACATAAAAAATATGACATGTCACTCATTCTGCTCCTCCATCATCTTACAAGTCAGGTACGCATGTTATATACATGTTTTAACTATTGAATCAGTTGATATGCTTTAGATTCGTTATGACACGTTCGATTATGTTTATGTTATTTTGCGCGTTAAAATTAGGCTTTTGATAATTCTTCGGTTGTATGGTTAGCAGTACAATGGCGCCCCCTACAAGGAACAACAACAGTCACGTACCAGTCAAGCCTACTGCTGACCCTCCAGCAACTATGGTTGAGATGTTTCAAGAGTTCTTGGAATTGTTAAGGCAGACGGCGACAGCTCGCCCGACACAACAAGTACAACAACCACAGCAAACACTAGTGGACATACAGTTGATATAGACCTTCAGGAGGCTGAATCCACCTGAATTTGATGGCCATTCATTCGATCCACTGCTAGCTGGTGAATGGATTGCAAGACTGGAGCAGATTTTCTAGTTTATGCCATGTTCTGAGATTCAGATGGTTGTTTGCACAACATTTATACTGACACGGGAGGCTCGAAAATGGTGGGAGCTCATACGGAGAACTCATGGGATTGTTTCAAGGAATTTTTCCTTGAGAAATATTTTCCGATCACGGTCAGAACAGAGAAGGAGACCGAATTTCTCCGACTTGCGCAAGGAGCTATGAGTGCAACTAAATATGAGTGGAAGTTTGAAGAATTGTCTCGGTACGCCACGCACTATGTGGATAACGAGATAGGAAAGGGTCGGACTTTTGAAAGAGGACTACGTCCAGAGATTAAGGGTTCAATGTCACTTCTTAAGCATACCACCTACGCAGCGGTGGTTAAGACAGCTTTACTGATGGAATAGAATCTTCCACCATGTGCACCACCTCGGTCAGAGCAATCATTTTATGGAAAGAGAAAATCACCGAATTCCCATCAGGGTCCTCACAATGCAAAAAGATAGATGATCAAATCAAATCCCTTATGTGCTACATGTAACAAACATCATAACAAACATCATGTTGGTCAATGTTTTAAGGCGATCAATGCTTGCTTTAAGTGTGGAAAGACTTGACATTATCTCAGACAGTGCCCTCTGCTTGCTCATGGACAGACCAGTGATGTTGTTGGTGTTAGAGCTAAAGGAAAAGTTTTCGCATTAACTCGCCAGGAAGCTGAGCAGTCGGATGCAGTTGTGGCAGGTACATTACCTGTATTAGGACATTTACCTTTCACATTGATTGATTCTGGATCCACACATGCTTTTATTTCTACTTCGTTTGTAACTCATGCATCATTGTCTGTTGTGCCTTTAGGTTTTGAATTATGTGTTTCTACGCCTTCTGGAGCTTCCCTCCTAGCTAATAAGGTGATAGAGAGTTGTTCAATGATGATTGCAGATAATGTTATGTGTGCTAGACTTATAGTCCTAGGGATGCATGCTTTTGATGTAATCCTAGGGATGGATTGGTTGGCTGCAAATTATGCCAACATAGATTGTTATCGAAAAGAAGTTCGATTCCTACATCCTGGTAGGTCTAGCTTCAATTTTAGGGGATCCAAGCAATGCTCAATACCGAATGTTATATCTACTTTGCGGGCACAACGCCTACTTGATCGTGGTAACTAGGGTTACTTAGCTTCTGTTGTGGATACAACTAAGACACATGTTGATATTGGATTGGTCCCGGTCGTTTCTGAATTCTTGGATGTTTTTCCTGATGATTTGCCGGGACTTCCTCCTCCTCGAGAGACGAATTTTCATATTGAGTTGTTACCAGGCACTGCCCCTATATCTAAAGCACCATATCGTAAAAATCCTGCAAAGTTGAAAGAACTTAAAGATCAACTTCAAGAATTATTGGATAAGGGTTTCATAAGACCTAGTATTTCACCTTGGGGTGCTCCAGTGTTATTTGTTAAAAAGAAAGATAGATCAATGAGGCTATGCACTGAGTACATGGAATTGAATAAAGTCACTATCAAGAATAAGTATTCGTTACCGCACATTGAGGATTTATTCGATCAACTTCAGGGAGCATCGGTATTCTCTAAGATTGATTTAAGATCAGGATACCATCAGCTCAGGATTCGAAATGAGGATATTTCTAAGACAACATTTCGCACTCGTTACGGCCATTACGAGTTTGTAGTGATGTCGTTTGGATTAACTAACGCTCCGGCAGCCGTTATGGATTTAATGAACATAGTGTTCAAGGAGTACCAGGATTCTTTTGTGATTGTCTTTATTGATGATATTCTGGTGTACTCTAGATCGGAGGTCGAACATATGAATCATCTTAGGATTGTTTTGCAAACATTAAGGACACACCAGTTATATGCCAAATTCAAGAAGGTGAGTTTTGGCTTCAGCAAGTGTCATTCCTTGGTCATGTGATATCTCAAGATGGAATCTCGGTTGACCCGTCTAAGATTGAAGCAGTGCTTAACTGGCCTCAAGCGACAAATGTTGGGGAAGTTCACAGTTTTCTGGGTTTAGCAGGATATTACAGAAGGTTTGTTGAAGGTTTTTCAAAGATTGCTATCTCACTTACTCAGTTGACCAGGAATGTTTTCAGAGCCTTAAACAAAAAGTAGTGATAGCACCAGTGTTGACCATTCTAGATGGTAAGAGTGACTTTGTGATATATAGTGATGCTTCTAAAAGAGGTTTGGGTTGCGTTTTGATGCAACAGGGAAATGTCATAGCATATGCATCTCGTCAGCTCAAGCCATATGAACAGAATTATCCTACTCATGATCTTGAGTTGGTTGCAGTTGTTTTTGCCCTCAATATTTAGAGACATTATTTGTATGGCTGTAAGTGTCAGGTTTATACAGATCATAAGAGTCTTAAGTACCTTTTCACTCAGAAAGAACTTAACATGAGGCAACGCTGTTGGCTGGAATTGGTGAAGGATTATGACTACGAGATCATTTATCACCCAGGGAAGGAAAATGTAGTGGCTGATGCCTTAAGTCGAAAATTAGCTCATTCAGCAGCTCTTATTACTTCTCAAGGACATATCTTGGATGATTTGGAACGTGCTGAGATTCCAAGTGTTGCTGAAGGATACTACAGCACAACTAGCCCAGCCCACAGTTCAACCATCGTTGCAGCAACGTATTATTGATGCACAGAACTCAGACTCGGAGTTGCTTCTTACTCGTAGTGAAGTGGGTTCAGACAAAAGACATGGGTTTGAAATTAGTGACGGTTTTAGCTCTTCGCTTTCATGGGAGACTATCTGTTCCTAAACATGCACTCATTAGGCAGGAATTGCTCATGGAGACTCATAGTTCACCATACACTATCCACCCTGGTAATACTAAGATGTATCACGATTTAAAGTTACATTATTGGTGGAATGGTATGAAGCGTGACATTGCTGAGTTCGTTAGTAAGTGTTTGGTGTGTCAGCAGATCAAGACTCAAAGACAGCGACCATCTGCGGTTTTACAACCTTTAAGTATTCCTGAATGGAAGTGGGAACATGTAACTATGAATTTCATTTCGGGGCTACCGAGAACGGTAAAGGGTTTTAACTCCATTTGGGTTGTGGTGGATCGTCTTACCAAGTCTGCACACTTTTTGCCTAGTAAGACTACTTTTTCAGTTGAGGATTTGGCTCAGTTATATGTTCGCGAGATTGTTCGACTTCATGGGGTTCCAGTGTCTATAGTATCAGATCGGGATCCACAGTTCACGTCAAACTTCTGGTAGAGCCTACAAAAAACTTTGGGAACACAGTTGAATTTCAGTATAGCTTTTCATCTGCAATTTGATGGGAAATCTGAGTGAACAATTCAGACGTTAGAAGATATGCTTCGAGCTTATTTCTTGGATTTCTTTGGTAGTTGGGACGCACACTTGGCACTCGTGGAGTTTGCTTATAATAACAGTTATCAAGCGACGATTGGTATGGCTCCGTTTGAGGAACTTTATAGAAAGAAATGTCGGTCGCCGGTTCATTGGGATGAAGTTGATGAACGAAAGCTTTTGGGCCCTGACTTGGTTCAGTCCATGAATGAAGCTATTCAGAAAATCAGAGATAGAATGAAGATCGCTCAGAGTAGGCAAAAGAGTTACGCAAATGTCAGGAGAAAGGATCTCGAATTTGAAGTGGGTGATCATGTGTTTCTCAAAGTTGCCCCATTGAAGGGTGTTATGCGTTTTGGTCGAAAGGGGAAGCTGAGTCGTATATTTATTGGACCGTTTGAGATTTTGGATCATATTGGTCCTTTGGCATACCGACTCACTTTACTACCAGCTCTTTCATGTGTTCATAATGTGTTTCACGTCTCGATACTTCAAAAAAACGTGTCTGACCCAACGCATGTAATTTATTTTGAACCTCTTCAAGTTCGTGATGATCTCACTTATGAGAGAAGCCAATCAGAGTTTTAGAGCGCATGAAACAAACTCTTCGAAATAGAACGGTTCAACTAGTCAAGATTCTTTGGAGAAATCATCAGATCGAGGAAGCAACATGGGAACGAGAAGCTCAGATACGTATCAAGTATCCAGAGTTATTTGTGTAAGGTATTTTCCTTTCGGGGACGAAAGTTCTTAAGGAGGGAAGAATGTAATACCCAAGTATATAATAAAGGGTATTTTTGTAATTTAGAACTCACTCACACCATATATGCGCATAAGCCACCCTATTTATTTCCTCTGTGCTCTCTCTTAACCATTTTCCCCCAAATCTCTCTTTTGTTATCTCAAGCTAATCCTTGTAACCACCTACAACTCTCTCTCCCTTTTTTATATGACTGCACATCTCTACTTCATCTAGTTTCTTCTTCAACAATTATCCTCCATTAATCAAGGTAAATGATCTCTATTCTGTCTCTCTCTCCTTCGTCTCCCCCTCTCTATTCTGTCTCTCTCTCTCCCCCTCTCTGTTCTCTCTCTCTCCCCCACTCTGTTTTGCCTCTCTCCCTCTCCCCCCTGTCTGTGCGTCTCTCTTTCCCTCTTCTTCGTCTCCTTCCCCCTCTCTATTCTGTCTCTCCCTCTCCTTCGTCTCCCCCTCTATGTTTTGTCTCTCTTTCTCTCCCCCTCTCTGTTCTGTCTTTCTCTCTCTCTATTTTCCCCCTCTCTGTTCTGTCTCTCTCTTTTTCCCCCCTCTCTGTTTTGTCTCTCTCTCCCCCTCTCTGTGCGTCTCTCTCTCCCTCTTCTTCGTCTCCTTCCCCCTCTCTGTTTTGCCTCTCTCTCCTTCATCCCCCCTCTCTGTTCTATATCTCTCTCTCCCCCTCTCTGTTCTGTCTCTCTCTCTCTCCCCCCTCTCTGTGTGTCTCTCTCTCTCTCCCTCTTCTTCGTCTCCCTCCCCTCTCTTTTCTATTTCTCTCTCTCTCTCTCTCTCTCTCTCTCTCTCTCGATCTATCTATCTATCTCTATCTCTATCTCTCTCTCCCCCTCCCTCTTCTTCGTCTCCCTTTTCTATTTTTCCCCTTTCTTTTGAACCGGTTCACCTGAATTGGACTGGTTCATTCAGACCAGACCAGACTGAACTGACTCGATCAGACCAGACCAGTTCAACTCGACCAGACCAAACCAGCCAACAACAGCAAAAATGAACCGATTCAGACCACTTGAACCTTGTTGAACCGTTTTAAACCATTTGATAATTTCATCCGATGTGGTTTCCATCTGTTCCCAACCTCTTTTAGCTATTTAAATATTGTAGATATTATATGAATTTGTTGTGATTTGGGATTCTTGGGTTTCAGGTCATTAGTTGTTGAATTTAATTCGTAGCGAATCCAGGTAAGTGGATTTACATAATAATTCGGTTCATATGTTATAAGTGTAGAATATATAATGTGAAATTGTTTTATTATTTCTTTATGTTCAATCTCATGATCAAGTATTTTATTTGTTTTCCATATTATGATGAAATGATTTACCATGT
Source organism: Datisca glomerata (assembly GCA_003255025.1). Classification (NCBI taxonomy): domain Eukaryota; kingdom Viridiplantae; phylum Streptophyta; class Magnoliopsida; order Cucurbitales; family Datiscaceae; genus Datisca; species Datisca glomerata. The sequence continues at coordinate 568,151 of QANY01009329.1, forward strand.
TATGTATGATTATATTTTGAGTTATATATGTATTATTTATGTGTTTATGTTCATGAACAAGTTATATGTTTACTTATGTATATGTGATAACGTGAAAAATGAATATTAATTCAAGTAAAAAGTGATAAGTAAACAAGAAGTAGACTTTAGTCATGTCCCTTGGTTATCAAGTAACCAGATTGTTCAGGTCATGTTATCAAGTTATACAGTTGGGTGTCACCATGTTCATGTTAGCGTCCTTGAGGTTCAGATAACCTTAAGTGACATCAAGTTTCAAAATACCCAATCTGTCATGTTCACGTTACAAGTTCAAGTTCAAGTTGTGAAACAATTCTGATGAGGTTGTTAATCGAGGGATATGTCTAGTCGAATTATGATCAAGCAAGTATAAGTATTGGCATGTATAAGTACAAGTTCAAGTTATATGTTAATCATGAAATTGATGTACAGTTACAAGTATTTTATGTGACCTGTGAACGTGTGAAATAGATTTGCATGAGTTATACGTTTACATTTATGTCATGTGAAACTCATTAGTATGTGAATTTACTTACTGAGTATTTTTAATACTCACTCCCCTATAGATGATTGTGTTGCAGATGATGGTGAGCAGCAGGAGTGAGGGACTGTCATAGCAAACATGATTATGATTTCTAAGTTTAATTATGACTTCATTTGACTTCAGTTATTTCATATGTTTATAAATATTCAACTTTAATCTTTCATGTCATATGGATTTTTGGACTTCACTTTATTATAATTTAATGAATCATTTATTTCAGTTTAATGAGTTAATATTATTTTAAAATAATTTTATGCTTCCGCTATTTAAGGTTAAAATTAGGGCAAAATTAGGGTTTTCAATTTGAGAATTTTCTCAAATTAGGTTTTGTTTCGAATTGGGGAATTTTTGAATTTTGAAATTTCAAGCATGTTTAACCCTCGAGGATTGGGGCGTTACAGTTTGAATGTTGGTACGAACATTCGGTTGAACATGGTTCTGGGCGAATGCTTGGGGTTGAAAGCCTACAATGGAGGATGGTTGGATGCCATGAGCGAGGTCATTTGTGTGCCTATGGTGGGGGTTGGTTATGCTATCATGATGGAGGTTGGTTGCGCGCCCATGGTGGAGGTAGTTGGTTGCGCACCCATGATGGAGGTACTCAGTTACGCGCCGATCATATGGAGGTTAGTTGCGTGTCTATGGTGTGGGCGCGAGTTGTTACTCACGTGGGGCATGGAGCCATGGTGGTGGTTTGGCATCTAAGGGATGGGGGGCCTTTGTTCACGGGAGTGAGCGTGGGAGTGAGCGCGGGAGTGAGCCTACTTTGTGGTAGCATAGTCTGGGTTAGTAGCGGCATGGGAGATGCAGGATAGGGCCTTCGCGCACGGGAGTGAGCGTGTGAGTGAGCGCGGGCATGAGCCTGCTTGGTGGCGGCATTGTTATGCTTGGTAGCGGCATGGAAGATGTGGGATAAGGAATCCGCATGCAGGAGTGAGCGTGGGAGTGAGAGCAGGATAGAGCCTTCCAGGGCGGGAGTGAGTGCGGGCGTGAGCTTACTTGGTGGCGGTATGAAAGATGCGATATTGGACCTTCACGCACGGGAGTGAACGTTGGAGTGAAAGCGGGCGTGAGCCTGCTTGGCGGCGGCATGGTAGATGCGGGATAAGGCCTTTGAGCGTGGGAGTGAGTGCATACGTGAGCTTACTTGGTGTCGGCATGATCTTGTTTGGTGGCGGCATGAGAGATGTGGGATAGGGCCTTCGCACGCGGGAGTGGGAGTGGGCGTGAGAGTGGGAGTGAGAGTGGGCGTGAGTCTGATTGGTGGCGGCATGGTCTTGCTTGGTGGTGCCATGAGAGTTGTGGGATAGGGCCTTCGCACGCGAGAGTGAGCGTGGGCGTGAGCCTGCTTGGTGGTAGCATTGGAGCTCCTTGATAGCGACATTGGAGGTGTGTGATGCACTTGGGCATGATGACAACATTTGGTGTAGGTATGATGCTTGGTTGCGCGCCACGTATGTCTGAATGGGGCATGGGGCTTCTTGGGTTGTGCCCCCGCGCGGGCTATGGAGTCTCGGTCGCGTCCTTGTACGCTGGTTGGGTGAGCTTGACTTGGTCGAGTGGAAGCGTGTCCGCGTAAATGTGGCGGAGGGATACTCTTAGGTGGCGGGTTGGGCAAGCTTGACTTGGTCGAACGGGAGCGTGTCCGCGCAAGTGTGATGGAAGGTTGCTCTTAGGTAGCGGGTTGGGAAAGCTTGACTTGGGTGACGACATTGTTTGGGTCCAATGATTAGGATGATGATGTCATTTGGGTGTTGTGATGCGGTGGCAATGATGTTTGAGTTTAATGTATCAATGACTCTCATGATCTTAACGTTGGAAGCTTGGAGCTTCCAGATAGCTTCGGCTTGCTCTTGCACCTGCGCAACTGCTCTTCTCTTCCTTCAGGGTAATGTAGGCCTGTGCCCATTGGAAAACTCTCACTATAGAAATGGGCTTCACCTTGAACAGATCCTCGAAAAAGGGTGACTCTGGGTCTAGACCTCATCGGAAGGCCAATCTGGTGAATCAATTGTCGCAGTTCTCAACCTTGGCCATCTCACCTTTGAAGTAATGAGTATACTCCCGTAGGGACTTCCCTTCCTTGGTAGATATTTCCATAAGGTGTTTCGAGTCTTCCATGACCATACGGTAAGTAGAGTATTGCTCTATGAAAATGGAGGACATAATAGCGAAACTCGCGATCGGATGCATCGACAAGGAGCAAAGTCGTCCCTTCTAGGCTAGTGGGGAACATTCTGTAGATCAACTTGCCATCATGTTGGTACAACACCATGTCTTGCCTGAATCATTGAAGATGGTCTATGGGATCAGTTTTTCCTCCATAGCATTTGAATCTGGGAGCAACAAATTTTTTGGGCACGGGCGCCGCTAGGACTTCTGGGCTTAATGGCGTCCGGATAAGAGATTCGAGGTTGGTTATTCCTGTACTCTTGAGATTCCTTATTTCCATCATCTTTTGTTCGAACACTTCTTCTATTGCTTCCTTTGACATGACTCAGGATTACCGAGCCTCTCCCGTAGCTTCCTTCACAAGGTTCTACCACCAGACTTCCTCTTCCCGTCGTATGTTTCTACTGTTCTCATGGTCTCCTTGTCTTCCGTCTCGACGGTTGCCCCCCGAGTGGGCTTCCTGTTCATTGTTATTTTCCTGTTCATCATCATTCACCCGTTGAGTGACCTTTGCTCGCATTGTTGCAAGTTCTCGTTGTAGTGTGTTGATCTGGTCTTGCACATTCTACCATGCATTACTTATTGCTTCAGCGTTCCCCCATTCCATCTCATGCATCCCATTTAGGATTGTCTGCAGTATTTTTGTCGATCGGGTTGGTTGATCTACATGGCTATCTCAATTTCTAGTTTTGTTGTTCTCATTTGGTGCGTTGAATCTGGTTTTAGGCATGTTTATGGTCTTATAGGGTGAATCTCTTTAGTTTTTCTCTCAGCTCTCAATGAAAGCACCAAAATGTAAATGATTTTTTCCACTAATCAGGGATTAAAGGGAAAGATATTGATAAAAGTCGATTTATGAGTATTAATGAGAGAGAAAGAGAGTAATGAGTAAATGCTCTGAGTTGTATTTGCTCGAGTAGTATTGAATGCCTAAGTTTCACTTAATACACTAACCTTATATATGCTTCCTAATTTACATAAATTGATTAGAATAATAATAAATGGGAGGGGATGTTTCTGCCAGGTATGACCTTCTTTTCCTTCCTTACTTATCATTTCCATCTTTCTCATTCAGCCGCCAATCAGTCACAGTCACTTGATGATTTTGTAGTTCGAACCAATCAGTCGTAGCCACTTGGTGGCCTGCCATCCTGTCTCGTCCGAGTCATTCAGCTACCTAATCAATCATGCCATTTGATTGTCATTCTAGATCCTTTTCATTCGTTTCGGTTCTTCTTCTAATCCTTCTCTTCCAGTTCTTGCACAGTTCAGCGAGTAACTTGCCCGTTCAAGGTAGTTTTCCGAGTCTCAGGTTCCTTTTCCTGTTCTAGTGACGTGGGTCCCCTTAGTCTTTTCCCGTTCTTGAAGGTATGGGTCCCTCATCAGTCAGTTCCCGTTAACTAGTCACCTTTTCCCGTTCTTGAGGTGTTGGTCCCTGTCTTGCGACGCTAATTTCCGTTCTTGAGGTGCTGATTCTTCCCATTTGTTTACGGATGTCTCGCGACTTCAATCTTCTTTCTCATTCCGCTTTTCTGTCACTTTCCGTGAGCCCTTTGGTTGACCCTCATTGTCCATGTGATAGTGAGTATTTTTTACATGTTCAACCTTCCATTGTCATCAATTCTCATTTAAAAAGTCAACAAAACATTTCTCCTACAATCATATATCTGGGGTGGGGCATTAGGAGTCACATTAGCTGCACCAAGTTTCAACGTTTACTTCGACTCTTTGGTATATGAGTGTATGTAGAATCCTATACATGCAATCTCATAATCATGTTTGGTTAAACAATTAGAATTATAGAAATTATTCTTCTTTAGGAATCTTAAAAGTGGTACTTTTTTAGGATAGCATTAGGTATCCAAAGCAGAGCTTCAACTAATATCGAGAATGCACATGCCCGCGTTCACGAGTTTCACGTAAATGTACCATGGTAAAATTTCAGAATTACCCCCACTGATAGTGACCTGAAGAATTGGCGCTAAAGTTGAATTTCAAATCCAAATTGCTCACATTTTCCTCCTCTTGTTAGAGCCACACGTCCACTGGATCATGATATCAATTTTTGATGTCCAAGATCGTATCCAAAGAAAAGAAAAAAAACAGTTTGTGGATACATACAAGATATATTACAAAACGGACCAAGATGTATACAACCGCATTTTTGTCCTTTTAACGAACGAGAGAGAATTTAAATCCCTCGTATTACCGATGAAGGAAAAGACAAAAAGGATATGGAAGAACAAAATAAGGGTGTTCACCATTCGGTTCGACAATATACACTAAACTAAATCTTGAATGATAAGTGAATCAAACTGAACCGACGAAAGTTTTACCGTTTTGACACGAATGTTGGAAAAAATTTCTCTAGAAATTTCATCGTAAGACTTGAAATTTTCAACATAAAATAGGGGTTTTAAATAAAATTACAAAATAAAAGCTAAAAAAGACTAAGAAACTAAAGTTTTGTTCGGTTTAGAAAAAAAAATTCTAAGCAGGACTGAAAACTTCAACTTTTCCATAAATTCAAACGACCTGAAGATACACATGAAAAACCAACCAAACCGGTGGTATTTGGTTCAGCTAGGTTGGTCCAGTGCAAATTTGAACAACCCAAAAGAAGTCTCTAGTCCTTCTTAAAAGTGTTGATAATTGAAAAAAAAAACTTTATACGGACAGTTTCATCCAACTATTTTATTTAAGTATAGTTCTCATAACACTCTTATATCCCTTAACTGATGAGTTGCAAAAATTTAAACAAAAACATCCTCATATCTCTTAATTTGATTTTATCAAGGATGAGCAACAAAAAAACTAAAAGATAAAAAATAAATAATAAGTAAATTACACATCACAATATAGATGGATTAGAACTATCAATTTTACTTCTAAATCTAAAAATTTAAATTAATAATTTTCAATCAAGAATGTACCAAATTCGGATATTTGAATGGCTAATTTCAATTCCATAAATTAAGTATGTTAGTTCTACATTTAAAAATTTGAATTGCAAATTTAAAATCGAGAAATTTGAAATACACATCAATCTCTTTCTCTGTCCTTCAAAACGTGTAGATGATTGCAAAACTTTACATGAACAATTATATCCAATAATTTAAGTATAGTTTTTAAAAGACTCTTTTTATTCAGTGTTATAAAAGATAAGTTAAAAAAAATAAAGAAAAACACTCTCATATCCATTAATTTAATGTACAAAAGAAGAGTTACACAAAACTTAAAAGATAAAATATAAATAATGAGTAAACTATACAACTTAACCAAGATAAATTATAAATACAAATTTTAATATTAAATCCAGGTATTGGTGATAATTTTCAATGAGAAATTTAATAATTTTATTTATGATCCACAAATTTGAGCTTTTATTTTTAATTCAAGATATTAACTATTTGATTTTTAAATTCAGAAATTTGAGTTACAAGTTTGAAATACATATAAAAAATATCAAATCTAATTCATGATAGTAAACATGTTAAAACTATCATAAATTAACAACAATATAATAATAAGATTCAAAATAATAATTTGAAATATTACCTGACTAAAAAAATCTACTTTGATTGAGCAAGAATCCATTGAAGATTCTACAGAAAAAGTTACTTTTGAAATAGAGAGTAAAAAATGTATTGTTTTTTGCCATCATAAAAGATGTATATAAAGTTCACGAAGAATTTGACAAAGACTCCCCAACATCGGACACGTCTCGGGACATTTCTCGGGAGGCGGAAGCGACACATTTTGAGAATCTACCGACGTTGGAGAATAGTCATCCAGAAATAACTAATGAAAAATATCAAAAGGTAAATGAATAATACCTTCACCAAAAGGAAAATACTAGTCATTCAGTAATATCTAATGAAAAATATCAAAAGGTAAATGAATATAATAACCTTGACCAAAAGGAAAATACTTGGGAAAACCCATCGATGACCACCGAAAAAACGTAGAAAACCACCGACTACCACTGGGAAAATCGCTAGAAAATCGTCGAAAAACTTCCTGGGACAACCGAAAGGCCGGTAATATCGCTTGAAAAGATCTTCGAAATATAGCCGGAGAATACCTTGAAAATTATATCAGAAAAATGATTGGAGAAGATGAAAAGAAGAGGGTGAAGTTGATGTGAAGATAGAAATGGTTTTTTCCTAAATTATATCTCTAAATAAAGTATTTTACAAAATTATAATCGAGACCTAATTTTCGCTTACCCTAATCCTATATCCACTTTGTATTCAAAATTAGATTGTGAATTTATTAAAAAGTCTTTTCAAGAATGTCAAATGACGGCTTGAAAAAAAAAGTAATGATTATATCTTTTTGTAGAATGTTCCTTACACGAATCTCACCACTCTGTGTACCCTCCTCACCATTTCTTTGTCTACTCGAGCATTTCCTTCATTTTTCTCTCTTAGGGTTACTATCTCTCTCTCTCTCTCTCTCTCTCTCGAAGTCGTAATATCTCTCTCTTTGAAAATCTTTCAGTATGTGTCTCCCACAACAAGGAATCACAACAATGTATGTTTTTGGGTTTCTGAGTTTTTTTTCTAGGTTTCTGATTTTTTGTTTTTTTGTGGGTTTCTGAGTTTCGTTTCTTGACTACACGTTCGTCGTGTATCTCATATTGTAGTGTACAAGATGACTACACTGTCATCTTCGAAGAGCCTGTGTAGTCATCATGTACGCTACACGATGATCATGTAGTCATCATGTAGTGTACAAGAGGACTACACGATCATCTTGTACCCCATCTTGTACACTTAATGATGGGTTACACGATGATCATGTACCCATCGTGTATCCTGCACGATAGGTACACGACCATCATGTAGTGTACATGAAGACTATACGGTCGTCATGTAATACTTCTTTTACACTACATGATGAGTACACGATTATCGTGTACCCCTCGTGTACATTATACGATGGTTACACGTTCATCATGTACCCTTACACGATGTCTTCATGATCATCGTGTACCCATCATGTAGTGTACACGATCATCGTGTACACTTTAATTCTCTTATCTGTTTCAGTCATTTAAATACTGTGTATTCCCTATTCCCTTTGGAGATCGAAACTCACTTATCACTGTATTACTTGTTGGTGATACGTGCACTTACGTAGAGATATATTTTCACACAACAAGTTTTTGGCCATTGCTAGGGAATAGAGATAGAATATCTTTGTTTAAGCCAAATACAATTTAATTTGTGAGTGTTACTGAGTTGGTTGTCCTGCCTTATTTACAAGAAAGTGAGATTTATTATATGTGCAGGCAGCAAGTGTCGGACTTCATTTTTTATCTAGAGATAGACATAACTTTAAGAAAACTCAAGAAAATACTTGCTCAATTAAACTAGCTACTGAAATAAGGTTTTTCCCAAAAATCATGATATAATAAACATAGGTAACCCTGGTCGAGGAGGTAGATCTTTCTTTTATCAAGGCTCTTCTATTCTTGGCTCTTCTCCCATTTCCCTCCCCTCTCAGTCTTCGCTCAGAGGAAATACATCTTTCAGTCCATCTAATCCTTTCCAAGGGACTCGTATCCTTTGTCAAATTTGTCAGAAACATGGTCATTCTGCCATTGATTGTTATCACAGAATTAACTATGCCTTTTAAGGAATGAACCCCTTACCACACTTGCTGCAACGGCTTCTATGCAATCTTCCCAACCCTTTTCTGATTCTCAAATCTGGTTGATAGACACAAGGTGTAATATACACCTTACTCATGAGCTAAACAATTTATTTTCACCTGACTATAATGGCTCGGACACTGTGGCTATAGAAAATGGTCAAGAACAACCACTTACTCACTATGGTATAGGTTTGCTTCCCACATCTTCTCATTGCTGCAAATTGTCAAATTTGCTTTGTGTTCCTAATCTTTGTGCTAATCTCTATTTTGTTTACAATTATTGCAAAGATAATAACTATGTGTTTTTCTTTGGTGCGTCTTACTTCCTTATACAGGACAAGGCCTCGGGCCAAGTTATGTATAAAGGCTTCAGTAACAATGACTTATATCCCATTCCTAGTTCTTTTTCTGTTGTCTCCAATTTTGCTTCTTCATCTGATATGTTGCATTATTTGGTTCTAGGGTCACTAATAAAACTTGGCATGATAGATTAGGTCATGCATCAAACAATGTTATTAGACAAATTTTCAATAGTGCATGTTTACCTTGTACTAATTCTACTTTCTCTGAATCTTGCATCTGTAAAAGTTGTTTATATAATAAATGTCCAAGATTCTGTTTCCACTCTCTCAACTTCTTCATAGTGATGTTTAGGATCCATGCCCTATTACTTCTATTAAAGATTACAAATATTATGTTTCATTTAATGATGATCTAACAAGATACACTTAGATATTTTCAATGACACAAAAATATGAGGTTTTATCTATTTTTAAGCTGTTTAAATCTTTTATTGAAAAACATTTTGATTCTATTGTTAAGTCCTTAAATAGGGGAGGTGAGTATACTCGTCTTTCTTTTAAGTCTTTTCTATAAGGTCACGAAATTGCTCATCAAAAGTCATGCCCTTACACACCTGAGCTGAATGGCACTACTGAAAGAAAACACAGCACATTGTGGAGACTGCCCTAGCTCTCCTTCATACTACATCCTTGCCTCTTCAATTCTGGTATGAAGCCTTTTGTACTGCTGTCTTCTTGATCAATAGAATGCATTCTTCTATTCTTAACAACAAACCTCATTTTGAATTACTTTTCGGTAAATTGCCTGATTACACTACTTTAAGAATTTTTGAATGTGCTTATTATCCTTATCTTAAATCTTATGCTTCTCATAAACTGGAACCTAAAACCACTCAATGCATATTTTTAGGGTATCGTCTTGATTTTAAAGGCTATTTATGTTATGATTCTTCTAGTCGCAAGACATATACTTCACGGCATGTTATTTTTTATGAAAATGTTTTTCCCTATGATTCCATTAGCTCTAAACCTGTTTCTATGCATTCTGAATCTATTCTGGCTCATTCAGTTTCTTCTTTTCCTGATGCATTACTTCATAAACTTGCATTTCCTAATTCTCATCTTAATGTTCAATCTCACACAACTAACACTAAATTTGTTTCTAGTGTTATTGTTTCTTCTTCTCATATGCATCATAATATCAATGATTTGCATGTTATCCAGCCTCTGCAGACTGTTTTGCATGACAATTCTAAATCTGTGCATTCTGGTTCTGTTCATGCTGCTCATTACACTATTTTACCTGCTGATGTTACTCCTTTACATGATTTTGTTCAGTCTATTTCCTCTCTCTGTTCCAGATCTTACTGTTTACTCTTCTTTAAATGATACTTCGACTCCTTTACCTTTTGATATAACTATTCAGCCTGCTAATCTGTACACTCACACTACTACTAGTTCTATTACAACTAATATTCATCCTATGAAAACTAGATTTAAATCTGGAATTTTAAAAAAAATGTGATTTTCTCTCAGCTCATCAAATATCACACATTGAACCACAATCATTTTCTGCTGCTGCCAAACTGCCCGAATGGATTTCTGCAATGAAAGATGAATTTTATGCTCTTTTAAACTAGGGAACTTGGTCCTTAGTGCCTCCTCCTCCTACCAAAAATATTGTTGGATGTAGATAGGTATATAGGCTTAAGTATAATCCTGATGAATCTATAGCACAAAGCTAGGCTAGTTTCTACGGGTTTCCATCAAGAACATGGTTTTGATTATCATGAAACTTTTAGTCCTGTTGTCAAAAAGCCTACTGTTAGAATTATATTTACTTTGCTGCCCAATATAGTTGGCCCCTAAGACAACTAGATGCTAAAAATGCATTTCTCTATGGTACTTTACATGAAGAGGTTTACATGGTTTAACCTCCTAGTTTTGTGTATCCTGAATTTTCTAATTATGTTTACAAATTGCATAAATCTCTTTATTGTCTTAAACAGGATCCTAGGGCTTGGTTTGATACTTTCACTTCTCATCTTCTTACTCTTGGATTTTGTTCTTCTCAAGTAGATACCTCTTTATTTGTTAAATCTGACTCTACTTTTATTACTTATCTTTTGTTATAAGTTGATGATATTGTTATAACTGAAAACAACAATGTTTATATCACCGATCTCATTCATTCTCTTAAAAAATGTTTTGATATGATAGATTTAGGATCTTTAAGATATTTCTTAGGTCTTGAAATATCTAGATCATCATCTGATATTTTTGTCAATCAAATGAAGTATGTTATTGATCTTTTACTGAAGGCAGGTATGTTAGAAGCTAAATCTTATTCTTCACATTGCTCCACCAAATCACCTTTATATGGTCACTACATTATCAGTTATTACTAAATACATGAGTTTGGTTGGTTCTTTGCAATACCTTACCTTCACCAGGCCTGATATTAGTCTTGTAGTCAATAGAGTTTGTCAATTCATGCATAACCCTACAACATCCCACTATTCTGCTTTTAAACGTATTCTAAGGTATATGGTTGGCACTTTATCTCATGGCATCCTATTTAAACTTGGTCCTTTATGTTTGTAAGCCTTCAGGGTAGCTGATTAGGCTGGAGATCCATTTGACAGATGATCCACGAATGGTTTTATTATTTTTCTCGGCAGCAACCTTATATCTTGGTCTGCTAAGAAACAACCTACGTTGCTCGATCCTCCACAGAAGAAAAGTGCAAAGCTCTTGCCAACACTGTTGCTGAATTATCTTGGATTCGTCAACTCTTGTGTGATCTGCATATTTGCTTACCAAAACAACCAATTTTATGGTGTGACAACATGCCAGCTATTGCTTTTGCCTCTAATCAGGTGTTTCATGCTCGGACGAAGCATGTAGAAGTGGGTTATCATTTCATTTAGGAGAAAGTGGTAAAAAAGGATCTTCATTGCAGCACATTGACTCTAAACTTCAACTTGCTGATCTCTTTACTAAACCATTATGCACACCTAGGTTTCTTTCCCTTCGAAACAAACTAATGCCCTTTTACAGCAGGCATTAGTTTGTGAGGGGATGATAACTATGATAACTAAGTTAGTTTATTCTTTGGTTTTTATGGGTTATTACTTGGTATGTTTTCTATATTGGTACTGAGTACTTCTTATATGGCTATTATTTAAGCCACATGTAGCTTGCTTTTGGTTTTTAACGAATGAATGTTACAATTTAGATATTTTCTTCTTCTTGCTTCTTTCTTTCGCTGCTCTTTCCTTCTTTCGCAGACTCCTTCCTTCTTCTTCAATCTTTCTTTCATCTCTTCAAAAACCAGATTACTTGGCAAAATGATTGCTCCACAAAAAGGGTATATAAATAAATTTGACACGTGGGGGTTTGTGTTGGTGTAATTAGCAGAGAACAAATATGTGCTCAAAAGAGTGACCCAACTACTTAAAAAAACAAAAGAGTTACTCAACTGAGAGTACGAGGGGGTCTTGAATAAAAGCTTTGCTAACGTTAGAGCATCTTGATATCATTTTCTGCTTTTAGGGCAAAAGCCATAACCCTAATTTTCAGGGTTTGGACATTTTTCTTCTCGTACTATGAAAGTGAATATGTTAGTCCTCCAATTTCCAAAATTCTTTATTATACCTAAAAGTGACAGTCGTGACTAATGGCTAACAGGCCACAGAAAAACTAACGGTTAATGTCATGTTTTGGTTTTCTTTAACGACTGATATCAGTGATAGAGTTAAAGCCATCAATACACCTCAAACTTTGCACGCTTGGACAAGTTAGCCCATGTACTTTCAAAATGGACATTTTAATTACTCCCCCAACTTTTAAAACGTTACCACGTTAGCCCTACAATTGAAAATCATGATTAATGATTAGAAGACGTCCACAAAATTAATGGATGAGATCATTTTTTCGTTTCTACATAACAAATGATGTCATCATCTTTGATTAATTTAAAATATCAGATTTTATTTTTCCTTTTAACCTTGTCTCCGGTTAGATTAGAGTTAGAGGAGGGGGAGAGAGAGATCTTCACTAGCATTTTAATCCAAAAACTTTTGTTTTCTCCTGTTTTGCCTTAACTAACTAGGTGCCTTGAAATTGAGGTGAATTATGGAAAAGAAAAAATGAAGGTCACCCAGACGGGAATAGAATTTTGAAGGACGATCAACATAATTTGAGTGAAGTTTTTATGAAACTTATGCTATTAATAGTTACCATCAACTAAAATTACTTATCTGGAATAAGTTAAAAGTCATATATATTTCTTTTCAATTTCTCAGATTTTAAAATGTAACAAGACAAAACTTTACCATTGAAAAGAATCAGACAAGTACATTCATATTCTCCTATAAATTAAAAATATCTTAACACAAAATTCATTATCGCCAATTACGACAACAAAATCAAGCTTAAGAAAACAATAAAAAACTAAAAAGATAAATACATTCTAGAAGAGAGAGATATATACCTCTTCTCTATTAAATCCATCAAAATATTTTCTAAATGCTTATTGTTTAAGAAAAGGGCAAAAAATCCTATGATTGGAAATTCAGATAAGTCTTTCAGACTATAGAGAGAAGGAGAGAGATCTTCGAGAAGTAGTTCTTCGAGAAGGTGGAAGTATCCTATGATTGGAAATAGAGAAAAAGGGAACGCGGATAAGTCTTTCAGACTATAGAGAGAGAAGGAGAGAGATCTTGAGAAGTAGTTCTTTGAGAAGGTGGAAGTGATGAATTGGAAAAAGTCAACTTTTCTAAACCCAATTCTAACCCTATTTAATGTAAACCCTATTGTGACATCATATATTATAATGAAACAAAAAAAATTACATCATCTGTTAATTTTATAGACGTCTGTTAGCCATTAGTCACGATTATCAATTTAAAGACTAACATGATAAAGTGTCTATTTTCACAATACATCGACTAAACTGTCTAAAAGCTGGAAGTTTAGGGGGTGTTGGTGGCTTTTACCTTAGTCATTAAAGAAAATCCGAAAAATGACATCAGTTTGTAACTTTTTGTGTGGTCCGTTCAAGAGTAACAGGGTATGATTTAAGTGTTGGAAGACTATCGTGTCCATTTTTAAAGTATATATCTGAGAAAAAGTGCCAATGCTCAAAATTAGGCGGGGTACTTATAGCTTTGGAGTAAGTTCAACTGATAAAGGAGTTATTTTATTTTCTCATCAATCAAGGTTTGATTTATATGGGAACATTCTAAGAATTTAATAACTTAGAAATATGTCAGGTGGAGGTGAGGCTAAGATGATTTTGGAAGGGACTAGTCAAGATGCGTGTAAATTACATGAACAGTAAGCCCGTTAAATAAAGAAAGTGTGATGTTGGTAGTACTTATTGTCCCAAGTCTTTGTAAAACTTTTTTCTTAAACTATTTTTATTAGGAAGAACTAACTTTTACAGTCCTAGTCCTTTCCATAAGTTGCACGTGTTGAACGATTGAATTATAATGTGAGCTTAATGTCTTCCACAACTAATTTAAAATGTTTAATAACTCTCTTATTGTGCGTTACTAATGTACGTATCTCCTTCAAAGATGGTTATTACTTGATGTCTATATATACATTTTTCGTCATAGGACAAAATATGAGGGAGCTCGAAATGATAAAATCAAGATTTAAATAAATAATAAGTACATTTCAATCCTTTTATACTCTTAGTTAATAATAATCCACAATCGAGATTCAAATTATCTAAATGCCTGTCATTAATTTAGTTACAAACTTCTAAGCTTATAGAATTAACTCTAAATATAGAAAATATCGAGCGCAAAAAGATATGACATTTTACTCTTGATTCCCAAATATATTTTGTTGCCTCTTAATTTTCCATCCAAAACCTAAAAAGTCAAGAATAAACAAAAAATAAAGATCACTAACAAAGATTTTAAAAGTTTCTTTGCATTTAGCCCATTTCCAGCATTATCGTAGATTATTGTATAAACTTAAACTTAAGTAATACTTATATATGATAAGTTGGGTTGATATAGTTGGTTAAATTCTCATACTCATATCTTAGAGGTCGTGAGTTCGAATCATATCTCCATTCATCTTAAAAAATCTGTAATGTAATTTTGATAAAAAATAATACTTATATATACATATAAATCACTACTATATTAAAAGGAGAATGTGGTGAGAAACTTTTTTTTACCATTTTTGTCAAACTATTTTTTTGTTTGATTATAACTTTAACTCTTACATCCATTTACAAATCTACAACAACATATCACCACTATAAGAAAAAATGTCAAAGGCGACAGTTTTTTATCTGTTGTGATGGTTTTTAACCATCGCAATATTTATTGTGGTTAAAAAACTGTCGCTAAAGTCGCCATCATAGTACTTTTATGATGGTTTTGACAATCGTCTGAATTACGTCACTTGGTCTTTTCTGACAGTTTTTTATGCTACAATGACGGTTCATTTTAGTCGCTAGAAACAATTATAGTGACAGTTCTCACAACGGTTGTTGATTCACATTAAACAACAGCCTATTGCGACTCTTAGTGAACTGTCACTATATGAAACATCACATAATTTGTTCAAAATAAACCAAAGTGACAATCATCAAATCATCGAGAAAAATGTGGCATCTACATCTGCCATTTCTATTGTCAACTACTCTAAAAAATTTCTGCATCTATAAAAACTTAGCAACTATATCTACAACAATCATAGCAATATTCATCCTACAAATTTACAGTGTGCATAAATTATCAAATGTTGACCCATGAATTCAAAAAAGGTATTCAAAATGTTAGATTATCAATACAAATTACACAAAGTATTCAAAGTATTGAAGGTATGAAACATGCATACAAATAAATATTTCACATCAAATAAAGTTCAAGGCATAAAATTCCACCCTCTACGAGACTCTTGCATAAAATACATAACTAAATTTAGTTGAGAACGTATCTCTGAACATTCAACCACTAACTTAGACACTCGTGCACATTGAACCTCTAACTCATGCACTCATACACATTGAGCGTTCGTCTTTGAGACTCAAGCTCAGCTGTTAAATGATAAGCATCTTGTGTGGAAGATTTCCCATGGTAACACATTGATTGTGTGAACACTTTAGATGGAGTTGGCTTGAGTCATAATGAATGGACACATCTAGGATACTTTGGACCCAATACTTGTGAGAGCACATCGTTTGGTGGAATTTGATCATAATCACCATTCAGAAGTGTGTCATGCACTCTTTAAGTTTCACCTATAATACAAAATTGAGACTTAGTATCAATAAACATGTAATAAATAATTTTAAAACAGGTGTAAATATTTATAACTTATACTTACAACAATATTTGCAGTTTCTTCATTCGTATTTCTATCTTTCTGTTCATGTGAGAGTAACAACAACTCCGTTCTTGAAGGGTCTCTTTCAAGTTCTTTAGCCTATAATAAAATGAGAACATATGATTGAAATATACTTAAAATAAATATTAAATTCATTAACTCTAAAGTTTACCATTAATGTTTTTTTTGCTAAACTAGTATGTCCCAACATATGAGGGTGCTCTTGTTTACTCTGTGATGCTTCGTTAGTTTTAGAAAGCCTTTATTTTGATAGAGAAATAAGAGTTAGTTTATTTTATATACAATTATTCATATATGCAGAATAAAAAACCATACATTTCCTTCTTTCGAGCATCATTTATGGACTAATTCAACGAAAGCTCTCTTTTGAAATAGACTCATCACAATGTTCCACTACCTCTTCCTCCATTTCAAATTTGTTATGTATTTCATCTTTATATTGTACTTCTCATCCTTCCATTCTTTATTCAAGGATTTCAAATATACTCTTTATGGCTTTCATCGACAATGTATTTTGACTACACAAATTTAATATGTATACATATATAATGTGTGAAACAATAAACATACAAGTGTCGTAAAAATATTAATTAGTAACCATACCTTCACAATTTTCCATGCTTGATCTTTATGATAATGTGACACATGCTTCCAATCGTACTATATCGGCAACAAATTGTGTGATCTAGTAACGATGCCTAAAAAGTTTGCAAACTTGTCTTCTTTATTACAACCGGGCTGACCATCCTCATTGAAAGACACATGTATTCTATTTTTGGTTGATCTGGCCCAAATGGATGACAGTTGTGTCCATCCACACATAAGCCCCTGAGATAGTCCTATTTGACAAAATATTTAATAGCATAAGGATAATTAAATGAAACACTACTTTATTAACCTAATTAACTTGAACAAGAGCAAACAAACCTTCTATTTCCATATTTTTATCATGAAATGGATATGATCCTCTTGATTCAGTAGGAGACTCAGTATCTGATCACGATAATTGACGTCTCATGAATCTCATGGTGTAATCCTGCTCAAGTTAATACATCATGACCATATTTGATAAATTACTACTATATTTTTATCACTTAAAAAATATAAAAATATACATCTTTATGAAACATTGAATCATATTATTCAAAAATAATCTACCAGAACTAAGTTTCACATCTTCTAGACTTTGTTCATTGAGTTCTTCATCGTTATGATGAATTCATGTTTCACTTTCCATCTATAATACTCTCATGTCATATAAACCTCTAGGTTTTGTATGGACAACTATATGCAAGTCTTTATCCTTTTGATCCTCAACATAATATACCAAGCGTGCTTGTGTTGCAATGATAAATGGCTCATGCTTCAAATGCTCTCTGGTATGAGTCAAATGCGAAAAATTAACAAGTTTAAACCCACATCGATTAATCTTTACCTAAACACCATTGGTAGGGTCAATCTGATTACATTTGAACAAAAACACTTTGAATTTCTTAATTTAATTCATCTAAATGATATCTTTGAGAATCTCATCGTAAGTCATCTCTCTATTCATTCATTTGCAAAACTTGTCATCTTTGATGTTACCATGACTCCACACTTTGAAACTTACGAATGGTATCCTTTCATTTGTACAAAAAACAAATACAATAACATTGTGTTCATCATACTTTTTCACCAAACTGTTTGGACCTCGAGCTAGCCATCTGAGCTATTCTGACACATTGTTTTCATTTTGGTTATCTATTCATAATAATGTAAGATTCAACATCTATTGAATTGTATACATTTAAGTAATTCAAGTACATCTATTGAACTTACTTTAGATGTAAACCAATCAAGAAATTTTTCATGAAGTTCGCGTTTGACTTCATTATAAAAAGGTCGACGACTACGATGTTTTCTTTTTATAATTATCCACAACTCCTCTGCAAGTGTTTTAGATAGAGTAATATTATTAACACGCCAAAGTGAAAACCTGAGAAATGGGATGTAAGAGTATCCAAGTTCTATATTTGAGACTCATTTACAGAATGGATCCACCAACTTGCAATCAAACAATACAAATCAATGTGCTTGTGTCAATGTGATGCTACCAAGCACATCATTTGTTGCATTTTTCATTGGTCAACCTAAAATAGGAAAGAGAGAAGCACTTTGTGTTGTTTGCTCATTTATGAAATCATTATTCCTTGTAGCCTGGTTAAATTTTGTTTCCACTGTATCTAAATACCTTGAACAAAATATGTACACTCATCCATAATGTAAGCCTCAGCACTTGAACCTTTTGAATGAGCTCTATTATGCACATAAGGTTTTAGTTTACCCAAATACCTAACTAGAATATAGACAACCCATAATGAGTAAATCATTACGCAAAACCATAATTGAATAGTAAAATATATTATGTTAATATTATCTTGATATTCCTTGCTAAATCTTGATTTTTTAATACAATTCTTATCCATTATTTAGTCAAATTCAAAGTCAAAGTTTGTTAAGAACACCTACAAATTCAAATAAATTAACAATATATGGCTTTTTTAGTATAAAATTAGAATATATTTCTATAACCTTTTACCGAATGTAAGGAAAAGAGTGGTGTATGGGGTAGATTTCAACCCTAGTAAAAGGGCTGCTAGCATGGCAGAAGGAAGAAGAAAAGTACTGGAGAATGTAAATGTGGGAGGAGATGGAGCCAACGAGAATAATGTATCAATTAGAGGGATATAAAGGTCAACGTCAGTTACTCCCCATATCCCTTGATTGGATCAAATGGTCAAGATATTTATAATTTATTATTCATAAAATCTAGGAAACGAATAGAAACGGCCAAGGAGGGAAAAGCCTATGTAAACCTCCATATGTACCAAACAAAGGAATACAATACAATCAAGCTTTAAGCTTACACTTTCTCGTACTTGTCTTTCATCCCTTGCATTTCTACTTTCTACTTGTAGTCAATACACGAATACCGTAAGAGATGAAAACATCCTTAAAGATTGGTGTTTTCATTGAGAGTAGAAAGACACTCAGTAAAAATAAATTAATAAAGTTTCAAGGATGCCAAGAACCAGATCCAATGTGGCTCGAGACAGCCAAAGTGAAAATAATGCTTAATAGAGAAATCATGATGTTCCTGCGATTCTTGAAACCATTCTCAAAAGAATCACAGAATTTGAAAACTGCTTTGAAACTCTAAATACAACCCTTTATGCGCTACAAAATCAAGTTGCTACCTTGCAACGAGAGGTCCAACAAGCACAAAATGAAGTAAACTAGTCACATCGCAAAGAAGTAAATGAGATGCAAGATGCGACGACCAAGAAAAATGCTGGACAGAATCAAGAAAATGGTGATGAATGCAACGAAGAAGGTGAAGAACAATAAAAAATAACGAAAATGCCACTGTAAGAATCTAAGGAATAAAAAATGGATTAACTGAATGTGATATAGAAAAGATGCTCAATAGAAAAAATGGCGGAAGACAAGATGTTGGGCAGTACCACAGTACCATACTTAGAATCTCTCACTAAAACTCCTTTGACTTAGGAGATCCTGTCGACACCAATACCTAAAAAATTCACGCCCCTAAAATTCAAATATTATACAGGAAAGACGGATCCAATGGAGCAACTGAGAAGATTCAGACAGATGATGGCGCTCTACCAGCATGAAGACACTCATGTGTAGGATGTTCCCAACAAGCTTTGACGACAACAAATTAAAGTGGTATCATGTTGGAATTATGTCCATAAAATAGGGTGTAATAACTAATTATGAGTAAACAGTTATTTCTGACACATTTATGTATTACTGAATTTTATGAACAAATGAAAGTTTTCTTTAATTAAAATGTGATTATAATTTACTTAAGTCTTGAAACTATTATTAACATAAGAAGAGTAAAGACCGAGCGGTCTTTCATACAAACTCTTCTGAGATAGTTCAAAATATTATTCGCAATCGTAGGATCGACTAGGCAATCAAATTCAGTTACGACTGTTAGGTTGAACCAAAAGATGCCGGTCTAGGGGCATGAGATTGGAGACTCTAACAGTTGACCTAGACATTTTATGAAACATGTTAAATAGACCAGTAATCAATTAGTTTAGAGCAAAGTCGTTTATCTAGCTCAAAATCTAATTTTTACACCTTAAGGGTATTTTCATAATTATCTTAATCCTAAGATAATTATTGTGGGTCCATTCAGTTTCAAGAGTAGCTCAGAATGACAAGAAATTAGAAACAATAATAGTTGGACCAAAAATATATTTTGGACCAAGGTACAATTCCCGAACTCTATATGAGATGGGTGTCATTACTAAATTAGTGAAGAGCAAAATTAATGTTCAAATTAATTATTTTATTATTTTCTAATTATTGAATTATTATTAAATTAATTAATTAATTAATTAATTGATAGGGATCAATTTAATTCATCAGTCTACACTGATGAATCTGGACATAATTTTTGCTCTAGGGGATATGTAAAAGTCACATTTAAATGCATACAGAGAGGGAATATCGGTTTTGACATATAGATGTATATGTGTAAATTCCCTAATTAAATGTGATAAGAGATTGCATTAGGGTTATCTCTTAAGATTTGAAAATCTTATCCCTAATTGTTAGAAAAGAGAAGAAAAAGTTTCTCTCTTCCCTCACACACACTGTTGGTGCCGATTTTCACAGTAGGGGAAGAGGAAAAATTTGATTTTTTTTCTTTCAATCGTTGTTTCGAGAGCCCACACTCATTTTATATGAAAATCCTTCAGAGATATACTTATGATTCTAACAGGTGGTTGTCGGTGCGAAGATCGATTCTAACTCTGTGAAGAACGAAGAACGCAAGATAGAAATTAGATACCGCCAAATCAGAAAAATCTCCATTAATTGAAAATGCATATATGTTTCTATCTCTTCTCGATACGTTTATATGATTATGCATGCTCTTTGATTAGCTTTATGTTTAACTGGATTAAACGTTTGTATGAAATTTTTTTATATTCATCCCATGAACTAGTTATGGTTCATTAGTTCTTCTTCAAAATCTAAAATATGACCCACAACTGCTATCAGAGCCTATGGTTTTTAATAAGAATATCCAGTATTTAAACATATATATGGATGAATATGATGATATTGGTATATAATTTTTGTATGGTAGATTCAAAGCATGTTTGAATGTGTTTTATGAATAGATCTCGATCGATTGGCTTTAGGTGTTATTTTTCAATTTTAGAATTGATGTATTGCGGCATATGATTTTATGTAATTTAATTTTGTAAGAGTTCTATCGTTAAATTTCATGTAAATCTGTCGCAATCATGTTCCGATCGTATCGTCGCATGAATCTCGAGAAGCCGTCGTCCATAGCTGCACCACCCGCCGCTCCACGTCATTTACCGTGCACCGCCATTCATCATCATTCACCGAGTCGTCCGCCATGCTTTCCGTCGCAGGCTGCTCCACTGTCATCCGTCGCTCCGACGTCTTTCGCCGACAGTTCCACTCACCATCCAGGTCCACCAGATCTTGTGGGTAATAAAAGATGAGCCATGGCTCAAGAGACAACCACCAGTGAGAAAAAAAGCCTGCTGAGAAAGACAAGCACAAATTTTGCTCATTCCATAAAAGCAATGGGCACATGATAAAAGGTTGTTATCGGTTAAAAGATTATATAGAAGAACTCATCAACAAAGGACATCTCCGCCAACATGTTGCCAACTCAAACAACAAGCAAGTGGAAAGGAACGAGGAACCAAGGAAGGTTGCAGAACCATTACGTATAGTGGATACCATAATAGCACTGATGCAACAAGAAGGGACAAGCTGAAAAGAAAGAATGAAATATTGTAAGAAGATAACAACGATAGAAGAAGGAAAAGGAAATCCTTTTGAGGAAGCTCTCATCACCTTCAATGGTAAGGAAGACGTGCACATCCCAGAAAGCCATAATGATGCTCTGGTGATATCCATCCAATTTAAAAATTACATGTTAAGAAGAATACTTATAGATAATGGAAGGCTGACGTTTAAGGTTAGACACTTCCTGTTTGTGTCTAACCATCTCACCACCAATGTTGTTCATCTTGGAGGCCAGAGCGTTATGATACAGAGCGGTCTGAAACAAAAAAAATAGCCAAGTTAGTGTTAACACAGAGTGAAGGAAGCAAAAAACAAGAACAATTACCTGAAGAAGGCAATGATTGATGCCTTTTTGGAGGGCCTCAACTAACTCCTTGACCAACTGATTAAAGTTAGACAAACACTAAATGTGGCTCATAATTTGGTGGGAAGACTCACAATCCATCATCAGACTCACTTCAAAGGGAATTCGTGGACCACTGCCTGGAGGAAAAAGAGTCTAGGGAATATTATTAACAGGCTCTGAAGAACCTTACCTGAAATCGGGAGAAGAAGATAATGGAATGAACCCCATCGGCCCAATAGAGTCAAGCTGATGGGGAAGTGAAGTGATAGGAGTAGGAAGAGGATAAGAAGTCTGAATAGTATGATGAATAGGAGAAGTCATAGACGAAGAAACCACATGCGAAGGCTCAATGGCCAGCTGTGGGTGCACGTTACGCGAAGAAGAACGATTCAAGGAAAGTTGGATGGGCCTCATCTCAAAAGCTTCTCGAATAGAAGGAGAAGTTGAAGAAGAAGAAGAAGAAGAAGAAGTAGAAGAAGAAGGTAAAGAATGGAGCCTGACATGTCTTTGGGCAACAACCTGTTGAACTGGAGGGCAGCATGAGGAGCCAGTGGCCGCAGGGGAAGTTGAACAACAAATGAAAGCTAACATTCAGGGTCCAATAACCACTACCAATAAGGGGTAACAACACTGTAAGCAACCCTGATTTTAATCTTGTAGTCTGGAGTCTCGTAAGGGTGAATGTTCTTTCACTTATCTGAAACAAAAGAAGAAGATGATCAGTTCAACAATAAAAATAAGAAGAAGAAAGAAAAAGAAATTGAGAGGGAAAAATCACTCACCATATGACCTCCATTCGGTAGGGATGTGGGAGTGACTGCCACATCTCCAGTCACCGGAATCCTGGAGTGCCTCAGCATTCCATTGGAAGTCTAGTATCAAAGGACTACTAGCCAAACCACTTGTGGGGCAGCATAATGGTGTCCATTTTTCTCCCTGAAGGAGTACAACAAACAAAACGACGATTTAATGACTCAAAACCTGGTAAAATACTATAGGTATTTGGGGTAAATTGAGTAAGAGAAAGATCATGATAATGGAAAAATTACTAGAAAATGGGAGGGTGGGAAAGCAAAAACCAATAACTATATACATTGTCCTAAATTTTAAAACTCCTCTGTTAGGGGGAGAACTAACGAGGTTGCCATTGGAGTAGGAACAACTGAATTCCTCAAGAAAAGCATTACGATAGCGGGTAATAAAAAGATTAAACTCCTCCCTATTTCTAATCCTAGGAACAGTGGGGAAGAAAGCGACAACTATTAGAGGGAAAGCTTGAAGACAAAGAAAAATGATGAACACTTACACAGAGAAATGACACAAAGGAAAGCAACAAAGTAAAAAATCCTTTAAATACTCCTTCAAACGGACGCAAACAACGAAATTGAAAGGTAAAAAAAAGTTGAAGCGATGAGTGACAATGAAAAGGCATAAATAGGGACACGCGTCGTGACACTATTGATAGGAGTCTGAACCGAAGCTGAACGGGTAAAGACGCCACCCCTTGCCCAAGAAATTCAATCATCACAGGTATAAACGTAAAATGGCGCGGGGCAGGTAATGATGACAAAGAGTGTGATGTCAACAAATCTTTAGCAAAACAACAAGTTGAATTGAAAATGTTTTGGACCAACAACTTACATTTGAAGATACAAAACAGGGGCAATTATACGGGGCATATTTCTCCCCTAGTAAAAGAGCTGCCAATCTGGCAGAAGGAAGAAGAAAAGTAATGGAGAATGTAAACGTGGGAGAAGATGGAGTTAACGAGAATAACGTATCAACTAGAGGGATAAAAAGGCTAACGTTAGTTACTCCCCCTATCCCACAATTGGATCAAATAGTTAAGATATTTATCATTTATTATTCATAAAATCCAGGAGACGGATAGAAACGGCCAAGAAGAGATATGCCTATATAAACCTCCATATGTACCAAACAAAGGAATACAATACAATCAAGCTTTAAGCTTACATTTTCTCCTACTTGTCTTTCATCTCTTACATTTCTACTTTCTACTTATAGTCAATACACGAATATCGTAAGAGATGAAAAATTCCCTTACAAGTGGTAAGATGTATTGTGAAACAAAAGGAAAGCTTCTCAATCTTTCTCTTAAGTTTATAGATCCTAAACTTATGTACATCTTAACACGAGATACTTAAAAAATTCCTTCCAACTATTTCAATTGTATTTTTATCCACTTGAGACCACTTCTTTTACCATTTAAACGTCAAGGCCACAAGGGAATAAAAGAAGAAATAGGAAATCCATTCCCCCCATTTTAACATCAATATCTTACAATTTGCTACAACTTGATTATAAATGTTAGTACACATAAATATTTTGTTATCATCAGAATAGTCTATATAAGACCTAGAGTCAACAATTTAAATCAGAAGCAAACGGTGATGTGGGGAAAAGTGGTGTGTCTTAGTATGATAATTAGACAATTCAACTGCTTTATACATTTAACAGACTTCAACTACTCTATCGATGCATAATTTATAATAGAAGCAAATTGAAAAGTACTTGTAGGAAATCGTTTTTTAAATGACTGAAAGCACTTCCTAAATCTTTCTGTCTTTGTTTACTATAGTAAAGCAGGTTTAGAATCATCAAGAAGCACAAGAAAAACAAATTTTACAATAAGAATTTGATTGATGCTTTTGCACAAGAAAAACAGTTAAACACCAAGAATGTCAAACATATATATATCCTAGCAGCTTGGGACCTATCGGGCGGTAATCCAATGATCAAAATGTTTAGCAGTAAGTATATGAGATTTTTTTGTACAAGTTAATGTTAACTGTAAATATAAATCTATTCATTTTTTGCACCATTGTCTCATACTCAGTAAACACACAATGACATAATAATCAATTTCCCCCCATTCAACATCAAATCACATCCATTTCTGCCTGTTCACCAAAATTTTCGACTCATAGATCTACCATTTTATACATTTTGCAGAGAAAAGAGATAGACGGAGAAAAAATGGTGTCACGCACATGGAGCTGAGAGAAGGGTCGCACACAGAGATGGTTGAGGAGAGTTAAAGGACGGCTGAGGCGAGCTGAGAAAGGAAAAGAGGCATTGAATCCTATCGTGATCGAGCTGAGCGAATTCGCTTGAAGGGAGCTGAGAGAGAAGGGTAGTGCGAGGGAGCTTAAGGAGAGAAGTGAGGGGAAGAAGTGAGCTGAAGGGAGCTTAGAGAGAGGTCGTCGCGCTATGTAAGCTGAAAGGGAAGAAGTGAGCGAGCTGAGGGGAGGTTGTCGCGCGCAGAGGGGAAGAAGTGATTAATTTTAATTTTATGATTCTTTGTTACGACGGTTATTAAACCATCGCAATTGAGTTTTGTTGCAACTATTTGGAACAATCATCAAAACGACACGTTTTGATGCATTATTTTAATTCTATTGCATCAGTTCATGAAACCGCCGTAATTGGTAATTAAATTATTTTCGGATTGGTTGTTCACAACTATCATGATAGTCGTAAAATGTGGAATTTATTGCCGCTGTTAACCCAACTGTCACAATAGAAAGACGTGTTGAAACAGTTAAACAAGAACCGTCGCAAATGTTTAACCAAATGTGATCACACTATTTTCTTGTAGTGCATGGATGACAATTATCAGTTATATATCTTTTTACAAAATTAATTTATAAATTTTTATTATTAATTAATTTAGATCAGACAAATGCTAAATTAATTAGAAAATTATTTTTTATAATTAATTGATTTAGAAAATTAATTCTTAAGTTACCACTCTCTTAACTAATCTCTATGAATCTAAAACCACATTTAGGGGATGACAATTGTCAAATTTTATCTTTTTAATTTAATTTTATAGATATGAGGCACTATTATATATATAAACTGTGAAAAGTTACAGCTCTTTTTAACCTCCATGTCAAATGCTATTTCGCACTTACACTACCAAGCCCAAGAACAAACCACAAACCGAGGCAAGGAGGAAAAGTTAAGCACTTCCTACCAAACAATTACAGCACATCCTTCATTGAACTATTAGATTTATTAAATTGGGTAAACGAAAAAACAAATCATTAACCTCCAGTATTTACGAGCTGATTTGCAAGTCCAAGATGCATGAACAGAACTCTCAGTAACCTTACAACAAAGGTGATAAGAAAGATCCACATGCATACCATGAGAAAAGAAGATTGAAAGTAGTCAGAATAACATTATGGCAAACCCTCCTAGCAAAAGATTAGACTCTAAAGTCAGCTATACTCTAAAGTTATCATTATGCCACCAAACCGAGTATGGGATATATATGAAAATGCCCTTTTGGCAAACTGAGAATGCTATTAGCTTCCTTTCTAATCAACTTAGAATTGTAGCATCCTGAGTCATGATCCATAAGGACCGAAACTTTCAAAGAAATGGCCAATGGGCAACACATGAGAAGAAAAAGGTTTAAAAGACGTAGGTAAAGGCATCCAGTGTGTAATTATAGACATGAACAGAAGGACCATTACCAATCTGATAACACAAACCATTTATCAAAACATTTTTAACCCATTAAAGACTCTACTAAAGGACAACCCTTGACTAAATAAAAGAAGGATAACACCCTTGTCTGTTATTCTATGTGAAGAGACTCTCGTAGAGACCCAAATCACGGAGGTTCCAATTGTTAATGGATGAATTGAATTGAGTCGTGGAGGTTTCATCAAGAATAGCCCTGTCTAAGATTAAAAAAACAAAAAACGCACAAAAGTAATGTGTTTCGCAGCCATGAATGACGAGCTTCGTGTGCCTGCGATGAACAACGGTTGGGATGATTAGAAATTTGGCACCTCGGGAATTTGAAGATCTAAAAACTTATTATGAAATGTAAACATATCATATTCGCCTCCTCACTGGATGGGTGCACATAGGTTAGCCCCAAGTTGGTATCAGAGCCATGAGTAGTCTTGGTTATAGTACTGTTTATATCTTCTTTACATTAGGCATACATGGTCACACACACACATGTCTGACCTTAGCTCTACATCTATACAATTCGTAGCTAATACAGTAACATTCACATCTGAGGTAACCGAATTAATTACATATCAAGATGTAAAAGAAACCTTAAATAAATGGACTATAGCTAAGGTAAAACCTGAAACAATATGTAAAATTGGAACATTTGATTTCACTAGCCGAAAAATCATTAAAACATTTGAATATGCCATCCCATTACAGCATAATGATGATGTTTTATATCTGTTGCATTTGCATGATTTATATCCATTCATGCAAAAATATAAATATGTGCATATAGGCCTAGTGCAAATTACATTCAAACCTTTAATTCTGCTAGGACAGAACACCAGCATACAATGCACCCTTCGAGATGGTAGGTGTTTGAACTGGAAAGCTTCCCTTATGGGAGCCATAGAGACTAGTTTATCTCATGGACCTGTTTATTTTAATATTTATCTAAATTTAAGTATTGCGTTATCTGACAGCAATCTAGCCAAAGAACTTGAACTAAGAATTCAATCTCATGGCTATGATTATCTTCCAGGATCGTCTCTCTTCGCTATCCTTTTTTGGATCTTAAGGTTTTGACAACCTTGAATCCTTACACCAGAAAGCAAAGTGAGCAAGGACATACCGTCCTCATTGATACTAATCTGTTTAACAGCCAAGTGGTTGTTTCTCGCATGATTCCCTGGTCTGACATCACCTTTCCTGACACCTGACAAATTCCCCAGGCTGTCCCTACCAGACCTGTCATCCGACAATCCCTTGAAGATGTCATCTAAACTCAAGGTGGCAACGTCTATCTTTGTTTTCAGAAACCACATCTGCCTCTAACCAGAAGTTCTTCTAGTCTTCGCCGCCATAGTATTCCTCTCTATCAGGTGGACATCCCTGAATCTTCTCGGGCGTCTGTCGCTGAAACTCATGGATCAGAGGAATCTGATCATTCTTTTCCCCCGGAGGATCAGATTAGAGGCATTCACATCAGCGAACATCAGATTCCTCATGGTGTTTATGAATCCACCATAAACAGAAGGCCAATGAGCCCAACCGCAAGTGACATGCAATTCAATATTTAGATGGATTTTACACTCAATAGTATGTTAAGACAAAGTCTTCACCAGGATTTTATGCAGCCAAAATATAAGGATTTTAGAGATTGGTATTTCGCCAACTATAATCCTCAACAGCTCTTAGATCTAAAGAACATGTACTATTTCCAATCAGAACAGGATCAATGCCTTCAGTCTTTCCCTGAATGGTATTACCAGCTCACCCAAAGAGTCAAAATTAAAGATGGCCAACAGTTACAAGTTCTGACCCATATACAGAAAACATGGATAACCACAACTGGTAGAACCTACCAAGCTATTCATCCACCACCCTTATCCTTAGAGCTTGCTCCAGGACAAGGTAACCAAATACCATTGGTCATTAACCCTTATACTGAGGTTCCAGACAAGACCAACCATCAGGATATTGTTAAGGTAAAAGATATTCTACCCTTAACCAAACAAAACAACTACATCAACCTCTTCCTTCAAACTGTAGGAACACGGTTAACTAGAATTAAGGAACATGTTTCCCAAATCCAAGACATACAAGCTAAAACTCCTCCACCAGAAAAACCCAAAATCACGATTGAACCAGTAACGCTTAAACCTCCTTTAGATGTTCAGAATTTTAAATTAAAATCCAGTAAGAAGGAGGGCGATTTCATGGAAACCATTATGGATAAGATCAAGAATCTGAAGATCTCGACACCTGATAAGAACTCCACACCTGAATCATCTTCAGGACAGTTGAACACGATGAATCAGTATGAGCCACCTAATCCTGAAGAATCTGAAGAGTATTCCCTCTCTCAAATCTTAGATATTCAAAAGAATTTTGATGATTCCATCAATAAACTCTCTTCTGGCTATTCTAAAAGGCCTACTACTCGTATGGCTTTAACTGGACCAAGTAAGTATTATTATCCTAGACCTACTCCCTAAGATATATTATATGAAGAAGACTTTTTTCATTCTAGAAAATCTTACCATGGCAAAACCATCTATGAATGCAACATAGATGGTAAAACAGAATATCATGTCTTCGAGACCATTCATCAAATGATCATGTACTCTTCTGTGTGTAAGCAGAATGAGAATACGGATCACCAAATCTGCAGGTTCCTAGTCAATGGCTTCACCGGAACGCTGAAAGGCTGGTGGGACAATTGTCTCACTGAAAGTCAACGTCAAGAAATCTTAAACTCTTTCAAAATAAATATTGACTCAATTACTGGTACCCATACCAGAACTGAAGATGCCTGTTATACCCTGGCCTAATCCATTATTCGCCATTTCCTTGGCCCAGGAATTGTCAATACTGATAGACACAGAGAACTTCTCCAAAACTTGAGATGCCCTTCTCTGACTCACTTCAGATGGTATAAGGATATCTTTCTAATGAAAGTCATGCAGAGAAGTGATGCAAACAGTGAACACTGGAAGGCAAAGTTCATTGATGGCCTCCCAAGTCTTTTTGCTGAAAGAGTAAGAAGAAAACTCCGTGATAAACAAAATCAAATGGATATTCCTTATGATCAATATACTTATGGACATCTCATTGCCCTAGTCATAGAAGAAGAACCAGGATTATGCAATGATATGAAACTACAACATATGATGAAAAGTCAGAATCTTGACAACAGAAAAGAATTAGGCGAATTTTGTAATCAATTTGCCTACGATACTAAAATCCAATATCCAACCATGTCTTCATCATCCAAACCTCATAGGACTTCCTCAAAGCTTTCTAAACCGCATAAGAAATACTTTTCGAAAAAGAAATTCAGACATAAAGAGTCCAAGCATAGATCTCAACCACACCAAAAATCTCATAACAGCAAAATCAAAGTCATTTGTTATAAGTGTGGCTTAACTGGACATTTTACTAACAAATGCCGATTTAAATTCAAAAGGAAACTTTGTGAGTTAGCTCTCGATGAAGAAACGTAATAAAAGATTCTGAAATACCTCTCTGACGACAGTTCTACTACCAATTCAGAGGATGACGTTGCATATATTTCTGCATCTGAGTCTGATTCTTCTGCCACATCTGAACAACTTGATCAACCTTGCTGCAGCTCTAAGAACTGCAATACCATAATAGAAACCAATTATTGGAAGGCAATAGTTGAGATGAACGGTTTAGATCTGAAAGGAGGAGGTCTAAATGTATTAACTAACACTCAACGATCTCTTCTTGCCACAGCTGATCAAATTACTGATCCAGAAATGAAACTCAAGTTCTTAGAAACGTGCTACAATGAATATTCCACTCCTAAGATAAAACTTATAGAAAATTACAGTATGAAAGAATTAAAATCGTATTCAACAGGATTATATACCTCACAAACCCGTAACTATTTTTATCTGAAAATGAAAATTAATATTATTAAATCTGACATCCAGCAGTTAAAGACTACACATCAAATCTTTTCTCAAGATCTGAATCTCTTTAAATAGTCTACAGCCAAAGGAAAATCCCCTGTAGTCTTCCCAGACCTGCCTTCACCAGATCAGCCAGGTCAAAGTCAAGGTCAACCTTTGACTTCGTCAGATCAACCATCTCCTAGTCAAAGTCAGACTTTGACCTCCCCAGATCAGTCTTGTCAGATCTCACCACATCAGACAAAGGATAATAATCCGTATCTATTCCTTCTAAACCAGGTCACATTCCAGAAATGGTATACAAAGATTATCTTAGTAATCAAACCTGATTTTCTCATTACTGACGCCATTGTCTTAGTAGATAGTGGTGCAGATATGAACTGTATTCATGAAAGATTAATCCATCTAAAATATTTTCATACAACCACTCAATCTCTCACAAGCGCCAGTGAGAATTCTATGAGAATTCAATACAAAATACCAGAAGCACTTATCTGCAAACAGGGAGTTTGCATACCTGCTTCATTTGTGCTCATTAAGAATATGACACAAAGTATTATCTTAGGCAATCCTTTCCTCAATTCAATTATGCCTATTACCAGAATTGATACCTCCGGTATCCATACAGTTGTTGATACTGTTGACATTACTTTTGAATTCATCACCAAACCGTATACTAAGGAAGTAGATATCATCAGACATCTGATTGATAATAAGACAAATCAGATTAATTTATTACAAAAAGAAATACACTTTTTGACAATTGACCAACGTATTCAACAACCCGCAATATAAAAGAAAATTCACACTATTCTTCATGAATTCCAATCTGAAACTTGTAGTGATATCCCTAATACCTTTTGGGATAGAAAGAAACACATTATATCCTTGCCTTATTAGCCAGACTTTAATGAGAAGAATATTCCTACCAAATCGAGACCCAGCCAAATGAAAAAAGAATATTGAGAACTCTGCAAAACTGACATTGAATCTCTATTAGCAAAGAAATTAATTAGACCGAGTAAATCTCCTTGAAGTTGTACTGGTTTCTATGTAAACAAAAATGCTGAGATAGAAAGAGGATCACCTAGATTAGTGATCAATTATAAACCATTGAACGATGCATTACAATGGATTAGATATTCAATCCCAAATAAAAAAGATTTACTTGATAGACTTTATGATTCTGTAATCTTTTCAAAATTTGATTTGAAATCTGGATTTTGGCAAATCCAAATAGCTGAGTCAGACAGGTATAAAACTGCTTTTACAGTACTTTTTGGCCATTTTGAATGGAATGTTTTACCATTTGGTGTCAAAAATGGTCCATCTGAATTCCAGCATATCATGAATGATATTTTTAATGCTTACATTGTATTTATTATCTGTTACATTGATGATGTCTTAATCTTCTCATCATCCATAGACCAGCATTTTAAACATCTTAATATTTTTAAGAATGTTATTATCCGAAATGGTTTAATATTATCTGCTACTAAAATGAAATTATTTCAAACAACAGTTAGATTCTTAGGCCATAACATTTCTAATGGCACTATTATTCCTATTAATCATAGTATAGATTTTGCATCTAAATTTTCAGATGAAATAAAAGATAAAACATAATTACAAAGATTCTTAAGAAGTTTGAACTATATCCGTGATTTTTATCCCCAACTAGCTCAGGATACTGCTCTGTTAAATAAGAGACTTCAAAAGAAACCTATACCTTGGACATCAGATCTTATATTAGCAGTTAAGAGTATTAAAGCTAAAATTAAACAATCACACTGTTTAGCTTTACCACACCCGACATGGCATAAAAGAAACTGATGCTTCTAACCTAGGTTATGGAGGTATTCTGAAACAGATAAATCCCCAAACTCATAAAGAAGAATTATTACGATTCACCTCTGGTACTTGGAAAGGACCAGAAAAAAATTATCCAACAATTAAACAAGAATGTTTAGCAATTGTAAAATGTGTATTAAATTTTCAAGATGACCTGTTAAATCAACATTTTCTTATCTGTGTTGACTGCTCTGCAGCAAAACAGATTTTCAAAAAAGATGTATAAAATCTTGCATCAAAACAAATATTTACAGGGAACAAAATCCAATGATGAATAACTGAGGAAGAGGCCGCAGCTCTCGTGGGCACGGACGTGGCAGAACAAATCTGCAATATCCGAATGATGGAATTTTCTGGCCATCAGAATTCCCAGTGTACAAGAGGCTACTCGCAAGAGTACAAAAGAAGTCATCTTGACACCAGAACAGTACATTATTAACCGAATATCTAAGGAAATAATCATCATAATTGAACCGAATGATGAAAAATGGATGGAAGATCCATGGGAGATAAAAACACGTTATCTCTCCACACAACAGTATCCAACCAGATTTGAACACTATAGATACATTTATGAAGCTATAGTAGTATAATCTAGGAGCATGAAAATCAAACATACATTCCATGACTCTAACCGAAATACCAGCACGATTACTTTTAGTAAGGCTGTAATCTGAAATTTCATCTCCATCGATCAATGGGGTCTACATCCCCATACTACCAGAACTATGAAGATACATCAGAAAACTATAAAATACAGTTATTGGGATTACATAGAATCATTTACCAATACTTTTTATTATCAAAATCCGATACGAAACCATACATGGTTTATCCGTATATGCCCTGAAGTATTAGATGCAGGCTTACCAAATTGGTTCCTCCTTTGGTGGGATAAATTTGATCTTACGTTTGATACTCTACCAGAAATACTACAAACTGAGTTCAAAGAATGGCATTCACAATATGCCCTAATCAATAAAAATAGTATTGTATCCAAAGCATTGGTACATTTTATCATCCGATTTAATATCTCATAGATTTGGAAATGGGAGCTTAAATGTGATTATCAGAATGGAATACTCATATTAAAACATATATTCTTTACTAAATGGTGGGATAAAGGAATGAACTCCCACTTAGCTGGATTAATCAAACTAATCAAGACCCATGCACAAGCATGCTATGAATCAGTCCCAAAACCTGTACCCATACCAACAAGCAATCCATTCTTAAATGCTCAAAATATGATTAAACAGCAGTTTCCCCAAATCGGTGAAAAAGAGTTAGCTGTAAAAATCATGGATTTTGTCAAACACCAGTTCCTACATGTGTTTGGATCTGACACAACCTCCATGGCCACATCTAGTACCAATCCGAGTCCACAAAGGCAATCACCAGTATCTCCTCCTACTGTGCCTACTACTGATCTCAGCCTTAACCTCACTCAGCACAATGCCTTCAGCATCCTTGCTGGCGAAAGTCAAGATCCCAATGATGACTTACCAGATCTGTCACCAGAAGTGGACCCACCAGAGCCAAGAATTGCTGATTTTTGGGACTCATTAGCGTCCATCATCTCAGATCAGCTAGATAAAGATAAAGGAAAAGGAAAGTTAAGTTAATATGACCCGACCAGCTGTACCACAACAGTAACACCAGACCAGCTGTCAAACACCAAGCAGGAGCAACCAAAGTTTTCCGCCAAACCGCACAAGTGGACGATGCTCGTCACTCCACACTATCCTACCTTATCATAAACTTTTGTAATCATGTAATAATTGTGTGTAGTTACTTTAGTTTACTCTAGTTACTTTTTATTTGAGTTAAGTCACTTTTCTGTTTTATAAAAGGGCCTCTCACCCTTGTTGAGAAGTAGAAGCTTTTCCTTTCGTGTTTAATAGAATGCTCATGTGTTGAGCCCTTATGTTTGCCCTTACATTCTCTCTCTAAATTCTCTCTCTTATTTCTTATCTCCATTACTGTCCTGCTCACACATGCACATACATAACGCTATTGTGCTCAGGAGCTCCAGTGCTCCATAACCGTAAGTTTCTTTTACTCTCCATATTCTCTGGTCATGAGACCATGTATGTACTAATGTAAACTGTATATAACCATGACTATAAGCTCTACTAGTCATGATCATATTGCTAACTCAAAGGTACTCAATGCGTAACTGTTACGGTTGAGGAAGTACTCACTGTACTACAGTAAGTTCAAGAAATAATCAATGAACACTGAGTGAGACGTCACCCAAGTCGCGTCTGGGTAAGGTCCGTTGAGCAGAGATTGCATTAAGACCGTCGACTCCTGTAAAACGCTGACAGACGTGCTCAGTGTGAGTTATTTTGTTATCCGAATTAACTGGACCTGCAGTGTTTCGCCTCCTCACTGGATGAGTGCACATAGGGGCTATATATATACATATTACATAAAGCAAAACAAGGAAAATATTACATGATAACATCTACTATTTTGATTTCAAAGGATATAATGTTAAAGTAATAATAAAGACATGGCTTACACCATCTGCATATCATAAATATCCTTGATACATAATATACACACTATATATATGTAAATATAATATGTACAGTCAAAATCTGCCAAATTCACAAATAGGTTATTTTCAAAAATCATGCCAACCACTTTAACAACTATCATGTTTGTAATTTTCTTAAAACTTACGTCATTCTTGAATCTTGATGTTTTTTTTATTTTTTATGATTAAATTGAAAATTTGTTTATTGACTATGATTATGTAAGAGAAATCAATCTACCCCTTTAACCTCTGCAAAGCTAGCTAAAATCTCATTGAAAATCACCCCTAATAAGCTAGAATATTGAGCTTGATCCATGTAACTGTTCTGACAGCTTCCAAGAGTAGGCCTTGGATCACCCCACATGCAGTGGTGGAGCCATTGGTATGGCAGGCACCCCAGACTATTTGTTTTTTTTTTTTGGTTTCCCCTTTATATTATGTGTAATTTGTTTTTATGTAATAGTTAAAACAAGTAAGTAAATTGGCACCATAGATGAAAGTTGGGCACCCAAATTTGATTAATATTCTTGAAGATATTGTTTGAATATCTGATATTATTTTGCTACCTTGAATATCTTAATCACTGCTATATTCTTAGCTGTAAATTTCTTAAATTTAGGCTATAGTTTTGTCCTGTAAATTAGCTAGCTGTTTGCCCCCCCCCCCTTAATTTGTAGGCATTTGTACGTGTATAAATTTTCTCTTTGGCAACAGAATAAATCAAGTGAATTCGATATTCATTCTTTTTATATTTGTTCTCTTTTTCTTCATGATATCAGAACAAAATTATGATTCTTGAATTCTAAACAATTCAATCATCATGAGTGAAGAAAATTCCTCAAATACATCTAGAAGTTCAGGATCTAAGGATTACTGAACATAATACATCTTCCCTTTATTTTTCTGAATTCATCTGATAATCAGACAAAGGAATCTACTGAAGAGCAGCCAAAAGGAATGTTCAAATGTGTATACTGCAATCAACTTGAGCATACTAAAGACAAGTGTTTTAAGCTAGTTGGTTTTCCTCCAGGCCGGCAAAGCAAAGTAAAAGCTTCAATATGGAAGACATAATCTGTTTCATCCAATAATGTCGTTTCAGGTTCAAGTTAGTCTATGGGTAAAGGCTTTAGTCTCACTCAAGAACAGTATGAGCAAGTCAGGTCCTTGTTATCATCTTCTAGTCAGAATGTAGCAAATTTTGTTGGTAAGGTCACCTAATCTCATGATGTTTTAGGCTGGATACTAGACAATGGTGTGCTTCTAAACATCTTACATGTGATGACCTTATCTTTTTAATGTGAAAACTTCTTCGTATTCTTTACCTGTCAGATTACCAAATGGGACAACTGTTTCTGTGCACTCTATTGGTCAAATTTAATTGTCAAATATGATTTTAAATCGTGTTTTTCATATACCTTCTTTCAAATGCAATCTTCTTTCAATAAGTAGATTGACAAAAGCTCTTCAGTGCAGTCACATTTTTTACATCTTTCTGTGTCTTACATGACCTAAAGTTGAAGAAACTGATTAGAGTTGGTGAATTATGTGATGGCTTATACTACTTTCGTGGGCTTCATTTACCCTTTGTTATAGTTGCTTCTTCTTCTTCTCCTTCATCCACCTTATGGCATGAACAATTAGGTCATCTTTTTCGTTTGATCGATTGTCTTTAATTCCTGAATTATCTAGTTCATCTTTCAAAAATTTAAACAAATCTTGTGATGTGTGTCATCGAGCTAAACAAACTCGAAATGTCTTTCCTTTTAAGTAATAATAAGTCTGATTTCCTTTTTGATTTGGTGCATTGTGACATTTTGGGACCTTACAAAATCCCATCTCTTTTTTGTACCCATTATTTTCTTACTATTGTGGATGATTGTACTAGATGCACTTGGGTTTATCTTACTCAAACACAAATCAGAAGCATAAAAATACTTCATTCACTTTCATGTTATGGTTAAAACTCAATTTAGTCGTGGTATAAAACAAGTTAGGAGTGATAATGGTCTTGACTTTATTGCTGTTCCTATGTCTAACTTATTTTCTCTTAATGGTATAACTCATCAAACATCTTGTGTTGATACCCCTCAACAAAATAGAATTGTAGAACATAAGCATCGCCACTTATTAGAAGTTGCTTGTGCTCTTCGATTTCAAGTAAATTTGCCAATCAAATTTTGGGGTGAATGTGTTTTGATTGCAGTCTATTTAATAAATTATACTCCTACACCTAAATTTTCTGGGAAGAATCCTTATGAGATGTTATTTTCAAAGCCTCCATCTTACTCTTATTTACGCGTCTTTGGTTGTTTATGTTATGCCCATGATAAAAATCCATCAAAGGATAAATTTGCATCTCATTTCAAGCCTTGTATTTTCATTGGTTATCCTATGGGATAAAAGAGATATAGAGTTTATGACATGGAATCACACAAGTTTTTTACATCAAGAGATGTATTTTTTTATGACAACCAATTTCTATTTTTCTTCATCATAGTGGATTTCAATATATAAAAGGTTGTATATTGTAAAATCTAATACCACTAATATTATTTTAAGCCTAAAACCATAAACACTAAAATAAAGCTTAAAAAACCAAGAAAATGGGTTAAATTGTTAGGCTATTTGATTATGAGTATTGAAAATGTCAAAGGAAAATGTTTTTTTTTTAGTTAGCAAAGATTGCAGAGATCAGTGGATGACTCCAAGGAAAGAAAAATCGAAATTTGGTCCTTGAATTTGTATTAGGAAATTTGACATTTTCATCGATAAAAGACTAAATTGCTCAGTCTAGTCAGTGTTAATTCTAATATAAAAATGTTAGACCAATGTTAACTTTAAGATAACTTAATCTTTTTTCATAAGAAAAGGACCACATAATTTCATTTAGAAAAATCTAAATGACCCAAATTTTATTTTTTCATTTTTTGTGGTCCATCCATGACAATTTCTCAAGATTGCGTTTAACAAAACCAAATGTCAAGTT
Organism: Datisca glomerata; assembly: GCA_003255025.1. Lineage (NCBI taxonomy): Eukaryota > Viridiplantae > Streptophyta > Magnoliopsida > Cucurbitales > Datiscaceae > Datisca > Datisca glomerata. The sequence continues at coordinate 606,268 of QANY01009329.1, forward strand.
TTATTTCAATAAATGAATTAATTAAAGCAACATCTGTTCTTGTTTTTCTATATTGTAAGAATCCTAAGTTTTTATATAAAAGTTATAATAAAAAACAACTCGACCAATATATTTTGTTTTCTATTTTGGCACACTTTGAGAAAAAATTCTGGTTCCGTCTTGCCCACATAAAACTCACATTGGAGGACCCATGTATTAGATCACTCGCGATGCTGATACCGAACTGATAACGAAGAGCTTTCTCATATGGGATAAATACAAAAGATTAATAAAAATGAACTGATGAAAAACAATTATATATATAAGTTGTCAGTCCAAGGGGTGATGGTGACACAGACAACATGCAACGAGAAGACCATTGTTTGGAACATTTTGTTGGTCCCTCCTATTCTAAAAAGAGAGCCAAGAATATATTCTATATTATAATGATGCATATGGATAGTTGACCAATTGTTACACTTCACGTGGGGTTATATATAGAGAAGTTTTCTAGTTGTAATGGGTAGAGACATTCTATTTTCAGATGAGATCTAGAGAGGAAGAGAGGGTCTTGTATGAAGATAAAGAATCAACGTTTGATAGCCAAGGATGACTTGCCTATATCTTCCCCTTTCATTGATTTGCATGCTCCAAACAAGCCTGTTGAAATTTATATATATAGGCAGTCTCCTTTGGCTACTCTAATTGCTTCTTATCTTTCATGCTAGATCCTCATCTCTTCCATTTTATTCCATTCAACTATTATTCGTTTTATCTAATCCACTACTAGAAAATTTGTTTTCCACGGCAATGGTGTAAAACCAGGTACAACGGATAGCAAATAATCCAACATGAAAAATTCAGAAGCATTTTTTTTGTAAAACTAATGCGACCGGTGGTTTAATCACCGTCGTACTAGAGTCACGTAATATGAGAGTGGGTATACTCACCATCGTATTATTAATTAATGCGACAATAGTTATACCCACCATCGTATTTAACACCCCTTTTAGTATGACGAGTGGTTAGCTCGCTTTCTCATTAGCTAATAATATGACGGTGTGTGTCTAGGACCCGTCATATTTAACACCATTTTTATTGCAATGGTTGCTGGACCCATCGTTGTGGAAAAATAAATATTCACGACGATAGGGACTATGGTGGAAATGCATGACGGTGTGTAAAACCACCATCATATTAATTGCACAATGGTGGCTATAACGACTGTCGTGTGTGGCGTCCGGTGAAATCTATCGTGTAAAACTTTGTAATCACGATACCAACCATCATATAAAATGCACCATCATAAAAATAAACTATTGATACGATGAATTTTATATGACAAGTTCGTCATCGTGGTATATAACTTTTCACGATAGAGAATGCTGTCGTGAAAAATGATCGTATTTCATTCATTTACTTCTTACAACACATTTTGGTCGTGACATTACAGTTTTTTAAATGTTTCTTTTGTCCAACTTCAAGACAATATCTATAATAGTTTTCCAATTTATCATCATTATTATTCATAGTCTGATTAATTAGCTGCTGATTTAATCTAGTTTTTAGAGGTCAGTCTTTTTTTACCAAAATCATCTTCAGTTAGAAGCTGTCCCCTTGGCCTGATTACCGTTGCTTATCATGTATGTTTATTCTACATATATCGTAAATAAGTCTATGTGAGTGTGTTTCAGATTCTTCTTAGAGAAATATAACTTTTGCATAAGCATTTCAGAAAAATATCTCACTTTCTTAAAACTAGTTCACTTATACATACACGTAGCTTTAGCTTGTAGCTTGAACAATGTTCAAACGAATATGTTAAATTATGATAAGATATATTCATTGAAATAACATTTTTTAGTATAACAGATGTGTTGCATGCTATAAACTAAACAATAAAAATGTATGATCGTAACATTCCAAAAGATGAAAAAATATTAAACATATGTGTAAAAAAAATCATATAGAGCATTGTTGTTTGTAAAATTTTTAAAACATATTAGATTTTGTTCAAAATATATAAAGTTGCTTCAAACTCTATTATTTTTAATTATTTTTATTTAAATGCGTTAACTAATAAATTTACATTTCATTCATTTTTTACTTTTATCTCACGCGTCTTGTTTTCATTCATACATCTTATCGTAGTTAAATTGAGTTATACAATTGTTTTAATAACATGAATGTCGGATAATTAAAGCATTTCATGAAGTAGTAAGTGTGTAATTTTTGTCCAAAAATGTTTCTTTCCATTTAACTCCATTTATATATATACTATAGATATAGACTAAGAATTCTACATCCATGACCCACAATTTTCCACTAACCTAAACACAAACTGACTTTATTAACCATATATACCTCATACCCAAGTCATATCAAGTAATAATCAAAGTAGTTTTGTTATAACTGTTTGAAATGTTCAAATAATTATTTACATATTTTCAACAGTCAAACTCAAGTTCGAGAAAATAACATGAATGATTCAAATAATTTTTTATAATTACTTAATTATCTTCAAGTAATTATGTCAGTAGTCAAACATGTTAATAATGACGAGCAAATGATGTGGATTTCTTATTTTAAAAATTGGGTATAAAGTATAAAAATCTTTATCCGAGACATTTTTACGAATTACCCATTTGATGATTACTTGTAAACAAATCACTTCTAAACAAATCTCTACTAATTCCAATTTTTTTTATTATGCGTCAATTAGAATTGTCGTGTCCGAATAATACCAACTCATTGAATGATATGTATTATTTGTCAGTTCAATGGTAACATATTGTAACAGTAACATAATGCTAATCATCATAATGTTTTTTGTCTATTGGCCAATGGGTCTGGTTTCCGTTTGACTGGACTTTTCCACGCATGGGAACGAATGGTAATTTTAATATGCAAAAACTAAACCGCATCAAGAGGATTGGGCAATCGTCATTCCCAATCCCTCTCTTTTTACTTGAATTTTATGTTATTTTAATGTATTTTTCTCAATTTTCATCACAGATCGTCTTATTTTCCGAAATTCTCCCTAGAATTTTTAGCCTCCTCCCATCCCAATCGTCTTCAGCCCTCCAGATCCGGCAATTGTTGGAAAGCTTTAGTATTTTCTGCAAATACAGCTCCAAATGATTACAATTCCGTATTTGACCGCTCTGACCACCTACTTCAGCTATGGCTTGCTCTTCGCTTTCGGCCAATTCCGTGACTTTTTCAGAAAGATCTTCGATTGGTGGCACTCTAGCAATCTTCAGGTCCATGTTTTTACCATTTCATTTATATTTCCTGTTTTTATTTTACAAATCTAAGGGTTGCCTGTCTGTATGTAGAGACCAGAATAACTGCTGTCTTTCTTTTTTGTTTTACAGGGGTATGCGCCGATCTGCTTGGGGCTCGAAGATTTCTACATTCGTCGTTTGTATCTACGTATTCAGGTATTTTTATTCAGTCTTTTCCATATTCGCAATTTTGGAATGAAACAATTCTCAAATGTTTTTTGTCTTTTCAAAATCCACGAGACCATTGTTTGTAGAATAAGCATGAGCAACATCTGGGTCTACGAGAGACATTGGTGACATCTTGTACTTCTTAATTCGTATAATCGCGAGTCGTATAGAACCAAGCTAGCTGTTATACTGCTATTGGCTAATCTTGTATTGAGAGAACTTATGTTGTATTGGTTTTTTTTTTTTTCACTTTTTCTTAAAGATGTTTCTACCATTGTTGCTATTATAATCAAATCTCTTTATTCGTAGTTTAGTAATTGGATTTGGGGTCTAAGAGTTAGAGGTTTTTATGTCTCATTTTGAGTATAGGTCTAGTTTGAGGAGCTCCATTTTGTTTTAACTTAAATCTTCTACTCTGCAGGACTGTTTTGGACGACCAATTGCAAGTGCTCCCGATGCTTGGTTTGACGTGGTTGAGCGCTACTCCAACGACAATAACAAGACCCTTAAGTGAGCCTCTATTGCGTCATTAGTTTAAATTTCTGCTTGAATTCGCATTTTATTACCCCCTTTCCCCTCCTTTTTAAGGCCTGCTCCTCTTACACAAAAAGAATGTGCATGTAATTCTCAGCGCAGTTTCTTAACTACACTTTGTGGATTGATTCCTCTAATTCCTCCATAATCACATGCAGGCGAACCAAAAAAATAAGCAGATGCCTTAATTTGGGATCATATAATTATCTAGGCTTTGCAGCAGCAGATGAATATTGCACACCTCGTGTAATTGAGTCACTAAAGAGGTTTTCTCCGAGCACCTGCAGTGCTCGCGTTGATGGAGGTACTAATAAACTTTTGGACCATGTTAGTGTTCCTGATTAGTATTTGGTACTTATCCAATTTTACTATCAGGAACGACAACGCTGCATATAGAGCTGGAGAAGTGTGTTGCAAACTTTGTTGGAAAGCCAGCTGCAATAGTGTTTGGTATGGGATATGTAACAAACTCTGCCATCCTTCCCGTCCTCATGAGAAAGGTAAGGGAATAATGTGATTGAGATTTGAGACTCCTTTTGGACAAGGAAGGTTTATATTTGCAATGTTCTTTTATTGCATTCAATTGTAGGGAGAGCTGATAATTAGTGACTCATTGAACCATAATTCAATAGTCAATGGTGCTCGAGGGTCGGGTGCTACCATTCGAGTTTTTCAACATAACGGTAAGTGGCATATAGTCACTGTAGTTATACTGATCATTGTTATCCACTAAACTATCTTTTGAGAGAACTAATAAATACGGCTTGCTTTATATGTTTAGTGCCATCTCACCTGGAGAAAGTTCTGAGAGAGCAAATTGCTGAAGGACAACCCAGGACTCATCGACCTTGGAAGAAAATTATTATTGTTGTCGAGGGCATATACAGCATGGAAGGGGAACTCTGCAAGCTTCCAGAAATTGTTTCAATTTGCAAGAAGTATAAAGTATGCATTATTTATATTGCAAACTTTACCTGACAACTCAATGGGGTGATTGACATACATATATGGTTATATATTTGCACTACATCATGCGTCTCCGCTAAGATCATTGTTTTTCTCTTTCGTTTGTTTTAGGCATACGTATATTTGGATGAGGCTCACAGCATAGGAGCTGTTGGGAAAACAGGAAGAGGTGTCTGCGAACTGTTAGGAGTGGACACAACCGACGTAGATATCATGATGGGAACTTTTACAAAATCATTCGGCTCATGTGGAGGTTACATTGCCGGATCCAAGGTTCTTTATATGCAAACCTCGTTCCTCACTTCTTTTAATAAAGTATAATCGTTGATGATCTGAGTGCCATTATCCCAGGACACTAGAATTTTGTTTCTTTTTGTAAAACCCTCTCAGCATTTGTCTTCCAACCTTAATTCTATTATATGATACATTTTCCTTCTCTGGTGTTTGCATCAAATAAGATAAAGAGATCGCTGTTATTTAATTTACGTTGTGTTCTCTTGTTGGAATTGGATTTTGAGTGATGAATTTTTTTTCGTACCGTAAGGGCAGAGGTTTTCAAATCAATGAATCTGATTTTGCTATTGTTTGCCAAAAGAAATTAGTGAGTTGTTTACCCATGTTCTGTGTTTCATCGTGAGTGAATTAGTGATTGAGATGAGTTGATGAGTAGATGATGAAGTAATCCATCTCATCATTGTGCTGTATTGCTATTGATGTGAATAGCTAGGGCTTTGCTTCTGGAACACTGCTTTTTTACATTTACTTACCGTTTGTGAAATTAGATTCATGGCTTAGAACTTTTTCAGCTTTTCCTTTAAGTAAATTATTTAAGCCTGCTACTTAAATATTTGTAATTACAATTTGAATTTGTGGATCTTGGCTCTGTAAACTCAGTATTTGACTTGACACTTTCAGGAGCTTATTCAATATCTCAAGTATACTTGTCCAGCCCATTTGTATGCTACATCAATATCACCTCCAGCTGCTCAACAAATCATATCTTCTATAAAAGTTATTCTTGGAGAGGATGGTTCAAGTAGAGGTTCGAATAGATCCCATTCCTCTTCTGTCATGTTTCGAGTGCTCGAGTTCTGATTTATTCACTTACACCTCTGCACTTTGTTTATCCAGGGGCTCAGAAACTTGCAAGAATACGTGAAAACAGCAACTTTTTTAGGTCTGAGCTGCAGAAAATGGGATTTGAGGTTCTTGGGGACAATGATTCTCCTGTAATGCCCATTATGCTTTACAATCCAGCAAAAATACCAGCCTTCTCTCGAGAATGTCTCAAGCAGAATGTGAGTTTGCAGAATGTTTCATATCTAGCAATGTTATCTTTATTCAAAGAAACTTAGGGGATGCGAGAGCGTCTCTCTTTTTATATATACATCTTAAACCATGATTTTTTTTTTGTTTTCTGCTGCTGTAGGTGGCTGTTGTGACAGTTGCTTTTCCAGCTACCCCTCTACTTTTGGCCAGGGCACGTATTTGCATATCTGCCTCCCATACCAGGGAGGACCTTCTGAAAGCCCTGGAGGTGAGAGTTCTTTTTTTTTTTTTAAATACAAGTTTACTACTTTAGCTGCAATTATTATATATCCCTTCTCCCTCTTTGTTAACCAGTTATCAGCACTAGTAACAAATCTTCTGGAAAGCAGAAATAGAAAATTCAAGCAATTAAAAAGTGGCTACGTTATACTTGCTTTTAATATTCGTGTAACCCATATTTGCGTACATGGAAAGCGAATTGGAGTAGAATGTTTCTCCACATCAAGTATTAGGATTAACACATATATGTTTCCAGATTAAACAGCACATAATATGAAGATGAGTTAATCTTTTGCATAGATAGGCACTTCATGGAATTTTCTTGGGGTGGACGAGACCTAAAATGAAGACAAAGATCCAGTTTTTCCACTGAAAATCATCTACGATGCGTTAGTGTGTATAGGGCATCTACTAAATAGGAGAGATGAATTGTTTTAGTGCATATGTTTTCGCAGGTTATCAGTAAAGTTGGTGATATGGTGGGTATAAAGTATTTCGATGCTGAGCCAAAGAAGCAGGAGCTGGAGAATAGTTACCTAAAGGTGGAGTGAAGAATCTCATAATGGGTTCCAAGAAAAGTTAGCCTAAAGGGGCTATTATATAGGTATTTTGTAATCAAGCACTTCCTTCTGTGAAACAGTACTGAGTATTTTGCTAAGTCTGAATCAAGAATACGTGACGTCTTCCCGAATGTGTTCGTCGTGAGTTTTTGATAATTTATTGTACAGAGTACAATGATTCAATCTTGCGTGAATTTCTAGTCTTGTTGATTTCCAGCTTTTCTGTTTCTTTGAAGTTTAAACTAATTGATAGATCACTTCTGGAAAGTAAAAAGTATTAAGCAGGGACAACTTGCCGGGTTTCCCCCAGTTAGGAGGGAGTTATGTCCGATTTAAACCGTCGATTCATCTCTATGAGGTAGTTATGCTGATTTAGGCCATCTCAGTGACTCAAATCGGATGATAATCACCTGTGAAGGCGGCGGTGACAACTACAACTCACTACTTTCACCTGCTTCCGGTGACAACTACCACTCTCTTATGAATGGGAGGGTAGAGTACGAAGACATAGGGGTTGGCCAGCGAAGGTGCTTTATTTAGTACCAGATATACGTATTTCTAATTCTTTTCAGGGCAGTTCAAAGGCACGAGAGATAAGGAAAACTGAAATGCTTCTCAAACCAGAATAGGAATTCGATCAATCGCTATCAATGCCAGGAGGCAATTCATGGGAACGAGAACCTTTTCCGAGAAGAGTAAAGCGAGGGATAGGATAGATGAATAGGTTTAAGCCTTTATCCGCTTGGAGGGATGAATTTACAATTTCTAAGGCTTCGTTTTTCTCCGGCAAGCAGCTAGGGAAGCATTTCTACGCCATATAAGTGCAAACATGCTATACACTTCTACATAGATTATAGACTCTTCTCCTTTTTCAAAAGGGACTCTCTTCAGTACACAAATTATTAGGGCGGCCTTTAACTGATCAAAATTTAAGTCATCCTGTGAAGCACTGTTATTTAACAACAATAAAGAACCAAGCTGGAAAGATGTGTACTGCTGCAAAAACGCATAACCCTGTAATCCAAACAATGTCGACATATATGATCACGTTCATTAAGCACAGCATGAACATCGTCCGCTGATTAGTTAATAGACTGAATACTTTATTAATAAATAGCAATAATGCTTGTTCCTTCATCGATGGATAGTCTCCAGTGCTCCAGGAATATTAAATTTAGAGCTCCATATCCATGCATGTTTAAAAGAGAGAATGCATAATTACTTGGAAATTAAAAATTCACACAGTATTTCAGAATTGTTTTAGAATATCTCCATTCTGGTCTACTGCACTATTTCCAGAAGTGCGTACAACACAAAGGCACCTCATTTCATTTCTCCGGTACCATACTCCTCATTTCATTTCTCTGGCACTCCAACTCTCCAGTCTCCTGTATGGTAACAAGAGGAGAAAGGAGAAAGATATGGAACAAGAAAAAAGAGTTCGTGATTCATCTCTAGCTCCCTATTAAAGTAAACTGCCTTTGTCTCTGTGTGTGTAAATATACCTATGAGAACTACTTTCTTCATTAGAATAGACTAGTGATGATAAGTAGTGTGCACTTGTATAAGGGGGAAACATCCGCCTCCTCATCCTGCATAAAAACCTGGTACAAGTACTCAGCCACAATCCCCATTGTCTCTGTGTGTGTAAATATACCTATGAGAACTACTTTCTTCATTAGTATAGACTAGTGAAGATAAGTAGTGTGCAATTGTATAAGGGGGAAACATCCGCCTCCTCATCCTGCATAAAAACCTGGTACAGTACTCAGCCACAATCCCCATTGTCTTCAACTTCAAAATTTCCATAATGGATATACTTTGGAATACCAGGAATTCGTGTGATTTCAGACGATAATGATGATTACTGACCATATCACAACGATGACAAGGTTTGAAATGAGCAATTATTCAATTTGTATATAAAAAAAATGTGAAGAGTACAATTATAACAGTTTTTCATGCTCTTTTTTGGGGAAATTAGAGTAACTGATCAGAGATGCAAGATAGCTGTTAGATGTTATAAACAAAGCTTAAATACAAATTGAGTTATCTTCACCATGCCAAACCAGATTCTGAGATGCCTCATCTTTTCTATAAATCAAAAGGCTTTAGTAATTGGTTTTGTCAATCTCATTCTACAGAACTCACCTATAGGACAAAAATTCTCTCTCCTTTCCCTCCCACTTTTAGCAGCTATACTTAGCAATCAAATGGCAGAAATCATGTACCACAAATTTGCACTTGATTATGAACCACCAAAACTAAAATTTGAAAGCTGAATATATCCAACTAAATTAAAAAAAAAATACTCAGTCCTATATTACCAGTAAAGAGGAAACAAAAAACTCTAGTTTGGGCATATGCATCTTACATTGCCATGCCTGAAACTTTTGTGTCGATACATCCACCAAAACGCAAAACAATACTCATGAAAACCCCTTCCCTAGCTTCTGAATTGCGCAATACATTTTCCTTCTGGACCCAACTGCATTTATGCCCATATCCTTTAGATCTTCTAATGTTAACATTGGCAAAACTTCATCATCTACCTCGTGTATCTCGAAAACCGGCGCATACCGACCTAATCCTAAACCATTTAGCCAAATCCTTACTCCATCTTCACCACACCTTCCGCCTGCATTGCCATCCCTATCCCCACTAGTCCCACACTTCCAATTCCTAGCATCAGTATCTGAGGGCCCGGATAACTCTACCCCATCATTATGCTCCCTGCCCTCTGAAATTCTGGCCCTAATTGGTCTTCTATTTCCATGGAAAACAACCTCCGTTTCATTGCCATGGCCGTCCACTGCCAAATTGTCCAGCGAATGGATTGGACTTTGTTCTTTTAAGGGACTTTCCGAGTTTTCCATATCAAAGTCTCCATAACCATCATCTACATCTTCGCCAGCGCTGTATTTTTCGTCGCCTTCGCCCCCTCCACCGCCTTCGTCATGCTTAGAAGAAATCCAATTTGATCTGACCCGCTTGGTGGCCGTAGAGCTTCTCTTTTTGGAATCTTTAAGCCTCCAGCTCCCAATCGCTGTACTATCAAAATTTCCTTCTTTATCCTCGCCCTCTAGGGTTTCGTGGAACTCAGCTCCACCACTAGCTGAGCTCAAATTCACTAAAGGCCGAGTCCTTGAGCTTTTACCAGATGCATTGGAGTCTTTTCGATGATACATAGAAAACTTCCATTGCTTGTTGGTACGGCGCACATGGGAATCGTAAGGCTGGTCTCCTCCGATGTCACCTAACCGGACGCTGGGCCTCCGCTGGCGCTTCGATCCAACGGTCTCAGACGAGGGCGCCACAAGGGCTGCTCCGCCCCCGTTTAACTGAAGCTCCGGTGGCTGAATCTCCGCCATCAGTTAAGTCCTAAAATCCAGCCCCAACCCCGAAGCTTCCAGCTCTCAAAACGTAAATGCAGAAAAATAAAGGGATTGAAACAAAAAGCATAAGCTTGGTATTGGAGTGTGCGAAAGAGGACTTTTGGTCGCTTTGCAGAGAGGGGGGTAAGGATCAGATGCTTCGAGAGAGAAAAAAAGGTTGCAGTGGGGGAGGGGAGTGGAGTAAATAGTGACGCGAGCGAGAAGAGTAAAAGATGAGAATAGAAAGGAAGGGTTAGAGAGAGAGTATGTGTTCGCGCCATGTATTTTTAAGAAGCTGACGCGTGTCTTGTTACAGCATGACAGATTAGGGATATCGGTTATTTTTTTTTTCCTACCCAATCTTTTAGGCTATATTTGGAGCCAGTTTCACGAATTAAACGATTTCAAATCCATTGGAGTAAATAGAATGAAATGATATTAAATTTAATTAATTATTTGAAATGAAATGAAATGCACTTACTGTTTGGATGTAAGGAGAAATTGAAAAAGAATTTAATGACGATCATTATATTTTAAAGTTGTAACTATTCATTTTTCTTTAATGTTTTTAGATTAGGATAAAAATGTAATTTATGCTTTAAAATGAGTACATATTTCAAATTCGTTAATTTTTTAGAGGAAATTTTTCAAGCTCTAAACAAGATTCGGAATCTTTTGTCTTTTGAAATCCTGCAACATCTAACATTTTCCAAACAAGGAAATTGAATTCAATTCTGTCATTTCTAACTCATCCTGAGCATGGAGAAAACTTCTCAAACTAAGGACCAAGTTCATGCCTTTCTGTAAGGCAAACATTGGTAGTGCTAGGGATGCAAAGTTGCTAACTGAACATTGGCATCCTTTGGGTGTCTTCTACTTAGATATGGACATAGACTTCTCATTAGGATTGGCTGGAACTGGGACACCAGGGTTAGTGAAGTCATTCAGAATGATCAATGGGTTTGGCCTGTCACAAATTCTGCTGAGTTTATTGAAATTAGGGGTGCCCCTCTCCCACCTCCTCAATTTGGCTCCCCAGTACTTGGACATGGATTGCAAGTCCTAATGGTTCTTTCTCACCTAGCCATACACATCAAGCTTTGGTGCAGTCTAAGGAAAAGATTATAAGGGCCAACCTTCTTTAGTTCAAGTCCAGTATCTCAAGGTGCAGTTTTATCTCTTGGTTGACTATTCTCAATAAGTTAGCCACTAGTGATAGAATTGCACATTGAAATCAGTCTCCTTGTGGGAGACTACTTAACTATGTGTTTTGTGTAAGCCATGCTGAGTCTAGTTCCCATTTATTTATAGAATGTGAGTTTGCCAAATCCATCTAGACTACCTTGATGAACAATTGTGGCTTGGTATATAGAGCTTTAAATTAGACCCAATTGATCTCTTAGCTTTTGGTCTGGAGTAGAGAGGGAACATTGAGAGCACATGTGATTGGAGTTGTCTTTTCTTCTTTTGTGGATTACATGTGGAAGGAAAGGAATTCTAAGGTTTTTAGGGTAAAATCAAGGACAAGATGGTCATCATCAAGCTTGTCTCACAGAATGTGAGGGGCGGATTTTTCAATGCTAGAAGATTCAAGGAGAACCTCATTGGCTTCAAACTAGTGGACAAATGGGGCTTGGGGTTTCAAGTTTTTTACTAAAGTTATTGTTTCTGGGTGTCTTTATATTTATTTGGTATTGTAAGCTTTGGCCTAACTATAAAGGCATAAAACACAAATCACACATTTGATTAAGTTTATGGTTGACCTTTCATTTTGTTTCGAGCTAGTATAATTTTGGCTAATTGTAAGATTTGGGGCTAACTTATAAAGTCCCAAATGCAACTTGAATTTCTTATATGTTTGTCTTTTTGAACTTTTGAGGGTTGACTTTAGGTTGATCGGTCATCCTGTTGACTTTTGAGTTAATTACGGTCTCTTTTTTGGATTAGAGTTGTAAGCATTGCAGCTGGTTTATAAAGTCCATCATGCACCTTGTTTTTTTAGCATGTTACATGGCATCGTTTGGGGTTGACCTTTGGTTTGTCCTTGATATCAATTGACTAGGGTTAACTGTGGGTTGACCATTTGACTTTTGGTTTGTAATTGGTATAAATTGATTAGGGTTGACCATTTGACTCTTGGTTTAGTTTGGTTTACTTTAAACTTACTTGTACATTTAGAATGGACTCATGGCCCATAGGTATTTCCTTTAGTTCCTGGGTTATGCCTCTTGTATTTGTATAAATATCTTCTCAGTTTATATACTTTTCATTTACCGAAAAACATGATTTCAATTCTAAGATGATTTGAAATTCCATCAAATCATGAGGTTCCAAACAAAGCATTATGGAAGCCGTTCCGGCATAGGGAAGTTTTACAGATTAGACGGTCCGATCTGTTTTGGACAATTCATATATGATTGAATATAAGAATTAAAATTTGAAAATTAATTTTTAATATTTTTGATAGTTGATGTGGGTCATCTAAATCAGAACGGACAAGCAGGTATCAACTACTATGTATCGTTTCATTATAATGATAGAGAAGTTGTTTCCATCTTTTATATATATTAGAAACTTCTCACATGTGTTGCATGTGATTCATCTAACTACTACCGAATAAAAAGAACAATACCAGATAGTATATAAAATATCATTTTATCAACAATATCATTAGAATAGAAACATAGACCAATCTAAATAGATGTAAGGTTGTGTGAAATTTATATTTTCTTTTAATACAAAAAGATGCATCCTCGAGAATATATTTTGTGTATATATATAATCGCTTTATTCATACAAATTTCATAAGAGTTAGAAGAAAATAATTAAAATAATCACTTTATTCCTTTGCATATGATAGTCTCGTCAACTTTCATGATGCGTTAAATAACTCTCTAAAAAATAATGAGTTAATTTGAGACTTATAATTTACTTATAATTTATCTTTTGACATTTGAGATAATAAGAGTGAGAAGAAAAAGTCTTTGAAGATTATAATTAAAACAAAATGATTGAAAAACTATTTAGAGTATTTTTTATGTTTAATTTTGAGTTTAAGGATAATATAGTAAATTTTTTTAAAAAAATATGGTGCTCTTGTCCATAATTTATGTGTTGGTACCTAAAATGTGTTGAACAATAAGTTATCAAAAACATATTTTAGTTTATCACTGTAAGGGACTATAAATGTGTTGTAAGTACCTTAAATATATTATTGGTATCATATTGTTCAACATATTTTAAGTATCCATTATTATCGGCCGACATATAGACAGGGTATAGAAATCTTTGATAGATTATCTTAAAATTTATTACTAAATTATACGCAATCTTTAATTATTTATTTTGGTATCAGAGTCAAACTTGGTAGGGTATTTACTATTCTAAATTACTCTGCATAATTATTGTTCTTCACCGCCCAAGTGGCTGGTTCCTTGTTGTTATTGTTGCTTAATTGTTTCTTTGTATAATTATTTCTATTTAATTTGACTTTTCACCTAAGTGGCTGGTTATTTTTATAATTGATTATTTCTCTGTAATATTTATTTTTCTAGTATGTGAATCTAATGTATCAATTTCTATTTGGTTTACTTCAGCATCCTAATAAGACCTTATAGATACGTAAATCCTGAGGGTAGGGTAGTTGTAAAGGCAAATGGGAGAATAATCAACTTCATAAAAGGTTGTAGAAGTTATAGTAAGTTAGAGAATCAAAATACATGTTGAAAATTCTCAATCATAAGAATAATTTAGTTATCTTGAGTTATGAGTAGATTATTTAGAAGTAACTATTCTTGTAGCAATAAGTCTTCAATAAATACAATATCAGATATAGTTAATGAAGAACGTTTTGAATACTTAGTAGATGATCAAGTAGATCATATGGTATGGAATATACCCAAAATCTCTAGTAAAGAAATTTATAAATTAACATGGTCTGTTGCTTCCATCAAGCCTCAGCATCATGTAAAAATAATTGAAAAAATATTTGCTCTTGGGAAAGAGCATGAAACTTGTCAATTACTTTTTCCTAGTGCAATTAAACATCACATTAAAAAATGATATAATTTCATCCACTTTGATTTAGTCCAGATTAGAGTAAAACCACTCACAATGAGAGACCTAAATACATCTGTCTTGTTAGCCTTGTGAGATGCAAGGTTTACAAATTTTAATAATAGTATTATAGGATTAATTGAATCTTCACTTTGTAATGGTCCAATCTATTTTGATTATTTTTCAGATTTATTCGTTAGTTTAACAGACCCTCATATTCTTAAGTCTTTAAACTTTGAATATCAAAACTAGTGGTACCAAATCCTTGAAGGTGCCCAAGCTAGGATCTCTAAAACCATTAGGTGGTCTGATATTACTTTACCCACAAATTGGATTTTAACCAATGAAAACAATCCCACTCCAATTCAATGCCAAATTGAAGATGTTGATTATATCTAGCAGTACATGGATTGTACTGTTAAAATATTTTCAATCTTCCAATGCTAATCCTCAAATTAGGGTGTTTAGCCAGTCTAGTACTCCTAAAAACTCATTTTCTGAATTCACTAACAGTATTAGTCAAGATCTTAAAATATCTAAATTGGAACAAGAATTAAAAAATAAAAAAATAAAAAATTTAAGACTTAAAGGCATAGCAAAAAATTTTCAAGTCAGTCAATCAATCTTTAATAGTAAAACTGAACAATCTGATGAAAGCTGAATCACCAACATAATCTGGTTTCCAAAGAGCCTTACCTCATGTCAATCCCCAGCTTTTAGTTTTAAATTTAGGCACCCTAAGCCAAAGATACAAACACGATTGGGAGAATTTAACCCAACACATGAACGACCCAACCAATCTCAATAGACATAATAGATTTAGAGAGACATATAATATGGATCAAAGAAAAATCATCATTGCTGAATGGAAGGCGTTCACGCAAGCATTTAGAGTTGATATGTTTTTCCTTAATTATATTGAGGATATTTATAAAAAGAATATTAAAATAATTTCCAAAACTAAATGGGTCAAGGAAGACTCCAATGTGGTGTCTGCTAGCCATCCCCCACCAGAGAAAATTATAATAAATCATAAAAAGTTGTAATCACTACTTCTCGTTTTAAGATTTCAAAGGAAGAATAATCTAATAAAAAGGTTGTTGAATAACTTAACTACACTAATCAAAGTTTAATAACAATAGAAAAATAATTAGATGATATTGAGAATAAGGTTGATGATCTTCATGAACCTAAACGTAATGAATCTCTTAAAGAAAATCATTTAATAAATCTTTTCAGATAAAACTGCCTTAAATATTATTCCCCTAATAAAAAATTGATAAAATGCTTTAAGAATTGAAGAATAAATCTGTTGAGTCATCTTCTTCTATTAAGGTAGTTGACTAAGATAGTAGTTCGAATTTAGAAAGACATATGTCAGATTCCAGTTATGAATCATCCGTAATACATGAATCTTCAACCATCCATAATATTGAAGAAAAAAATTAAAAATTTAGAAATTAATAAATTGGAAAGAAAGTGGTACAAAAGGTCTATTCCTTCAGACATCCAAATTACTTAATCATCTTTAGTTAATCAATTTTATTCTCCAGAAAAATTATATGAATGGAATTATAATGGTCTTTCAGAATAGGAAGTCATCAACAACTTACATCACATGATTATGGTAGCTAACAGTTACATCACCATACTTGCCTTACAATTGAGTTAATAAAGATTTCAGTCACAAGATCATATGAATACTTCATTCCTAGTGGGAAAAGTATTTTACTGAAAAATCTAAAAATACCATCCTTACAGCAATAAAGACTGATGCTGAGGGAATATCAGTTCTTGGAGAGGATAAAAAAATAATGCTTGATGCTATTAATATACTCTTCTACACAATAATTGAACATTTCATTGGAATTCCAAGTAATGTTACTTTGCATATCCTTAACCAATTAACAATCTTAGGTTTTCTACTCTAAATGACTTTTACTGGTACAAAAATATATTTTTGTCTAGAGTAATGTCAGGAATGATAGTAATCAACCATTTTGGAAAGAAAATTTCATCAATGACTTACCAATATTGTTTGCCCACAATATTAGAACTGTCTTTAGTGATGACCTAAGAAATATATACTATAATATTCTCACCTACGTTATAATTACCACTACAATACAAAAAGAAGGTCTAAGAATGTGTATAGACATGAAAATTAAAAAGGAAAAGAAACTGCCAAATACCCATTAGGCCATTTTAGTGAGCAATATGGATTACCTATTATTGCTCCTTCCCAAAAGAATATGAACAATTCTCATCCTAATCTTAAAAGTATATACAAACCTTATAGGAAAAAATTTCACAAAAAAAATTGACAAATACTTTTATGAGAATAAAAATTATTCAAGAAGAAAATTCAATAAAAAATTGTTGATAAAAGCAAAATTAAGTGTTTTAAATGTGGTTAGAATGATGATTTTTTCAACACTTGTCAAGTCAAAAATAAAATCAATCAATTAAAAATCTAAGACGAAGATAAACAAAAATTATTTAGAATCAGAATAAATAGATTACTATGAAATTAGTAATGAAGATTTAAGAGAATTTGAGTCTCATGAATCTGATGAATCAAACTCTACAAGTTCAGACAGTGATTCTTCTAACATCTCTATCATACAAATATTAATATTTTAAATAAAAATGAAGAACAAGAAAATCTTTTGTTCGATTTAATTAGTAAAATTGAAAATTATGAATTAAAACAAAAATACATTGAAAGACTTAGGAAGGCAATTCAAAAGAAAGAAAATACTAAGTCTAATAATATTACTGAAAGCCTTTCACAAACTCTTGAAAAATTCAATAAAGTTAAAGGAAAGGAAAAAGAAGTTACTTTACAGGAACTTCAAAAAGAAATAAAATATATTAAAATCAAAATAAAATAATTAAAAGATTCAAACACTGAAATAATAAAATAATTACATCTTTTAAATATAGAAAATTTATTTAAAAACCATGAATCCAGTGAACTAAGAGAACCTAGTAAATACTCAATTTCTGATAATGAGGTTGAAGAACTTATTATCAACAATCAATATGATGGTAACTTCATCCAAATCCTTAATCAAATCAAAATAAAAAATGGCACATAATGGTCAGAATATTAATCCAAGATTTTGATTTCACTTCAATGACTCTTATTGATTCAGGAGCTGATTTAAATTGTATGCAGGGAAGATTCGTTCCTACCAAGTACTTCAAGAAGATAAAAGAATCTTTGTCATCTGTAAATGGTACTAAAATGCATATCAATTATGAAATCTCTAAAGTTCATATTTGCCAAGATAATTTATGTTTTAAAACATCATTTGTCTTAGTGAAAAATATGACAAACAAAATTATTTTGGGTTTAACATTCATTTCTCTGTTGTATCATTTACAACTGCGTATGAAGGAATAACTATTTATTCTATGGATAAAGCTGTCAAATTCAAATTTCTTTCATTTTCTCACAATGAGAAATTGAAAACTTTAAAAAAATTCTATTTATAAAACTGTGAATTTAATTTCATGTAAAGAAAAATAATTATGTTTTCTACAAAATCAAATAAAGTTCAAAAGAATTGAAGAACAACTTCAAAATTGTGCTCTTCAAAAACAAATTAACCAAAAAAATTGTAAAAAATTATGTGTTGACATGAAATCTAGATTTTGGCAAATTCAGATAAATGAGAATGACAAATACAAAACTGCATTTGTAACTCCATTCGATCATTACAAATGAAATGTAATGCTTTTGGACTTAAAAATGCTCTGAGTGAATTCCCGAAAATAATTTTCAACCAATATACTGATTTCCCAATTGTTCGCATTAATCATATTCTTACTTTCTCTAAATATATTGATCAAAGATGAAAATAACTTTAATTGTTTGCCAAGATAATAAAACAAAATATTTTACTGATCTCTATAAGAAAAGTCAAATTGTTTCAATCTAAAATTAGATTTTCAGAATTTGAGATATCTCATTCCATTATTAAAGAAATCATACAGTTTAGTAATAAATTTCAATATAATCTATTAAATCAAAATTTTCTTTTAAAAATTGATTGTGAATCTGCAAAACATGTTTCGATATTGCTTCAAAACAAAGTTTTGTCAGGTAACAGGCTATTTTTAATATTTTTTTATTTTAATATTGAATTTATTCAAGACATTAGTAATTCAATTTCTGACTTTATTTCTCATGAATTTATGCAGGAAATCATTTCAAAATTCTGTCATGGAGGAATTTGAGAATTCTAGAATATTCAACCAAATTTTTATTAAAATGAGGAAGTTCAATGGCAGGGTAGCTGCCTTTTGCTCAAAATTAACATTCATTAATTATGGCCATAATGAATTTGAATATCCAATAAATGCATGATTCATGAATTTGATAAAAATTTGGAAGAAGTTAGGTTAAAGCATGACTTCAACGTAACATTAATTCAATGGTATGAGAAAGTTGGAAAAATATGTTTTCACAAAAATAATGAAATCTGTTATGATGACAGAAATTTTTTAACTGTAAACCTATTGGGATAAGCAATTTTTAAAATTAAATTTTCAGATAAAACAATCAAATAATTTTTTATACTCGAAAGAACTTTCTTCGGCATGCCTGATAAATTTCAAAAAAGTCATAGGCTTGTTGTGGGGTACTTAACTAAAAAAATCAATATTACTTTCAAAAATCAGGTAAAGATGATGAATGAATCAATTATGGAAGAGTCTTCGACTCTAGAATTGGCCCTTAAGGCCCAAATTAAAGTTGAGTCATCTACTCCTAACCAAGCTAAATTAACAATACTTGGGTCTATCAGACCTAATACCAATTAGCCTTAGTCAAATAATTTGACCCATTTTTAATTTTTTAATCTTTTAATGCCCAATCATTCCATCAACTAATTTCAAAATGCAAAAAATCTTCTTCTTATTTCAGAAAAAAATTCTAACAAAAATCTCTTTCATATTGAGCCCACATTCACTCATTTCAAAGATTCTGCTAAAATAGCTAGAGCTCATTTTCTTCTAATTTTCCACTATGTCCACGCTCACAAAGACAATAATTTCAGTTTCTACAGAGATGTTCTCTTAGAAATAAAATCTATTAATATTAGCCCAATCAAAAATTATGAAGGAAGGATCATCTATCATTCATTCTATATTCTCAAAATTCTTTCAAATAAAAAATAATATAATAATTTTGACTATATCGATGCTTGACACATGATTTTCTTCCATTAAAATAGTGATTTTCCCACTCTTGATTTTTAAATTTTGATAAAAATTTCAAAATTAGTATTTCAAATTGATTTTTAAGATGGTGGTCCATGTATGATCTTGTCTTAGAACTTTTTTCAATTAATATTTAACAATATTTCAATTTATTTTTAAAAGTTTACATGCCTTCACCGATTGAGGCCTCCTTTCCCCAAATACTTAACTTTTCAAATAAATATAAAATACCTTAGATTTTAAAGTGACAATACTCAATTGAAGATGGAATCCTCACCAGATAATATTATGTTAAATGATGAGATAAATTCAATACCCAGAAAATTGTTGCATCCATCAGTCATGAATTTGCAAGTATCCACCCTAATATAAGATTAGCAAATCTTTTTACCTAGACTTCATTAAAAATTAAGGAGTCCATTAATCCAGATCCATAAATCAAACTATCCAGTCCAAATTCATCCAAGGAATCCATACTCGAATCAAAACCCTCTTCAAAGAGTAAATCAAAAGTTACAAAACCTAAATCTAAATTGAAGCAAGAATTAATCCCGAAAATGCTTCTGATTTTAGACAATAATAATTTCGACTCTAAATCATCCGTAGATTCAAGTTACCCAACCAAACCATATATTTAAAAACTCAATCATCCAGAAAGACTATCCCTCAATAATTGAAGGACCAAAGTACTTCAACAATTGATGAGTTCCTGATGAACTCCACTTTCCTTACCTATAAATAGGTTGCCCTCTCCCATTTGTTTCTTAGAATTTGTTTCCACTCTTAACAATTTTGAGAGAAAACTTGTTTTAAAAACAAAGCAGTTTTCTTCCTCTTGTTTTGTAATCTTTCTTCTTTTTTCTCAACATTAATTAGTGAGGGGGAACACTAATTAATCGTTGCAAATTAATTTTCTTAAATATCTGTAAGTTTTAATCTTACTTCAATAACAATTTTACTGTTTGTTGTTGTTTGAATTCTTGCTTCTCTAATACCCAGTCTTTAACTACTTAAATTATTGCTTCTCTAATCTTCACTTGTTTCTATACCTTGTCTTTAAATTCTTAATTTATACGCAATTCCACCTCTTTTGGTATCAACGCCAAACATGGTAGGGTATTTTACTGTTTAAGACATCTTTAATACTCTGTGCAATTATTGTTCTTCATTAATTATGTCTCGTATTGTATTTATTTTAGGCCTATTACTACAAGTAGAATTACTTTTGAATAATCTACTCATTACTCAAAATAACTAAATTATTCTTATGATTGAAAATTTTATCATGTATTTTGATTTACAAGATTACTTGTTTATATACCCTGTCTTTAAATTCTTAAATTACAGACAATTCTGCCTCTTTGAGTATCAGAACTAAACCTGGTAGGATATTTACTATTCTAAATTACTCTACATAATTATTGTTCTTCACCGTGCAAGTGGTTAGTTCCTTGTTGGTATTATTGCTTAATTGTTTCTTTGAATAATTATTTTTATTTAATCTGACTTTCCGCCTAAGTGGATGGTTGTTTTTATAATTGATTATTTCTCTGTAATATTTGTTTTTTAGTCTGTGAATCTGATGTATAAGTTTCATTTTGGTTTACTTCAGACACCCCAATAAGATCTTTTAGATGCGTAAATCCAGAGGCTAGGGTAATTGTAAAGGTAAATGGGTGAAGAATCGACTTCATGAGAGGTTGTAGAAGTCATAATAGGTTAGAGAATCAAAAAACATAATGAAATTTTCAATCATAAAAATAATTTAGTTATCTTGAGTCATGAGTAGATTATTTAGAAGTAATTCTTCTTGTAGCAATAGGTATACAATAATACAATACCAAACATAATTAATGAAGAACATTTTGAATACTTAGCACATAATCAAGTAGATCATAGGGTATGAAATATACCCAACATCCCTAGTAAAAACATTTATAAATCAACATGGTTTGTTACTTTCTTCAAGTCTCAGCATCATGTAAAAATAATTGGAAAATATATGCTCTTGGAAAAGAGTATTTAACTTGTCAACTATTTTTTCCTAATGCAATTAAACATCACAGTGAAGAATGATATGATTTCTTTCACTTTAGTTTAGTTCAGATTGATGTTAAACCGCTCACAAAGAGAGGCCTAAATACATCTGTCTTGCTAGCCTTGCGAAAAGTAAGATTTATAAATTTTAATGATAGTATTTTAGGATTAATCTAATCTTCACTTTGTAATAGTCTAAGCAATTTAGATTATTTTTCATATTTTTCTGTTAGTTTAACAGACCCTCATATTCTTAAATCTTTAACTTTGAATATCAAAACTAGTGGTTATAAAAAATCATTGAAGGTGCCCAACCCCTAGCTTTGATTTTTAGAATACATTATAAAGTGACCAGAACAATTATGAATTTCTAAGTCATCAATAAGAGTCCAAAAAATCAATCATATTGATTCAATCTAGCCAAAATAATGTAAATATTAGGATCCCTAAAATCATTAGGTGCTCTGATATTGCCTACAAATTGGTTTTTAACCAATAAAAGCCAACTCACTCTAATTCAACGTCCAATTGAAGATGTTGATTATATCCAGCAGTACATGGATGGTACTGTTAAAATTAATTTTTAATCTTCTAATTCTAATCCTAAAATTAGGGAGTTTAGCCAGTCTAGCACTCCTTGGAATTCATTTTCTGAATCCACTACCAGTATTAGTCACGATCTTAGAATCCTTCAGTTGGAACAAGAATTATAAAATAAAAAAATAAAAAATTATGATTTAAAGGCATAGGCATAAATTCTAAAGTCAGTCAGCCAATCTTTGATAGTAAGACTGATTAAACTGACGAAGCTAAATTACAAACTAAATCTGATTTTCAAGGAGCCTTACTTTCTGTCAATCCCCAACTTTTAGTTTTAAATTTAGGCACTCTAAGCCAAGAATACAACCCGATTTGGATGGTTTAACTCAACACATGAGTGAACCAACCAATCTCAATAGACATGATAGATTTAAAGAGACATACAATATGTATCAAAACAATCATCCTTACTGAATGTAAGACGTTCATGCAAGAATTTAGAGTTGATATATTTTTCCTTGATTATATCGATGATATTTATGAAAATAATATTAAAGTAATTTTCAAAAGCAATCCGCCTATGAATCATCCATAATCCATGAATCTTCAAACATTCACAATATTGAGAGAACATTTAAAAAATTAGAAATTCATAAACTGGAAAGGAAGTGGCACAAAAACTTTATTCCTTCAGATATACAAATTACCTAATCTTCTTTAGTTAATCAATTTTTTATTTTTGCAGAAAAATTATAGGAATGAAATATTGATGGTCTTTCAGAAAATGAAGTCCTCATCAAATTACATCACTTGGCTATGGTAGCCAGCAATTACATCATCACATACAATTTACCTCACAATGAGGTAATAAAAGTTTAAGTCATAGGATTTACATGAATACTTCATTCTTGGTGAGAAAAGCATCTCACTGAAGAAATTAAAAATATCATCCTTATAGAAATAAAGATTGATGCTGAAAGAACACCAATCCTTGGAGAGGATCAGGACACAATGTATGATGCCATTAATACACTCTTTTACAAAATAATTGAACATTTTATTAAATGCCAAGTATTGTTACTTCACGTATCTATGACCAATTAATCAATCTTATGTGTCCTACCCTAAGTGACTTTGACTAGTACAAAAATATATTTTTGCGCAGCGTAATGTCAAGGGATGATAGTAATCAGCCCTTTTGGAAAGAAAAATTCATCATTGGCTTACTAAATTTGTTTGCTCATAAAATTAGAACAATCCTTACTGATGACTAGGAAATATATAATATAATAGTCTCACCTACGATACAATTATCACTACAATACAAAAAGAAATTCTAAGAATGTGTATAAACATGAAAATTAACAAACACATTAAATAGGAAAAGAAAACTACCAAATATGAATTAAGAAATTTCTATGAGCAATACGAATCACCTGCTCCTTCCCAAAAAAATAAGAAAAATTCACATCTTAATCCTAAAAGAATTTACAAATCTTATAGGAAAAAAATTAACAAAAACAAAAATAAAAATTTTGACAAATACTTTTCTAAGAATAAAAATTATTCAAGAAAAAAATTCAATAAAAAATTTGTTGATAAAAGTAAAATTAAGTGTTTTAAATGTGTCCAGAATGATCAAATTTCAACACTTGTCAAGTCAAAAATAAAATCAATCAATTAAAAATATCCGATGAAGATAAACAATAATTGTTTAGGATTATAGAATCAATAGATTACTATAAAAGTAGTACTGAAGATTTATGAGAATTTGAATTTCCTGAATCTGACGAATCAACCTCTTCAAGTCCTTACAGTAATTCTCTTAACATCTCTATGTGGTGCATGAATAGCTGTTGTCGGAAACATATTAATATTTTAAATGAAAATGAAGAATAAAAAAATCTTTTGTTATATTTAATTAGTAAAATTGAAAATCCTGAGCTGAACAAAAATACCTTGAAAGACTTAGGAAGATAATTCTAAAGAAAAAAAATACTAAGTCTAATAATAATAATACCGCAAGCTTTTCAGAAAGTACTCTTGAAAAATCCTTAAACTTCATATTTGCCAGGAAAATATATATTTTAAAACATCATTTTTCTTAGTGAAAAATATGAGAGAAAAAATTATTTTGGGTTTGCCATTCATTTCTCTATTGTATCCTTTTATAATAGAGCATGATGAGATAATTACTTATTCCATGAATAAAACTATCAAATTCAATATGTCTCACAATGAGAAACTGAAAACTTTGAAATAAAATCCTATTTTTAAAATTATAAGTTTAATTTCTTGTAAATAAAAATAAATGTGTTTTCTACAAGATGAAATAAAATTCAAAAAAGTTGAAGAATAACTTCAAAATCCTGCTCTTCAAAAATAAATTTAAATCTTTGAACAAAAAAATTGTAAATAATTATGTGCTAACATTCCCAATGCTATCTGGCACAGGAAGCACCATATTGATAGTCTGCCTTACATTAAAAGATTTGATGAAAAAAATATCCCAACAAAGGCACGACTAATTCAGATGAATTCTGAAATATTTGAGTTCTGTAAGAAGGAAATTGCAGAATTGCCTAATAAAAATATTATTAGAAGGAGGAAATCTCCTTGGTCTTGCTCGGCTTTTTATGTCCAAAAGGTCAAGTAAAATTGAATGTGGAGTTTCTCGATTAGTAATTAATTACAAGCCCCTTAACAATATTTTTGAATGGATGAGATATCTAATACCAAATAAAAGGGACTTAATCAAAAGATTTGGAGATGTTGTATTCTCTAAGTTTGACATGAAATCTAGATTCTGAAAAATCCAGATAAATGAAAATGATAAATACAAAACTATATTTGTAACCCCATTTGACAATTACGTACGCAATCTAATGCCTTTTGGTCTTAAAAATTCTCCAAGTGAATTTCAGAATATAATGAATGAAATCTTTAATCAATTTACTGATTTCTCAATTGTTTACATTGATTATGTTCTCATTTTCTCTAGATCAATAGAACAACATTGGAAACACCTTAAATTGTTTGCTAGAATAATAAAATAAAATGGTTTAGTTATCTCTGTAAGTAAAATTAAATTATTTTAATCTAAGATTAGATTTCTAGGATTTGAAATATATCATTCCATTACTAAATCAATTGATCGAGTCATACAATTTGTTGATAAATTTCCTTATGAGATCCTTGACAAAACTCAATTGTAAATATATCTAGGATCATTGAATTACATATCTCATTTTACAACAATTTGAGAATTAATTACAAGCCTCTTTTTGAAAGGTTTCAAAAAAATCCCCCTTCATGGACAACTCTACATGCTAATTTAATTAAGAAAATCAAAACTCATGTTAAGACACTTTCTTGTCTTGGCATCCGTATTAATATCTTTTTAAAATTGTCCAAACTGATGTCTCTGAACTTGAATATAGAGATGCCTTATTACAAAAACAATCTCCAGAATTTTTAGAGTAAATTGTTAGGTTCACATCTAGAATTTGGACTCAATCACAAATAAATTATTGTACAATCAAGAAATTTTTTTTATCTCTTGTCTTATGCATACAAAAATTTTAGGATGACCTATTGAATAAAAAATTTCTCTTAAAAATTGACTGTAGATCTGCAGAACATGTTTTGGAAAAAATTCAAAAAAATATTGCTTCCAAACAGATTTTTACTCAATGACAATCAATTCTTAGTATTTTATATTTTGACATTGAATTTATTCAAGGCATTAATAATTCAATTCTTGACTTGCTTACTCGTGAATTTTTGTAGGGTCGTCAAGATGAGATCTAGGCCCTAGGCCTCAAAAGCTGGAATCAAAGGGGAATTTTTGACTCCACAATTGGCCCTTAATACCCAAATTAAATATGAGTCTTCTACTCATAAATAAACCCAATTAACAATCAGCTCTGGTAAACTAATTTGACTAATTCTCAATTACTAAACTTTTTTATCCATAATTAGTCAATCAACCAATCACAAAATATAGAAAAATCATCCTCATATTTCAGAAAAATCCCAGTAAAAATCTATTTCATATTGAACGCTCATTTGCTCATTTGAAAGAACTTACTAAAATAACAAAATCTCATTTCCTTCTAGATTTCTATTTCATCCCTGGATAGAAGGACAAAGTCTTAAGTTCTACAGAAACATTCTCTTAGAAATAAAGTCTGTTAATATTAGCCCAATAAAAAGTTCTGAATGAAGGATCCTCTATCATTCCTTCTACGTTCTCAAAATTATAATCATGGAAGAATGGAAAGCCCATCCTTCTGGTCTCAAAATTCTTTTAAATAAAAAATAATATAATTATTTTGACTATATTGATACTTGACACATGATTTTCCTGCATCCAAATAGTGATTTTTCTCACTCTTGGTTTATGAATTTTGATAAAAAAAATTTAAAATTAATTTTTCAAAATGGTTCTTAAGATGGTGGTCAATTCATGACCCTGTCTTAGAATTATTTTCAATTGAATTTCAACGAAGTTTTAATTTATTTCTGAAATTGTACAACTCTCACCAATTGAGGTTTCTTTTCCACAATTACTATGTTTTTTAAATAAATACAAAATACCTTGGATCTTGAAGTGGCAGTATTCGATTGAAGAAGAAATCCTCACCAGATAATACTATGTTAAATGGTGAAATAAATTCAATACCCAAAATATTATTGCATCTATCAACCATGAATTTGCCAATATCCACCCTTAGTTAAAAGTAGTGAATCCTTCTCCTCAGGCTCCATTAAAAATTAATGAGCCCGCTAATCCATATCCACAAACTAAATCATCAAGTTCATCCAAAGAATCTAAACCCGAATCAAAACTCTATTCGAAGGGAAAATCCAAGGCGACAAAATCAAAATCCAAATTGAAGCAAGAATTAATATAAAAAAGGATTCTCCTCCTAAAAGACAATAACAATCATGACTTTAAATCATCTGTAGAGTCAAATCACCAAATTAATTCAAATATCCAAAAAGGCCAATCATCCAACGCTTTCCCTCAGCAATTGAAGGATAAAAATAAATTACAGGGTTGTGTACCCCCACAATGGGCTTATGACGCATTCCAAGACTCATTTAATAGTATTAATCTCAGTGAAGATGAATAAATAAAAATAATCTGCATTTGGCAGAATGCCAATGTTGAAGAACCAATAATTTGAAGATATATCTTAATGACTTTCCAGCACAATGCAAACAGTCATCATCAAGATGAGCAATTATGGCTTCCCCAAAAATCAATAATCAAAATACAAGAATCCATGATAGCAATTATCAAGAACTCCAATATACAAAAATAGTCACAATGACTTTTCGAAGACAACAATCATGGCAGAGCAATAAAGAAGACACAAAGTCCAATATTACAATTATCAAGGAATCTTTGCATTTAATCTTTTTTTGTAATTATTGTACTAGTTGTCAAATAATTAGGCAACTATTTGTTCTTTTTACTATTCTTAGTCAAAAGTTGTAATGTAAAATGTTTTTACTTTAGTAGAAAAGAATAGTGTATGTAAGTGATGGGTTCCTGGTGAACTCTACTCTCGTTGCCTATAAATAGGTTGTCATCTCTCATTTGTTCTCCAGAACTTAATTTTCTCTCTTAACGATTTTGCGAGGAAACTTGTTTTGAAATCAAAACATTCTTCTTCCTCCTCTTTTGTAATATTTTCTTCTTTTTCCTCAACATTAATTAGTGAGCGGGAGCACTAATTAATCATTGTCAATTAATTTTCTTCAATACCTATAAATTTTAATCTTATTTCAATAAATAATTTTACTTGTTTCTATACCCTGTCTTTAAACTCTTAAATTATACGCAATTTCATCTCTTTTAGTATCAAAATTCAACCTGGTAGGATATTTACTCTTCTAAATTACTCTGTATAATTATTGTTCGTCACTACCTAAGTGGCTGGTTATAAACTATCCTGTCTTTAAATTCTTATATATATTAGTTACGCATAGCACTTCCTAAAAAAGTTGAGTATGTAAACTTCACAATGTGTCAATGTCTATATCCAACTTTAACTAAGTGTCAAAAGAATTATATAAGTTATTATAATTAAATGCATTATATTGGAAACCTAACTCTAAACAAAATTAAGTTATTATAATTAAATATAATCTGATTGATTTTTTTGTAAATAAGAAATATCTATATATATGTATATATTAAACTAAATTTACAAAAGATAAGTGGTATACTCAGATATACAAAAGAAAATAAGGTCGAGATGGATATCGGTAAACTAAAATTCACAGATGAGAACTTTCTATGCACAAAACCTATCTTGATTTTAAAAAAAAGGACTCAAGAAGACCTCACTTCTCCGAAAGCTTGAGAGGGATATCATCTCTAAAGAAGTTATGGACACGGCACAACTTTTCTCTAACCGTCTTAGAAATAACTCCTAGGATGACAGAAACATCTCTACATTTAGCTTTGTAGATTCTACTATTCATTTCAATCCATATGCAATAAACAAATGAAATAAAAGTAATGCTAGTGGGTGTTGATTTTAAGTCTGAAGAAGGATCCATGAAATGCATTAGGACTGGTTCACACTTTGTAGTGGCAACCCACATTGAAGCAGCATCTCCCTCAAAATGTTCACAGTGACACTGCAGCAGCATAACAGATGCTCTACATAGATCTAGTTGTACAGCTTTCTATGTTATCTAGAGTTGATAGCATGTGATGAAATTGCACTTGGGGATGTCAAGGTGAAAACAATCTAATCTATAGAAATTTACATATATCTAAAATCATATTTACTTATTCTTTTTCAGTTTTATCTTTTTTGCATCCCAATAAATCATTTTTAATTTTAAAAAAAAATTCATTTAGCACACCATATAATTTGTTTAAATAACACGAATATCCCTATAATCTGAAAGATGACACATAAGTTTATTCTGATAAAAGTCGTTAGTTTATATGTAAAAGGAACTCAAAAGCTTTGTTTGCATTCGATTAATTTTTTGAGGTTGTACATGTCATTATTTATATATGAAAGTGATAATTGAATAATAAGAAATTATCCTATTCCGTAGCGAACAGTGAGAAATTGATAAACATCCTTAGGGAATATTCTCTTTGATAATTTCTTTCATAACCGCATTGCTGATCCTATGATCTTCATTCCATCCGTTCCTTAAATAATTTTTCGGTCTAGATCTTGTCACGTGTAAGATTGAATTTTGATTGTTTAGTAGTCGTAATTATATGTATGCATTTAATTGACTTTCCTTGTAAACATGAATAAGTTTAATATGTATGAATAAGTTATCTATATATATATATATATATGCCAATAACTAAAGAAATACATAACTCATATTTCCATTGAAATCTTTAAGGATTTCATTTT
Organism: Datisca glomerata; assembly: GCA_003255025.1. Taxonomy (NCBI): domain Eukaryota; kingdom Viridiplantae; phylum Streptophyta; class Magnoliopsida; order Cucurbitales; family Datiscaceae; genus Datisca; species Datisca glomerata. The sequence continues at coordinate 635,952 of QANY01009329.1, forward strand.
AGTATGATTGAAGCTTTATATTTAATTTCTCATTAGAATTATATAAAACGTTGATTTGTCGCATTTATACAGTTTAATTAATTATATTATAACAAAGATATTGAGCATTCAACTATTTATGCAGACATTTATATATGATTATATCTATTGCCTTTTTAGACATATACATCTGTTTGTATTCATGCAAAAAGTTACTAACATAAAATTGATCTATAGTAACAGAAGTATGAAAATACTATTTATTCTTCTTTCAGAAAGAAATATTCACCCGTAATTTCACCAAAAATGTATGTAGTCAATTCACCCATCACCGTGACGTAGAGAGCTTCTTAAATTATGTGAACAGTAAACAACTACAGTATAACCGTTGGAGGAGAAGCAAAATAATCTTTATCCTTGTTGCCGTGACTTTAATTATTGCAATATGTTTCTTATAAGGTATATAGAACTTACTCAAGCAAAGCCAAAATAAAAGGTTAGCTATAATTAGTGAGATACAAACAGTACAAATTAAAATTGGGATGTGTATGCGAAATAAAAATTGAAAATTGAAAATCAAAATAGAGAAGGGAAGAACATGTAGTTTCGTCCAATAATTTAAAAACTTGAAATATTTGTAACAATTAACTAGTACTCTAATTCATTAATGTTTTCAAAAGAAAGTCTTACAAAAGAGGAGAAAGAGAGAGAAGAGAGCTTTATTTTTCAAAATAATCTTTTCTCTCAAAGTGAGTAATGAATGATCCAATCAACCTTAATATATGCAATATGTAAAGGGAAATATATGATATAGAACAAAGAAAAATTATCCTTACTGAATGAAAAATATTTATGCAAGAATTCAAGACTGATACATTTTTTTCTTGATTTTATTGAGGATATTTACGAGAAAAATATTAAACTCATCTCTAAGACAAAGTGGGTTAAAGGAGATCCTAGCTGGGTAACTGCTAGTTATCTTCCACTTGAAAAAATTGTTATTAATCATTTAAATTCTTTAGCCTCTCCTTTTAAAATTTCTAATGAAAGTGACCCCAATAAAAAGGTTGTTGAATAATTTAATTACATCAATCGAAGTTTAATAACAATATGAAAATAATTAGATAGAATAGAGAATAAGGTTGATAATATTCCTATGTTTAAGGCAGACAATTCCCTAGTCTTAGGAGAAACTCAAACTCCTTTAATAATTCTTTCTAATAAAACTGCTCCAAAGATTATCCCCCTCGATAAAAAGATGAAAAAATACTTCAAGAACTAAAAGTTATGTATGTTGAGTCATTTTCTTCTATTAAGGTGATTAATCAGGACCTTAAGGTGATTAATAAACACCAAGATTCTGATTCTTATAGCCATAGGTCTGACTCTGCCTATGAATCATCCATCATTAACAATTTAGAATAAACATTAAACTAGAAAGAAAATGACATAAAAAGCTTATTCATCCCGATATTCAAATTTCTAAGTCTTCTTTAGTCAATCAATTTTTTGTCTCTTCTGAAAAATTGTATGAATGGAATAGTGATTACATTTCAGAATAAGAAGTGCTCAATAAATTACAACACATGACTATGGTAGCTAATAGCTACATCAAACTCCATAATTTGGCACATGCTGAGGATAAAGACCTCTTAGTCACAAGATTTCCAAGATTCCAAAACTGTCATTAAAATGGCAATAAAAATTGATGCCAAATGAGCCACGATTCTTGAAGAAGATCAGGAACAAATGCTTGATGCACTTAATACAGTTTTTAACATAATAATTGAATACTTTATTAGTATGTCAAGTAATATTACTTCACGTATTCATGATCAATTGCCTAATCATAGATGCCTAACCCTAAGTTATTTTGACTAGTACAAGAAGATTTTCTTGTATAGAGTGATGAGAAGGGATGATAGTAATCAACCATTTTAGAAAGAAAAATTCATAAGTGGCTTACCCAATATATTTGCCCATAAAATTAGAATTGTCCTTAGTGATAACCTAGGAAATAAAGATTATAATAATCTTACCTAAGATACCATCATCAGAATAATACAAAAAGAAATTTGAAAATGTATATCGATATGCAAGTCAATAAACAAATTCAAAATGAAAAGAAAATTGTCAAATATGAATTAGGAAATTTATGTGAACAATATGGCTTGCCTGCTATCCTAGAAGAACTTACAAACCCTATAGGAAGAAATTTCACAAATATAGAAATAAAATTTTTGACAAGCATTACTCAAAGGATAAAAATCACCCTAAAAGAAAACACAACCAATTTTATGATAAAAATAAAATAAAATGTTTTAAATGTGGTCAATATGGTCACTTTTTCAATACCTACCAAGTCTAGAATTGAATTAACTAATTAAAGATTTCTGATGAAAAAAAAATAAGATTTTTTTAGAATTATTGAATCCACAGATTATTATGAAACTAGTAATGAAGATTTTAAATAATTTGATTCTACAGATTCTAACGATTTGAAACCCTCAAGTTCTGATAGTAATTCTCCTGATGTCTCCATGAGATGCAATGATAGTTGTCAAAAATTTGTAAATGTTTTGACAAAAAATAAGGAACAAGAAAATCTTTCACTAGATTTGATTAGTAGAATTGATAATTCTAAGTTAAAACAATAATACCTTGAAAGACTTAAAAAATGTTATCTAAAAGTAAGAAAATATAAAAACTAATAAAAATAATATAAGTCTTTCTCAAACCCTTGAAAAATTCAATAAAGTTAAAAAGAAAATGTAAGAAAATGACTCTTCAAGAGCTTCAAAAAGGGATAAAAATATTAAGAATGAAATAAAATAATTAAAAGATTCAAACTCATAAATAATAGAAGAATTAAATCTTTTAAAAATAAAAAATTTAATTAAAAAACACGAGTCCAGCGAAATAGGAGAACCTAGTAAGACCCATAACCCATATTCATTCTGATAATGAACTTAAAGCCTATTACTAACATTCAAAATGATGACAACTTCTTACAAATCGTTAATTGTTTCAAGCTTAAGAAATGACACATAATAGTCAGAGTTATCATCCAACACTTTGATATCACTTCTATATCCCTAATTGACTCAGGAGCTGACCTAAATTATATGCAAAAATGACTTGTTCCAACCAAGTACTTTAAGAAAACAAAAGAGACTTTGACTTCTGCCAACAATACTCGTATGTATATCAATTATGAAGTCCTAAAAGTCAATATTCGTCAAGATAATGTATGTTTTAAAAATTCATTTGTCTTAGTAAAAATATGTCGGATAAAATTATTTTAAGTTTACCATTTATTTTTATGTTATATCTTTTCACAATAGAGCACGACGAAATCATTACCCACCCTATAGAAAAACTTATCAAATTCAAATTTCTTTCTTTTTCTCATAATGAGAAATTGAAAATTTTGAAATAAAATTCATTTTACAAAACCATGAATTTAATTTCCTGTAAAGAGAAATAATTATGCATTCTTCAAGAGGAAGTAAATTTCAAAAGAACTTAAGAACATTTTCATAATCTTATTCTTCAAAAGCAAATTAAACTATTTAAAGAAAAAATTTGCAGAGAATTATGTGTTGACATTCTTTTTTTTTATAAATTAAAAGTATATTAACCGAGAAGATACTTACACAAATACAATGGGCATACCCCAAGAAGAAACAAAAACCTATAAGCAGACAGCCATCTAAATGTACAAGTAATGCAATCAAAATTGAAAGGTCAATCCTAACGGTTAACTGCAAAAGCAAAATCAGCCAAGTGAACTAAACTAGTCAACAATGGAGAAAAGAAGTATCAACTGGCATATGAGGAAGGTCAACCCATAGGTCAACACCAAAAGTCAAAGTCAACCAAGATAACCATGATCAACAAGGAAGCAAAATAGGGGGAAGTTACATAGAGGCCTTTATAAGTTAGGCTTTTTTATAACAAACTACCAAATCTGAAAAGATAAATAATAATTAGAAAGATTAAATAAACATTTATAAAAAGATATTAGGCCTAAGAGCCTATTCAGCACAACATTACTCACTGGATCTTCAATAAAGCCTTTAGAACTGCAAAGTTTGAAACTAACAGTCTGGCCAATCTACTTGATTCCCACAAGTTTGTCCTAAAGTTTTCCCTAAAAAATTCTAGAGTTCTTTTCTTTTCAAATGTAGTACACAAAAGTTGTAAAAGTAACTTTCAGGGCAGTATCTCTAAGAGACTTAGCTCTCATGGTGACTCACACAGAATACACAATCAAGACCATTCCTATTTTGGATAGAGTTTCAGTGTGCAATTCTATCTCTAATGGACATCTTATTTAGTAAGGCCAACCAAGAGATAAAACTGCATCTTGTGATATGGTGCTTGAACAAAACCAGTTTTGACCATCTCAAGGGGGAGATGTGGGAGTAAGTATGAGAGGCATAAAACTGCCCTTTAGCGCTAGCACTCTAAGAACAAAAGTCAGGTAAGTGGGGGTTTAAGGGGTAAAAGGACAACTTCTAAGTTTAAAGAGCTCTCATGAGTTAGCTGCCACTTCCCATTCTTGATGTCCTCAAAGATAGTGGGATCAAGGGACCAACATGTTGTTAAAATCAATCTATGTCCAAACATGCTGAGAATGATGCCTAGAGAATGCCATTTATCTATTAAGATCTTGACATTTGCATCATTGCCAATACTTACAGAACAAAGAGGTAAGAACTTTTCTCTAAGTTTAAAGATTTTCCTCCAAATCTAAGAAAGCTTTTCCTCCACATTGATAGCACACATAGCCATGCCTAGGGATTTATCATATCTCCTCAAAAGCTCCTGAGATAGCAACATATTATTAACAATTCTTCTACCTGATATAAAGACACACTGGTTGCACTGATCCGTCCTAGGAGAGTAGCTTTCATTATGTCTATTAGAATTTAACTTATACACTTATATAGAACATTACAGCAATAGATTGGCCTAAAGTCCCCCACAATAGAGGGATTAGATATCTTAGGGATCAATGAGATAGCCATAGAGTTGACCTCCTTTAGAAGTGTGCAGTTTGAAAAAACTCAAGGATTGTTCTGGTGACATCACACTCCACTATTTGTCCGGCCCTTTTAAAGAACCCAGCTGAAAAACCATTAGGCTCCGGGGCCTTATCAGTTCCCATGCTAAAAAAGGCTTGTCTAACCTCCTCATTTGTGACTTGGAGAGTCAAGAGGTTTGCTTGTGCCTCACTAAGCTTATTAGGGATAGCACACTCTAAGATATTCCAATTCAATTCCATTTGGAGGTTAGGGGAGCCAAGGAGTTTAGAATAAAATTTGACAATGTGTTCATTGACTTGATCTAGGGTTAAGATAATATTGCCTTGGTCAATTAAGTGAGTAATCTTGACCTGGTCTTACTTTTCTTCATGCTCTAGAAGAAGAACTGGGTGTTCTGGTCCCCTAGATTGAGCCATTGGACAGTAGCTTGATGTACTATGTGTAAGCAACTCTCTCTTAACACTGAAGTTCTTGGTTTATGGGGTCATTAACAACTGATTGGTGGATTTGCTCTAGTTGAACCCTAGCCAGCTTGGTTCTAGAAGAGATGTGACTACAGTGTGGCTCGTTGAATTCCTTGAGGGCTTTCTTGACATCCCTAAGCTTTTGCAGACTTGGAACATGGCAATACCTCTAACCTGAGTAGTCCAGGCTTACTGTAGAACATGCCAAAATCTTTTTCCATTAAACAAGAAATTGAAAAACTTGACGATGATCTTTGGTTTAGCATGGTTCTTGCCCAACTAGAGGACAATAGAGCTATGATATGAAATTCTTGAGAGGGAGGGGGGTGGCAAAATGGCAAGACGCATCAGGGAATTGGTCTACCCAGTTAGCATTACCAAGAGCTTTATCAAGCTTACACATGATAAAAGTTCCATCTTGATGCTTATTTGTCCACGTAAATTAACAGCAAGAATATGCCAACTCATCAACCTCAATATGATGCAAACAGTCAATGAATTCATTCATCCCATCTGTCTAGCCTTCCTTTCCACCACACTTCTCATTAGGGCTAGTGACAACGTTAAAGTCTCCCAAGATAAACCAAGGGGAGTTAGCACACACTAAGTGATGGTTGATTAAGGAGTTCCAAAGATGATTCCTGATCAGCTTACAATTGGCAGCATACATAAAAGAAATGAAGTAGGTAACCTGAGTTTTGATATGTAAAATCTTATAAAGGATATATTGGTTAGAAAAATCCATAACAAACAAATCAGTCATAAAATTATGTGTTGACATTCCTAATGCCTTCTGGTATAGAAAGCAACACATGGTTAGGCTACCTTACATCAAAGGATTTGATGAGAAGCTAATCTCTACAAAGGCACGACCAATTCAGATGAACTCTAAAATGCTCCGATTCTACAAAAAGGAAATTGCAGACTATTACGGGTATTTCCTAACCACCAATGGCACAACAACACATGTCATGCCAAATTAGGGAACTCCCAATCTTAGGGAACGAATAGGACCGACCTCGGTCCCTATAGAGCTCGAGAGTCCCAAACCCGAGCACATGAAAAGAAATTAAGAGTCCACAAGAAGAGCCCTATTAAACCCGAGTGTAAAGTCATCATTGTCCGCTGAAAGTAGCGCCCGATAGGTCCAATCGCCATGGCAGTAAGTCAATTAATCTCTGAAATGTCACCTAAGAAGCACATCAACCGTTAATATCCTTATCCAATCAAGGACAGTCCAAACAGGCTCCTTGTCTCATGAAGCTTCTCCAGCACATCTCCAAGAGGCTTCTTTGACATGATTCCTCCCACCACTGGTCACTTAGGTATAAATTATTCCTATAATAAAAAAATGAGGTATGTCTTCTCTCCAAGGACTGACTTAGGCATCAGAGGCTCTTAGGCGGGGCAACCACCCCCAGTTCCTTGCCTTTAGAGTCATTATCTGTGTTTTGTAGACATTGAGGCTATGAGGAGCTCCATTCAAGAGGAAAGAGTACGCTCACCATAAAGAAGAAACAACTCGTATAACGTCACACTAGAAGATTCCCTCAATTAGAAGGACCCCTACATTTGTACTCTGATAGTTTTGGATAAAATTGTTGCCATCATCTTTGGGGAACAACTATAAAACTATCCCCGTCGAACCATCAGGAGCCATTTCTCTTCCTGCAAGGAGAATATGGGACAACGTTCTGCATCGACAAATTTTAGGACGAAGAGGTAGACATGCCAGTCTCCTCGATGGGGAATGAACCTCCTACCTCCCTCTAGACTATCTAACAAAATAAGAAGGATGTAGTGATTGCAACCTCTGAGATAACTCAGGAGGAAATGAAACATGTTTTAGATCCTACACAAGTCATAGCACTATGCGAAGGGGCGAGTGTCACCTCTCGAAGAAACTAGAATCAAGACAAACTAGGTTGTGAAGGGCTAGGTTCCTCTCTTATAAGGCTCTGGCTGGGGTCACCCCTGAATGGTGAAGGGAAAAATCCCTAAAGAACCCTTGGGGGCAGTATACAGGCAACTGTGGAAATACCAGTAGGCCGCCCACTGTCCAGGATTTTGGTATCCCCTTGGCCACCAGGAAAAAACCACGTGATGTGGTTGGACGAGCTGAGGATTAGCCCCTACTGAAATATAAAGGCTTGCATTAGCTCTCCTCCACAGTCGAAGTGCAAGCCCCGACCACGTGACCCCAGGCCCCGCGTCCCGCAACAGGTAAAATGGAAGGACGATGATTGTGTCATAATCGGAGGGCAAGCTCACAAGTCACCCCACGACACGAAGCCCCGATGAAAGGGCAAGAGAGATCACCAGCTCCCTCACACCAGCTTTCGATGAAGCCAAGAACTTCACGAGACCCCTACATGGGCATGTTCCCCTCAGGCCCATGTAAGAGGTGATTAGAGCCATAGGGATAGAGGAGCCTATGGCTGATGCACTAACCAGGGGACATCCCTCAAAAGAAAACTTGATGGGCTAAGGAGTTGGTCGTACTCCCACCATACCGCTAAGGAAAAATAGTTCGGGATAAGACACTGTTCACCCTAGAGTAGAGTGCAAGGATTTTTTTTATAAGAATCTACTTTTATAAAAATTTAGAACATGTTATATTTGTTGAAGATTTCCTAGTTGTTCTACAAGCCTATGAAGATCGACTATTTTATGACACGCAAAGAAGGCAAAAAAGTGGGGACTGGTGAGGTGCTCAAGTCTACTAGCTGGGATTAAACAAAAGTGATGAATGGTGAGGTGCTCTAGCCTACAGTCGGGATTAAATAAAAAGTGAGAGCTAACGAGGTGCTTTGGTCCACTAGTTGGGATTAAACATAAAGTAATGACTGGTGAGGTGCTCTAGCTCACCAGTCGGGATTAAACAAAAAATATTTTTTATTTATGAGGTGATCTTGCCTGGAAGTCAGGATTAAAAAAAGTGATGACTTGTGAGGTGCTCTAGCCCATTATTCAGGATTAAACAAAAAGTGATGACTGGTGAGGTGCTCTAGCCCACCAGTTAGGATTAAACAAGAAGTGATGTATGTCGAACACTTTTACTCGCAAACAAGTTCAAGGATTTAGCCAGAGAGGACACATTTGACAAGATATCGACAAGTGATGTCTGTCGAGCACTCATGCTCACAGACGGGATCAAAGATCTAGCAGACATGGATGGCTAGATATCGACATGTGATGTCTATCGAGCACTCATTCTTATAAATGGGATTAAGGATCTAGCCAGAGCAGACATGCATGGCTAGATATCCACAAGGGATGTCTACCGAGCACTCATTCTCAGAAACGGGATCAAGGATCTAGCTAGAGCAATCATGCCTAGCTAGATATCGACTAGTGATGTCTGTCGAGCAGTCATACTGGCAGTCAGGATCAATGATCTAGTTAGAGCAAACACACCTAGCTAGATATCAACAAATGATGTCTAGAGAGCACTCATGCTCGCAGACAGGATCAAGTATCTAGCTTGAGCAGACACGCTTGGCTAGATATCGACAAGTGATGCCTGAGTATCACACATTCTAGTAGACAGGATCAGAGATCTAGTCAGAGCAGAAACGCCTGGCTAGATATCAACAAGTGATATTTGTCAAGCACTCATGCTAACCAGGGATCAAGGATCTAGCTAGAGCATACATACCTAGTTAGATATGGACAAATGATGTATGTTGAACACCCATGCTCGCAGGACAGGATCAAAGATCTAGCCAGAGTAGACACACATTGCTAGATATCAACAAATGATGTCTGCGGAGCACCTAAGCTCATAGACGGGATCAAAGGTTTAGCCAGGGCAGGAACGCCTGACTAGGCAGCTAGAAAAGTAATAACTGCCAGGCACTCATATCCATTCAATATTGTTAAGGAAAATCCTTAGAAAAGACAATCTCGACTCTAGGAGTAAGGATATCTGCTGAGTATTATAGCTCTAATAAGGTCCTCTAATGAACACTTTAGTTTAAAGATTTATCCAGAACAAGGACACCTGGATAGGTAACGAAGGGAAGGTCATTTGGCAAAAAATTGGGAAAATTCAGTCCGCTTCACCAACCCAGGAAAAAGCTCAGTTAGAGAAGCATGCCAGACTAAATGAAAAATTGCAAACCCCCTAATGTGAGTGGAAGGTTCACCCCATCAGACCTCCCAGATAAGAGCACGAAATACTTTTTAAAGGTCGTGATAGGTCTTTAGGACCCCCAACCTACAGAGGGGGCAACCCGTTGAACAAAAAAAATCCACTAAAAAAGGATCTAGGCCCTTTAAGGCCCACTCCAGCTTTGGGTCATAAACAATCTTACGGCTCAGGTCAATAAAAGGCAAGGAATGAACTGTTGGCCAAAGTGCTCTATTATGAAGTGAAGGACAAGGCTGCTAGCCGGAACACAGACCGCTGTTAAGGGAAAAGTCTTTACTGTCAGTGGGATGTAGCTAATACGAGTAGATAATTCATCGTATTGTCTTATCGATGATAAGAAAATCATCGTAAATGAAACATCAAAGACTTAGAGGCACGAAATTCAAGAGGTTGTGGAAAAGGAAGCGACAATCATGAAAAAATAATATCTAGAAGAAAAACCTCCAGAACGGAAGAAGCCCCTGGAAGGGGGAAGATTATTCTTCTTCCAAAGAAGTTAGGAAGGACGAAGATGAATGTGGATTTCAACTCTATTGAGAAGGCAAGGATGAGGGAAGAGAGAAGGAAGATCACCCAATTATAGGCCTTAAAAGGGGAAATCGCTCATTTGATTGGCATTAAAAAGGGGCGATAATGGCAACCATTTTGGGGTGACACTGTAGTGAATGAGAGGCTATTTTGCGGACCAAGAATATTTTAGAACACCAAAATGATAGAGTGATACGGCGTGATGCATCAAGGGATCAGGATCTGTGGAACGGTGACCCTCACCCTCGCCTATGCACACCCACGATCAACTAATGCTCCTACTCCCAAGGGCTAGCAACCTTGAAGCATAGAAAAAGGTGAAAAGGCGCGAGCGCAAGTGGTCAAATAACTAATATCGTTCGGATTGGCTTCCCTTGATGAATATAACTCAGTGCAAGAGTGAGATGCTTAAGGCAGGTAAAGTCTATCACAACCAGGGAGCTCAAACACGAAGTTTGGATGGTGAAGTCTTCAGGCCTGGGTATTATAGGCCACCTAATTCCTTGACTGGGGGTAACTGTTTTGGGTGTTTCTTAACCACCAATGACATAAGAACACATGTCACGCCAAATTGGAGAACTCTCGACCTCAGGGAAGGAATAGGACCGACCTCGATCCCTATGGAGCTTGGGACATCTAAACCCAAGCATATGAAAAAATAGTTAAGATTCCACAAGCAGATCCCTATTGAACTTGAGCGTAAAGTCATCATCGCCCGCCGAAAGTAGGACCCAACAGGTCCAATCACCATGTCAGAATGTCAATCAATTTTTGTAATGTCACCTCAGAAGCACATCAACCATTAATGCACCTGCCCATTCAAGAACGTTAATTAGTCTCCGAAATGCGTCTCACGAAGCTTCTGTAGCACGCCTCCAAGACGCTTCTTCGACATGCTTCCTCTAACCCCTGAAGACTCACGTAGAAATGCTTTCCCTAATCGACAAGCGAAGTATGTCTTCTCTCCCCTATAAAAACTACGCCAAAATATCGACAATGACTGACATAGTCATCAGAGGCCCTTAGATGGGGTAACCACCCCTAGTTCCTCGCCTTTAGGGTTCTTTATCTGTGTTTTATAGACATTGAAGCCGTAAGGAGATCCAATTAGGAAGAAAAATACGCTCACCATAAATAGGAAAGAACTCGTATAACGTCGCTCCAGCAGATTCCCCTAGTTAGGAGGACCCTCACACTTGTACTGTGGCAGTTTTGGCTAAAACACAGACCTCCTTACTAAAAATATTATCAGGAGGAGCAAATATCCTCGTAGTGTTATTCCTTTTATGTTTAAAAGGCCAGTGAAATGGAACAAGAAGTTCCTACGATAGTCATCAACTACAAGCCCCTTAATAGTGTATTAGCATCGATAAGATATCCAATTCCTAACAAGAGGACTTGATCAACAGTCTAGGACATGCTATTGTATTCTTAAAATTTGACATGAAATCTAGATTTTGGAAAATCCAAATCAATGAGAAAGATAAATATAAAACTACATTATAACTCCTTTTGGCCATTATGAATAGAATGTAATGTCATATGGGCTTAAAAATGAACCTAGTGAATTTCAAAATATAATGAACAAAGTTTTCAACATATTTACCAATTTTTCAATTGTCTACACTGTTGATGTTTTTATATTTTCTAAATTTATTGATCAACACTAGAAACATTTTGAATTGTTTTCCAAAATAATAAAGTAAAATGGTATGGTTATTTCTGCAAGCAAAATCAAATTATTGCAATCTAAAATCAGATTTCTAGGATTCGAGGTCCATCATTCTATTGTTAAGCCAATTGATTATGTCATACAATTTGCTGAAAAAATTCAAGATGAAATCTAGGATAAAAACCAATTACAATGTTTTTAGGATTTCCCAATTACATCTCTGATTTCTATAATAATTTAAGAATTGACAGTAAACCACTGTTTGAGAGACTTAAGAAAAACCATCCACCATGGACTCCTGTTCATACCAATTTAATTAAAAAGATTAAATCTCATGTTAAGGCTATTCCCTGTCTTGGCATCCCTACTGTCAATTCCTTCAAAATTATCCAAATTGATGCCTTTGAACTCGGATATGAGGGTATCCTATCACAAAATATTTCTCCAGAAGCGCCTGAACAAATTGTCAAGTTTACCTCTGGTACTTGGTCTCTATCACAATTTAATTATAGTACTATTAAAAAAGAAATATTGGTTATTGTATGTGTGTTTAAAAATTCCAAGATGACTTATTAAATTAAAATTATCTCTTAAAAATTTATTGTAAATCTGCAAAAACATGATTTGATAGAAGATGTTAAAAATATTGGTTCCAAACAAATATTTCCTAGATGACAATCTATTCTTAGTATCTTTGATTTTATATTGAGTCCATATTTACCAATTTAAAAGACTCTTACCAAATTGCTAGAACTCATTTTATTCTAGACTTCTATTATGTCCCAAGTCATAAGGACAAGAATCTCAGTTGCTATAGTGATATCCTCTTAGAAACTAAATCTGTAAATTTGAACCCAATAAAAGATATTGAAGGAAAAATCTCCTATCATTCCTTCTACATTCTCAAAATTGTGACCATGGAGGATTGAAAATCTCAACATTCATTTTTCAAAACTCTTTTAAACAAAAACTAATACAATTATTTTGACTACATTGATGCATGGTATACTTTCCTACACCAAAATACTAAATTTTCACACTCGTAGTTTTTACTTTTTGATAAAAGATTCAAATCTGGTTTTTCATATTAGTTCTTGAGATGGTGGCCCATCCACAGTATTTTCAATATTTTTAATTCTAATTTGGACAATTCTCACCTCCTCTATAATTTTAATTTATTCTTAAAATTACACATGCCCTTACCAATCGAAGCCTCCTTCCTTGAGCTTCTTTTTTTGTCAAAAAGGAAAAAATATTTTTAACCAAAAAAGAAAACATAATTTCAAGGGGCATACCCCAGGAAAATAATGAACAAAGAACTACTGCCTAAAACACCAAAGAAACACACTAGAGCCATCTATCTAGAAGAACAATGTCAAAGTTCCAATTTTTTGGCTTTGTTGAGGTAAAAGAGCGTATCACCAACAATTCTAACAATTTTCCTAGTAATAAGATCTTGGTACATAATCTTTCCAAGAAAAACCCTTCTATTCCTTTCAATCCAAATTCAATAGATGAAAGAAGAGAAAACCAACCTCAAGCTAATAAAAGAGAACATATTGCTTTTGCCCATACATATAAGCCAAGTAATAAGATCAGTCTAGTAAGAGAAATCTAACTGAGAATGGCACTTACGAAGAAGAGGCAGCAGAATCTGTTTAGTAGTAGAGCAATCAAAGAAAATGTGTTGTACTGAATCTAAACCAGCAGTGTAGAAAACACAGGCATGGCTAATATCAGATTTCCAGATGATGATCCTGTCATTTGTAGCTAATTTATTCGGCAAAGCTAGCCAAGAAATGAAAGCACACTTAGGGATACAACTAGAAAATGAAATACAACCAGCCCAAGAAACTTTATCTCTACTATCCACTAGTCTATTGTAAGTTTTACTTATATAGAACTTACAAGAAGAAGAAAGGTTCCAGAGCCACTTGTCTTCACCATGAGAGTGGGGGAGATATCCAAGTCAAAACCCCAGTGATGAAGAGAAGCAGCAAGTTGTTGGTTTGGCCAAGACGAATCTCCATTTCTGACGAGAGAGCTAAGTGTGCAATTTAAGTGCAAATCAGAGCTCTCCAGGATGTTCTCACCTCCTTTGGTAAACAAAATTCCAGCAGGATGTCATGGGTCTGTGAAAAGGGAGACTTGATCACCTTTCCGTCTAGAGAATAAAACCGATAAGTTTTTCTCTCATACTGACGAGTTTTCTCTAAGACCAGGAGGGGTCAGCTGACATTTTAACAGTAAATATAGAGAGCACCTATAGGATATTGTGGTAACACCAAGCCACCCAAATAGAGTCTTTAGCCTTGATCACAATATTCCAAAAATGTTTAGCCACTGCAACATGATTCCATAAAGCAATGTCCCTCAACTTCTTTACTTTTTAAGCAAATATAAAATACATTGGATACTAAAATGGCAATAGGCAATTGAAGATGGGATTTTCACCCGTCAATATATTCATCAAGTGGTGAGATAAATTTCATAACAAAAAAATTATTACCTCCATTAACTAAGATTTTGTAAATACTCACCCCCGCTTGAAATAAGCACAACCCTTTTACCCAAGCTCCATTTATAATTAATGAACCTATTAGCCAGACCCCACAAATAAAGAAAGCCTTACCCAACTCTTCTAAAGAGTCAAATCCCACTTCCTACAAAGGAAAGTCAAAATCCTTTAAACCTAAATCTAAACTCAAGCAAAAATTGATCTAAGAAATGCTTCTTCTTCTAGAAGACAATAGTAATTTTGAATTAGAATATTTTGTGGAGTCAAACTATTCAATAAAATCAAATACTCAGGAAGCCCAATCCACCAAAAAGGTTGCCCTTCAACAATTGAAGACTCAAAGCACCTAAAAATACCCTAATGAGCTGATGACACATTTCAAGATTTCCAAGATCCGCTTGAAGAAGTCCACCTAAGTGATGATGAATAAGTAAAAATAAAGGAATTTACTTTTGGTAAAAATTGGCAAAACTTCAACAAAGGATGAATAACTAACAATAAAGGAACTCAATTTTGGCACAATGCCAAAACTCCAACAATAAAAGCAAGAGACATTATCAAGATATCAAGAAAAATAATTCTCCAATTTGAAGCCCCTTTTGAGATATCAAGATGACAAAATAACAATAAAAGAATTTACTTTTGGCAAAATGTCAAAACTCCAACAATGAAAGAAAGAGACATTATCAAGATATCAAGAAAAGCATTTCTCCAATTTGAAGCAAATTTTGAGATATCAAGATGACAACTCTCCAACTGGAAGCGATGATCAATATACAATTATCAAGATTGTAATTATAAAGTAGCTTTGTATTTTTTTTTCTTTTGTAAAAGGCTTAGAGATAAGATGCAAGTTGTCTAAAGATTAGATGGCTAGTTGTCTTTTACTCATAATTTAGTCAAAAGCTACGATGTAAGTTAGTGTTGGGTTCTTGGTGAACTCCACTCTCTTTGTCTATAAATAGGATGCCTTCTCCTATTTCTAGTTCATAACTTAATTTTCACTCATAACTCACTTTTGAGAGAAAACTTGTTTTGAAAAAAAAGCTCTTTTTTCCCTCTTTGTCCTCCTTTGTAATACTTTCTTTTTATAATAGTAATTAGTGAGCGAGAGCACTAGTTAATTGTTACAAATATTTCAATAAGTTCGGTAATTCTGTCGAGCCGTAAGTTCAGTAATTCTGTCGAGCCGTAAGTTCGGTAATTCTATCGAGCCGTAAGTTCGATAATTCTGTCGAGCCGTAAGTTCGATAATTCTGTAGAGCCGTAAGTTCGGTTTGATTCAGTTCAAAAAATAATGTGATTTTGAACCGAACCGAACTGAAATATAAATAAAATAAATAAATCCTATATATATACACACTAAACTATTTGTACAAACCTAAAATTCTCTCATTCTCTCACACACAGCCTCCCTCCCTCTCTCTTTGAACTCTCTCCTTCCTCATCTGTCACACGTAGCCTCCCTCCCTCTCTCTTGGAACTCTCTTTTCCCCTCTCGTCTCTTGGAACTCTCCCATTTCCCCTCTCTTTTCTCTTCGAACTCTCTCTTTCATATTACCCTTAGATCTACTCGCCGTTAAAAGGGTAGAGCTAAGATCTACTCACCATTCATCGTACCCTCAGATATTCTCACCGTTAAGAGGGTGGAGCTCATATGTGCTTGCGGTTCATCATACCCTCAGAGCTAATGGGGTGGAGCTTATATCTGCTTTCCATTCATCGTACCATCAGATCTGCTTGCGATTCATCGTACCCTCATATATGCTCGCAGTTGATATGCTCGGTGATGGTGAACGGTGCGATCGCCTCCCCATCTCAGTCAGTTTGATTCCTCTTCAATACTCCATCTCGAGCTCTCCATGTCTACTGATTAAAATTTATCTTCTTTGCAGATTTAGGGTTTTTTTATTGTAGATTATAAGTGTTTTTTCTTGATTTAGGGTTTGTAATTATAGAATTTAAGTTTAATTTTTACTAATCTACAGTTTATAATAATAGATTTAAGTTTGATTATTTATAATTATGGGTTTGTAATAACAGATTTTATGTTCAATTTGTATTGATTTTGTAGATGTATTTATTACAGATTTTATGTTTGATGTTGTACTGATTCAAGGATTCATTTCGTAAATGTCTTAATCCTAATTTCGATGTTGCAATTATAGTTTGAAGATGTGTAAAGTTTGCAGGTTTGATGTTATCATTTTCGTGGATTATTTTTTTAAACTGTTAGTGACGTACCGATGACTCAAACCATACCGAACCAAACTAGGTTCTGTTCGGTTCTTTTGACCTTCACGGTTCGGTTCAGTTCAGATGTGTTCTGAATTAAAAATTTCAGTTCGGTTTGATTTTTACCCAAATAACTGACTGAACCGAACCGATTACACCCCTATTATGCTCTGTGGTTACCTTTGAATAAAGGATCCTCCAAATAAAAAATCTAATCTTTAAATTAATCGCTATCTACTTTAATCGTTATTCCGCCCCACACTGATATCTCAAAAGTTTATAAGTATGCTTTGAATAACGGATCCTTTGGTACTTGGTCTCAATAAAAAGTTAATTGTAGTACTATTAAAAAAGAAATCATGGCTATTGTATTGTGAGTTCGAAAATTGCAAGAAGACTTATTAAATAAAAAATTTCTCTTAAAATTTGATTGTAAATTTTCAAAACATGTTTTGGATAAAGATGTTAAAAATATTGTTTCTAAACAAATATTTGCTAGATCGCAATCTATTCTCAGTATCTTGATTTTGATATTGAATTCATTCAAAGATTTAATAATTCAGTATCTCACACGTGAACTCTTGCAGGGTAAACAAGATGGGGTCTAAACCCCAAGCTAGGGCCCTCAAGGCCCGAGTTGAAGGGGAGACATATAGTCCACAATTGACTCTCAAGATCCAAATTAATGATTCTTCTACATCAAACTAAGCCCAATTAACAATCTTTGTGAGTGATCTTGAACGAATCGTGAGCTTTCTAGTAAGTATTTATTTATATTTCTCTTCAAATTGTGAGTGGTCTTCGGAAAGTGTTGTAGTTCTTTTATTTGTGAATATAATGCAAGTAATTTATTTACTTATTTGTATCTAATATTAATAAGTTTAGAGTTGTGTACTCTAACTTTCACTTAACATATAGATCGGGAAAAAGTGACGTATGAGCACTTAATGCAAAGTAAGGCTAGAAAAAGAGAGAAATGTAAATGAAAGATAACTTTTTTATTAGATTTTTAGAGAATTCTTGGAAGAATAATTACTCCCCTTTTAATAAAAGAGAACTGAGGATGGGAAACACATAAGAAAATAAGGACTAGGGGGTATATATCAATTGTTGAAAAGAATTTAGCGGGATGACATTTCATCTCATCTACACTGTTTGATCAACTTTTGAAAGCCTAAATCAGGCCAAATGGCCAAATGAACAAAAGTGAATAATAACTTAAAGCATTAAAAAGTTTCAGTTTTTTACTTGATTCATTCGCCACCTCCAAAAAACTAAAAAACTTAACGGTTTAGATGGGGCAATAGCTCATTTGCCGCGAAACTCCCATTTTTCTTGTTTTAGATAAAAAGATTTGCGGAACGATACCCCATGCTTAAGGTGCAAAGAGAAGCATGAAGCCCCACCACATTAAAATCAGCGTCACCTTCTATGTTATTCTATTTTGTGACAAAAGGGACCAAAGACGAAAAAACTTTGTTCCCATTGAAAATTGCTCGTTCGCAGACCTATGGTGAACACTTGTTTCTTCTAAATATAAAATAATATTTTAAGATATGTGATAACGAAAAAGTTCTCACTGTTCAGTTTTTCAGAAAAAGAAAAAATTTCCTTTTCCTTTACAGAGGTCCCTCAGTCCTCCCTATATGCGTACTGTGCATGCAAATTGGGGTGATTCTAATTTTGGACTACTGCATTTCATTTTGACGGTTCATATATATATTTTTAGTGATAAAAAGGGTGAACTTGGAAATGACGGGAAAATGGTGAATCGGAAAAATGGCAGAAAAAATTGCAAAAATAGAAATACTAATTAATTTAGTTACAAAAATGACAGGCAACTAAATTTATTTTTAATTGGTTTTAAGAAACTATTATATTAAAAACAACTACTCCAACAAACACAATTCTTCAACAACGGGAGGATAACCCCAACCCAAGAAAGAGAAGAAGTTCCATAAATAACAAAGTGGGTTAACTTATCCGCAACAGAATTACAAGAACGAGAAATATGATAAACCGAACACCAAGGATGGGAAATAAGAGAGTCTTTAATAGCTTGGACAACACAACCCACTTCAGAGAGAGCAACCTTAGATGAAGCAATCACCGCACAGGCTTTACTTGAGTCGGACTCAACCAAATCAACAACGAAATTATGAGAAGAGGCAAACCGAAGACCTTCGTGGATGGCCTTGCATTCAGAGAATGGAGCCTTTTTGCCAGGTGAAAATTCATCTATACCATTTTTAATTAAATAACTCTAGAAACTCAAAACCTCATCTTCTTCCGCACATACGTTCTCTAGCCATCTCCACTGCTCTCTCTCTCTCTCTCTCTCTCTCTCTCTCTCTCTCTCTCTCTCTCTCTCTCTCCCTCCCTCCCTCCCTCCCTCCCTCCCTCCCTGGTAGAGGTGAATATTATATTCTATTTTGTTAGTTACACTTAATATATCCATTTCTGGTCTCATAAATATATTCCAATCAAGCTTGAAAAGTTTACATTTCCTACGGAGAACGTATGTATTTACCCATGAAAGTATGCTTTGATCATCACAGTTGTGCTTCTAAAGCAATTGCTAGTTTCTTGTATGAGTTTTTCTACAGAGGATTCTAAGTAATTTACAATTCCATTCAAAATTTTCAGGCCATAAAAGTTGTAATTTATTTTCCTGTGGAAAGATTATTCAACCCTCATCCTTCCTTTCCTTCTTTTCTCACCCAAAATGATTATTTAGCTTCAGGTTCAAGCATGACATGACCCTCTCTGGTTGCAACGAAAAATTTAAGTTCACTGAGATTATGTAATTAAAATATCTCATTACATTTATTGTTTATAACGTCATTCAGTGAGTATTATAAATAATAGTTTGATGAGTTTTGTTCTTTTGTCTTAGTGTGATTATCGTAACATTATATGTTAAGCTAGTTTCGTATAGATTGGCATGCCTCTTGGACTTGTGCATCCATGTGCTTAGAGTGATTCTGCAAGCTGGTCAGAAAAGATACCATGTTCTTAGTATACACACATTCTGACTAAATTATCTTGATACTTGTTTTGTTCTATTCGTGAGAGTTCTAGTCAAATTGTTACTTCAATCCCCTATCTATATCTAATGTGTTTTGAAGTATACTATTGGTGCATCTCACAAAAACAATTACGTTAACTTTCTTTCTTTCATCTTTTTTTATGTAGGCTTGAAGTTTGAATACTTATGCAATGTGCTAGGGGTGTAAAAGAATCACATATGCAAGAAGAATGAACACCCTCCCTTATATATATATATATGCAAGAAGAAGAAACATCCTCCCTTATTTGATAAATTAGATGTTTAGATGAGAATTATATTCAAAATGATTAATTTTATGGATATTTGATGTAAAGAAGCATTTCGAATTGTACTATTTTTACTCCCTTATTTGATAAATTAAATGTTTAGATAAGAATTATATTCAAAATGATTAATACTAATGGATATTTGATGTAAATAAGCATTTAGAATTGTACTATTTTTATAATTGTGTATAGTTGATAATAACTCAGAGTGTTGTAACACAAATATATAATGTAAAATATTATCTACCTCATGGTTTATTGTTATGTTGAAGAGTTTTATGTTGTGACTTTACGTTTGCTATGACATGATATACATTTGTCCACTTTGTGAACAACTACTTGGTATGTACAAGTAGTTTATATAACTTGCTTGCTCATAGCAAGTGATTTTTTACTCTGACACTTTCTTTTGTATAGAGTTTATGAAAACTACTTGGTCAGATCAAGTAGATTATACAAACTACTTGCTTAGATAAAATAGTTTAGAAAATCTACCTGCTTAGTTAGACTAATAAGATTTTCCTTATTAATTTTTGTTTATCTAGAATCACAAAAACTACTTGATATGAGCAAGTAGTTTTAAAAAAAACTATTTGATCTGAGTAAGTAGTTTAAAAAAATTATTTGGTCTGAGCAAATAGTTTATAAAATCTACTTGTTCTAAGCAAGTAATTTATAAAAGTTATTTGTCCATAATTATAAAAACTGTTTTGTCTAAGCAAGTAGTTTATAAAAACCGATCTGAGTAAGTAGTTTATAAAACTACTTACTCAAACAAAGTGGTTTTTCCCTATTCATTTTTGTTTGTACAGAATGAAAACTATTTTGTCTGAGCAATTAGTTTATAAAAACTATTTGTTAAAACCATTTAATTTTTTCTTTTATTTACTTTTGTTAGTCCAAACTCATAAAAACTACTTGATTTTAGCAAATAGTTTTTATAAATTACTTACTCGGACCAAGTAATTTTTGTCTTATTCATTTTTATATATCAAGAATAATAAAAACTGTTTACCTAGACTAAGTAGTTTTTAAAAACTGTTTACTCAGACCAAGTAAATTTTATAAACTACTTGCTCTATATACGTAGCTTTTATAAACTATTTTCTCAGATGAAGTAGTTTTTATGATTCTAGACAAATAACTTTTATAAACTATTTTTTCAGACCAAGTAGCTTTTATAAACTACTTTCTCAGAGCAAATAATTTATAAAAATTATTTGCTCAGACTAAGTAACTTATAAAAATTACTTGCTCAAATCAAGTAATTTTTACGTTATTCATTTTCGTTTGTCCAGAATCATAAAAACTATTTGGTCTGAGCAAGTACTTTATAAAAGCACTTGCTTAGACCAAATAGTTTTTGCCTTGTAGTTTTTAGTTTGTTATGTTCATTTTTTAGCATGTAAAAAGTATTTTTTTCACAACAATTAGACAACATACATTATCTAAAATACATCAACAAAGCATGAAAATATAACAATTACATTATCCATACATTCAAAAATCAACTACAAACAATTATAAAAAACTTACAACTACAAGCACCTCTTTACATTAAGTATTCATTGGTTACAACCATTATGAATACTAATCAACTATCAATAGTTATCAAACAAGGAATATCTTTAGATGTCTCCTTGAATGAATAAACTAGTCATTTTCTTGCGGAAGAATCTCATCCTTTTATGGGTGCATGGCATTAGTCGATTCTTTCAAGCAGAACTCAATAAATTTAAAAGTGGATATCTCACAATGTGAATTGTCATGTGAGAAAGGAACTCATGAGATATAACCAAATATATCCAAAATATCAATAAATAGAGTATTGCACTAGCCAATACACCTGTAGCAATTAGAAGTCAATATCACATAGACAAAACATGTACATGTCCACCACAAGAAATAACACCAGAATTTAGATGAAAACTACTACAGAACTCAAAAACACCAATAGTTCTTCTTCGGCATAGCTCTTCTTCGGCAACATTACTAATCGAGAGTATTTTTACTCTTGTTCGCCAAGATTTTTTTATGGCCACAAAAAAAACCTAGGCTTAGAAAATTTCTAGAATTTTTTGTGTACACTATAAACCCAGTTAATAAGTAAAATCAAAACATGAATTTCATAAATAATATTTTTAGATGCTACAATATAATAAATTGAAAGCAGATGTTTTACTTGATTTTCACTAACGAAGAGAGAGTAGGAAAGAGCAAGAGAGACCAACATAGAAGCAACAAAATGCCATGAGAGAGAGAGAGTAAACCCTGAGAGACTGAAAAATATTTATAGAAAAAAGAGCTATGAAGAAAACATGAGGGCTTGGAATCTGGAGAGTTCTTTTGAGAAGAAAGTTTCAGAAAGATTTTTTTGGGAGTCTTTCAACTTCTTTAATAGGAGGGGCAGGAAAATAATTTCATAAGGAAAATGGACCTGAATTCCTGATTTCAAAGGCTTGGCCTAATTATTCAACATGACTTTTTAAATGATCCTTATTTTCAAAAAAACCCCATTAACTTTTGTGTAAATATGCTCTCAATATTATTTTCAAAGAGATTTTTAAGTATCTGTGAAGAATTATTATCATATTGTCATTTACAATTACCTTTCATGTAATAAATACATGATTCCTTTTTTTTTTTCTGGAAAGGCCTAATTCAATTTTCCTTTCGCATTTTTGAGTACTATTTCATAAAAAACAAAATTTAATGTACTCAAAGTTTGAATATTCTTTCTACGCATGCAGAAGAGGAAAATTAATTGACACATACAATGATAAAAAATTTACTGTTGAAGAAATGTAGTAATATATAGTTTTTGCCTGGATAATTATAAAATTTTTAAGTTTGTATAATAATCAAATGAATAATAGAAAAATGCTTTACTCTAAATTTTAATTCATTTCATATTTTGGTATATTAGTGTAATGATTTTCAAGAAACCATGAATTTAGTAGCTCTAACAGAGTAATAGAAATTCTAATATATATTAATATTTAAATTGAAAACTTCAACAGATATTGATTTCCCATGGTAAGCTCAGGGAATCTCCTAACCAAGGGAATCTGCAACGGTGATGTCATGAATATTTGATCAGTATTTTGGCATAATTTTTTTAGGGGAGAATGGGCATCTCTCTTTTCTTTGTCGGTGGATGTATAGATACCTGGGTCTTCAGTAGGAGGAAGCATGTCGAGGAAGCCTCAAAGGCGTGTTGGAGAAGCCTCGTAAGACACAATGTAGGCGTTCTCGCTCTAGGTAAATCCTTGAGTGAGGCGCTCATTAGACGGCCTTATCCTTATCCCTAGCATCGAGATTGTCTTGGCTAAGGCTTTCACTTAACCTTGTTAGTCGGGCATAAGTGCTCGACAATCATTATTTTCCTTGTTATCTAGCCAATCATGTCTACTCTAGCTAGGCCTTTGAATCTCATTTGCAAGCATCAGTGCTCGACAAACATCTTTCCTTGATGTCGAGCTAGATGTGTCTACTCTAGCTAAACCATTGAATCCTGTCTAACGAACTGAGGTGCTCGATGGACATCACTTTTTTCCTGATATCTAGCCAAGCGTGTCTGCTCTGGCTAGACTCTTGAATCTCGTTTGTGAGCATGGGTGCTTGGTAAACATATTTTTTGGATGTCTACCCAAGCGTGTCCGCTCCTAGCTAGACCTTTGAATCCCGTCTAATGAGCTGGGGTGTTCGGCAGATATCACTTTTACTTGATGTCTAGCCAAGCATTTCTGCTATGGCTAGACCCTTGAATCCTGTCCGAGAGCATGAGTGCTCGGTAGACATCTTTCCATGATGTCTAGCCAGGCGTGTCATCACTTTTTGTTTAATCTGACTGGTGGGCTAGAGCACCTCAACAGTCATCACTTTTTATTTATTCTCGACTGGTGGGCAAGAGCACCTCACCAGTCATCACTTTTTAATTAATCCTGACTGGTGGGCTAGAGTATCTCCTCAGTCATCATTTTTTTAATCCTAACTGGTGGGCTAGAGCACCTCACCAGCCATCACCTTTTATTTAATTCCAATTGATGGGCTAGAGCAACTCACCAACATCACTTTCTAATTCTTCGTCATACTTTATAGAAGAGTTGCTAGCTTCCCTTTATTCGAAAAAATGTTGCTGAGTACATAGCTTCGTTGTTTGTTACACCTTGGCGTTGATTGTTTAAAAAAGAAACATCTTACCTCTGCTCTGTTTGAGGGTGAATGGAGAAACGTTCCCAAAGTAAATCCTATGCATCTTATGTGCATTTGTTAAATTCATACCTTCTGGTCATGATGCTTCCATTGCGATGGGAGCATCTCAGAATCCCAGTTAGCTCTGTGGTTTAGTGAGTGTACGTTGTAGCATGCATCCGAAGGAGGTAGGCTCATTGTTTCCCTTACTATGGTTCCATCTGTTGCTGGGCCTTGTGCATTTTTCTTCTCGAGATTCATCTTCGACACCAATGGAGGGACATCTCGAGCTCCACACTCTGCTCGTGGAGAGGTATGGGTTTGTTCTGATCCTTCCTCTCAGGATATCCTGGTAGGAGAAAGATGTTGGGGGTTATGAACTTAAAGCATGTGTATTGACATTATGATATGAAATTTAATGAGTATTACATTTTTCTTATAATTGTTTTTTTAAATTATTATTAAATAAATTTATATAAATATATGAGAATTCTATATTCATTATCATTGATGTTTCTAAACATCTTAGTGAATGTACTTTATATAATGAAATTATATATGACTGGACCGATGTGAATTAATATATTTATCATTGTGCCATTTATCATAAAGATTTAATACATATCAAATCACTGAACATATGTAGATCGGTCTGAATCCTAAGTAGTCACGAACTCCTATGCATATCTATTGGATCTTTTGATTCACTCGTTAAGGTTTATTTGTAAAACAAGCTAGTGACTTTTGTTTTTGGAGATTCAGTGATGTGAATGAATGGAAACATGAGCTTGCAATATTTGGAATCCAAACTTTCCTAACGGATCATATATTGGTTTCCTTAAGTGTTAATTCTGGATTGAATGGTTATTGAGCTCAAATTTATAATAAGATTATAAATTAGCCATTCACTAGTGAATTAATGATACTTAACGATCAAAATGTATTTAGATGGGTAAAATGATAATTTGGACCAAATCTAATTTATGAACCAATAGTTGGAGAACAGAACTACATGAAATGATTATATTAGTGGACTATATGAGAAGACTTTATAAATACATTCTATAATTACTAAGAGTTCAATTCCATATTTATTGTGAAAAAATAATGGAATTAATAAATAAGATTATTTAATTAAAGAGTTTGATTAATAATCCGGTTTATTGGAGCTTAGGATTCTAGGTCCATGGTCCCCAAAGTCACATCTGTACTACGTGATCTAGGGTGTGAATATATCAAGACATGAAAAAATGACTGACTTACAAAAAAAAATTATTCTGGGGCAAGTACATAATTACGAGATAATTATGTGTGATTAATTAATTGAATTATATATATAAATTTTGAAAATTTTATATATATAAATTTCAAAAATTATATATATATATACATATAATTAATTATTGATTATTTTTCTAATTATCGATAAGCAAGACAGAATATCTAATTTGTAAAATAGATAATTAAATTATTATTAGATAATAATTTGAATCACCTGAATCTATTATTTGTGAAATAACAGATAAGTTAGTTGATACGGATAATCATGTATGTTAATTTTGAATTAACTGATATATAGATATTTATCTGATTAGAATAAATATTTAATTCACAGTAATTGCCATGTATCAATCACTGTATGTGTATCACAGATTGACATGGACTGTTGTAGTGCCACGTGGCCCTGTAGCAGTGGGGTGCAATATTGTAGTGCCGTATGGCACTGCAGTTGTGCACAGTTACATTGAGTCCACTGCAATTGACAATTTTACAATTAAATATTATTTCAGTTTATCCTTAAAAAATCTAATAAAATATTATCTAAAAAATGTACAGATATTATTCTAATGACCTTAGTTGATGAACGAGTTTATCAGTTCATAAAAAAATGAACGGAGAACAACATTGGTGTTAGAATGTTTTTTTTCTCTGTGATTAATAGTTAATCAAAACTCTGAAAAAATAACTATCGTGTTCTTTTAAAGAATTGTCTCACTAAAGTCATTCTCAGTAAATCTCTAGATCTCATGTGTTGAGTACAACTTGAGATAGAAAAAGTGTTTTGTAATATTCTACGTGCCCACACACATCCTAGTGCGTTGAGGATTGACTTGGAATATGTTGATGTGGATATCAGAGTATACTGATCATTGGAACGGTTTCGTGGGACGGAGGATCGATCGGTTTTGTAAGGACACTTGATATAAACTACAAGAGTTATATGATTCATAACCTTGTATATTGTAATTGAACGTATATATATAATGGATCATGACCGATTGAAAAAGAGTTTTCAATAAAAAAATTATTTGGTTATCGTGGTGTTGCATAAGTTTTATTTTGTTAAAAGATTTAATCTCTATTAAAAGTTTAATTTTTAAATGGCCTCGAGCCACACGCTTCCTCCATGACATCCAAGAAAAGAATGACTACCCTGGTCCTCGAGTTCTTCTTCGGACTGCCTTCCGTGCACTTGACCATTCATCAGGCCCTCCCTCATTGTTGGTTTATTTGATTCGTTTGGAGGTCACAGTAGGGCTACGTCGGCGTGCCACAATATCAATGGCCTAGTCCCCTTGGAGGTTGATGTAAAAATTCTTGACCATCCATATTTATTGATCAGGGCACCAAATTAGGTTTGGCCCGCGGGCCCGTCTACCAATTTTATCAGGGCTTATCATCCTTTTATTTATCCCAAAGTGGGCCTGGGAGTTAGGAGCTGGGAGCTGGATGACCCAAGAATGCACTTCAGGCGCGATGGAGAGATGAGGCACACCTCTGTATGTCAGCTGGGAATGACCTCGGGCACGTTTATCTATGTCACGTGACTTTCATTCATGCAGGAGCATTATAGATTTCTTGGTGGCCACAACTATACCAAAGAATTTGGGTGGATGGTAGTTTTCTAGTACTATCTACCCTCCTTCGCAACCGCTTATATAACTTCCAAAGGGTTCCTCGGGGGCCTACACCTTCGCTCACTCTCCGACCACCTTCTTCTCCTCCTTTATCCTCCTGCGATGACCCCAACCAAAACTTTACAAAGGGGGAGCCTAACCATCTGCAACCTAGTTTCATTTTGGTCCTAGTTTCCTCGAGCGATTGCACCTTCTACGAGTCAAGGAGATAGTCCTGCCCTTTCTAGGTAGTTTTCCCCCAGGGTTCTACGAGTGCATGGAGATCCCGCCAGTGAGTATTTGAGTCATAGTAGAGGTCCAATCCTATGCAAGAGACCGTTATGACTTGAATGGTGATTGGCACGCCTTTCTTCCCCTATCGGGCAATCATCATGATGGCAGAATTTTTCTCTCCCGATGGGGGGAAGGGTGAATCCTCCCTACACCCCGGACTTCGTCAGCATAGAATACCGGACCCATTCTCTCCTTGTAGGAGAAAAAATGGTTCCAAATACTTTAAACTAGAACGGCTTTACAATTGTTCCCCACAGACAACGCCAGCTGTTTAAATCAAAAACTTCAACAGTGCACATATTGGTTTCCCATGGTAAGCGCATGGAATTTCCTAACCAGGGGAACCTACAACAGTGATGTCATGTGCGTCCTTCCCTCCGGCTAGAGAACCTCATGACCTTAACGTCTGCAAAGCACAAACAAGGAACCCAAAAGGTGAGGCACCGGGGGTGACTGTCATGCCTAAGGGCCTCTAAGCCTAAGTTAGTATTTGGTTGATATTTGGGCATAATTTTCTTAGTGTACATCTTTTGTTTGTTGGTGGATGTATTTATACCTAGGTCTTCGATGGGAAGAAGCGTGTCGAAGACATAATAGTCAATTTCGTTTCGGTGTCCGTTTTGATTTTTTGAAGAAAAGAAACGTTTCGGATATTTAAGTGTTTCGGTGCGTCGTTTCAAAAAAAAAATTCGGTCATCTAAAATAATGTTATAAATTTATTATATATAATATAACCTAGAAATACATTGAATCATGCAAATAATAAGTAATTACCATTAAAATTTAACAAAACATCATATTAATGACATTAAAATTCAACAAAAACATCATAGTAAATAGCATTATCATCATGAAACACATAAATGTTCAATATCACAACTAATTTGCTTGAGTTACATCATCATCATCATCCTCATTAAACTTTGTAATTCAAAAGGATCTCCACCAGACTGATCCCACTATGCCTCTACAAAAAACATGTTGAGAATAAATTCAATTGAAACAACATAAATTCAAAGGAGTATTTCGGCCGAAAAAGGCTGAAATTCGACTGAAATAGATTGAAAGAAACCGAAACAGATCAAAATTCTGGGCAAAAAATTACAACCGCCTATTTCGTTTCAGTTTCCACACCAAAACTAAAACGTTTCTGCCATTTCAGCCGAAACAAAATGGAATTGATCACTAAGGTCGAAGAAGCTTCAGAGGCGTGTTGGGAAAGCCTCGCGGGACACAATGTTTATCCTGACTATCCGTGATTGGACGGAAGGGAGACGACGTTGACATAAAGTGTTATGCATTAAATATTAAATGATTGGACGAAAGGCTATCCTGACATTCTATCATCGTGATTGGAACTGTTGAGTGTTACTTTCGACGGACAATGATGGTCTCGTGCTTGAGGTTATCCGAGCTCTCTTTACGCACCCTATTCCTGCTCTTGCGTGTGCTCGGGTCTGTGCAACCCGAGCATCCTCGGACTGACCAGGTGAGGTTGATTCTTTTCCTCCGAAACTTTCTTTCATCGGGGCCTCTGATGTAGCGCAACACATGTCGTTGGGTCATTACTGCTCAGGAAAACACTCATAATAATATCATATTGTCTTTTACCAATTACCTTTCACATATTAAATACCTGATTCTTTTTTTTTTCTGGAAAGGCCAAATTTCTTTTCCCTTTCGCGTTTATGAGTACTATTTTATAAAGAAAAATTAAATGTACTCTATGTTTGAATATTCTTTCTAATTTAAAATGCAGAAGGTGAAAATTAATTGAAACATACAATGATAAAAAATTTACTGTTGAAGAAATGTAGTAACATATAGTTTTTGGATGGATAATTGTAAAAAATTTAAGTTTGTATAATAGTCTAATGAATAATAGAAAATGCTTTATTTTAAATTTTAAACTGTCGCAATTACTTCTCATTTTAAACAATTAACGACGGTTAAACAAACCGTCGTCATATAACTGTCGCAATATTAAATTTTTTTTTGTAGTGTCAGTTCATATTTTGGTATGTTAGTGTAATGATCTTGAAGAAAGCATGGATTTAGATAGCTATAATACAGTAATAGAAATTCTAATATTTATTACAAAGCTTAGTTTTGAAAATCATCTATATAGAATGGCCACAATGAAAATTTCACTTTAAACCCCGTAATTTGAGTCGGTCCTACTATTATGTAATGAATGATCAGATCTTAACTATACCATTACTGTGCTCCCCAAAGACAATGAATTTACATCATCTGTTAATAGCCATTTCCTTTTCTTTTCGCCGATGAACAACAAATGCCAATATGAAATTGAAATTCGTCTTATGGTAAAATATAAATTTGTCTTATATTTTACATGAGCGTTCAATTTGACACTCCAAAAGTTTAAAATCTAGGCAATTTGGCTCTTCTATCAAAATCACATTTTACAGTTGTTTTGGCTTGAAATTTTCGCTACCTTATGGTCAAAATGACGTAACTTCTATAATTTAATGTGAAATCAAAATAGTATTGTTTTATTAATTGACAGTAAACCATGATTCGGACGGAACTCTACATTACACATTTTAAAACTTAGATGATCAAATTGATAGAGATTTACTCAAGATTTTAATTAGATTTTTAGTGAGAGTAAGAATGTCAAAGAGAAAGAAACGGAGCAAAGAAATGGATATGTCGAGCAGTAGCGAACAATACCGTAACGAAACCTTAAAAAGATAATGATGACTAATAAAAAAGCAAAATATGATTTGGACTCTTGGAGTTGACATGGCAGTCGGCACATGCAACTCTCATTAATTAACTTTTGCCGACTAAATTATACACTAATTTTAAATGTTAAAATAATGTTTTAATTATTAATAGACTGATACTTTATTATTCACTAAATTGTTGGCTAAATACACATAAATGACGGACATGTATATCACACATGTTAAGACTTAGCTTTAATCTTTCTCAGTGTGGGGTAATTATTTAGATCTATAATCCAAAACTAAACTACTGATTAAAAAAATCTAAAATTTAAAATATATTAAAGTGTTATGTGTAGAAGAATTTTTTTGGACAATTTTTTATTCACTTACCATTATTATAATTTCTAAAATAATCTTCTAATTTTACAGGAGGTGATTGGTAATTGGTTAATTCTTCTTAAATAATAAATGAAAATATTTAATCATTAGTTGGGTAAAGAACTTATTTCTAATTAATATTAATGAAGTAACAATTATTTTGTAATTATTATCTAGTTTTTGTCAAAGCACAAATTTTATATATTAAATTGTGAACATTGGAGAAATGTTTTAGCTAGCGAAATTGTTCACATTTTTTAAGAAATCTAAAAACTGTCCATCAAATTTACATATGATTGATAACTATTGGCTGTCTTTTTAAAATTTAAAATGTATTGATCAGACAATATCTGTATAAAACTTTTGAGCTTCATCCATCTTAGATTTTTATTAAATTATGTTGGCAAGTTTATGAAGTAGTTTGATAGAATAATTATCCATCTAATAAATTTGAACATGCGTACATGATTAAAGTTTATGAAGTAGAATAAACAAATATAATCGTAATTTTAAGTATATTAAAAATGATCAAGTTTAAATATGACATCATTATTACAGTGTAGCCTCATATATGATTGCTTTTTTGGAAATCTGTATTTATTGTGTTCAGTTAAAGCATACGAGCATAAAAGACCCACGTGTGCATAATGAGGAGATACGACTAAATGACTCTACTAAACATATTTTGAGTTGCATCATATATCTCATAAATTTAAAGAACATGCGATAATAATATCAATCACATACGAAAGAAGTTTATACTCTTAAAAAAAGTTTAGATACGTATATGTGAAGTTTGACTAGTTATACACAAGAAAGTAGTCGGCATGGAAATGAACGACATGAGACTATCCACGTTGACGAAAATGATTAGTAAACAAATATGAGACATGTTACGTTCCAAATTTTGTCTTGTCATGCATGAGTGTGTTCTATGATGGGAGAGTTTGAGAAGAAGTCTCGAGATGTATAAAATGAGGTGGCCAACTAGCTCTTCCAATCAATGGGTTGAGAGAGATCTTGATCTAATTTTGTTTTCTTTCATTTTTTTATTAAAGGTTTTTCTTTCATTTAAATCTAAATCTATAATGATTTTTTCTCCACCTAGATTTAGATTTATGATAATTTTTCCTCTACCTAGATCTAGATCTAGATCTATCGTGTTTTCATTGAGTAGCATTTGTTTTATAACTGTCTTTGATAGATCTAGTTCAGATCTATAAGTTATGGTGATCGATTATTTCAGATTTTTTATTGGATCATTTGACAGACCGCAATTCAACTGGTTTCAATCAGGCAAGTCTTTTTGGGTGGCAAAGCTACTTAGAACGAATCAAGATGATGCTCTAAATTATCCTCCATATTCAGTAGTTTTCTTATTGTTGTGGTTGATTTATGTATATTGATTGTTAATGTTTTCTGTTAATATTTTGAAAAAAAAACAGCTCTTCAATTAAATCACTATATACAGAAAATTATCCAATAATGGAGTTGTTTTCTCGGCATTGATATGGTAAAATTCAACAAATGTGTTCTGATGTTCGATTAATGAGTTTTGGTGTTTAACAAATGAGGTTAACAAATATAATGAGAATTCAATAAATATGTTGAATGAATTCAACAAATGTGTTTGAAGTTAAATAAAAACTTTTGAGATCATGCCGGGAAAAATACCGACAATGAAGAGTGATCCATCATATAAAAGAAATTGAGAGATAAAGAAACTTACTTTGATGTGTTTGGACAAGACACATGGAGGCCAAAAAAACAAACTGTGCCCACAGACTTAGATTTCAGGTTATAAGTTGGAACTTTTGCATTATTTGATACATTTATATATAAAGAAGACAAAACCCACACTGTTCTATATAGACATGAAACATAGTTTTCATTACACTTTCCGATCAGCTTAGCTAACGTTTAACTTTAATCATAATTTTCGGAGATGTGGATTTATCATCCAAAAGATGTGGACATATTTCAAACACCTACCCTCCATTTGCTAATCATTCGATCAATCTCACACAACGTCAATTTGATAGTTAATGTAGTTTAGAAATTAGCAGAGAGGATAAGAAGAAAAGATGGGAGTACTTTTTTAGAGGAAAGATGGAGCAGTTTCTAGATAGGAATGGGGTATAATTGCCATATTATAGGAATTAGAAAAATTTAATCTTAAGAAATTTAAAGAAAAACAATGTTCGGGATGAGAAAAATGATTGGTAGGGTTGAGAGGTGAGGAAGAAACTAGTAAAAGATATGGTTATATAGTACAAAGTGTAGAACGCCTAAAATAAACAACATGGATCGTCTGTATCTTATGCGAATATTGAAATTTTTTCAACAGTAGAGGTGATGTTAGGTTATATCTAGTCGTTCATTAGATTTGGACGGATCCGATCTGGCTAAAAAATTGCACGAATTTTATCTTGTCCATAATCTGATATGTGCCGTCTAGATCTGATGGCGATGGTGTAGCGTTGGAGTTTTTGGAGCGAATGGATAGTCGCACGCGCAGTCCATCTTCCAGAAGTCATAACTTTTGACTTGAGTTGACTCACAGAGTCTGTAAGATATCAAATCGAAGCACATTTAGAGATCAACGTGTGTAACGAGGTTTACCCATTACGGCTCAGTTTCAGGCCCCGAAAAGAAAAATGTCGTTTTAAGCACTTTCAGAGGCTAGGAAGTTGTTTTCACATGTTTTGGACATTTTTGTAATTTTACCTCTCTTTTATTTTTAGGTTTTCTAAGACATTTTAAATACTTTTGACTCGGGTTGACTCACGGAGCCTGTAAAATATCAAATCAAAGCTCGTTCAGAGATATACGTGTGTAAAAGGGTTTACCCGTTATGGCCCGGTTTCAGCCCAAAAAAGAAAAATATCGTTTTAAGCACTTTCGGAAGCCCGAAGCTATTTCCTCAAGTGTTGAACATTTTCGTAATTTGACCTCTATTTTTATGTTTAGAGTTTTCTGAGGCAGTTTAAATACTTTTGACTCAGGTTGACTCACGACACCTCTAAGATATCAAATCAAAGCTCGTTCAGGTATCTACGTATGTAATAGGGTTTACCCGTTGCGGCCCGGCTTCATGCCCAAAAAAGAAAAAAAGTCGTATTAAGCACTTTTGGAGGCCCGAAAACTTTTTCACAAGTTTTGGACATTTTTGCAATTTTACCTTTTTTTATGTTTAGCGATTTCTGAGACAGTTTCAATACTTTTGACACAGGTTGATTCACGGGGCCAGTAAGATATCAAATCGAAGCTCGTTCAAACATCTACGTGTGTAACAGGGTTTACCCGTTACGGCACGATTTCAGGACCCAAAAAGAAAAATGTTGTATTAAGCACTTTCGAAAGCCCGGAGCTGTTTTCGCATGTTTTGAACATTTTTGTAATTTCACCTCTCTTTTTATGTTTAGAGTTTTCTGAGATAATTTAAATACTTTTGACTCAGGTTGACTCCCGGGACATCCAAGATATCAAATCGAAGCTTGTTCAAATATCTACATATGTAACAGGGTTTACCCGTTGCGGCCCGATTTCAGGCGCAAAAAAGAAAAAAGTCATATTAAGCACTTTCAGAGGCCCAGAAGTTGTTTTCGCAAGTTTTAGACATTTTCATAATTTTACCTCTATTTTATCATGCTTAAGGTTTTCTGAGACAGTTTAAATACCTTTGACTCGGTTTGACTCACAGGGCCTGTAAAATATCAAATAGAAACTCGTTCAAAGATCTACAGTGTGTAATAGAGTTTACTCGTTACGGCTCAGTTTTCGGGCAAAAAAAAGGTCGTTTTAAGCACTTTCGGAGGCCCGGAATATGTTTTTGTAAGTTTTGGACATTTTCATAATTTCACATCCCTTTTATGTTTAGAGTTTTCTAAGACAGTTTAAAAACTTTTGACTCAAGTTTACTCACGGGACCTCTAAGATATCAAATCGAAACTCGTTCAGATATCTACGTATGTAACTCGGTTTACCTGTTGCGGCCCGGTTTGAGGCCCATGAAAGAAAAAAAAGTCGTATTAAGCACTTTCAGAGGGACAAAAACTTTTTTCAAAACTTTTGGATATTTTTGTAATTTTACCTCTCTTTTTTATGTTTATGGTTTCTGAGACAATTTAAATACTTTCGACTCAGGTTGATTCACGGGGCCTGTGAGATGTCAAATCGAAACTTGTTCAGAGATCTATGCGTGTAGGAGGGTTTACCCGTTACAGCCCGGTTTTGAGGGAAAAAAAAAGGCAGTGTAAGTATTTTCGGAGCCCCGGAAGCTGTTTTCACTAATTTTGGACATTTTCATAATTTTACCTCTTTTTCATGTTTAGGATTTTCTGACACAGTTTAAATACTTTTGACTCGGGTTGATTCACGGGGCCTGTAAGATATCAAATTGAAACTTGTTCAATGATCTACGTGTGTAACTCGGTTTACCCGTAACGGCTCGGTTTCAGGACCCAAAATGAAAAAAAGGTCGTTTTAAGCATTTTTAAAGGCCTAGAAGCTGTTTTCGCAAGTTTTGGACATTTTCATAATTTTACCTCTCTTTTATGTTTAGGGTTTTCTGAGATAACTAAAATACGTTTGACTCGGATTGACTGAAGGGACCTGCAAGATATCAAATTGAACCTCGTTCAGAGATCTACGTGTGTAATAGGGTTTACCCATTACGGCCCGGTTTCAGGCCAGAAAAAGAAAAAGGTCGTTTTAGGCACTTTTGGAGGCTCTGAAGTTATTTTCCTAGTTTTGGACATTTTTGTAATTTTACCTCTCTTTTACGTTTAGGGTTTTCTGAGACAGTTTAAATACTTTTGACTCAGATTGACTCATGGAACCTATAAGATATCAAATCAAAGCTCGTTAGAAATCTACGTATGTAATTGGGTTTACCCATTACGGCCCGGTTTCAGGCCCTGAAAAGAAAAATGTCATTTTAAGCAACTCCCGAGGCCTGAAAGCTATTTACGTAAGTTTTAGATATTTTCATAATTCTAACTCTCTTCTATGTTTAGGGTTTTCGGAGACAGCTTAAGTACTTTTGACTCGGGTTGACTCGCGA
Organism: Datisca glomerata; assembly: GCA_003255025.1. NCBI lineage: Eukaryota > Viridiplantae > Streptophyta > Magnoliopsida > Cucurbitales > Datiscaceae > Datisca > Datisca glomerata. Next base: position 671,412 of record QANY01009329.1, read on the forward strand.
GACCTATAAAATATCAAATTGAAGCTCGTTCAGATATCTACGCGTGTAACAGTGTTTACCAGTTTGGGCCCAGTTTCAGGCCCCAAAGAGAAAAAGGACGTTGACTTTTGGAGCACTGAAAGATATTTTCACAAGTTTTGGACATTTTGGTAAATTTACCTCTCTTTTATGTTTAGTGTTTTCTGAGACAGTTCAATTCTTTGACTCGGATTGACTCAAGGGGTTTCTAAGATATCAAATTGAAGTTTGTTGGCATATTTACTTGTGTAACAGGGTTTACCTGTTACGGCCTGGTTTCAGGCCCCCAAAAGAAAACGGTTGTTTTAAGCACTTACGGAGGCCCGGAAGCTGTTTTCATAAGTTTTGGACATTTTCGTAATTCTAACTCTCTTTTATGTTAGGGTTTGTTGAGATAGCTTAAATACTTTTGACTTGGGTTGATTCACGGGGCTTGTAAGATATCAAATCGAAGCTCGTTTAGAGATTTACGTGTGTAACAGGGTTGCCCGTTATGGCTTGGTTTCAGGCACCGAGAAGAAAAAGGTGGTTTTAAGCACTTTTGTAGGCCCACAAGCAGTTTTCGAAAGTTTTGGACATTTTCATAATTTTACCTCTCTTTTATGTTAAGGGTTTTCTAAGACAGCTTAAATACTATTGACTCGGGTTGATTCACGGGGCCAATAAGACATCAAATCGAAGCTCATTCAGAGATCTACTCGTGTAACACTTTTGGTTTCAGGCACCGATAGAGAAAAATGATGTTTAAGCACTTTCGGATCCCCGTAAGACGTTTTCGCAAGTTTCAGACATTTTCATAATTTTACCTCTCGTTTATGTTTAGGGTTTTCTGAGACAGTTTAAATACGATTGACTTGGGTTGATTCATGGGACCTGTAAGATATCAAATCGAAACTCATTCAGGAGATCTACGTGTTTAACAGGGTTTACCCATTATGGCCCAGTTTCAGGCCCGAAAGAGAAAAATGTCCTTTTAAGCACTTTCGGAGGCCAAGAAGCCATTTTCGCAAGTTTTGGATATTTTCGTACTTCTAACTCTCTTTTATGTTTAGGGTTTTCTGAGACAGTTTAAGTACTTTTGACTTATGTTGACTCACGAGGCTTCTAAGATATCAAATCGAAGCTCGTTCAGAGATCTACGTGTGTAACAGGCTTTACCCGTTAGGGCCGATTTCAAGCCCCATAAAGAAAATAGTTGTTTTACGTACTTTCGGAGGCCTGGAAGCTATTTTCGCAAGTTTTGGATATTTTCTTAATTTTACCTCTATTTTATGTTTATGATTTTCTAAGACAATTTAAATATTTTTTACTCAGGTTATCTCACAGGGCCTTTAAGATATCAAATTCAAGCATATTCAGAGATCTACGTGAGTAACAGGGTTTACCTGTTACGACTCGGTTTCAGGCCCCAAAAAGAAAAAGGTCGTTTAAGTACTTTTGGAGGCCCGAAAAATGTTTTCGCAAGTTTTGGATATTTTTCGTAATTTTACCTCTCTTTTATGCTTAGCGTATTCAAAGACAGTTCAAATATGTTTGACTCGGGTTGACGCATCGGGCCTGTAAGATATCAAATTGAAGCTCGTTCAAAAATCTACGCATGTAACCGGGTTTACCCATTAGGGCCTCGTTTCTGGCCCTAAAGAGAAAAATGTCGTTTTAGCACTTTCGGATCCCTGGAAGATGTTTTCGCAAGTTTTGAACATTTTTGTAATTTTACCTCTCTTTTATGTTTAGGTTTTTCTGAGACAGTTTAAATACTTTTGACTCAGGTTGACTTATAGGACCTATAAGATATCGAATCGAATCTCGTTCAGAGATCTACGTGTGTAACAAGGTTTACACGTTACGGCCTAATTTCAATCTCAAAAATAAAAATATGGTTTTAAGCACTTTCAGAGGCCTGGAAGCTGTTTTCTCAAGTTTTGGGCATTTTTGTAATTCTACCTCTCTTTTATGTTTAGGGTTTTCTAAGACAGTTTAAATAATTTTAACTCTGGTTGACTCGCGGGACCTGTAATTTATCAAATCGAACCCCGTTCAGAGATTTACGTGGGTACCAGGGTTTACCCGTTACGGCCCGATTTCAGGCCCCAAAATGAAAATGATCTTTTTAAGCACTTTGAGAGGCCCAGAATCTGTTCTCGGCAAGTTTTGAACACTTTCATAATTTTATCTCTCATTTATGTTTAGAATTTTCGTTGACAGTTTAAATACTTTTGACTCAGGTTGACTCATGGGGGATGTAAGATGTCAAAATCAAAATGCGTTCAGATATCTACGTGTGTAACAGTGTTTACCCGTTATGACACGATTTTAGGCCCCAAGAAGAAAAGGTCATTTTAAGCATTTTTGAAGGCCCGAAAGCTATTTTCGCAAGTTTTGGACATTTTCCTAACTTTACCTCTCTTTTATGTTTAGGGTTTTCTGAGCCAGTTTACATACTTTTGACTCCAGTTGACTCACGAGGTCTGTAAGATATCAAATTGAAGCTCGTTTAGAGATCTACGTGTGTAACAGGGTTTACCCATCACAGCTCGGTCTTAGGCCCCAAAATGAAAAAAAAAATGTTGTTTTAAGCCCTTTCAGAGGCCTGGAAGCTGTTCTCGTAAGTTTTGGACATTTTCATAATTTTATCTCTGTTATGTTTAGAATTTTCAGAGACAGTTTAAATACTTTTGACTCGAGTTGACTCACGGGGTCAGTAAAATGTCATATCAAAGCTCGTTTAGAGATCTACGTGTGTAACAGGGTTTACCGGTTACGGTCTAATTTCAGGCCCTGAAAAGAAAATGTTTGTAATTAAGCACTTTCGGGGGCCCAAAATCTGTTCAAATATATTTTGAATATTCTATAATTTTACCTCTCTTTTATGTTTAGGGTTTTCTCAGACAGTTTAAACACTTCTGACTGGGGTTGTGTCATGGGGCCTATCAGATATCAAATCAAAGCTCGTTCGAAGATCTACGTGTGTAACATGGTTTACCTGTTACGGGCTGATTTTAGGCCCCAAAAAGAAAAAAGTCATTTTAATCACTTTCCAAGCCTTGAAAGCAGTTCTCGCAAGTTTTGGACATTTTTGTAATTTTACCTCTCTTTTGATGTTTAGAGTTTTCTAAGTTAGTTTTAATACTTTTTACTCGGGTTGACTCACGGGACCTGTAAGATATCAAGCTCATTCAGACATCCACTTGTATAACAAGTTTTTCCCATCATGGCCCGATTTCAGGCCCCAAAAAGAAAAATGTCATTTTATGCACTTTCGAAGGCCAAGAAGCTGTTTCGAGAGTTTTAGATATTTTTGTAATTTTACCTCTTTTATGTTGAGGGTTTCCTAAGATAGTTTAAATACTTTAACCTCGGGTTGGATTTTTTGGGACTCTAAGATATCAAATCAAATATCGTTATGAGATCTATGTATGTAACAAGGTTTGCCCGTTATGGCCTAGTTTCATGCCCCAAAAAGAAAAATGTTATTTTAAGTATTTTCGGAGGCTCGAAAGTTGTTTTCGCAAGTTTGGGACTTTTTCGTAACTTTACCTCTATTTTATGTTTAGGGTTTTCTAAGATAGTTTAAATACTTTTGACTCAAGTTAACTCACGAGGCCTGTAAGATGTCAAATCGAAGTTCGTTCAGAGATCTACGTGTATCACAAGTTTTACCCATTACGGCCCAATTTCAGGCCCCAAAAAGAAAAAAGGTCGTTTTAAGCACTTTTGGAGGCCCGAAAGTTGTTCTCGCAAGTTTTTGATATTTTCATAATTTTACCTCTCTTTTATGTTTAGGGTTTTCTGAGACAGTTTAAATACTTTTGACTTAAGTTGACTCACGGGGTCTGTAAGATATCAAATCGAAGCTCATTCATAGATCTACATGTGTAATAGGGTTTACCTGTTAGGGCCCAATTTTAGGCCCCAAAAAGAAAACGGTCATTTTAAGCACTTTCGGAGGCTCTAAAACTGTTCTCGCAAGTTTTTGATACTTTCGTACTTTTACCTCACTTTTATGTTTAGGAGTTTCTAAGACAGTTTAAAAACTCTTGACTCAGATTGACTCATGGGGCCTGTAAGATATCAAATCGAAGCTCGTTCAGAGATCAACGTGTGTAACAGGATTTTTTCATTACGGCACGATTTCATGTCTCAAAAAGAAAAGGATCATTTTAAGCACTTTTAGTGGCTTGGAAGATGTTTTCGCAAGTTTTGGATATTTTCATAATTTTACCTATCTTTTATGTTTAGGGTTTTCTGACATAGTTTAAATACTTTTGACTCGGGTTGACTCTTGAGGCCTGTAAGATATCAAATCGAAGCTCGTTCAAAAATCTACGTGTGTAACAAGGTTTACCCGTTATGGTCCAGTTTCAGGCCCCAAAAAGAAAAAGGTCATTTTAAGCACTTTCGGAGATTAGGAAGTTGTTTTCGCAAGTTTTAGACATTTTCATAATTTTACTTCCCTTTAAACGAATATGAATGAGTTTACCGTTCTTCGCTTCCGTTTTTGGTTTGGTAGTCATTTTTATTCTGCTTCTGTATTGTTGACTTTTTCATTCCTGCTTCCGGTTCGGCTTCTGTTTCCACTTTTCTTTCGTTTCCACTTCCGCTTTGATTGTTGAGGGGGGCGTTTGATTTATTTTTTAGCGTTTTGGGAAAGGATTTCTTGAGATTTTCTCTCGCTATCAATGAAGCACCAATGTAAAGGAAAAAAATCCATCATCTTTGAGAATCAGTCGTGAATTTCTTACATAATGAAAATCAAGAGAATAATTTAGAGAGAGAAAATAATGATACCATGATTTACGTGAAAAATCCTTAAAGGGAAGAAAAATCACAGGGAGATTTTGATAGTATTTCATTATGAAGAAATGGTTTACAAGGCTAATGAGTGTTGAAAGTTGTTGTCCCCTATTTGGAGTTGCATCTTACCTCTATTTATAGGCCTTCAATCGACTATATAGAATCTGATACAGCTTATCTATTTCTATCAAAAAATAGGATCAACAAAATATTCTTTGGGATCTAACTTCTCAACAATAACAACCAAGTGAATCCAAACCGTCTGATTAATCCAATGATCTTGATTAGCTTTTCTTTGGATTGCCACATCAGCAATCCATTTACTTTCGTCTGATTGGTCAGTTCTCGCTCTATCTTCTCTTCGATGGAATCTTCGATTTAAATCTTACCATGTGTCATGTGAAATTATTCCTGTTCATTTGCCCCCATTACACTTGATAAAGTCTTTCTTCATTCAGGTGTAATAATTTGATTCCTTGATCCTTTACATTAGATTCATTGAGATCTGCAATAATAATGATCTGCAAAAGTTATGAATAATTATAGAGAGTTGCGTTTGAGGGTTGTGTGTGCTTTCATTTATTTCATTCTCCTATTCTCATAATGGTATGCTCCAACATTTTTAATTATCGTTCTCGCTAAGAATATGACTTGGCTATCTAATTTCCATTTTCGTTAAAATCCTGATCTGGCGCTTCGGTCTTTGCTCCCAAAAGAAATCCAATCTGGTGCTCGGTTTCCATCTTCGCTAAAAGGTCTGATCTAGCGCTCGATTTCCATCTTCACTAAGATGTCTGATCTGGCGGCCCGATTCCATTCTCACTAGGGAGTCTGGTTTGGAGCTCGATTCCGTTCTCGCTACGGGGTCTGGTCTGGAGCTCGATTCTGTTCTTGCTAGGGGTCTGGTCTAGAGCTTTGAATTTTGTTTTCACTACAAGATCTAATCTGGAGCTTGGTTTCTGCTTTCACTACAAGATCTAATTTGGAGCTTGGTTTCCATCTTCGCTAAAAGGTCCGATCTGAAGCTCAGTTTCGTTCTCATTAAGGGGTCTTCTTCGGCGCTTTGGATTCTGTTCTGAAGTTTTGACTCTCCCTAGTCATTTCTTTCGTCGCTTCCCATCCTTTTACTCAAGTTTAATAGTCGTTATTTACCTTTTTGTCAGAACAGGTAAAAAATGTTTTCCAAGAAACTATTAACATGTCATTAACCTTCTCATTGAGGATGCAGCCGCCAACCTTTCTGTTGAAGATGTTGCCGCTAATGCAACCATATTCTCTTGTATCTTTTTGTAATTTTTCCTTTCTTCCAAACATAGCAAATTTTCTTTTTCCTTTATTTGTAGTTCTTTTTCCGTTGTCACTTTTTTCCGTTCATAGGGACTGGCTTGTTTTGAATAATATTATTGAAAAAATATATAAAACTAAAATTTTGTTTCAGTTCGGTTCAGTTTTATAAGAAATTATATATAAAAAATATATAAATTTAATGTTTCAGTTTGGTTTGGTTCGAAAACCACCAAATTTCTAAGCTGAACCGAACTGAAACTTCAGTTCTCTCATTTGCCCGTACCGAACCGAACCGAGCACATATAAGGAACCGACCGAACCGGTCATTTTTTATTCAGTTCGGGATAATTTTGAACACCCCTAGTCTCCATGAGTCTTCAGCTTTATTTTCTTAGTCCCGTGTAGTCCCTCCTAAAAGTAGGAGGGGACTAAATTATCCCATGTAGGTGGAACTAAAGAGTCTCATCGTATTAGCTAGTACGGACTCTATATTTTTGTCAGACGTCAATCAATACTAAAGTAGTATTGTCCTACCTTTAGTACTGTACAGTATAGACTACCAAACAAGCTCTTAAGGATTAAAACCCCTAATTGCCAACCGTTCATCAATGGACTCCTAACCAGTGAACCTTATGCAAAATTAAGGAATTTTATTTCTTAACTGAATTTGATGCATCAGTTGCCCAAAACCGGTGAACGAAATCCTTTTCTTCTCTTCTTTTACCAATGAAAGCATATATTAGTTAAGGGGTTCCATAGATTCATCTGAACATTCTGACATACAATTGTTAAATTGGGGAAGGGAGCGAGACACAGCCCTAAGCTTCCGGCTCAACTATTAATACCCCGCTTTTCATATCCAACACACCTCTCTAGAAATAATTTCAAAACCTCCATTTTTTTATGGAATAGATTTTAGTTTATGAAAAGTTAGAATCAGAGTATATATCCAATCTCTTGAATGTAATTTGTGGGATATTGTCAAAATGGTTCTTACGTGTCTAAATCACGAGATTTGACCGAGAATGATAAAGTTAAATTATCTTTAGATGCTCAAGTCATAAATGTTTTATATTGTGCCTTAAGTATAAATAAATTTAATTATTTTTGCATGTGCAAATCTATAAAATATATTTGACATATATTAGAAGTCATACAAGAACACAATGTGGTTAAAGACCCTAACATTGACATTCTCATGCATGAATATGAAATTTTTAAAATGAGTGACTTTGGAAGCGTTGATAATATGTTTGCACACTTTAATAGCATTGTTAACTAATTCTCTCAAAATTCTTGGTAAGACCTAAACTAATAGTAAATTGGTGATAAACGTTCTTAATTAGGTCATTATCAAAGTTGTAAAGAATAATAGTCCTCTTATTGGGTTAACAATTAAACTTGGACCACCATTCAGTTGAACATTGTAAGAAAACCATAAAAAAAGAACATTGTAAGAAAATGTTGTTACAAATGTCATGATCCATTTTACCACTCTCTGATGGAATCCCAGCTTGCATAACAAAGTCGGAAGAAAGCCCCAATCCACCCTATAATAAGCCTAACCATGTCTGATTTTAGAGCCAATATTCCTTTCTTACCTCTCTTCTTCCTCTTAATATAAAAGAATACCTCTTGTTCTATCAAGATGCTGTCTTGGATATGCATGCCACTTAAAAATGCTCCTTGACAGATAGAGATAGAAGAATCCAAAAGAGGTTTAAGCCTATTGACCAAGACTTTTGACAAGATCTTATAGGTGAAGTTCCATAAAGCTATTGGCCTGAATTTTGAAGGAAATCCAGGATGGTTTGCTTAAGGACAAGGACAATGTATGTCTCATTCATAGAATCTGGGAGATAGTTATCCACAAAAGTTGCTCTCAATATAGAAAATCTCAATGGTGCTTTTGCTGCTCCTAGTGAGAATGTAGCTACTTTAACCTCCTCCAGAGTAATTGGTTTTAGCAATTCTTCATTCTTATCATCATCAACCCATAAGGTGCATTGATCCAACACTCGTTGTTCTTCTGGACAGGTTTCTGCAGTGAAGATATCTTCAAAGTATCTTCAAAATACTTCATGTATGCCAGTTAAATCTTCCACCCATGTCTCATTAGAATCTTTAATCATGCTAATGAGATTCTGAGTCCTTCTTTTTAGTACTGAGCTATGAAAGAATCTGGAAATCTTCTCACCACACCTTAGCCAAGCCAATTTTGCCATTTGACCCTAGAAGATCTCCTCTATCTTCTAAAATTCAGCTAGTCTGATTTTTAGTGCCTTTTACTCCTCCCATTACATTGGATTAAGTCATTAAGGACATTCATTCTTTGCTTAATATTCTTAATTTCTTGCTATGTATTGTTCCTTAGATTTACACTCTATGTTCTCAAGTTGTGCTTACAATTCTTCAGCTTAACTATCAGATCTGCCATCCCCTGCTAGTCAAATTTATATCACAACTCTTAGCAATCATTTCTTCATAAGTCTCATCAAGGAAGCATTTATCTTCAAACTTGAAGAATTTGCCTCTCCTTACTTTATTACTGAAAAGGCTTATCACCATCATGTTGTGACTTGAACCTGTGTTAGGCGTGGCACCAAAACCTCCATAGAAGGGAACTTGTGTAAAGCTGTTGAATTCATAACATTATGTGAAGCTTTTCCGGAATTAGTTCTTTTCCATGTCTTCCATTCTCCAGGGGAAGAAGCAGCCACAAGAACTTCAAATACCCCACATTCACCAATAAAAGCTTCTAAACTTTCTAGCTCTTCTGAAATCAAACTTCCTTCCTTCAAGCTTCTCTTCTTTATTAAGAATCTCATTAAAGTCTCTCATTATAGTCCAAGTCCATTGAGTTCCTTTATTAAATTGAGATTCTTTTCAAACTCCTCCTATCAAGAATTTTCATTTATGTTCCCATAAACAAAAGTGAATCTACTAAATTTATCAATATATACATCAACAGAGTTTGTTGTATTAGAAACTGACAGAACATTGAAGTTACCTTTCCAAAATAAAGCCATGCCACCAGATTGGCCTGTGGGCTCCACAACATGATAGATATCAAAATGCAACCTCATACACCACCTTTCAATTTCTTACATTTCATCTTAGTTTCAAGTAAACACACAAGAACGCGTTTGAATTGTTTCAAGGCATCCTTCGGTGCTTGAATTGTCAAGGGAGGACTCAGCCCTTGACAATTCACATATAAGCTTCATTGGTCATTGGGTGACTTTCTAGGACAAGTCACCACAAACTTTTTGCTAGTTTCTGACATATCATTTTACTGTCTTCACATATCTTATGCTTCTTCTCACAAATGTCCTCAATAGAACATATAACAATCCCTTTAGGCCTTCCTCTTGTGCTATGTTTCGTGTTGTCCTTCTAGATTTCAGAGTTTAAGCATCACCCTTTATATTTAAGAAGTAGTTACTTAGATCATCCTCCTTTCCTTTGCATTCATCATTCAATGCATTATCTTGGCTTTCAGTTTTGCACAAGACTAACTCTTTGCACTGATTTTGATTTCCTTCTCCATTCTCATTCTTGCTTGAGTCTCTATAGGGTTCCGTTGTCCCTCTTAGAAACTTCTCCCTTACTCCAGGTGGAGTCTTCAAGTTAGCCAAGAAACTTCTCATTTTGCATAAACTTCTCAGAATCTATGGTATCGTAAGAGCGTAGTAGGAGAATCTTTAACATAAAGTGATTCCCTAGACTTAAAGAAAAAGCGACATTCACCAGCTTTCTTGTCAGCTAAAAACTTAAGGTAAGCAACTTCCTGATTTTTGGAAAACGTGGGTCCAGTATTCGTGGATTGTGGTGATAACGTAAGATGAAAACCTAGAATGAAATGAGTAATAAATTGTGCGATTTAATTGTAGCAGTTCCTATATATGTGACAGATACATTGATAGACCATTAAAGACGTAATATCACAAACACATGTGAACCTTCTTAGTACGTAGGGTCCCGGATTCAAGAACACTTAAAGCTCAATCATCAAAAGTAAGAAGATTATATGGCCATGTTCAACATCCTTGGATGGATCTCAGTCTATTCCTCTATACCACCAATCTTTTTTAGGATTGAAGAGTTTTAAATCTGTATAATTGATCTATGTTCTTTGCGATTTTGAATGAGCATTCTTGTGTTTTCATTCTTGAAAAAAATACCGATAATTCAGTATTTTGAGAGTTGAATCGTAAGAACTTGTATAGAGAAGCTAGAAAATTATTGTGAGCAAAAAAATTGAGATATCTATTCTCTGAGAGAAAAATCATTTTTTAAGAGATTAAAGACTTGACCGAGCTACATTATCAAAGTTTGATGGTGCCGTAAGATAATAGAGTTTGTAAAGGTTTGATCTTCACCTATAAGAAGATAATGGGAAAAAATCATCAAAGAGGACCCTTAAAGCGTGGCTATAAAGATAAATTTTCTCGAATTACGTAAAAATATTGCTCGTTGAATCTCTCTCTCTTATATACTCTTTTAATCTACGTGCACTTTACTTTTCACTTTTTATATTCTTACACTATTTAATTTAATTGAACATTTAATTACTATTACTTAATTAATTTATTTTTTATTTATTTTATATTTCAATCAATTTTATTCTTCGATTAAAATTTCTTTTTAATATTATTTACTTTATAGAATGTGTGCCATATAGGTCCTACAATTGATCAATTAATGTGACATTTATTGAGTAGGTCTCACACTTATAGTAATGTAATTTATATCCTTAATCATTTATGATATGAGATGATTAAGATGATATAAAATTAATTAGTCAAGATTATGTGTGCAATCCCACATTGCAATCCCTAAATGTTTTCCACACGGGGTTGCCAAGAGGTCTGCGAAATGACAGTGGTGAGTAAGCCTCATCCATGGCTTTAAACGTGCCTTTAAATTATCTTTTGATTACAATGCATCCTTAACATGTGTCCTAAGTACGTTATCACATACATTCTTCTATGCATGTATCACATCAAGATTATGACGTATAAGATAAAACTCCCAATAAGAAAATTTGAAAAAAATACTTTGCTTCTTCCAGTCTCACAAGTTATCTTCACCATACTTCTTTCTACGAGCATTTATTGTCCTCCTAAGGGTAACATCAATATTTTGAACTTGTTGTAAGATTGTAAATCCAGTGGGTGACAGGGGTGTTACTCTCTCCTCAATTTTATCATTGAAGGAACTTATATTATAGCGATGCTTATGAGTAGGATCCAAAAATCGTCAATGACCCATGAAACAACATATTTTACTACATTTCAACCAGACAAAGTCATCGTCAATATGACAATGCGGACAAGCAAATTTTGAATGTGCATTCCATCCAAACAAATTAGCAAGTCCAAAAAAAATCATCAATAGTCCACAATAATTATGCACGCATCTTAAATATTGATTTTCTTGATGCATCATAAGTATCAACACCAATCTATCACAATTCTTTTAACTCCTTAGTTAATGGGTCTAAATATATATATCAATATTGTTGTCAAGAAATTTAGGTCCATAGATGATTAATGAAAGTATGAAATTGAGTTGCTTCATGCACATCCACGAATGTAAACTATATTGAATTAAAAGCATAGGCCATGTACTATGACTAGTACTCATATTCCTATATAGGTTAAACCCGTCAATAACTAAGCCAAGTGTAACATTAAGTGGCTTTATAGCAAAATTAACATATCTATCTTCAATTATTTCCATGTATCTAAATCTACAAGATGTCTTAACACACCATCTTTAGTGCGTTCATCATGATGTCATCTCATACTTTATGCAGCATCACATGACATATATAACTTTTCCAATCTTGTTTTAGAGAAAAATGACGCAACACCTTAGCGGGCATGTTTTTTACTTTCTTTATTCTATGAGTTCTTGATGAGGATCCAGTATCATTCTCATTGTTGAGCCACCTTGAAGTACTACAAGTTCTACACGATTGATCTTCACATTGTTACCCCAATACAACATGCAGTCATTCAGGCATGCATGTATTTTCTCATACCCAAGATCTATCATTTTAATGAAGTTTTTTGCTTCATAAAATGTATCTGGAAGCTGAACATCTTCTGGAAAAAAATCATGCAATAAATCTAGAAGCATGGTCAAAGATTTGTCACACCATTCATAAAGACATTTAATATAATATAAATTTACTATAAATGATAGCTTTGAATGTTTTTTACATCCTAGATATAATTATTGGTTACTATCTTTAACCAAATCATAAAACTCTCGAGCTTTTAAGTAAGATCCAACATCATTGGCTTGTTCATAATTATTCTCATTATCTGATTCTCTAGACTCATCCTCAACTAAATTTGTTTCTTGTGATAAAATAGAGTTCATATCTCCTACATTATCAGTTCCAAAAGCACAATTTGAAAATTCATGCATATAATTGGAACATTCTGATGAATGTGACATTATTGGGTTTGCATGTCATTTTTCATTTACTTGGAGTTGAGTGATATTTACTATTATAAGTGATATTAATTACTATTAAATCATTTTACAATGTAAAATTTGGTCGCCAAAAATATTTCACGACAAAAACAAATTGGTGGCAAATAGTTTTCGCGACGAAATTTTTTCTTCGTCGTGAAAGCCTTTTGCGACCAGTTTTATTTTGGTCGCGAAAGGGTATTCGCAACCAATATTTATTTTCGTCACAAAACCTTTCAAGACCAGTTTTTTTCGTTGCTAAAGGCTAATGCGACGAGATCCAAAAATTCATCGCGAAAGACTTTCGCTGATGAAGCAAAAGCGACGTAGCTAAAGCCCTTATTTCTTATAGTGTGCTTTCGGGTAGTACATTTTTTTACAATGAGAGCAATAAAGTTTATTTGTGCCTCCTCTCCAGCCCAAAGAAAAAAGATGAGATACGGGAGTATAATTGAGGTGGTTCGACGTTGTCCATATTGTATTGCGATATGGACTTTTTATGATGCGGCAAAAGTGTAGGGGCATAGGGTTTTGGAGACCATGAAAGGTATGGGCTTGTGAGTATTTTCCGTGTTTGGCACTGAGACGACCATTGGTTGGTCCAGACACGTTCCCAAGGGCAACATGTTGGATAGACATTGAGTCAGGAATAAGGGATGTTGGTCATTGCCTAAAAGAATTATGTGTTATGCTTCGATACGTGAGGTCCAATGAGGTATCTGTTTTATTATATCAATTCTTATATCCCCCCTGAGTATGAATAACTTTTCGCCTAATAAACTATTTGTTTTTGAACTTGCATATCAATTGGTATTCTTGGGGACAACGTACAAACTTGCATGACTATTGCATCGACAATATACCTCCTACCACCATGAGAATCTTATTGCAACGACTTCCTGGAAGAGCATGGTACTTGGATGAGCGCATCTCACAACAGAGTATGGGGACCGAGGCGCCGTACATCTTATACAAACCCCCAAATTCAATGTTATATGATTAACCATTCACCAGAAATGATATGTCTGGTGGTCTTCGAGGTTTCAGAGTGACACACTTTATCTAGGATGTAGATAGCAATAGCGAAAATACTTATGATGAATTCCAGAAAAAGTGGTTGTCTTACAACTATGATGGGGCATCTTCATCTTCGCAGGTGCTAAATGTCTCTAAGTGATTTTAAATATAGGAGATTACTCATTTTGTTATAAAAAGTAATTTTGTATTCTACTATGTATAGGCAGCAGCACCAGCAATCACAACAGCCACAACAGTACCAGGAGCATCAGGGTCGGCTAGAGCGACCATTGATGATATAAGAGTGGTTAACATCCCATTACCACATTGTAGATTTAGTTACCATTCCCAGATGGTGGTAGTGAGTTGGTTGACATTCCAAATTATGTTCCAGTCCAGGGTCCTCCATCTATTGAAGTTGATTATGTGAGTTATGATGTTAATATTTATTATTTAGTCATTCAATATCATATTAACGCATAATTCAGATAATGCAGGTGTCGGCGACATGCGCGGCAGGCATGATGCGCATGATTGACGGTCTCAACAAGCTGTTATTCGAGAAAATGTTAAGCGCATGTGAGGTGATGATAAAGTCCAAAGCATCAATGAAAAGAAGGATAAGAAAATTCTAAACTTACGATATTTCCCTATTTATTTTTTAGTTTGAAATCAAAATATACTGAATATGTACACTTGTAGGCGAAGTTGCAAAGACACTTGCATATGTATGAAACTCAAGCAAGCAGGCATGAGAGTGATGATGATGAAGATGATGAGAATGGTGAAGATTCAATTAATGATGATGAGGATGACCATGATGATGACACCAATGAGGATACTGAATCAAAACGATAACATGAAGGGCGTAGAAAGCATTCACATGATGCTTTGTCGAAAAAGAGAAAAGTTGTACCATGATGTTTTGTCAAAGTTGATACAACTTTTGTGGATATAAATACGGTGGATTCTATGTTTTTTTGGATTGGATTCTAAGTTTTTTTAGAATATAAATTTGTCAAAGTTGCATGACAGGTATTTGACATATTGTGGATATAAATATGCAATTAAAATTGTGGGTTTTCTAATATTTATGGGGAGGTTCTGTCGATTGTTGGTTGAAGTTTGAAAGTGGATTCTAAGCATAACATTTACAAACCGTCAGTCTATCCAATTGGATTCTATGAAAGTAGATTTGCCCCTTACGTTATGGTTCGTCTCGAACTTATAAATTGTCAATCTATTCAAACATTTTATTGGTGACAAATAAAATATAATTTTTTCATCCAGGTTGTTTTATGCATATTATGGAGTATTGGAACCGAACGCCCGTGTCGATAGGACAAGGACCAAACACCTATTACAATGGCATTTGAGGACCAAACACCTTCAGCAGTCCCAAAACACCATTCATGACTGGCAATTTGCCATTTATGAATGACGGTTGGGGCCCACTGATGTCGTTTGGGCTCCAAACACCATTTATTACTGGTGATTCGTCAGTCTTGAATGGCATTTGAGAACTGCTGATAGAGTTTGGGCCTCAAACGCCTACTGTGGGTCCCAAACATCTGTTATTGGGTGAAAATTATTTAAGATTAACCATTTTCAAAGATGAGTCATCATGAAGTATCCATGAATCCGGGTGAGATGAGTACGCGACTGGGTTTATCCACATTAGCAAACTTACGAAATGAGGATGTTATTTGTGAAAATTTTGATACGATACAAGAGGCTGAACAGTTCTACTATACATATACAGCCGATGTTGGGTTCAGTGTACGTAAAGATGATAAACGCAAGAATAGAGAGGGAGGAACTATGCTACAGAGATGGGTTTGCTGAAAAGAAGGAATTTGGGAGAAAAAATATGTGGGTAGAGAGGACACCAAGCGGAAAAAATATGTGGGTAGAGAGGACACCAAGCGAGAACCAAGAGGCTTGACAAAGGTGGATTGTCGTGTTTATTTTAAGATGAACTTAGATAAGAAGACAAAAACGTGGGTCTTTGTAAACCTATCAATGCGTGTTGAGGACTTTCTTGGATACCATGAAAAGTAAAATGCCTCAATCGGTCATTACATATGGCGATAAGGCAATGCGTAAGCAATCAAGATGGTCATCCTCAATTGCAATCATCGATTTTGTGCATGGCATCTCGAACGAAATGCCCAATCAAACGAGAATAACCCAGAATTTCTATAGCCATTCAAGAGAGTCATGTTTGATGTACTTAGTGAAGGGGAGTTCAAAGAGGAATGGGATCGTTTGATAGAGTCATTTAACCTCAGGCAAAACAAATGGGGACGATGGATGTATGCGAAGCATGAACGTTGGGCAGAGGCCTTCCAACACAGAAAATTCTTTGCTTTCATGAGAAGGACGCAACGATCTGAAGGTATAAACCCATATATCTACTAATTCATTAAACGTCAATCTAAACTATTGGATTTGTGCTACAATTCGATCGGGCGTTGGCACATATTCGACATGAGGAGAGGTTGGACGATTTCAAGATGACAAATGAAATGTCTATGCTTCAGACTCACTTGCGTGCGTTGAGAGAAACACGCGGAAAATGTGTTCACACAAAAACTATTTAAATGTGTGCGCAAGGAGATGACAGGTTAAGCACTGTTTACAGTTTATGCTCTGACACATGATGAGGAGGCTCAAAATTATTCATTGATCGAGTTTGGTGTGCCGAATGACTTATACTTAGTGACACGAGACCAAAAACTTGATACGCTCAAGTACAGTTGTGGTAAGTTTGAATTACTGAGGATATAGTGTCGGCATATGCTTACTATTATGAAAGCACAACATATGCAACAGATCCTAAGCACGTGCATACTAGACCGGTGGCGGATCACTATGAATAGTAATATGCTACCAATCGGGTTAAGCCATTCTCATTTGGATAGAGATGAAACAGTATTGCTTCAGTACAATTCGATCCAACTAGTTGCTAAAAGACTTACTCACTTTATGTTAAAGTCAAATGAATGGTTGACTCAAGCCAAAGTGGAGGTTGGGATGCTTTGTGTAAAATATGAGACATTGTGGAATGAGAAGGTCCCAACGAACATGATGAGAAGCACGAGGATGGGGTATATATTAAAAGAGGCCCTGTTGAAGACCCGATAATCATGAAGATGAAGGGCAGCCAAAGTGCTAGCTTGATTAAAGCACGACCAACCACCCGTCGATGTGGCTATTGTAATAACAATGGACATACCAAATGAACATGTCCACAATTACCAAGCGATGTACATGCCACGATGTCAGACGATAATAAAGATGATCCACTACCATCTAACGTGTAAGGTGCACACGCGACAGGGGTCTCCGAACAAGGTGCGTCCCCATTCAATGTACAAGGTGTGTACACATTCAATGTGCAAGGTGTGCACCCATTTGACCCATATACATACCCACCACCATTCAATGCACAAGGTGGATACCCTATGTACAACACAAACATCACATACTGATATAATTTTTCGTATCCCCCGTCGCAGTAAATGTACATTTTGGTATTAACTTGCTTTCATAGTTTTTTTTAGAATGTTAATATACAAAAATTTATAAACATGCTTATTTATAACAATATACAATAATTCTGTAAAATCTATTATTTTATAATTGTACAAAATAATTCTGCGACATCTATTTATCATCACAATACACGATAACTTACAAAAAAAAACCCTTTTATTTATAGTTGTACACAATAATATACAAAATTTGTTTATCATCCATGTACACAATAACTTAAAAAAATTATTTATCTTCACTATATACAATAATCATATACAAAAGATGACACAATAATGTCTACTTGGAGGGATGCTCGGCCAAGATAGGCCTATTTATTGTGTCCTATCTTTTGATGTTCTTGTTCAAACACTCGCCCATTTGTCATTTTTGAGAAATTCGATGAGCTAGAAGTTATTGAATAAGACAATAACGACATAAATTTTGAAGTGTACGAAGATATCCCTTTTCAAAATTTATTGCACCGTCGTTAATGTCTTCTTCAATAACCTCTAGCTCACTGAATTTCTCAAAAATGGCAAATGAGCTAGTGTTTGAACAAGAACATCAAAAAATAGGACACAATAATGTAATACAATATTATCTATCTCTTCATTTTTTTCAACTTCTCAAGCATTTGCTTTAAAGTAGGACTCGTCTTTAATGGTAGCCGGGTCTCTGAGACAGATGAGTTTGTATTATAAAATCGACCAACGCTATCATGTAACATATCAATAGAGATGTTCCAAGGATAGTTGACGATCTTTAAAAAATTGTTACATCGAAGATCGTGAGATTTATACACCTCAACATATTCAACATCGATAGCCATAAACGATTAACTCCAGAACAATCAGAAAATTCTCAATTACATAACTAAAAGAAGCCTAACTCTAAACTAAAACAAAAGATAAAACAGAGTTGTAACATTCACTAAACTATCATACACCTCAACAAATTCAATAATAACAACCATAAATGAGAAAATTCACAACCATAAAAAATCTCAATCACATAACTAAAAGTTCACAACTAAAACAAAATAGAAAACGGGTTGCTCTAAGGCTTGAAACACCTCAACAAATTCAATACTAACAACCAGAAATGAGCAAGTCCATAAGAATCAGAAAAATCCCAATTTCATAACTAAAGGAACTCTAACAAATAACCAGTAATGACAACCACAAATGAGCAAATCCATAACAATTTAAAAATTCCCAATTATAGAACTAAAAGAACCCGAAACTATAACAAACAAAAAACAAAGCTCTCAAGATTAACAAAATATTAATAATATCTGACAAATTACCTGTCATAATGTCATCCATATATCTCAACACCCATACACCATAATCACTCCTGCAAAGATGTCCATCATGGACGAGGAAGTCCCTGTATGGGACACCTTTCCAGATGGTCGATTTAACGCGGGACGAACCGAAGAGGTAAAAACAATTGTATGTTCTAAACCCTCACCATGTCTTATAATTTGTCTTATAACCTTTTTATTTTGACATTTATTACTTTTTATATTTTGTGGATGAAATTATAATTAGAAGGTATGGACTTAATATTTGGGCCTACGCTCATAGACTTGTTCCCCCGCCAATAACCTTCTCTTCTTTCAAAACTGCAAGGCCACCCCAAGTGGACACCCAATCAAATGGGTAAGTTCACTAATCATGAATTTGATTGGACCTCCTTCACCCTTTAATGATGCACTTATTATTCCGTAAATCAATGATCTCGACCATCGTGTACCAGAATATAGATCTAGATTACACAATACATTTACACAATCATACTAAGTCAACATTTAATATCTTAACTGTAATAAATGTGTTTACCGTAGTTTCTAGCTCAATTTTTGGCGCATATCTATCCACGATCTTGTGTTTCTTACAAAATTAGGAAGCTCTACTAGTTTTGAAACACATTGACTTTGCAGTGGCACAACAAAAATATGATACACAACGTACATACAAACCTAAAATAAGGATGAGACTGAGTAGTAGATACTCACAACAAAAAACGTGGGAAGAAACCAGAATCGGTTGCTCATTCACACACGTCGAGCCTCCAAATTCAAAATGTTGACAAACAAGTCTATAAGGTCAGAGCCAAGCTAATTTCTTGGACCGAGAGTCTTTAGGTCTCTTCGTTTAGTTTAGCATTGTGGCCAGAATGTCTAACGAGAATCTCACTGCAAAAGACATATGAAAGACAAACTTAATCAAAATTTGGCCATGATGGTGTGTCAAATTTTGTTAAATTAGTGTGACTACTACATATCCTCTAAGCTTTTTCTCAAAAATATACTCCACTAAATGCTCATATTCACTTCTAGTGGGTCTTGCAACATGTACGAACCCACTTTAAATACATTCTTGTTGTGTTTAGTGATCAGTTTACCCTTCAAATAGGGTGAACTTAGTAGAGGACCATCTCTCCTCTCCCGAGTGCTACACAACTTCATCGGGAATTAGCTTTCGGTAGACTCAAACAAGACTTGTTTGTCCTACCAAAACACAACCCCAAGTAAGGTGTTAGATTAATAGTTAGATTATGCATGTTATATATATAGAAAAGATGAAATATGAATAAACAGAATAATACATTTCGACGTCCTTTAGTTGTTCCAGTCATAGATGGTTTACTGACCAATAGCAGGTCAGCGAATGGATTGTCGAAAGCATCCAGCTGGATGCAACTTTCATCATTATCACATTTATATAAAGTTGATGAAGAGAATGGTAGCTCTTCTTCACGGGAGGGACTCATATCCTCATCAAAACCACCTTGTTCTTTACATTGAGTCGGGGTGACGTGTGGCTCATCGTATTAGGCTCGAGACTCACTAGTGTCCCGTTCCAAAAGACTCGCCAATGTTGTGCATATATTCTCTTGGACATCCATCATCTTTCTATGCACCTCCATTGATTGTGAAATATCCACCCTCATGTAGCTGGAGTCCGCTTGAACAGCGATCACTTATACACTTAAAGCACCTAACCCGATGATTTGCTCTTCAGATATATCTGCACACACGTCCTCGCGAACATGTTTACGCTCGCAGTCCTCCCCAACCTTGCGGTTGCCTGGAATGGCTTGTACGGTTGTATCGATCTACATAATACAAATATATGTGAATTAGTAATAAATAATTAATGGTATTATAACCAACCAAATTTGTAATATTCTCAAACACTTACCACACAGCTTTTAGGCCAAGCTTCTCCTCCCTTTGATTTTATAAAATAAATCATTTTTGCAATGGCCCTGTCGTTCCACCTTGGCGGCGAAGGCTGGTTCAAGTCAACATAGTGGCAGCACATGCCAACTTCTCCAGATAAAATAGATGTATTGAAATGAACTTATTAGTAAAAATACATATGTTACGATGCGAAAGTAATACCAATGTACACTAAATATATTACATGTATAAATAACAAGCATCTGGTAATGCTATAGTGGTGGCTGTTGTGATACTGAGCGACACCATCCATAAAATCTTTAAAACAAGAAGAAACTCATTTCTTCTGTTGGATGGTCGCGGGTGACTTCATAACACGCAACCATGAATGACTGACGATTGGTTTTTATCGAGGGGATAACAAAACTCCGACAGTGTACAGCACAAGGGCTCGCCTCTAGTAGTCACTATCAGACTCCCCAATCAAGAATTTTAACAAGGAATTCATCGGAATATCACATTTGACGTTCACCTACTTCTTTTTTAGTTCTTTTATCTCATTCATATCACCATCAAATTTGATTTCCTGCCCACCGTCAAAGATGCCCAGTATAGAAGTCACATCATTTGTAGTGACTTTGAGTGTCGACCCATGGACATTCAACATGCAGGTGGTTGGATCGAAGCAACATAATAGTTGCTGTAAGAAGTTCCTTAACCTCATCGAAATTTTCAACAAGATCTGTAAATTTCTCAGGTGTACAGCGTATGAGCAACTTCCGCTTAAAGGAAGGCCTTCTCAGATGACTAGGACCGGGTTGTTCCGCTTCGCTTTCAATGTCATGGATTTCATTTTCCTTCAAATAAATGAGTTTGACTTCCTTCGTCATACTTTTCCACTTTAAAGCTAGATCTTTTCGTGTTTGCATATCTGAAATTCACTTAAATTACAATCAAAATTTATCAATTCCATGTTATAATGTAATGTTTGTTTATATATACTTACTTCATTACCACTAATCTATTCATCTACCGCCTTCATTTTAGCACATTCTTTCGAACTGTTTTAGTTTTAAACAACGACATTAACATTGCAACCCTTTTATGAAAATAAGTAATATTAAATTGATGATTTCATTAATTACTTACAAGTATATAAAGAAACCCTTTTGTGCCTTCTTCACATTGACATTTGTGTTAGCCATCTATAATATATGTTAGTATAATCAAATTTAGCCATATAGTAGTGTCTTCTTATCATTATTATCCCTAATACTATTTATAATAAATTGGACATCATCTAGTAAGAATGCTAAAATGATATACCAATGTTATATTCTTGTATACATCTGCCCCTATTATGTTATTAATCAGTTTTATACAATGACTATTTGAGATAACGAATTAATTGGAAGTGACATGTATCAACAATCTTAATAGATGATAAACATGATGTGTAAAGAATGCAAGAAACTTATTTGATCTAGTTGCAACATGCTCTTCTCCAAGTTTTTTCATAATTAATCATGTTAAAAATCATATTAGTAAAGTTCCACCACGTAGGTAATTGGAATAATTCTTGTAAACTAATTGGTTGATTGCATGTCAATTTTAATTTGACAAAAACTTACACTTAAAAGAAAATATTGTTTTTAATTTTTTTCCCTAAATACACTAAATTTGGCAAGGAAGAATACATGAAAGAAAGAAACCCTTTGCAATTATATTATTCCAAAGGGCCAGGAAAAGGATATAAGTTGGCCTCTTAGTGAAGCTGCGGCTACTCGAATTAAATGGCCTATGTATCTTTTTCAAAAAAGTTAAACAAAATTTGTGTGGCTTACTTAACCAATATAAATAAAATAAAATAGTTTATGATTTTAAGCGACACGAGGGCTTACTTAACTAATCTAAACAATTAAAATAAATCATTCATACAGATCTCTTCATGGATTTCACTCCCAAAAAATCTATTATAATTCTTGGTGACGATATAGAAAATCTACAAAAAATAATGCATAGAAGAGGGGCACTCACAGACAAAACAATGTTCGGTAAGCAATACCCACAGCAGAACTTCCTAAGAATCTTAAAATGCATAGAAGAGGAGATAATAAGCTGGCCTCTCTTTCTCCCACAAGAATATCTTTAATAGTGAAATAGTATAATTGAAACTTTTGGAAAGAAATGATAATTTCTTATTTCTTCTATCATGCTTAATTAGAAGGCATATAATTCCATCAAAATAAATCAAGTGAAACAAAAATAGTGGTGGAAAATAGGCAAATGATAACATCACCAGAAACTAGACCAAGGTCATATAAGCCATGTTTCCTTTTTCTCAACTCGAAAGATAGTCTCTATAAATAAAGTTCACAGTTCAAATGTGATAAAGCAGTTTTTAGTATATTTTTTTTATAAAAAAAACCAAAGCCCAAGTAATAAATATAATCAGTTTGTAGAAGAATATCATATTTTAAGATTATGCACTCTTCAAACTTCAAAGATCACAATATCAGCACATTTAGATGTAAAAATTAGAACACTCTTGCTGAAAATTTACATACAGTGAATGAGCAACATACATATATTATAGAACCATTGAATTTTAGTGTAGAAGATGAAAAATAAAGGCCAAAGGACACCTATATTTGTTCTTTTTGGTCTGATCAGAAAAACTTCATTTTAACCAAAATGACCTTCTAAATTAAAGTATCAGCTAGCAGCAAAGAGAGATAAAAATATGATAAAGACTTAATCATAAATTGTACATTTGTGGTTTTGGCAAATAAAAAAAAAGAACCATTCCCTAGTCTCACAGATCAATGTACATTTCTTGAATATATTAAAGACATATTTACAAATTGATTGAATTTAAAGCGGATTTCATGGAGACATTCTCAACTCGGTATTATTATTTTTAGAAAAGAAAAACAGGTTTTAATAAATTGTATATAATCAAGTCATTCTCCATTTATGATGAAGACACATGCTTGTGATTCTAACTAGAATTCAAATTATCTAGAGTTTAAATTAACTATCATTTACTATTTTCTATCCAATTCTGTGAAGGCATATGACATTTCATCTTCTTCCTACTAGACTTCTTCTCCAACCCGATTCCTCCAATAACCTCCAACCCAACTCCTTCCTCTGCGAGTCTTATTTTCTCTCCAACAAATCATAAATCAATAATTATATAGACATAGACTAAATCAAGCCAAAATCAAACCTAAATCAAGCTTAAATTGAACCTAAATCAAATATAAATAGAGGACAATGAGAGAACCCTAAATCAAGCCCTAAATCTAAACTGAGCCTAAATTAAACATCAAGCCATAAATCAAACCCTAAATCTAAACAGAGCCTAAATTAAACAGAGCTAAAATCTAAACAGAGCCTATATCAAACCCTAAATCTAAACATACCTAAATCTAAATAGAGCTTAAATCAAAACAGACTATGGAGAATAATGAGAGAGAGAGCACTCCAAACTAACAGAGAAAATGAGAAAGAGAACAGTCTAGGAGACTAAACGTCGATAGAGAAAATGAGAGAGAGAGAGAGAGGAAAGAGAGAGGCTGAGAGATTAGAGAATATTACCATGAGAGCACTGGCGATGAGCCCAGAGAGAGAGAGACAACGATGAGGAAAGCCTGGACGATGAAGAGAGAGCGCATAAAGTTTGCCTGAAGAGAGAGCTGAAGATCGGGGGTGAAAATCGCGTGCCCTAACCTGTGAAGCTCGAAGGAAAAATGTGAAGCCAGAGGCAAAATGTCGAATTAAAAATGTAACCTATTCAACAGGTCAAGTTTCATTTTTTGAACTAACGGCTGAGAGTCTACTTTCCTGATCTAATGGCTAGGAAGACTCCCAGTATCAATGTCGGGAAAAATATTCCCAGCATTGGAGAGCTTCCCCATATACATAGAATCAAATTGTCCAACAGGAACCCTGAACTTGTATGGTTGGCTGACAAGTAAGTGAGTGGGCTCCATGAAGGAATGCAACTAATTAAATAGTAGTTATGCCTATGAAGAGACATAAGTAGAACGATGAAGATTCTGTTTAACTCAAGTCATCTAGACCACAAGCATACCGACATGAGGATAACTCTTCTTTAAAACACTTTGATAGTGCTCGTGGATTGGAATCAAAATAATGAATCAGAGCCTTTTTTGAAATGAATAAACCCACAGAAAAAAAAAATCAGTTAGTTATTTTCATCATCTTTCTACAAATATCTAAATTTATCTCTGCATGATTTTTTTTTGTTTTTGATCAATCATGCTTCGATCACGTTCCATTCTTGGTTCGACTAGGTAAGGTTAGTAAAATGTTCTATAAAGTTAAAGTTTTGTATTTTTAGAGTCAATCAACCAATTCGCGTTAACAAGTGTGCAGAGGCGATTTTGTCTTAAATAGAATTTTATCCGACATACCTCACTTCATTTTTCAGTTTCAACATTCAATGTTTTTTTATTAAAATTACTTGCAGTGAAATCTGAAATAGATAACTTGTATCATTTTTCAGATAACTGATTGAACCAAATATAGATGATTGTTTCGATTAGGAAAATTACACTACACTGTTGTAGATAATAATAAGAAATCTTAGAATTGAAGAGGCAATGAATATGATGTGGAAAAGATATTTGTTAGACAATGCACTTCCAGGGAGCTTTATTTTAAGATGTAGATTTCCCCACTTTGATGCAGACAGGCTACAAGAAATTCTATTTCCAAGATACAATGCCTAACAAAGAACAATTAAGGCTGCACTCCTTAATAGTTCACTCAATCAAGAAACCACTCAATTTGTTTTAAGAAGAAAGTAAGAAAGCAAGAAAAGAAGTTGATTTAATCCATATAACCATTAACTAGTTATATAGCAATTGAACTTCACGTTGGTAAAGGGTTGTAACCCTTCACTATGAAAGTTAATAAACTAATCAAAAAGACCACTTTTGAAAGAGTTGTAAATGATAACTTCTTTTAACAACTAATTAATTATATTTAATTAATTTAATTATTATTATTAGTAAATATAATTTATATATAGATATATAACGATCCCCCACTATTTACTAATAATAGTTTTAACTAAAAAATAGGTACACAAAATTGAGTGTAATACAGTGTTACCCTTAGGTGGATTTCGCCTTGAACCTAAGGTTGAATATAGACTAATGAAGATATATTCTTGATTCTTCAATAGCAGCGGATGCATGACATTGCTCTATCCTGACTTAGCTAGTACTCTTGAGTTTTTCTCGTAACTCATAGAAGGCGGCCTCTCACCTACTTAGTTGCACAGGCAAACTCATCAAAAGCATCCACAACCGTTTTATTACTCCATTCTTTATATATATAATATAAAAAACTATGAGTTTGTTAAGAAAATATCCAACTTATCTCGTTGTGGAATAACAATGTATTATTTAGATGTGGAACTTTAGACTTATAAAAGTCACCCCCACTATTTCTTTATATATTTAATATACTGGAAATGCAACCTCAACGCTGACATTTCTTGGATGGTTCGTAATTAAATTGCCTTTGAACTCTAAAGCACATGATTTCCAATTTGTAGAATTCAACTCTTAATAGACATATGTGTGATAGAGTGGGTTTCAATCAAGATCATCTCTTTCAATCAGGAATAGTCCCATATCTCTCATAATCTACTGATCTTATCTCTAGATAATGGTTTAGTAAGGAGATCTGCTAACATTTGATAAGTAGGTAAATACTCAACTGTTACTTTACATTTTTCACCATACTTCTTATATGATTATATCTCATAGCAATGTGCTTGCTGTTACTAGAGATTCTCTTATTTTTAGCATTATGGATAGCAACTTGATTATCACAATACAATGATATAATCATATCATCTCAAATAAAGGAATGCATCTCACAAACCGTTTAATCCACAAAATATCTTTACTAGCAAGAGACATAGCAATAAATTCAGATTCCATAGATGACAAAGCAGCATAAGATTGTTTTTTAGAAGGCCAAGAAACTATAGAACCGCCTAGAGTAAATAACCAACCACTAGTTGATTTAGAATTAATATTTGAAGCCCAATTAGCATCACTGTAGCATTCAATAACATGTGTATTGCAAGTATAATGCAGACCATAATACATGGTAAATTTCAAGTATCTCATAAATCTACCTATTTCTTTCCAATGTTCAACACTTGGGCTAATAGTAAATCTACTTAAAATTCCAACAGCGCATGCAATAATCTTTTTCATTAATAGGCGGACCTTCATTGAGAATCAACTTGCAATGAGGATCAATAGGTGTTTTACTAGGTTCACAATCAAAATAATGAAATTTTTCAGAATTTTTTCAATACAATGAGATTGAGTTAATACATATTTATTGTTCATTTTTAAAACTCTTACTCCTAAAATTACCTCAACAGGACCTAAGTCTTTGATGTCAAAAGCTTGACCTAAAAAACCATTTGTTTCATTAATACGAGTTTCATTAGAACCAAAAATAAGAAAATCGATCATCAACATAAAGAGTAATTAACACTTTATAATCACCAACATTTTTGAAAAAGACACAATTTTCAACCTTACTACTCTTAAAACCAAATTTCTTAATTTCTTTTCTAAATTTATTTGACCATTGACGAGGAGGAGGCTGCTTAAGACCATATAAAAACTTCTTTAACTTACATACTTTATATTCATTGTCTTTAACTACGTAACCTTCTGATTGATCTATATAAATTTTCTCGTATATATCACCATTTTGAAAAAGCAGTTTAACATCCATATGATGCACTTGGAGACTATATATAGAAGTAGTAGCAAACATGACTCTGATAGAAGTAAATTTAGTCACATGAGAAAAGGTTTCAAAGTAATTCATACATTGCTTTTGGCTATAACCTTTTGTTACAAATCTGGCTTTATACTTATCAATAGTGTCATCTGATTTGAACTTCTTTCGTAGCACTCATTTGCATCCAATAGTTTTAGTATTAGGAGGAAGATCTGTTAAACTCCACGTTTTTTTGTCACTAATTGATATCATTTCATCACCCATAGCTTTTTTTCCATAGATATGCATCTGGTAGAGACATAGCTTCTTGAAAAGATTTAGGATCCTCTTCTAACATGTATGTAAACATACCTAGGCCCAAATCTTTTTCAATTCTACGCCTTTTACTCCTTCTAAAGTCTGGAGATTCATATTTACTTACCTTTTCACTTGAATCAATTTTACTTGATTTGTCATGTAAAATATGAGAATTCTCAATAGCTGGTAAGGTATGTTCGAACTCCTTTGACAATTCCTTTTCTATCTCAAGCTTATCAGCATCTCTAACAGTCAAGTGCTCAAAATATATAGCATGTACATATTCAAAAATATTGTTAGTACGCAATTAAGAAATCTACAAGGTTTGATATGCATAGAATAACCTAAAAATATAGATTTAATAGCTTTACTGCCAAGTTTTTGTCTTTTTTAGTAGAATATAATACATCTGCAATACATCCCTACACTTTAAAATATTCCATGTTTGGTTTTCTATTATTCAGTAATTCATAAGGAGTCTTATCTTATTTTTTATGCAAAATTCTATTATAAATGTAACAAGCAGTATATAATGCTTCAACCCAAAAACTATTAGGTAGTTTAGAATGAATAAGCATGGCACTAACCATTTCTAAAAGAGTTCTATTTTTTCTTTTGGCTACTCCATTTTGAGGTGGTGAATTAGGAGCTGAAAATTCTTTAATAATTTCATGTTCTTGACAAAAAGAAATAAAATCGTTTGAGTAATATTCTCCATCCCTATCAAATCTTAATTTTTTAATCCAATGAGATTTTCAATTTCTTCTTTAAAAATCTTAAACTTTCCAAATGCTTCATCTTTATTTTTTTTAATAGGTAAAGATAAGTATATTTGAAAAAGTCATCGATAACAGTTATAAAAATATCTTTTACCACGTCTAGTTAATTGATCTTTATTATCGCATAAATCAGTATGTATAAGTTCTGACAATGGTGTGGTTCTAGTTACAGATTTAAAATGATTTTTGATAATTTTTACTTGTGCACAACATTCACAATTTTTAGTTTTCAAAAGGGAGCATGGTTTGGGAATAAGTTCATAAATAATCAAACGCTTTAATGCATTATACCAATATGTCCTAATCTAGAATCCAAAAGTAATCTACATTTTCAACCATATAAGCACAACTAGATGCATCTTTATTTATATTAAGCAAGTACATATTATCTTTAGCATAGCCTTTCCCAATAAATGATCCTTTCTTAGAAATGAACACTTTTTTAGAATCAAACACAACTTTAAATCCATGATCATCAAGTTTCTTTACAGATATAAGGCTCTTTCTTAGTCCTGGAATATACTGAACATCTTGTAAAGTCAACACTTTTCCAGTGTGAGAGAGAGTTGCAGTCCCAATACCCAATACTGCACAAGTAGAAGAATTGCCCATGAATACTGATTTTTCACCATTAATTTCTTTATTGGTCTCGAACACGTTCATATGAAGAGTGACATGGCAAGTTGCTCGCGAGTCAATCCACCAACCTTCATCATCACTGATTGAAAAAAATTTCAGTAAGCACGGCAATCATGTCAGTGTCTTCCACCATATTAGTTTCTCCCATGTTCTTGGTTTCTGTCACACTCTTCCCCTTGCGATACCTACACATCCTTGCTACATGACCCACTTTTTCACACACAAAAGCAGGGACCTTTTTTCATCTTTATGAAAATTCTTTTTTGCTTTGTTCTTGAAAGAGCCTTTCTTTCCTTTAGAAGACTTGTGCTTGGATATTTAAAGTGTGTAGATGATGGTATGTCTACGTCATGGACATTATCAAATTTTTCTTGGTTTCTAAGTACGTCTCTAAGTCTAGCCTCATTTTCAATTTGAATGTTTTGAAGCAATTGATCAAAATTCGAAGACTTTCTCATGTTTTAAAATCTTTTGGTAATCCTTCCAAGATGGTGGAAGTTTACCAATTATTGTAGAAACTTGAAAAGTCTCTGAAATTGGTTCACCCGCATCAGCACATTCTATGGCAATATTATTAAGTTCATTTATTTGATCAATAATGAGCCTAGAGTCATCCATCTTATAATCAATTTACTTGTTCATCAAGAAAGATTTATTACCGACATTTTCATTCACATACCTTCGTTAGACAGCATACCATAGTTCCACTAATGTCTTATGAACATGGAAGACATTGAACAAAGCATTTGTCATGGAATTGAGAATTGTAAATCGGCATATGTAATCATCTTCAAGCTATTTCTTTTGATTGTCAGAAAATTTGTTAGCAATTTCTTCATCATGTGGATATGGTGAACTCAACACATAAACCACTCTTGAAATTGTCAAATGATAAAATATCTTCATGCTCCAACGTTTGTAATTAAGACCATTGAATGTCTCTAACTTTTCATTTGTAAATCTATATCTTAAAATTGTTCTAGATAATAATATTGCAAATTGTTTATTTCATTCATTGAGAGTACAAAAAAATAGAGCATTGCCTAGAGAGATATACATGGATGTTTTCGGATGTGCAATATAAATAGAATGTTTTCTCACTTTCTAATTTCTAGGTTACAAAGGTGCAATGTAATTCAAGATTCTAAAGACCCATAAGATGGTGAGGATAGATTAGAGCTTGATTTGTGGCTTTGTAATCTTTCCTTGAAACGTGGTTATGGGTGTGCAAAAACTGACCACACTTTTCGTCGGTCTTGGATTTAGAAAAACTGAACTTTTAGTTCGGTCTAAAATTTTCCTTTATTTTAGACTAAACCGACCAGACCGACCATATATATATATATATATATATCATATTTATTTTCTCACATTTATCCGTTTTCATTTCTTTTATTTCTCTCATTTCGTATTCCTTTCATCTCTCTTTAACACACACCTCGTCTTGCCTTGTGAGTTTGGCTTGATTAGTGTGCTGCTATTCTTGCCTTCTAAGTTAATCTTGATTTGTGGTTGTGGTATTCTTTTCTTATAGCTTTCCATTCAAAGATTTGTATGATAGATATATCAACTCGAAAGTGAAATGCCTAAGGAAACATGTTTTCCTAAGCATATTTATGAAACGAATTATTTGCATTAGCATTGTAGAAGTCACTGGCGCAGAAATAATTAAATATGAACAAATGACACTAAACTCCCTATTTTTGGGAACAATTGTATTTTAGTTTCTTACCTTAAATCAACACTTTATAAGTCCATAATTTTTAATTGTTAAACACACATGATCTATAATCAAACTTTGTTACAGTTATTAACAGAAACAGACATGTGCTAATACTTTGAGATTGAAAAGACACATCTTCATCGTTTTTGGTGGATTTTCACCCATTGACTGTATCTTCTTCTCATCAACCTGTATCTTCCTCTTCTTCTTCAATAACATTTTTTTTTTCACTTCAGGAAGAGGAGGAACAAGACTCACACACACTGATAAATATTTTCCTCGAAACAAAGAGTGAAATATCATGCAGCATATTGAACATGGTCTGACTGAATTCCTGTATGGTAGACAGGAACATCCGTCCCGACCGTAATGGGACAAACCATGTTTCCCACGACACATAATTAGCCTCTGATGTCATAAACACTTGCGCAATTTCTTATTGCTCAAATTCTCATTGTTAGTTGAGTTCTGAGTGATTCCTTTAAAAGTACTTAAATGTATTTAGAAACACTACTTATAATGACATTTATCTTACACATATTATTGTTTGAAGCACATTTTCATAAAAAATGCTACAACAAATATGTGCTTTTATAGCACATGATAACCACGATTTGTGTCAAAACACAATGGAAAGTCTATAGGCACAGCAAAAAAATTGCCAAAACCCACCTAAAATTAGACTCTCTTCTCACAACTCTCTCTCTCTTCAATCTCTCTCATGGCTCTCTCTTCAACCTCTGTGAAAGTGCGAAACCTAGGGATCTCACCTCACGAATCTCACTTTTTCGTTCTCTCTCGTGAATCTCTCTCTGCAGCTTATTGTAGCTCTCTGTTTAGCTCTGTCACAGCCTCAACTCTCGCAGCTCTCTCTCACAGATATCCCTCGCATCTCTCTTGTTTGCTAGCTCTGTCTCGCACCTAGATCTCTCTCACAGCTCTCTCTCTCTCTCATCTCTGTGCCGTAACTTTGTTTCCCATCTCTCTCCCACTTCGATTTCGCATATCAGATCTTGAGGCGAGGGTTTTTTTCTTATGAGATGGGTTTTAATCTCAAATCCATATATGATTTTTGTGATTTTTGTATGGTTTTATATTTTTTTAAGGTTTGTCTGGTTTTCTATGTTATTCAGAAGGATTTTCAGGTTGCTTTTAAGATGCTTTGGAGGTGATTTGGAGGTGCTCTTAAACCCCCAAGGTTAGTTGCTTTGAATGTGCCTCAAACATGTACGTAGGGTTTTATTGTTATTTATCAAACATTTCTTTGTTCGATTGATTGTTGTAGATACGAAGAATATGAGGGTATCAGTGAGGAACTGGTGATGGCAGTTAGTGGTGGATATTCGAGAGTTTTACGTCAAAGATGGAAACTAGTTACCTGGTAAGAAAGGTACTACTTGTTGAGTTGTTTTGTTTCCTTACTTTGAAAATATTAACTTGTCATGGATTTTGAAGTTGTGAGCAGACACTTCCATTTTGAAATTGGCAGGATTTTACAGATAATGATCATTTCTAATAGCTTATGTATTGTAGAATTGAATCTTTCGTTGAACTATTTCTTCGTATTAATTGTTGCCAGACTTCATCTTATTTTCTTTTCGTTTTCCCATCACCTTTTCTTCTTTTTCTTGTTGATTGTCCTGTTTGAATATGGTTAGTTGATTGGAGACCTTTTATGAAATTAGGGAGATGGTTGATATTGTCATAATGATTCCAGGGCATTTGTAAATTTGAGTATTACTGACATATATGATACATTACTTATTTTCTCTCTTATTATCTAATGATGGCCCTCAAGTGTTTTGACATTGTCTTTTCTCTTTCATATATAATTTAAATTTCAAAGTGCCTAATTCTTTTCCAACTTCATCAGAGAAATATGTTAGTGATGATGGTGTTATCGATTAGTAATGATTTTCTATCAAGTTGTATGGTATTGTCTTCTTTTTTTTTGTAAGAAACTTCAAATCATTTTTATGAATAAAAAGAAGCATACAGTTACTGTTACTATATGGAAATCTCTGAACCAGTGGTGTATTCTTCTTTTCTTAATTGAAAATTTAAATGTCTTTTCACTTCTCCATCTATCTCTCTACAGGGCCGTAGTATGCTTACTTTGGTAAAATTATTTCAATTGGTAAGAGTACTATTCTTGAATAAATGCTATTTTTTCTGGTTTAGTATTCCTTCTAAGGAAACTTTACCTCTGTTAAAGTTGGCTAAAAGATTATCTGGGAAGATATTCCAAGAAGCTGCCAACTATCAAATTAGAAAGGAACTTATGAAAAAGGTACATACTTGACATTTTTATTATTTTTTAAACAAGAAACATGACAATTTTTTTATAGAAAAGAGAGTGCAAAAAGGAAGGCGGATAATAATTCCAACCAAAGAAAACAATGAAAGAAAACACTAAACAATGATACATAATAGGGTTACAATCTGAGATAATCATCGTTATCTATTTGTACAATCTGAGACAAAATTCTCGTAAAATTGTTAGGTCAGACTGCAATTCATTAATTGCATTTCAAAGTTGGCAATATTTGGTATGCACATCTAGCTTACAGTAAAATATCTAGCTTAAAGTGCAAATTCACTATTTACATTCCGTGACTGATAATTTAACGTAGGTGTGAGAGAAGAACCTAGCACATGATTGATTAATTCTCTAGTATATATTTTCTTGGCCTTAGGGTGGACAATTAATAGCAATTAGTCTCGAGTCTAGAGCAGCCTTGCTTGTGGCTAAACAGATATTTCTTCTTAAACTTTTGACGATTTGCACTTTTGTATTGTCTTGGAAAGATGTTCAAAAATCAATTCTGAACTTATTTTCTGCTAGAAACTAATTTGGTTATAGGAAAGTTCTTTCTATATATTCTGAACATATTTTCTGCTAGAAACCAATTTGGTTATAGGATAAAAATATTGTTCAAAGTGGACTGCTATAGTATTAAGATAGGATAAAATACACTTGGTTTTTTCTTGGTGTTGTTAATCTAGAGATTTCTCAATTTTGAGAAATCTGGTTTAGTAACTTTTCAGGCCTATATTTTTTATACATAGCTATTATACACACAAAAAGCCATAAATAAATAATAAGTTCCTACCTCCATCAGTGACCGCTACCATCAATAGATATCAAAGTTTTACATATAGTGGATCTATTATTGGTATGATTTTTGAGATAATCTTTGATATTTTGTTTCGTTTTCGTTCAAATTCAATTCATGTCCCATTGTTCAATTATGTGGTTGATAATATGATAATATACCAATTAACATGCGATCATTATTTTTTTTACTTTATATGCAGCAATGAAAACTAGTACAGTAGCAAAGAAAAAACTGGATAAATATGATTATGCCTAGAATCTTAAGTACTCGGGGATAACATACACTCACATAGGATTTCAATTGTACATGACCAATTGTTACAAAATTTGCTTATTTAAGAAAATGCATTATAAGAGCTTTATCTCCGTTGTGTGATCATTAACGATTTTCATGTGATGATAGATATAGGTTGTGTTGGCCAGCTTCTAATTTCTTCAATATTACTTCAATCCATCTTAATCACATCTTCAATCACTATATACCTCAGAAACAATACGGAATTAGTGAGAATTTTACATTTTTGCAGATTAGCATAGAACTCTTCTTGAGTTCGTTATTTTGTTTGCTGATTTTTCTGTTTGTTTGGTGAAAGCATGTAGGTTTTGTTTATCAATTTTGATTTATTAATAATAAAGCCAATCCTAATTGTTATACACTATGATGGTAAGTCTTTTATTTTTTTTTCTTTTTACTGTCTCCAACAAATAAAATTTTCTTCTTTAATATTTGAAATAGGAAACCTTAATAGTAAATTCTGCAAGTTATGGTATGCTATGTTTATCTTGTTATTTATAGAATTCTAGTGTAAAATATGTGTAAATATACTATTAACATTTGTATCATCCTTCCATATTAAGTTGACATAGTAATATGTTAGATAGACCAGTGGTGTCTCGCTGTTTTTTTATCATTTTTAATTCATTATATAGATTTTGAGAGTGTTATGGGTGATTTGTCATGTGATGCGAGGATTATGTTGGGGAGAGAGTTGGGAGATGATAGCAGATGAAAGGGCCTCTTGGTGCCATTATTTTCAGTCAGCTCTTCTTTGCAAATGAAGGGGAAAATAATTCTTGTGATAGGATTCATGTTGCTGCCTGTGGTCATCCATTTTGTGGTGGATGTTAGGCAGGTTAGTGAGATGTTGATGGCTCTAGAGAAGTGAGTGATCTTTTTAATTGTACATAATTATAAGCAAGTAAAAAGAAAGAAAAATAGTCTATTTTTTGCATGTCATGCATCTTTCAAGATTGTGATATGCATAGATGTGTCTTGTAGGGTGATTGGACTCAAGATTGACCTATTGGGTGATACTTCCATTGCATCAACAATTTCATGTCTTGATTATTCCATTTAGTTGACTAAAAATTAGGTAATTCTCAAGGATTTTGTGCCATTGTAGCAGCAGAATTCTCCCTAACACTCACCCTAGCATGTCTCTTGAGTCTCTCTCTCTCTCTCTCTCTCTCTCTCTCTTCCTATCACTTGATTGAAAATTGAAACTCTTAATTGAATGTGAATTTGTTGCTTAATTAGTTAAGATAATATTTGAGGCTTTGGAAGAATGAGAACTGTGCAACATGGCTCCGTGGAGGAATTTGTTGCTTAATTAGTTAAGATAGTATTTGAGGCATTGTGTTTTGTTATACTGGAAGATTTTCATTTTAAATTTTGTGGGGTTATTTTGTTTGATAGCCCATTTCTTATTCTAATGTCATTTTTGGTACATTACAGAGCTAATACTCTAAAAAGATGTGAATTTTATTTCGTTTATTGTCAATGTTGCTTTTGAGGTATTGAGGAACAAGAGCTATGATAGTTAGGGGATGAAAGTGCAGAAAGTGTGACCAAGGCAATTCCCTACGCCACCACCTCCCCACCAAAGAAAACCACCAAGTAGACCTCTTAGAATACCTCCACCTTCAGACCTAGATGTGAATTTATACTAGATCTTAGTTTGTTTTTGTAAATTATTTTTTCTTGTTCTATGTAAAAATCAATATGTAATTATTATTTTGAGATGTGATTTCTAGTAGACAATTAGTATGTAACAATTTTGACTAATTAAATAAAATGATATGTGATTTTATTATTTCGTGATATTTTCTGAAAAAATATTTATTTTTCATAGTTGTACAATTGTAAGTATAAGTAACAAAAAAGTTATAATAAGTATTTAATAACATTAACAAGACAATAAGTAATGAAAAATACCGTGAAAGACCTACTATAGCATTTATAAACCCTTATGAAAAACCTACGGTAGCATTTATAGAACGTTGTAAAAGACCTACTACAGCATTAATAAAACGCTATAAAATACTTTTATGGTGTTTTTAATACACTATGAAAAGCTTTTATAGCATTTTTAAATGCTATGAAAAACATTTGATAGCATTTGAAAAACGTTATAAAAAGCTTTTGATAGCGTTTAAAAAATGCTATCATAGACTTTTTTAATAGCGTTTAAAAAATGCTATCATAGCTAGTAGACTTTTAATAACGTCGGTATACATAGCATTTTTAGAAACGCTATTGAAACCCTATGATACCATCTTTTGACCTCTATCGTAGCCTTTTTTTATTGTAGTGAAAACATTTCTATAAGAAGGACTTATTCAAGTGGTTCCTAAAATGTGGAGGTCTTACGTAGTAACCCTAAAAATTGTGAATATATATTGTCATTCAAGTATCGT
Organism: Datisca glomerata; assembly: GCA_003255025.1. Classification (NCBI taxonomy): domain Eukaryota; kingdom Viridiplantae; phylum Streptophyta; class Magnoliopsida; order Cucurbitales; family Datiscaceae; genus Datisca; species Datisca glomerata. The sequence goes on from QANY01009329.1 coordinate 707,810, forward strand.
TGATCCAGATTTGCTCTATCAATGAAGTCATTGAATAAGTCAAAATGATGTAATCAACTCCTTGCATCAAACCTTAAATCTTGAAATCACATGTATTTTTTATAATTAGGACGTTTAAATTGATATCGATGTGCATTTTGGTTGTCTAAGTCATCAACGACATAAAAAAAATCAAAGTTTGAAGTTAGCATTTGGATCCATCCAGTTGCAATGGTTTAAATGATTCAATGAGTGTTTTTCGCCTCAAATTCCTCAGGGACCAAGTTTCTCATTTATGAGGATGTTTAGGAAAGATATTATGTGATATTCTGTTTAAATGTGTTTCCATTTAGAATAGGAAAGTTAGAGTTTTTTTGTGAGCCTATGAACAATAAGAGACTTTGGTTTAGAGTTCAGCAGCTCTATTTCGTCAGAGGGTGAGAAGGTTCTACCCTAAGAGAAAGTGGGCAGCCTTAAGATGTGGGAGAGGGATCTTTCGCATGAGGGAATACCCCATGATATTAAGAGGCTAGCTAGTCAGAGAACTTGCCCATGCTGAAGACAGCTTCCAAGCTAATGGGTTACATATAGTCTGATCGAGAAGTGATGACTTTTGTCTAAGCTAGTTATGATTTTCAAGGTATGATTTGTGTGTGCATGTTAAGTTTAGATTAGGATGCAATGGGATTTATGTTAGATTGTCGATTCGATATTGAGTATGTAACGTGAGGATATTAATGAGATAACCGTGGACGTAGCAATTAGCCAAACCACGTTAAAAATATTATTTTGTTATTGTTTATTCACGCTTTCATTACACAAATGGTATCAAAGTTTATGGTTTGATCTTGGATGATACATCAGTTTGGTTGAAGATAGAAAAGATATGAAGCACGCACATATATTATTTTGTTGAAGTTTGATGTTCGTGTGATTGATGATGATTTGTTTCAAGGTAGATTTGGGATGATGGTTGTTTGAGGATGATGGAATTTGAGTCAAGGTGGAAATGCTTAGAATTTGGCGCCTCAAATTTGTTTGGGGACACGTTTCCTATTTATGAGGATGTTTAGGAAAGATATTATGTGATATTTTGTTTGAGTGGGTTTCATATTTTGAATAGGAAAGTTAGGTATTTTTGTTAGCCTATAAATAAGAGACTTTAGTTCAGGGTTTGGTGGCTATTCTTCAACAAATGGTAAGAGGTAACCTATCCCAAATGGAGCATCTTATGTTATGAGGAGGCTTTATTCTAAGAGAAAGATGGTAGCCTTAAGATGTAAGAGAGGGCTCTATCTCATGAGAGGATACTCCATGATATTGAGAGATTAGTTAAAAGATTTTGCCTGTGTTGAAGACGATTCCTAAGCTAGTGGATTGCATATAGTCTGATCGAGAATGTGACTTTTGTTTAAGTTAGTTGTGATTTCTAAAGTATGGTGTGTGTGTGTGTATGTTGAGTTTAGATTCGGGTGTAATGAGATTTTGATTAGATGGTTGAATCAATATTGTATATGTAATGTGAGGATGTTAATCAGATAATCATGTACGTAGACAATCAGCCGAACCGTTTTAAACATATTATTTTGTTATTGTTTATTCACGCGTCCGTAACAACAAAGTGACTTGATTGAAAAATTAATTTGACATGTTTTTTAATTAGTTTAAACATTTAATTGAACCGTAACATAACTGTACACCAATGGACAATAGATTTTTTCCCCCTAAATGGTTCTTTCTTTATTATTTAGTAATGTTTTATTAGTTTACATAAAAATAGTCTCGGAATTTCTAATTCACAACCATACAGAGAGACTCTTGGAATTTGAGATTGTTTAGCCATTAGAGTAGGTGGAGTCAATATTTAGATGATAGACATTGGACAGCAACAATGGGATCTTTGTTTGGACTGTTATTGTGTCTGTCCTTTTTGTCCATCTTCCATTGATTTTTCTGCCCTTTTTAATACTGCACCTGGAACCTGATCTTTTTGAGGTTGTAGAGTAGAGATTGAGAAGCCATGGCCTTGATATTGATGGAGTCTCGAGAAGAAGCTTCTTATATTTTATTTTCTGTGTTAATTAGAATTACTCAGAATATAAATATGTACATACATGCTGTTTTATTTTGAGCGTAATTGGGTGAGACATGAGACATGACATGAGGGGTGACCAGATGATTGTAGTGTAGGGTAGGTGGTGTTTGAGGGGTAATTACATGCATTAATGGAAGGAATACAAGTTGTCGCTAAAACCAGTTGAAATAATTAACTTTTGTCTCTCTTGTTCTTCTTCACCATTCCACTTTCGGTTAACATTATCCTGAAAACGATGTGTTTGTAGTGTCAGAGACAGAATAAGACTTGAAGGAAAGAATACAAACCGTGAAAATTCCAAAAAAAAAGCACTTTTAGTCTTCATATTTTTACACATTCTCAATCTGATCACTCTAGCTTTATTTGTCAATAAAGTTCTCAATAATTATACCAAGGCGTGTTTCAGTTATCTAAGTCATCAGCAACATAACAACATCAATGTTACAGACTAATAGAAGGATCTGATTCCGAAATTTTAGACTATCCGAGCAGAAAATTATACTTTTAAAGACTCAAACGGAAATCACTTAAAATTTGTTTTTACCAGAAATGAAAGAGGCCTCTCCTCCTCATGCTGTAGAAAAAGAGAAGTTGAGTCATGAAACAGAGGGTAGCAGCTGGTTGTTGCTGTGGTAAATGGTGAGATGTCGTGTGGATTGGTTGTCTCTGTGTCGACAAAAGCAGAGGATTGTGGTATAGATTGCAGTTGAGATGCCTGAATTTTTCATGTAAATGGTTTGTTTCATCAACTTCTAAGTAAACAAGCTAGAACTAAATCAAATACAGATGTCTTATTTACAATATGTATAAACCCATGTACCTGTGATGTACCTACAAACGCACCAGTAGTGTCCATTACAAACTCATAGAACATGGGATTCACCGAACCAAGCTTGGATGAGAGGTACTGGTAAACAATTAATAATTAACAACGAAAAATGACAAGAAAAGCTAGCATTTCAGGTCAAACTGCGAAAATGGCCGGAAAACTTTTTTTTTAAGAAACGGTCAAAAATGATCGAAGTAAATAATTTATTCACAAAAAGTACACAGATGCAGCCATTTTGCTAAAAAAAAGGCATTTTTACTGTTTGAGCTGGAAAATTGACTATTTTTATAGTTCCCCTCTAATAATAATAAGGTTAATAGAAGTAAGATCGTATGTGTATATATATATATATATTGGTTGTAGGGGAATGAAAATTTATGGTATTGAACTCGGATCACTAAGCCTTATTATGATCAGGTGAACGAACAACACTCTTGAAGATTGTTTACATTTAGAGATAAGAAAAGTTGGTATTGGGTTGTACTTGTACCTCAACTTGAGTCTGTAGGGACTGAACATAATTGATAATTGCATCCAACATGAGGGCTTTCCCAGTTATCTATTTAATTCAAATAACACATGGACTTGTCACAAAATTATTACTCCTTGAGTTCAACTGAATGGACTTCAAATTTTTTAATTAAGAAACTCTACCTGGTCACAGCCTGGAACTAGTTGTTGCAGCATCTTCATTCTCTCACTTATCCTCTCTCTTCTAACCTGAATCACATTTTACAGAGAAAACATTTAGACATGAAATAATGGGTATTAGAGAAAATCATCAACTTCTCAACCAGTACATATCACAACGAGGACATCGCATGACACATCTGTCACAGTACTAAAACCAGTACTTCTAAGTATCATTTGGTGTCATATGTAAGTCTTTTTTTCAAATTTCAAAGGTTCACTCATTCTATCTCTTCAAAGTATAAATAAACATGACAACAAACTAACATAAGAAGTCTTGAGCTTTCAGTACTTCAAAAATACTTTAGAATATTTCTAGAATATGACTCAAATGGTGGGGGGAAAGTGAAACAGTACCCTTTCTGCAAGGCTGTGACTATCAGTTGCTTGACCCCTCCTTGCTCTAACATGAATATATCTTGTTGGAGGGTTTTCCTCATCTTTTTTCTCATCCTTCTTTACAGAGGAGTTAGACTTCTCATCTCCTTCCTCGCTTCTGATACTACCTTGTAACTTCCTTTGTTTCCTGCATTTTCTTTTGGCCATTGCTTCCTGATATGTTAAATTATGTAACTGGAAGGTAAGTATATAAAGTAAAAGTAATGTTTGTTATTGGTTAATTTTATTTACCTTTGAATTAGAAGAGGTAAATGAAGATCCATTTCTGCTCCTCCTCTTCTTGGGCATGGGCCTTACCTTATGAGTGAGCAGCTCGCAGCTTTCAGTAGAGGAGGAGTGAGTACTCTGTTTTTGGGTGACAGAATGAAAGACAGGCAATGACTGTAAGCTGTGGCAATGAACTTCATTGGCATAATTGATTGTGGGTTCAAAGGTAATATTCTGGGAACAGTTGAAGATGATATGTTCTAATTGGTCCATGGAGGATGATGAAGTTCTAATAGGTGGACTTGGGAAGACAACAGAATCAAGGAGGAAATGGTGTTGGTATGAGGAAAAGGCATCCATTGAATTGAATTTAACAAAAAAAATGGAAGGTATAGAGAAAATGAAAGGTGGTGTGAGAGAGAGAAGAGAGAGAGAGAAGGTTTGGCAGTGAGGAAAAGTGGCAGAGGGCTGGTTTATATAAAACATTTAGGAGGAGAGAGATGCCATAATCTTTGGGAACTCATTCCCATGCAGACTTTCCTCTCCATTTGACTAGTCTTACATAGCTCGCTCTCTATCTAGTGGGGTCCCCACCTACAAATTATGAAGTAAAAGAGCAAAAATATTACTAACCACAAGAGTTGGGTCAATAGGTGAAAACTAATTAGAAGGTTGTTAACTCCAAAGTCCAAGATTCGAACTTTATATTCGAATTTTTCTAAGGTGTCTTTTATAATGAAATTCTTAATTTAATTGATGATAAAATATGATTCTCACGTTTGATTGTGCGTGACACTACTAAAAAATGATTTTTCAAACGGTGGTGCAAAGATAGATACGACAGTTTTATAATAATCTGGCGCGAAAAAATGTAGCGTGGTTTCTTATAAAACTAATACGATGGATGATGGACCCACCACCGGATTAAAGTTGCATAATATGACGGTGGTTAGAGCGACCGTTGTATAACAACAAATACGACGGTTGCTATACCAACCGTCATTTTAAAAGTGTTCAAATATGATGGTGCATCTAGGGCCCGTCGTATTAAGTCACCCCTTATAATAAAAAAATCCTAGTTCAATTCTTCCTTCAAATACGACGGTGGGTAGAGCCTCTGTTATAATATATCTCATATTAAAGACAACGATGGATAGAGCCACGGTCGTATTTAAACATTGGGTTGTTTACCAATCAATAAAGGGGAAGAGAGGAAGGGTATGATTACTGATTTTGCTCAATATTTTGTTTACCAAAATCAATAAAGGAAAAAAAGTTGTAGGTCTCATTCCAAATCAGTAATCTCATTACTAATTTTCAAGTTAAACCATTACCCTCTCTTAGATAGTAATAGTATTTACCATTTACCTTCCTTTATGTAGGGTCCACTTGCCCTTACCACTCCATCACTATTCTCCTTCTTTCATCCTAATAATACTATTTTCTCTTTACATAACGTGCATGCGACGCGGAGCGGCGATTGAAACAAAAATAATTTTTGAAAAAAAAAATTAGGAGTCGCCACAAATCATTTTAGGGTGTGATTGGTCACCCAATTTTAAAATAAAAATTTTAGTCTACGAAAACTCAAAGTTGATTCAGGAGTCATTTATGTGTGGGGAAAGTATTAGCACCCCACAACACTCATTGTTAAATTATTACCCAAATTCAATCAAATGCTATCCAAATTATATTTTAAAATAAGATTAAAGAAATTCATTTTTGAATGTCATATTTGGTACATTTTACATCATAAAAATGAACAAAATAAATGACTTTTAATGGGTGGTACAAAGACCATTGAAAATTTATTTTTTTTGTTTTTTATATATATTTTTTTAAATCAAAGCATTATTGGAGTTACCCTCGGTATCCTAAAAATAACTTCTCACATTGGTAGTTCGAGAAATTTAGTATCCCAAAAATTTCAAAGTCCGTCATCGGATTTTGTTTTAGTGAAAACTAAATAATGAAATTAATAAAATTTAAATCTAATTGTTATGGTTTTAATTTACGAATGTTAATTATGATGATAAAAGAATGAAACAATAATCAATCATGATAATATGACAATAATACATAAATAAATAAAAAGAGATAACAACTATAAAGAAAAAGAAAGAATAATGGAAAGGAATGTTAGAGATGATAAAAAATGTAAGATAAATTTAAAAAGAATATGTAGGGTGAAAATAAAGAAACAATATGTGAAACAAGTAAAAAGATATATATAAATAAATTAAATTAAAACGAACAACAATATCTACTAAATAAAGTAAATAAAAAAATAAAAAATAAAGCACACAAAAAACAAAACAAAAAATAGAGGATGATGTCACTCTCTGTTTTTTTTAATAATTTTGTTTCATTTCAATATATATATATATATATATATATATATATAATTATTTCATAAATTAATTAATAGTAGATCTTTTATGTGTAAATAAATTAATCTATGAAAAATGCTTAATTTCATACATAATTGACATGAACAAACTATTTTTGACTAGATAGTCTACTAATTACCATTTTTCATTTCTTCCCTCATTGCTAATCAAATAGTAAAGGAATAATCACGGATGGTAACTAGTTCAAACAAGTGTCACTAAAGAAAAATCAATAAAACTTTCAAAATATAATATTTTTGTTTAGGATATAAATATACCATTTTTTTATTTTGGACTACTTAGTTCACTAATTACCATTTTTCATTTCTAGGAATGATCATAGATGGTAACTAGTTCAAACAAGTATCACAAAAATTATTAACAAAATTTCTTTAAAAAAACAGAAAAGAAAAAACTTGTAAGAACCTAAAAAATTCAAAACTTAAATATTTGCATAATCTTGTATAGAGATTTTACTCTCTACTTTATACATTTTTATGTATGATAAATTATCATAGGGGATCTTTTCATCAAATGTACACTTTCAACCCATTCAAGGGTTGATTCACATTGAGTTAATTTTACACCCCTCAAAAGTTTTATCTTCATCCCTATTGATTGAGTTGATGACAAAGATATATTATTATCAAACCTATAGAGAAATCAACAATGCATGAAAATAAAACTTAAGATTAAGAGTAAAAGAAATGATAAAGAAGGAACAAACAACTTATGCATGGAAAAGGAAACAAAAAATATCAACTACATGTGTATGAAGAAGAGAGATGATGAAAAATAATGAAAAAGATATATTGTAAGCTAAAGTGTAAGAAATATAAACTATTTTAATAAAAAGAATAGGAGAACATGAAAGATGAATAGAAATGAAGACTCTCTTTCTCTCTCTTTCTCTCTCTTTTAAAAGTCTCTCTTATTTTCTCTAGACATCTCTTTCTCTCTCAAGACCTCTCTTTCTCTCTCTAAAATCATCTCCTCTCAAGTGAAACATCATCTCTATTTATAGGCAAACTTAGGACTTCACTTTTTATATTTAGTCATTTTGCTCCTTTTTTTTTATTTTTTAGTCATTGGACCCATTTTCTCATTTTTAGTCTATGAGCTATTTTTCAAATCATATACATAGTCTTAGACTAGTATATGGGCCAAAAAATTATGTATTTTCAAAGTATTAGGCCGGACGAAATATGTTATCTACAGTTGCCTCCATTTGTTCACGCTTCTAAACTTAGAAGGTGTACAAAAGTGTAGATAAATATTTTGATTGGTATGAGAAAAGATTATATGGATAAGGGAAATAGAAACCTCGACTGATTCAGGCTCTATGAAATGACAGAAATGTGAATTGGACCTGGATAGACACAGGCTTCGACCTTGACTTGATTCAAGTTCGATTTAACTAAGATAGTTGAAAGAAAATGGACCTAGATATACGCAGGCTTCGACCTTGACTCAATGCGGGTTCGATTTAACCAAAATATTTGAAAGGAAAATGGACTTGGTTAAACATAAGCTTCGATCTCGACTTAATTCAGGTTCGATTTAACCGGAGATAATAAAAAAAAATGGACCTGGTTAGTCACGGGCTTGGACCTCGAATCAATTCGGGTTTGATTTAACTAAATATATTTGAAGAGAAACGGACCTGAATAAACGCAGGTTTCGACCTCAACTCATTTCGGGTTCGATTTAACCGGAGAAAATGAAGTGTTTGATCTGATTTATAAAAGCTTCATATGGTAGCCACAGCTAGACTAATGCAAACTCTAAATGTTGAAAAGTCATGTGTGGCTTTCGAAAAAGTATCCTGAAATGATTCATGCGCTTGAATTGCATCAAAACAAATCAATATGATGCATGTCTATGCATTGTAATTCTTGAATATAAATGAAAGTAGTGATTTTGAATGTATGCATGTTACGCATGATTGTGAACATTTATAAAAAAAATTGATGATTTTTTTTTCATATCCACCACCCTTCAAAACAATCGCTTCACCTAGGATCATGGACTCGCAATGAAGCATCGAGCATACTTTCAAGAAAATGATACATCCTTATTTATTGGTTTATGCACAACTATTCGGCTCCATGTCAGTGGTGAATAATTTTTCCACATTTTAATTCTCTTCCGCACTTCTAATTAAGTGATCCTTCAATCACGCTTTAGCTTTTGCCATGCGCATATTGACTTTTCTCGTCGTAACTTTTCAGATTTCACCTTGTAATAACATCGCCTTTCTTAGCTCCTATTCTTTTTTTTCAATTAGCTTTCACCTAACCAAGTTAATGCTCCTGGGTTATTTCAAAAGTAGTTAGCGATATCTTAGAACTAAGAGGAACAAGAAATAATTGAGGTAACAAGAAGATAAAGTATATATATTTGTCAATTGAAAAAAAAAAGCTTTTCATTGATGATGAACAATGTTTATAAACAAGGATTTGAAAAAATTATGGAATAAGAATTTCTCTAATATTCGAGACAGCTCTTTTGAAAACATTTTTTTGCCAACTTCACTTTTTCCATACTTAGAGCGGTCAAACGAAGTACTTCTTGACTGGATCAGAATTAACTGTGTGCAGTGAATTGCCTCCATCCATGTTTGTTAGAATGAGAGCTCCTCCCAAGAAGGCCTTCTTGACTACGAAAGATCCTTCATAATTTGGGGTCCATTTCTCATGGTAATCTTTTTGATATGGGAGTATTTTTTTCAACACCAAATCTCCTTCTGGGAAACATCAAAGATGTAACTTTTTGTCATACGCTTGCATCATATTTCTTTGATATAATTTCTCTCTAGATAATGTAGTCAATCTTTTTTTCTCAATGAAATTCAATTGCTCATATCGTATTTGTACCCACTCCGCTGCTTCTAATTTTTCCTCCATTAATACTCTAAGGGAAGGAATTTCCACCTCGATTGGAAGGACCGCTTCCATGCCATATAACAAAAAGAATGGCGTTGCCCCAGTTGATGTTCAGACTGATGTGCGGTATCCATGTAGAGCGAAAGGGAGCATCTCATGCCAATCCTTATAAACCTTCACCATCTTCTCTATGATCTTTTTATGTTCTTATTGGCTGCTTCCATTGCTCTGTTCATCTTCGGACGATAAGGAGATGAATTATGATGCTTAATTTTGAATTGTTCACATAATTCTTTCATCATCTTGTTGTTTAAATTTGTCTCATTATCTGTGATGATCCTTTCAGGTAGACCATATCAGCAAATAATTTTCTTTTTAATGAACTTAACAACCGCACTTCTGGTTACACTCGAATAAGAACTTGCCTCCACCCATTCGGTAAAATAATCTATAAAGATCAAAATGAAATGATGCCCGTCAGAGACTTTTGGTGTGATAGGACAAATGACGTCCATGCCCTACATAAAGAACGGCCAAGGTGCAGCTTTGACATGTAAAAGGGATGCGGGTACATGAATTTTATCCGCATAAGTTTGATATTTATGACATTTCTTGGCATACTTGATGCAATCAGATTCTAGAGTCAACCAATAATATCATGCTCTCAAGATTTGTTTGACCAACATGTGTTTGTTAGCATCAACACCACAAATTCCTTTGTGAACTTCATCTATGATTTGATTCGCTTCCCTTGTGTCATAAAATCTTAAAATCACCATATAATAATTTCTTTTATAAAGTATTTCACCGTTCAAGAAGAAACCCATGGACAATCTTCTAATAGTGCGTTTATCATTCTCAGAAGCTTTGATATTCCTCATTCTTCATATACTGTTTGATGTCGTAATACCATGTTCTTATGTCTAGCTCTTCTTCAATGCTCATACGGTGAGCAGGAAAATCTCGCTTCTCAATTTTTATGGGTTGAACCTTTTCCTTAAAGTCTGCGACAAACATGGACACTAGAGTTGCCAGTGCATCTGGGATTTGATTATTCCCTCTGGGTATATGGTCAAATGAGATCACTTCAAAAGCTTGACTTAACTTAGTTACATGTTTGTTATAAGGTTCCAGCATGAAGTCTCTAGCTTCCCATTCCTCGTTTAGTTGTTGTATTACCAATAATGAATCTCCGTGCACTCGAAACTTCCTTATCTTCATATCACAAGCTGCTTGAATTTCCATGGAACACGCCTTATATTCTGCCACATTATTTGTACATCAAAGCATAGTTTTACCGTGAATGGGAAAAACTTTCCTTCAGAAGATATGAGGATGGCCTCAATCCCATGCATTCTTTAGACCAAATGACATAACCTTATAAAATGTACTCCACAAGGTTATAAAAGTGGTCTTTTCACGGTCTTCTGGAGCCAATTTGATTTGGTTATACCCCAAAAAACCATCCATGAAAGAGAAGGTTGAATGTTCTTCAGTGTTATCTACTAAGACATCGATATAGGATAATGAAAAATTATCCTTGGGGATAGCCCAATTTAAGCCTCTATAATCGACGCACATCCTTACTTTCCCTTTTTTTTGTACTGGGACTATGTTAGCAACCCATTTAGGGCATTTTTCAAATTCCAAAAAACATGCTTCTACTTGCTTTTTAATTTCTTCTTTGATTTGTACCAGCATGTCTGGTTTCATTTTCCGTAACTTTTGTCGCACTGGTTTACTTCCAGGCATAAGCGGCAAATGATGAACCACGATATCAGTGTCTAGACTCGGCATATCTTAGTCAGACCATGCAAAGACGTCAATATATTCTTTGAGTAAGTCAATTAATTATCGGTGGTTTTCGCTTGTTATAGAAGTGTCGATTTGGACTTCTTTTGTCTCTCCATCCAATCCCAAATTTATCACATCCTTTAACTCTTGATAAGGTTGAGTTATTTTATCATCCTCTTCTACCATTCTTAACATTTCCGGAGATGGTTCAAAATTATCCTCGTCACTTTCATCTGACTATACACTAAGAATGAGATTGTTGAAGTTATTTCTTATGCTCTTATTTTCAAAATCACCGTTCTCAAACCTGAAACAGATTATTGGATGAAAGGAAGGTGAGAAAAGAAAGTAAACAATGCATGAGTATGAACATCATTTCAAAAATGGAAAAAGTAGACATAAAATGAAGAACAAAAAAGAACTGGAATTGTATTTATCATTAACAAAAGGAAACAAAACAAGTTTTTAGACTTTCATTCGAAGAGGTGACATGAAACAGATGAGAATATAGGCCCATAACAACGAAATTCCTAAGGCATTGGGCTGAATCATTAGAATTTTGACATTAACACATTACTTTTGAAAATTCCCAAGAAGCATTAGTAGCTAGGTGACATCCTAATTGTTAACCCATGATCTGAACCGTATCGAGAAACCAAGTCATATGTACTTGCACTTATTGATTTTCTCAAGATTGCGGATATTGAAAGCTGGGCAATATCATCTTCAAGGCCGTACTGCTCTACTGTAACTAAATCTTCGAATGAAATTCTCCCTCTTCTGAAGGATTCAAAAATATGGGGCATGATTGTCATTTTCATATCAAATTTCCTATTTTCGAGCCTAGCAATCCTCTTTTCTTTTTTTTGAGCTTCCACTCTCCCACTATCAACCTTGGTCGGTCTATATCCAAGCCCAAACCTTCTCTCATTCTTGTCACATTCGATTAACTTATTTATGCTTTGATGCTCACCCCCGAGTCCTTTGCCTGGCTTGTATCCCCTTTTTATTTTCAACTTTTCCACCATCTAAGATGTTTTTGATAGGCTTAGCATTGGAGCGAGTTTTCCACTAGCAACAAATGTGGTGTTTACAATCTCAAATGATCGAAATGAGCAATCTAATGCTTCTTTTACCTCCTCAACATATGACATGGTGGCCGGCTTGGATACCAGTAAATCTTCTTCTCCATGTATACAAATGAGTTTATGATCCATTATAACATTTAGCTTCTAATTTAAGGAAGACGGTACTGCCCCAGCAGAGTGAAACCATGGTCAACCCAATAGAAAACTATATGCTGGAGTTATGTCCATCACATGGAAAACAACATTGAATAAGCATGGCCCGATTCGAATTTGTACATCTATGTCTCCGACTACTTGTCTTCGGGTACCGTCGAATGCTTTTATTATCATCATGCTTGGCCGCATATGTGTCGCGGCTATAGGGAGCTTTGCTAGTGTGGATCTTGGCATTACATTTAGAGATGAGTTGTTATCAATCAATACTTTTGCAACAACATAATCTCTATATTTCACGGATATATGTATAGCTCTGGTGTGTCCAGTATCATCGACATGGATTTCATCATCTGTGAAAGTGAAAAAATTTAGTGCGGTAATACTTCCCACAATTTCACTCAACTTCTCCACCGTAATGTCATTACAGACGTACACTTGATTCAAAACCTTCAATAATGCTTGGCATTGTGGTTCAGAATTAAGAAAAAGTGACAGTAAAGATATTCGAGCAGGTAAGCGGTTAAATTGTTCTCTCACCTTATACTCGCTTTGCTTGATGAGCTTCAAAAATTCACAAACTTCTTCTTCAGACATTGTTCTTTCTTTCTCTATACCTCTCATGATATCTGGGTCTATCAATTGGCCTCTATACATCTCTTTTTGGAGCTCATGGCCATTTTCGCTTTCTTTGGCTTTCCCTTTCCTTTTCCTTTCAAACTCATCACTTTTATCCACTTTCAAACTCGTCATCTCACCTTCTCTCGAAATATCAGTTATGGGGAGATCAAGGTCTGATGGATTTAGCACTTGAGTTTTGTCGTTACTGCTTGCATAACCTCATATATGTACCACCATGGTACTGTTCTTGAATCTTTATAAGTAAATGCACCCAGTATTTGGATGGTGATGGGCATCGTAGCATAAGACGTAATTGTGCGAGTTGATTTTTCCTCATAATGTATTGTGAGAGGTTTTAGGATATAGGACGACACTTCAACATTTACTTCAGACGATTCTTTAGTTATCATGTGGACTAAAGAGTCATCTTCTTGATATTCCCTTTCAAATTTATGAATTATTGTAAGTATCTTTGCATCCAACAACATTTGCATTTCTATTTTGAAATAAACACATTCCTCAATTGTATGCCCAGTCACATTCTTATGAAACAAGCAATCAAAGTCATGCATATACTTCTTAGAAATTCCTTTATCCTCTGAGCGTGTTCGATAGATGTACCCAATTTTAGAAAGAATATGGAAAAGTATTTCCATTAATGTGCTCACATCTGCCACATCCTTCTTTTCATATGGAAAAGATTCAATAATTGTGTTTAAGGCAAGATTTTCATGATTTGGTAGAAGGTTGGAATTAAAATCTAGGTTCCCATTACCCTTATTGAAATTCAACCATACAGCCTTGATCAAAGCTTGTACTCTACCCTTTAATGTTGTGCAATTCTTGGTCGAATGTCCCTCTGCCCCAGCATGATAATCACAATGAGCGGTTGGATCATACCACCTTGGATATGGTGGCTGGAGAGGTTCATAAAGAATCGGCACCAATTGATTATTATGTATCAATTATCGTAGGAGTTCTGTATACGACATAGGGATTGGATCATATTGGACAAAACGTTGATCATTTCTATTTTCTCTTTGAGGCTGATCAGCCTGACCAACATTCTGCTGGTGAGTCGGTGGTTTGAAATCGGGTCTTGGGTTGTTTTGAAATGTTGATTGTTGAAAGTGATAATTGTACAGATTTGTGAGGTAATTACCACATATGATGTCGTAGATTTAGGCCCTTCACTATACTTTAAATATCCTAGCCCGGGTTCACAGCTTGTGACTGGTACCCAAAATTGATCATCTGTACATCCCCTTATTTTCGTTTCAACGATGGCCCCTTTTTTTGCGGATGATGTATCTTATACAACTTCCAAAATTCTTCCATTCTTTACCTCATATTCAATCCTTTCACCAATTACTATAATGTTAGAGAAATTATTTGAAGCGTTTTCAATCATCCTATCATAGAATGGAGACCTTAAGGTGTTGATAAACATTGCAGCCATCTTCTTTTCTGACAAGGTGAGTTGTACCTGAGAAACTAATTTCCTCCACCTTTGTGCATATTTTTAAAGCCTTCAGTAGGCTTTTTCTCCATCTTTTGTAGGTCTAGACGATCAAGAGCTATGTCTATGTTGTACTTGTATTTTTTCTTAAGAAAGCATCAGTTAAATCTTTCCACCTTCGAATATGTTGGTTATCCAATTGGATATACCAGCGAGATGCAGGCCCCATCAAGCTATCTTGAAAGAAATGAATCAACAGCTTATCATCATTTGCATAAGCAGTCATCTCTTCTGTAGTACATGATAATGTGACTTCTTGGGCATGTACTACCATCATATTTTTCAAACTCAGGTAGTTTAAATTTGTGTGGGATGGTTACATTGGAGACAAACATAATTGGGTGGCATCAATGGTTCCATACACATGTGACCCTTCAATGGCACGTAATCTCTTTTGTAGAAAGTTCAGCTTATCTTTCAATAGCGGGTCTTAGCTTGGTTTGGTAACAGGCCTCTGCACCTTTGGTCATCAACATTAGGTATAATGATTGGCTCATTAGCAAGTTCACCTTGTGAAGTGAAAGCTTGGTTGTGGCCAGGTGCCATTGTGGGTGGGTAGTACCCAATTTTCCCTGTCTGCATCATTTTCTGGACATTTGGAAATGGATAGTGTTGGATATTTACTGGTGGTGAAGCATGCTGAAAGTGTTCAGTCTGATGACGTTGATAGGTTGGAGTGAACCAAGGAGGGTAAGGTGGTGTATCCTTTGGCAGTTGATTTTGTGATGATTGAGCCCCTTGCGGATTTTCAAGACAAGCTTTTCCCTTACTAGCCGTGAGGAGTTCCAGGACTCTAGCCATTTGCTCTTTTAGCTCCCTAATTTCTTCTTTCATTTCCTCTCATGATTGCTCTCTTTCTTACTCGTTCATAACCCTAACTTGAGCTCGCTTTCGATAGGGATGTCGGAGTTGACGGGCTATCTTTGAAAAGTTTTCTTAAAATAAATAAAACAATGAGATGGTAGATTTTGCTAATGAAAAAAAAAAGAAATAATAATAATAATAATTATGATGATGATGATGATGATGAAAATATATTTATGCATGAGAAAGGATACTGCGCAAAGTGAAAGTTCTGAAGTACTTAATTCCATTCAATTAGTATAGCCATCCACTACATTTGAGTATGTAGAAGTCAATTACTTCGCAAGATGAATTTATACAAAACGACCAAAATGACTTAAATCCCAGTTGATTTCTTCCAAAAACTTAGACATGTTCTCCCATTAAGATGGATGGGCAAAACACTTCTCTTCAAAAATGATGCTTCTTCCGCCAAATTATTTGCTCTCACAGCCATGCCTTTCAGCCATTCCACAGCCTGTTCTGATCATTGTCGAATCAAGTCGTACTCTTGTTACAGCAATTGGTAGTCATATCTCAATGCATTGACATTAGCATCATTGTTTCTTACCAATTCCTCTGCCACGTTCTGATAAGCTCTAACTTGGTGTTCGAGGCTCGCGATGACTTTCAATAGTTCTTCACAATCATTTAGTCACTTGATCTTCCTAAAGTTTTTATTCTCTAAATCCACTTGTAAATTAGCAGCGATTCATTGTAATGAGTCATATTGTTCTTTTAACTCAATAATGTATGCATTTTTCTTATCAACAGTCCCATTCACCTCTTCTAAAACCTCTTGTACAAGTTTATTTTTCCTTTCTAGCTTCATGATTCGATCCTCCTGTTCGTAGATTACCCTTCGCAAATTCTCATTGTCTTCTGTCATCTTTCTAATTTTATTGTTCAGTTGGTGAGTGTCAGTTCCCAACTCTGAGTTTCTTCGCTTCAGATATTCTATATCCTCAACCTTGTTTCTCAAATATTTGAGTTGTTTTTCGGCTTCAATCATGTGTTTGTCAGATAAATTTTCCTCGACTGTTAGACGTCTATTTTCTTCCAAAAGAGCTAAATTATTTTGACGCTTCTCATATAACTCATCACACTCCTCATTTTTAACAATCTCCTAATGAGCGTCTGATAACTTTTATGATTATAAATCCTCAATTGGTAAGGCAATAATTACTTTGCTTCTACTCTCAAGCCATGCTTCATACTCCTTCGTGCAGTTCATGAGGTTCTTCTCATTTTGCACCATTCTCGTTACTTTCCAAACTTCAACTAGATGCTGCAGTTTTTGTTCAATATCTTGAGAATCATAACTGATCTCAATATTCTTCAATGCATGCATGGCAGGGGCAAACTGTCTTATATATAATTGATGGAGCACCATTAGCGGAGCATAACTAGTACAACCCCATGGCCCCGGGAGCGGGACCCATTGAAAGTCACCACTTTTGTAGATCATCGATGTCAACGGCATCCAGTGGGCTTTTAGATAACATCCTCATCTTTCAAATTTGATAGGTGTGAGAGCCACGACCCTTTTGTGATTAACTGCGGATTCCATTTAGCCATTCCAAATTCTGCAATGGGGATTCTCGTCTTCATCCATGGATTTGAAAACTTAACTTGAGGACATTTGAAATCTGGTAGACATCTTAGATGACTAAGATTCCAAATACACAAAAGAGATGGAGAGCCGATTAACTCCTCTTTTCCAAACACTCGTATGTGATTTAAGGAATAAAAAGTCTCAGCGAGAATTGAGATAACCGGGTTGACACCATGCTCAACTTGAAGGAACATTTTTATCACTTTATCATCTACATAACCTTGAATCTTTGGAAACAATACAATGTCATAAATACACAGTGCATAAAGAGCCATACCATTATCTTCCTTCAAGACATTTTGGGTGAGGTCTAGGAGGTAATCTAGCGGCCCACACTCATTCCCCCTTTTAACTTTCAACCTTTTCTCAATCTCAGATGCATGGACATTACCCAAGAGCTTGGATAAAGCTCTCTTCAATGTGAGCTTTTTGTCGTAATTATAAACTTTATCTGTGTTTTGCAGCGGAACGTTCAGTAGGACTTGATATTCTTCAATTGTAGGAGTAATATCAATTGTTTCAAAGGTGAAACATCTATACAGAGGGTCTTAAAAATGCATTAAAGCCTCAAGAATAGGAGCATTCACTGTAATATACAGAAGATAAGTGATGTGACCATATTTGCTAACAAATAAATTTTTCTGCTCTGTGAGAAATCCTCCCATATCTTCTTCATCCTCTCTAAGTTAGTGTATGAGAACTCTATCTTAGTGATTGATGGTAGAAGAACAACATCCTCCTTTTTCATACAATCTCCTTTTCATTTCTGCATTTCCTTTGACCATTGGCTACTGTAACTTGATATTCTATCATACTCGGAGCGGAAGTCATGGTCTCTAAAATATGAATAAATTGAATACTTTTTTGCAATCCCTATTATGCAGCATGATGCATGTATGCAAAAAAGAAAAACGAAATTAGAAATGAAACAATGGGGAAGAAAATAAATGTTTAAAGAGCATAAGACATAATACATGAACAAAATTAATCATGATGCCATATTTAAGCAGAATCTCTATTTCTATCAAACATTGGTCATGAGATGGGCTCTAAGAATAAAATGCATGTGTGGTTGGGCTCCCAAATCTCTTAATAGGCTCTTAGGTTATCCGCACTATTATCCGAACGGAGTAACAGAGGCCTGCAAACGGTATCCCAAAAAGATCAACCTGAGTGAGAACTTTAATGAGCTTGCACGAGAACCGCAGTTCCGAGAAGGCATTCCATTACTCATTCTTGTTAATCCTAAAGGAAAAGCCCGGGTACAGGGCTAGTGTATGTGTGTGAAATTAGAAATTATGTAAATAAATATGCTTCGTACAAAAATGAACTATATACAACTACAAGCATGAATAAGAAAAACAATGAATCAAATAAGCAAACAAAGAACCACATAAAAAGGATAACATATGATAAAATTTTAGGTTGACTCTCTATCGATCTAAAAATGGTTAGGCCAATTGCGTCACCAGTGGAGTCGCCAAGTTGTCGCAACGTGCTTGCGACGCGGAGCAGCGATTGAAAAACAATAAATTCGGAGTTGTCACCAATCATTTTAGGGTGTGATTTGTCACCCAATTTCAAAATAAAAATTTTGGTTTACAAAAACTCAAAGTTGGTTCGGGAGTCATTTGTGTGTGAGGAAGGTATTAGCACCCCACAACACCCATTATTAAAATGATTACCCAAATTTAATCAAATACTATCTAAATTATATTTTAAAATAAGATTGAAAAGATTCATTTTTGAATGTCCCATTTGGTACATTTTGCATCATAAAAATGAACAAAATAAATTACCTTTGATGGGTGGTACAAAGACCATTGAAAAATTATTTTTTGTTTTTTATATATATTTTTTTAAATCAAAGAATTATTGGAGTAACTCTCAATATCCAAAAAATACTTCTCACCTCGGTGGTTCGGGAAATTCGGTATCCCAAAAATTCTAAAGTTTGTCATCAGATTTTGTTTTAGTGAAAACTAATTAATGAAATTAACAAAATTTAAATCTAATTGTTATGGTTTTAATTTATGAACGCTAATTATAATGATAAAAGAATGAAACAATAATCACATTACAATCATGATGATATGATAATAATAAATAAATAAATAAGAAGAGCTAACAACTATAAAGAAAAAGAAAGAATAATGATAAAAAAAGTTAAAGATGATAAAAATGTATGATAAATTTAAAAAGAATATGTAGGGTAAAAATAAAGAAATAATTTGTGAAACAAGTAAAAAGATATATATAAACAAAATAAATTAAAACAAACAACAATATCTACTGATAAAAGAAAATGGAAAAATAAACAAACAAACAAAAAGAAATAAAACACACAAAGAAAAAAATAAAATCAGAGGGTGATTTCACCCTCTGTTTTTTTTTTTCATTTTTTAAATATATATTATTATTTCATAAATAAATTAATAAAAAAATTTATGTGTAAATAAATTAATCTATGAAAAATGTTTAATTTAGTACATAATTGACATGAACATATTATTTTTTACTACATAATCTACTAATTACCATTTTTCCTTTCTTCCCTCATTGTTAATCAAATAGCAAAGGAATGATCATGGATGGTAACTAGTTCAAACAAGTATCACTAAAGAAAAATCAATAAAACTTTCAAAATAGAATATTTTTTGTTTAGGATATAAATATACCATTTTTTATTTTGGACTACTTAGTTCACTAATTACCATTTTTTCTTTCTTCTTTTATTACTAGGAATGATCATGGATGGTAACTAGTTTAAACATGTATCACAAAATGATGAACGAAATTTCTTTTTAAAATAACAGAGAAGAAAAGACTTGTAAGAACATAAAAAAATTCAAAACTTAAATATTTACATAATCTTGTATAGAGGTTTTACTCTCTATTTTATATATTTTTATGTAAGATAAATTATTATAGGGGATCTTTTTATCAAATGTACACTTTCAACCCATTAAAGTGTTGATTCACATTGAATTAATTTGACACCGCTCAAAAGCTTTATCAGCATCCTTATTGATTAAATTGATGACAAAGACATCTCATTATCAAACCTGTAGAGAAATCAACAATGCATCAAAATAAAACTTAAGGTTAAGAGTAGAAGAAATGATAAAGAATGAACAAACCACTTATGTATAAAAAAAGAAACAAAAAATATCAAGTACATGAGTACGAAGAAGAGAGATGATGATGAATAATGAACAAGATATATTGCAAGCTAAAGTGCAAGAAATTTAAACTATCTTAATAAAAAGAATAGGAGAAGATGAAAGATGAATGGAAGTGAAGACTCTATTTCTCTCTCTTTTAAGAAGTCTCTCCTATTTTCTCAAGACATCTCTTTCTCTCTCAAGACCTCTCTTTCACTCTCTAAAATCACCTCCTCTCAAGTGAAGACATCATTTCTATTTATAGGCAAACTTAGGACTTTACTTTTTATTTTTAGTCATTTTACTCCTTTTTTATTTTTTACTCATCGGACCCCTTTTCTCATTTTTAGTTTATGAGTTATTTTTCAAATCATATACATAGTCTTAGACTAGTATATGGGCCAAAAAATTACGTATTTTTAAAGTATTGGGCCGGATAAAATACAGTTTATACAACTATTACCCTCTCTTTTATGTGGGGTCCATTTGCCCTTACCATTGCATCATTATTCTCCTTCTTCCATCTCAATAATACCCTTTTCTCTTTACTAAACCAACAAACCCTTCATGATGATGTAATATTATATTACTATTATTTAGGACATATTTTAGATATCGATGTGATATATATATTTCCGTGATGATGTAATATTATATTACTATTATTTATTTAAAATATAATCAAAGTTCAAAATTTTGATAATTCAAAAAATTAAATTATAGAATTTACTGTAAGTAATTAAATTAAATTGTTCATAAATTAAAAATTAAATATAAGTTTGTAATAAAGTAAGTAGGTTCATAGAAATATAAAAAAAACAAATCACAAAAGGTAAAAAAGTTCGTGTTGGACTAAATTGGTAATTTTTTGCATGTTTGATTCTGAATGTCAATGGTTTGTAAACAGATTAAAGAGAACTACTCTGATTACGAAGAGTTAAAAACACATCTAAGGGAAAGGTTGTTATCCTTTCCTTCCTTTACCTCTTCCTTCTTTGACCCTACGCTTTACTATTTCCATATCTACCATTATCTTTATGATTTAGTAAACATGTCATAAGTACAACGGGCTTAAATATGATTGTGGTTGTAGCCACCATCGTGATATATCTCATATTAAAGACGACGATTGATAGATCCACCGTCGTCTTTACTCTGCATTTTTTTATGTTTTTCATGTGACCACAATTGACATTTACGATGATGTATATGTCCATTGTTGTAATAAATCGTCAAATTTTCAACTTTCAACCCTAGAATATTAACGTGTGGCTTCGTTGCTTTAGTTTCTCCCATGTTCCTCTCCATTTGTTACTTTCTTCGTTTCTTTTTTCTTCTTCTTTCTTCTTCATTTCTTTCTTCTTTGTGCCCTCAACTCACGATTAATTTTACAACATTCGGTTTCTTCTTCATGCCTTCAACTCACATTCACATTTGGAAGGTACGTTTATGGTTTCTCCTTCTTTATTCATTTTGGTTTTGCAAGTAAAACAAGAAATGAGAGAGATAGAATGAGAGAGGGGGGGCAAGAAAGGGAAAAAGAGATAAATAGTGAGAGAGTGAGAGAAACATGAGAAAGATAGGGAGAGATATAATGAAAGAGAAAGATAGATAGAGAGGCGTGAGAGAAAGAGAGAGGGAGAGAGATAAATAGAGATGAGAGGGACATAGAGACGAGAGAGACATAGAGATAGAGGCAAGAAAGAGATAGAGTGAGAAAGTGCGAGAGAGAGAATGGGGGAGAGAGAGAGGAGAGTTAGAGAGAAAGACAGACGGAGAAAGAGGCGAGAGAGAGAGAGACAAAGGCAAGAGAGAGAGAGCGAGAATGTGAGAGAAAGAGAGGAGAGAGAGAGAGGTAGTATTTAAGACAGAGGTAAACCATATTATTCACAATGGTTACTATACCAACCGTCATCTTAATTCCATGACGGTTCTTATAGGAATTGTCATGGTTGTAGTTTCATCTTATGCAACCATCGGAAATTTGCACAAGATGCTCATTATGATATTCGTGCTTTGTACAGCAGCAGCATTTGCTCGGCCTTCAAGGGCTTGGATATGAGATTTCATTGTAACGATTGTTGTTGCAATATCATAATGAGCATCTTGTGCTTTTAATTATGCCTAATTTTAAGTCATGTAAATTAGCTTATTTCCGATGGTTGGTATAGCAACATTTGTGAAAAGCCAATTGTCGTAAAAAAAATAACTATTTTTTATTATGCCTAATTTTAAGTCACCAGTTGTGCGTGCCACCATCGTCAATGATTTTGCACCACAGGGATTCCCTGTCGTGAAAAATGAAAATTGTAGTAGTGTGAAAATATATGAAATGCTGAGTGATAATTTAATATTACTATGCTTGGTATAGGTAAAATTTTATTGTATATTTGTGTGAATAATAAAAAAGTTACTTAAATGTAGATTCAATTATAATATATTTTGCAAAACAAATGATGTGCAAATTTTAACATTACTTTTATCTATGTTTGATTAATAATTAATTGAATTAATAAAGTTAATTTAAATCAAATTAATAAAATTCATTATATAATTTTAAATCATGTTACGTAATTCTCATAATGTTAATACAGATTTATTATCTCTCATTACACAAAGGTACCAAAGTAATTTCCTTTGCTATCAGAATTGCTTTCACATTCTAAATTAGGATCACTACAACAAATTGTATTTTTATGGCACACCACACTTGCGTTTTATGTCAAAATGCTAAGAGAGCCAATTTTTTTGGGGTAGGGGCGCAGGGACAAAAAAACCAATCCGCCTAAAATTAGACCTATCCCTCTCTCTTCACATTCACAACTCTCTATCTTTCCTTCGTCTTCTTTAGCATCTTCTCTCTACAATGAAGCCTTCTTCAATGCCCTCACTCTTTCCTTCATCTTCTTCAGCACCCTTCATCTTCTCTCTGCAACGAAGCCTTCTTTAGCGCCCTCTCTCCAGTTCGGTGCCCTTCGCCTTCTTCAACACCTTTTATCTCCTCTCTGCAACGAACCCACAACCTAGCTAGGGCTTTACCTTTATCGAAGAAGAGAGAGTTTAGAGCCTATCCATCAGCTCCTCTCTTTCTCTCTATTAGCTTCCATCTCTCTTTATTCAAGAACAGATAACAAGAAAGGGTTAGCTTCTATCTCTCTCTCTCTCTTCTGATTCTTTGGTTTTCGTTGTAGAACTTAAAATAAAAAATTAGAGATCTTTGACCCTCACTTAGCCACGAAAGCCACGGTTTTGATTTTCAGGTTTGCTCTCTTTTTCTGAATCTTTCATTTTGTCTCTTGAATCCTTGTTTCGATGTATAAAAAAACTTTTAAGAGTCTAACAGATTGGGCTACCTCAAGAAAATACCCCTGGAAACCAAATAGAGCTAGGGCAATGAGTTTTGGAGAAAATAGTTATCGATTTCACGATTCTCTGAAATCACAGTATATAATCTGTTAAGGAAAAAATCTGTACCGAGCAAGTCCCAAAATTGAAATTTTGTTTTTTATTGTTTTCCATGTTTTTGTGTTCATGAATTTCAGTGTTGAATTTGGTTTTTTGTTCATTATTTGTTCAATTAAGTTTTGTAAAACTAAAAAACTGTATTTTTCAATTTTAATGGAAATAACTATGTGTATCTTGTGAAATTATCTACAAAATGAATGTAGTAGCCAGATGTAGAAGGAGTGGATGCAAGAGCCAAAGGTCAATATGAACTACTTGGAGAGGTTCAGTTATTTTAGTGATGGTGGGTGGCTGAGATTGAGCATGACTTTTCTTTTTTATGCAAGGCTCACAAATGTAAGTATGCTTGATTTTTGTTGAATATGAGTTTGATTTAGTACCATATCGGTGATGCGGGGAGATGGTTTTCCAACTTTATAATGCCATAAACATTTATCAGTGGATAAAAGACAAGTAGCAGCAAAACATTATTTTTCATTGATGTAAGGTTTTACATTAGCAGTACATATTGTCTTACATTGCATTAGACTAGACTTTTAGTAATAGGACAAATTGAACTAGAAGAAAAGGAAAACTTAGAATATAAACATCTATTAAAAGACTTTTTAGACTAAAACAAGAAGTTGAAATCATATTTGAAGTGGGGTCACCAAGGTTAAGAATGGATAAGAAAAGAAACAACTCATACAAACCATCTTCAAGCTTCCCTTGGAGCAAAATCATTTGTGTTACAAGATCCATAACAAGGAAAAAAATGTGAGGAAAATAGTACAATGACGAGATTATTTTGTTTAAGTTTAGAAATGCTAATTAATTATTTCTTTTTTGGGGTTAAAACTTAAGTTTAATTAATTTTTTCTTGAAAATGAGAACTAGTATTTTACTGAAATTAAAGGTATAGGGATGAGAATGTACCAAACTCGAACCAACATTAACTCAGACTATGACGTTTGGTAGTTTAGTGCCCTTCACAAAATAAATCATATGTTCGGTAGTTCAATTGTTTACTTCATTCGAACTTTATTAAGTTTTATTTACTAGTTTTTAGTCACCGATGTAGCTCTCTCTACTTTCATAGAATAAGTTTTGCAGAAGTTCAGTAGTGAAATAATGCATCTTTCTCATTATATTTTCCACTTGTTTTATGTTGGGATTCTTCCAACACGTTAAATTTGTAGATAAAAATTGTGACCTTTTTGTATTTTAGTGAAAATTACTCACAAATGCTATTCAAAGTAAAGGAGCCTATGACCCTATGATTTCAGCCACGTAGATGCTAGTAAAACCACAAGCTTATTGCTAAAATTTATTATAGTCCTTATCTTTAATGATGAACTATCTTATTATTTCAGTTTGTCTTGACTGTAGTTTAATAAAATGTGTGCAGGATTGCAAACGATAGAGACCCTCTCAAGAGTTTGTTGCAAAGGACTTGCGTGGCGTGGAGTGAAGGTACTATAAAGGTATTTTACTAGATTTTATTTTCTTATGTTATTAGTTTGATTGATTTGTAAATTTGTACGAGTGAATTTCTATATTACTTTACTAATAAAAAAGCTGACCATGAAACTTTAATGCTCATATAGCCAATAGTTGTACTTATCCTTTAATCGTATGTGATCATATATTCTTTTGTTTCTTTTTTTTCCTTTTAATAAGTTGAAAGAAAAATCCAAAAGGATAATTATCTCTACATTTCAATAGTTGACTTATCAATAATCTGTAGCTTTAGGATGGATAAATATTGGGTGCGTCTCAATAGGTAAAAAGATTGGTTACTTTTATTTAAGATAACTGTAAAATATAATCATAAATAGATATCTTAGTAGTTTATGTTTTAATTGATAGAGCTACAAAAGAGTATCAGGAAAGAGCATGGAATTTGTCAAGATAGCAGAAAGAAACGCAAATTATGTAAAGAAAATTTTATGTCCTTGCAAAGAATGTCGAAATATGTGTCATCAATGTATTGACATGTTTTTGGGCATTTAGTCATAAAAGGAATGGATCTAACCTATACAACTTGGTATCACCGTAGAGAATAAATACTTAAAGAAGATAAAACAGATGAAATAAACAAATCATACACACACAACATGTATGAATCAACTTATGGATTTGAAGATGAACATTCTAGGGATTTTGAAGGGAGAGATGAGAATTTAATGGATAAGTTACGAGACACTGAAACCATTTTGTATCCAGGTTGTACCAAATACACAAAGTTATCAGTCATTGTAGTTTTGTATAGAGTTGAAACCAAAAGTGGTTGGTCTGACAAAATCTTTACTGAACTTTTAGAAATTTTACATGATATGTTACCGGATGAGAATGTGATTCCAAGATCTATGTATTTAGTAAGAAAGCTTCTCAAGGAGTTTGATTTTGGGTACAAAAAAATTTATGTTTATGTGAATGACTGCTGCTTGTTTAGAAAAGAGAGAGAACATTTGGAGAAATGTCCAAGATGTGGCTCTTCAAAAGTGAAAAGTTGATGAACGTGCAATAAGATGAAAAAGGGGTGTACCTGCTAAAGTTTTATGATACTTTCCTATAATTCTGAGGTTTAGGAGGATGTTTAAGTCTGCAAAAGTTGCTGAAGCTTTAAGGTGACACCAAAATAATGAGTAATGATGGGAAGATGCGTCACCCTATAGATTATGTGGTGTGGGAGTTAGTGAATCAGAAATGGCCTTCTTTTCATTTGATACGTATAATCTTAGATTAGGACTTGTCGCAGATGGTTTTAATCCTTTCCGTAGTTTGAGCAGTAAATACAGTTGTTGGCCAGTCATGCTTGTGACCTACAACTTACCACCATGGTTATGCATGAAAAGAGAAAATATATTCTTGACGTTCTTAATATTTGGCCTGAAACAACTAGGGAATGATATCGATGTGTATTTACAACCTCTAGTAGAAGATCTTCAGATTTATAGAATATTGGGGTGCACACTTTTGATGCTTTCAGTAAATTCTTTTTTGATCTGAGATTTATTTTTATGTGGACTATCAATGATTTTCCAGCATATGGGAAATCTTGCTAAATGTACTACGAAAGGGAAAAAAAAACATGTCTAGTTTATGGTGAAAACACTCATTCATGCTGGTTAAAATACAGTAGTAAGTATGCATACATGGGTCACAGAAGCTTTATAACTCCATCTCATCCATTTAGGACAAAGAAAGTGTGATTTGATGGAAACGTGGAGCATGAGCAAGTCGCAATGTTTCTCTCAAACTGAAAGATTATGTCAACGATTTTGGAAAAGGTGTAAGAAAAGGAAGAAAAGAGGCAAAGAAATGGATATTATATGGATGAAAAGAGGCAAAGAAGTGTATACTATATGGAAGAAAAGAGGCAAAGAAACGGATACTATATGCATATTCGAGAAAGGTTCCCACGGGGAATGAAGGAGGTTTTGTGGGAATCGATACAGGTATGGTAATTTACTTTAAATATAGCACTATTAATTGTTAAGAAAAAAGTACATTGTTTTTAGCATTGGCATGCACTCTTCTTTTTTATTGTAAGGCAATATATACAATTGATGAATCATGTAAGAAAATAATAATTTCACACATGGGAGAGTTGTGGAGGTCTTCTAAATCAAAAATTGTTACTAGCATAAGAGATGCGGCTAACGAGCAAGAAATGATGAAATTGAAGCCCGATAACGCTAGTTCAATTCAAGAGTGGAAGGCTTATGTGAAAAAATAAGATGGGAGAAAAATAAAAGGTAATTTGTCATTGATTGAGTTTTAATAGTTTTTTATTGTTAAATTAATACTTTTATGCCATAAATTAATACTTTTATGTCATTGATTGAGGTAGTTGTTGAAGGACATTGGTCTTCAAGCGATCCAAAGGCCATGTTCATCATGTGCCTCTTGGATTTGATGCCACGAGAGTTTGGATAGATGTTGCAACACAACCAGAAGCATACTTATGGAGGTCTACGTCTTCAATGAAATATATTGAAGATGTAGTAGGTAGCATAGTTGCATGACCCACTAATAGAATTGTCCAACTGTAAGTACTTCTTTTTCAACTACTGTTGGTTGATATTTTGCTGGACATGATTGAAATTAGGTTGATTTGAGTTTGTTTATTGGCTGCATTAGTGGTGTTAATTGAGATTGAAAGAAAAGGGTGGTGGTGATTATAGGTATGATGAAGAAAATTGTGTGCATTTTAATGGGTTGGAGATTGAAATGATGGGGGGTGCTAGCCATGTGCATTGAAATGTTGAATTTACATTTGTGTTGGATTTGTTTATGTTAATGAGTTTAGATTTTGAATATTATGTTAAATTTTTCTCGTATGATAATTAGTATTGTTGGAGCTAGAAATATGGGCTGACAAAAATGCTGGACATGATTGAAATGCCGGGGGATGCTAGCCATGTGCATTGAAATGTTAGATTTGCATTTGTATTCTTGCATTTGTATTGGATTTTTTTATGTTGGTAGGATTAGATTTTGAATATTATGTTAAACTTTTCATAGAAATGTGAGTTGACATAATTTATGGACAGGATTGAAATGTTAGGCGGGGGTGGGGATGCTACAAATGTGGGGGTGCTAGAAATGTGATTTGAAATGTTTGATTTACATTTGTATTGGATTTGTTTATGTTGGTATGATTGGATTTTGAATATTATGTTAAACTTTTCTTCTATAATGATTAGTATTGTGAGAGCTAGAAATATGGGTTTACATAATTCAAGGATGGAACATAGATGCATGGAAAGTATGTATTTCAAGAAATAGGGTTTTGCAATCTAGATTACAATCTTATAGATCAACATGTCTGAATATTGGAAAGCATTTTATAGAGATGATATATATGTTCATAAGTGGATATTGAACTATAACAATTATTTTTTCATGTAGGTCCATCAAAAACACAACAAACACATAGTAATTCAGGTGGTGCGTGGTTCCAGATAGTGTTGGGGAATATGATTCCAACATCAAGACATGGAATATTTTTTATGAAAACTTTGGCTTGTATTTGTGATATTTAGTACAAGTCAAAATATTTGTAATATGTGATATGAACACCTTGGAATGCTTTTTGTAGGGTTTTTTTGGACATTTGATATTATATTTGATATGGATCTTTATTAATAAATTTCTTTAATTAAATATTTTAAATTAGTGATTAAATAGATGATCTTTATATTATTTGTTTGATACATTAACGTAAATTATTTACGGCATTTAAAACCCTATAAGATAATATAATAGCGTAAAGAAGCACAATAGGTAAATGCAATTATGATATGGTTAGACATACAATAGTATTTTTAAAATGCTATAGAAAGCTTTTAACAGCTTTAAAAAATGTTGTAGAAAGTTTTTTTGCAAATAATGATCTTTATATTATTTGTTTGACACATTGCGCTTGGTACGTTTATAACAGTGTTTAACAAACACTTGTAACATTTCGATAGCGTTTTTGAAATGCTATAGAAAGTTTTCCATAGCATTTTATAAACAATGTTATAAGCGTACCAAGCGCAATGGCACACTTTTTATAGCGTTTAAAAAATGCATCAGAATGTTATAATAGCGTTTTATAGACGCTATTAAAAGTGATTATGATAGCATTTTTCATAGCGGCGGAAAAACACTATCGTATGGTCGGACTTTTCATAACGTTGGGAGACTTCACATTTTGGAAAACATTATGAAACCCTATGGTAACATTTTTTTGCCGCTATCGTAGCCTTTTTTTGTTGCAGTGGATTTTCCTCACATTTTGTTGCAATTCAATTTGTCTCAACATCTGTAAATTATGATTGCGTGCAAGTTAGGATGTATCATAATTCAAATTTTACTCCAAATAAACGTGATAATTCAATTATTGAGGATTATAATAGGATTACAATGAAGAATGGCGAGAAACAAAGATGACCTAAGTGCAAACATTTCACTAGAATCGTGTATGGTACTAGAACCAGTGACTTACCAACCTAATTTGTGTAAAAATGACTTTTGACACTATAGTGAGGGCGCGCTACACGAGTCTCGTGCGATTAATCAAGAGTAAGTTGGTCCTTCCATGAATACAAACTTTTTTTTATTAAAATAATAAGTTGTTCTTATTTATAAATTGATAAAATGAACTTTTAGTCCTCTAGATTCACTCAAAAACAAGAGAAGGAGTTCGTTTGTTAAATGGACTAATTTTGAGACTTAATTTTGTGTACTGTCAATGCTTCATATATGGATTATATACATGAGAAGTTTTACACAACTTGGGAGCTTTATGTGTTTTTCAATTGCTTTTCCATATGAGCGGCTCAAGTGGTTATATTTGAGGATTATATCAGTTTCAATCCCCTTGTAATGTAACCCTCTTGACCCAAAAAAATTACTTTCCCCAATAAAAAAAATCTACCAAGTTACCAATAACCAACATATTATTTCCTTTAAGAAAAAACATCTTATTTCTGTATGTTTTTGTCATGTAACATATAATTTCAGCATCATGATGTTTTTATTACAAGGAATACTTTTAGTACTACACAATCTTACATAGAGTTGCAGGGTCTTCGATTCGCTCTTCAGACTCTCTCTCTCTCTCTCTCTCTCTCTCTCTCCCCCGGCCTTTATGGTCTGAACATGAAATGAAAGAGCATCTCTCTCTCTCTTTCTCTCTCTCTCTCTCTCTCTCTCTCTCTCTCTCTCTCTTTCTCTCTTTCTCTCTCTGGTATCCTTTGCAGCATCGCATTCACTGTATGAAATCAATCGACAGGTATCTTTCAGCTTCACGAGCCTTCCGTGCCTATGAAAAGCACCTTTCCCACTGCTCCGTCTTTTCATTGTTTTTAACTGTTTCCCCTGCTGGCTGCATATGCAATCAACCCATCCATGCACGACAAA
This sequence comes from Datisca glomerata, assembly GCA_003255025.1. NCBI lineage: Eukaryota > Viridiplantae > Streptophyta > Magnoliopsida > Cucurbitales > Datiscaceae > Datisca > Datisca glomerata. Next base: position 738,440 of record QANY01009329.1, read on the forward strand.
ATCCTTTAATTTTTTCCTCCATCTTCCTTTATTTCCAGTCTTTCCAATTTGATATAATGTCCTCCATATAATTGATGGTTGTGCGTGTGCCTACGATGAATGTGTAAATGGTTTTGTAAAGAAAAAAATTCACAATCTTTGATAATCGGTCGTGAATTTTTCATATCATAACATAAAAATCAAGATAATAATTTAGAGAGGGAATGAGAGAATAAAGATATCATGATTTACGTGGAAAATCTTTAAAGTGAAGAAAAATCACGAGAAGACTTTGATAGTATTTCATTATGAAGAAAGCGTTTACAAGGCTAATGCAAGTTACATTATCAGCTCGTTTCTTATGGGTGTTGAGAGTTGTTGTGTTCTGTTTAAAGTTATATCTTGCCTCTATTTATAGACTTTCATATAATCCGATACAGTTTATCTAATTCTATCTAGAAATAGGATCAACAGAATATGCCTCTGAGATCAAGCTTATCAATTAACAACTTAAGTAAATCTTGAGCGTCTGATCAATCCAACGGCCTTTATTAACTTCTCTTTGAATTGTCATGTCGGCAATCCATGTACTTTCGTCTGGTTGGTCTGTTCTTCATAACCGCCTAGTTGATCTTGCGATTCTCGTTCTATCTTTTTTTCGATGGAGTCTTCAGTCTAGATCTCATCACGTGTCATGTGAAATTTTACCAGTACATTGGCCCCCATTACACTCAACGGAATTTTATTCGTTGAAGTGTAATGTTTATTTTTTCTATCATTATCGCATATCATTACTCTCCGCCTTTTTGCGCATCATTTATGGCTATCTTTTATGTATTCTTTAGTCGTTTCATCTCCTCGTTCTTGGGACCATGCTGCATGTTGTACGAATTTTAATCATGTCAAACCTTTTAGTTCCTTTTTCTTGCGTGTACATTCTTACTTGCACAGGTTATGGCGTGTCAGTCACGCCTTCAAATGTACATTTTTAGAGCAACCTTTCGTCTTCCCACTCAGAGAAAATCTCACAAGCGCCGTTTCAGAGCAACCCTTCATCTTCCCATTCAGAAAATGTCTCATAAGCACTGTTTCATAGAGACCCTTCATCTTCATGTTCAGAGAATGTCTTACAAGCGTTGTTTCAGGGCAACCTTTCATCAACCCGTTCAGAGAATGTTTCTCAAGCGTCGTTTAAGAGCAACCTTTCATCTTACCGTTCAGAGAATATTTCCCAAGCTCCGTTTCAGAGTTAATATGGGTCTAGTGCCTTTTGGAAAAATATATATCAGTTGCCAGGTGTCATCCCTTCATTTTCTGTTATGTCTTTTTGTTCCTTTCACTAAGAGCTCATTGATAGAGTTTTTTTCTTTTTCTTCTCTCATACATTAAGATCTGTGACAAGAATGTTGTACAAGAATAATAGAATAATTTATAGAAATGAGTAAGGAGTGAGTGTACAATTTCATAATTGCATCATAGGAGTTTGATTTTGATGTTCGGCATTTATTAGTAGAGTTTATCCTGTTTCTTTTGCTACGGGCTCCTTGGAGAGTTTCTCCCATTTTCTTTACTAAGGACTCATTGGATAGTTTCTCACGTTTCCTTTGCTACGAGCTCCTTGGAGAGTTTCTCCCGTTTCCTTTGCTACGGGTTCCTTGGAGAGTTTCTCCCGTTTCCTTTACTACGGGCTCCTTGGAGTGTTTCTCATGTTTCCTTTACTATGGGCTCCTTGGAGAGTTTGTCCTGTTTCCTTTGTTACGGGCTCCCTGGAGAGTTTTTTCCGTTTCCTTTGCTATGGGCTCCCTGGAGAGTTTCTCCCGTTTCCTTTGCTATGGGCTCCCTAGAGAGTTTATCTCGTTTCCTTTGCTATGGGCTCCTTAGAGAGTTTCTCATGTTTCCTTTGCTACGGGCTCCTTGGAGAGTTTCTCCCGTTTTCTTTGCTACAGGCTCCTTGGAGAGTTTCTCTCTTTTTCTTTGCTATGGGCTCATTGGAGAGTTTCTCCCGTTTCCTTTGCTACGAGCTCCTTAGAGAGTTTTCATAGAGAGTTTCTCCCATTTCCTTTGCTACGGGCTCCTTGGAGAGTTTCTCTTGTTTCCTTTGCTACGGGCTCATAAGAGAGTTTCTTCTGTTTCCAAGGACTTAAGTTCAAATGAATAATCATGGCACCATTTTCATTCTGAGAAAATGACTTATAAACTACTCATTTTCTTTGGAGATGATGACTCGGGTTCAAGTAAAGAATCATGGCCCTGCTTCTGCTTTGAGAGGGACTTACGAACTGTCCATTTTCAAAGACTTTGATTCAAATAAAGAACCATGACACCATTTGTAAGCCTGCTTCTTGTTCAGATTTTATCATACCATCAAGAATGTTTCCCGCTTTGTGAGTAGCTTCAGCTTGGTATTGATAGCACTTGATTTGAGCATTTCCATTTATAAGTATTTTTTGGGAACATGTGACATAGTTTTTCATACTGCTATATGACAGGTCATTGTTAATCTCCCTGTTGAGGATGTTGATGTCAACATTTATGTTGGAGATGTCGTTGCTGATACAACCGTAGTCCTTTGTATGTTTTTTTAATTTTTCTTTCTTCAAGACTTAGCAAATTTTCCATATTCTTTCATCATACTTTATCTATCTTTGTTCACTTTCACTTTCTCCACTTTTCATATTTCTTCATTTCTTCTTTTCGATTTCCTTAGATGAAGCCAACACAATCATTGATCGTTTGACCTCACAATTCACATCTGGTTCCTTTTTGAATTCCTTTTGAAGCTTCATTTACTTCTTACTTTATTTTCCCTTTGTTTTCTTTATTTTCCTCACTTGCATATTTCTTCATTTCTCCTTTTTGGTTTTTTTTCTAAGTGTCGAATACTCTTTCCAAGATTCTGACGCCTTGAGACATTCTTCCTTTGCAATTATTTTTCTTTTCAGACTTCTTCCTTTTTGGTTTCCTTTAGTGGGTGATGTTACAGACATCATTCCTCATGGACTTAAGCTCTTAGTGAGCTCAAGGGCCCTTTTCCTTTTGAAAGTAAAAGTTTTCATGGACATGAACTCTCGGTGAGCTCATGTGCCAATTTCCTTTAAAAAGTAAAAGCCTTCATGGACATAAACTCTTAGTGAGCTGAGGGATATGTTTCCTTTAGAAAGGAAAAGTCTTCATGGACATGAAACTCTTAGTGAGCTCATGGGCCAGTTTCCTTCTAAGATCGATGTCCGTATACACTCCCAAGAACATAAGCTTTTCGCAAAGCTCAGGGGCCCTAAGGGATCTTGCTAGAGTTTCTCCTGTTTATTTTTTTTCTTTTTCCCGTACACAAATGGCTGCGACAAGAATGTTGAACAACACCATATATAATATTTTATTGGAATGAGTAGCGAATGAGTATACCGTAACTTTCTTCTAGAAGCTCGAATTTTAATCTGTAAAGAATTTCAAGAAACTGACTTCCGTAGCTTTGTAGAGACGTACGATTTGTCACATAAGTATAAATGTGTTGGTGAAGTTTAATAAATGAAGCTGACAGTTCTGCACATGCTTCTTTCCTGAACATCCTCCACGAGAATTTTAATAACTTTTGATCAAAATCTCTGAATTGAATTTTGTAAAATTTTCTGAGAAGTAGACTTATGTATATTTCCAATGATATAGATTGTCGTGTAGTTGACTCCCAATAAATTCAATTTAATTTTTGAATTGATCATTCTGCATATTCTACTTTCTCGAACAGCCTTTACAAAAATCATCATAATGTTTTGTTGAGAGATCCAAAATCAATTCTGTGAAATTTACTAAGAAGTAGACTTCCATATCTTTCTGATAATATATAATTCACAATGTAATCGGCCTCCATTTGTTACAGTTTAATTTCTAAATTTGACAGTTCTGCATAATCTTCTTTCTGAATAGCTTGTATAAAAGCTGCCATAACATTTACCCCGAACCTCTAAATTGAGTTCCACAAAATTCTTCAGGAAGCTAATTTTTGTATCTTTCAATATATGATTTTATATATAGTTCTCGTTCGTTCGCTTCAGTTTAAAAACTGAACCTGATTGATATGTAATACTTTGTACGTCAAAGATCATCCGCTTGAATTCTACAAATGTGATCTTGTTTGTGGGTAATTTCTATACTACTCTTTCCCGTTCCCATTATCAAGATAATTATGTTCCCGTTGTTGGCATCTCCGTTCCCGTAGCAACGACCCATCCGTTTCCGTCATCAAGACATTTCAATTTTCATCATCAAGATATTTCTATTCACGTTGTTTGTTCATCCTTTATTTTCCTACAATTTTGCATATAAAAAAGAAAAGAGAAGATCTTCAAATATACACCGATCAAAATTTTATTTTTCATTTATCAATCAAGAAGGATTTTTTTTAATAGCTTGAGATAACCTTAAATTCAAAATTTGAGTCCAAGATATGATTTGATTTTAAAATTTAAAACAATCTTATCATAACAAGTTTGAGATAAGATGTTTCAAAATTCAAAATATGAATTAAATTTTGAATTAGAATGCAGAAGAATCTTATCAAAGGAAATTTTATTGTTCAAAATAAGATAATTTAATCGTATCAAATAAGACATTTCGAAATTCAAAATTCTAAATATAATTTAAGATTTGGATTTGAATTTAAATTTCTAAATTTTATTTATCATATAATACATGCATCAAATTGATTTTAACAGATTCTTGTTTCGACCTTTTTAGATCTATTTTTTTATTTCAAATAATAATGATGTAAAAAAATAGGTCAATAATAATGTTAATCAAATAAACAAGGAACGAGTTTACCTTTTTTCACTTCCGGTTCCGTTGCCATGTCATTTCCATTTCAGCTTCCAATTTGTTTCCGTTTCCAGTGTCGTACATGTTGCCCTTTTCATTCTCGTTGCCACGACGTTTCCATTGCCATTATCATATGATGTTTCTGTTGTCATTGCCAATGCCCAAAGAATGACTTAGAGAGAGAATCCATGAAGAACATTCCATATACTTATGCAGTTGGAAGCCTTATGTATGCTCAGGTCTGTACTAGACCTGACATTTCATTTATTGTTGGGATGTTAGGGCGATATCAAAGTAATCCAGGTATGGACCACTAGAGAGCTGCAAAGAAAGTTATAAGGTATCTTTAAGGAACCAAAAATTACATGCTTATTTATAGATAGGCGGACAATCTGGAAGTAATCGGTTATTCAGATTCAGACTTTTTCGGTTGTGTTGATTCTCAAATCAACATTTGGGTACATTTTCATGATGGCTAGTGGTGCTATATTCTTGGAGAAGTGCCAAACAAACATTGAATGCCGCTTCACTATGATAACCGAGTTTGTTTCTGGTTTCGAGGCAACTATACATGGTGTATGGCTTAAGAATTTTCATTTTTGGACTTAAAGTCATGGATTCGATATCTAGGCCATTGAAAAAATTTTACGTCAATTCAGTTGTTGTCTTTATGCCTAAAAACAATAAAAGTGGGAGTCAAAATAAACATGTCGACATTAAGTATTTAGCCATACAAGAACATGTAAAGGAAAAGAAAGTGGTCATTGAGCATATTAACACTGAGTTGATGATTGTTGATCATTTAACTAAGGGCATGCCACCATTGAAATTCAAGGATCATGTGGAGAAAATGAGACTTGGTTCTACTTTATAATTGTATACATTCAGTTGATTAATGAAACTTCTATACATTTGATGTTTTCTCATATAGATGTGCATCTTAATTTACTTGAGAAAATATATTCATTTTTGGACCAAGAATGAACATAAGGTTTATTCATTAAGTTTGTTACCACATATAGTATAACACTTGAATGATTAAGTACATTGTAATACATGGTTGATAATACTCAATTTTATGAGGACCTATCACTATGATTCATGTATTTATTTACTCAAGAAATTTTAGGTTAATGTTTGCACCAAGTGGGAGAATGTAACATTTTGTAACGTTACAGTAATTGGTGCAAAAATTAACACCAATTAATGGCCTTCAATGGATATTGATGCTCAAGGAGGTAACCGTTTTCGTTATGAAAATGGTAATAAAGGTTCTTGATAGGATAACCTCTATAAATCTAGAATTGGGTCCTCTCACTGCTCATGTACATTTAGCATACACCATCAATTTACGGAGAGCATGTGTGAGAAACGTGGGGTTGAAGTTTTCAAGTTTTTCTCCAAAATCAATGGCTGGAGGTTAGTTGGGTTTATACTATTTTATGTTTCAATTGATTAGAAGCATGATTTAAGTATTCGTTTAACTTATAGATCATTGACGTACAAGTTATAGTATATGAGTAAATAAAATTGGGAATACAACAAAAATAATGATTTATCAATATGAATTCTCACAAAAAAAAAATGAAAGTTGTAACCGTATTTTGGGAAAAAAGTTATATGGAGTTACTTGTAGCATGTAGGTGTTATAAAACTAGAGACGATGTCCGCGTATGTTTTGAAACTAAAATGAGAGTTCATGTATTTAAGGCAACTACAAGGGAGGTTTGTATAATTGTTTTTACTAGTTATACAACACATGATTTACACGTGATTGAGATCACATAAAAGACATATAGTTTCTAATTACTCAGTTGAATAATTAATATTTAATTTCATGGTATAATTACTTACTTAAATATTATAATCTTAATTCAATGGGACAGTCGAATAGAACCCTGAATTATGATCTAAGTCATCATACTACTTAAGCATTACTATAGTAGTAATTAATCGTATCCTACTATATGTTTGGATGAAACATATAGCTTTAAAGCAGACAATATTTTTTAGATTTTTTCCTCTCAATGAACTTTTATTTTTCGATTTTATTTTAATGCTTGTTATATTAATAAAAAATATTAGCTACAGAACTATTTGGTTAATTTGACATTTATCTTTTGCTATAATCAATCATTTAACATTTTAGATTAAAAAATGAGGATAAAACATGAGGAGACCACGTTTTTAAAGAATGATAATTTTAAACAAAATGATTAAAAAACTCTTTAAATGCTTTTGATGTTTAATTTATATTTAAGGGTGATATTAGAAATTTTAGAAGTAATTAGAGATAATATTGTCTAAAAATATTTCTCCCGCTTCTACAATTTTATATTATATATAATATTAGAATATATGGTATGTATATAGTATATGTTGAATAGTGAAATAAATATATTTATACACTTTTATACATAATATAGATACATAGATATAAATAGATATAGAGAATGTTGAGAGAGTACCTTAATATGTAATATATCAAATTGGTTGAATAGTAAACTATCTATAACTCATCTGACATATCTTATCGTCAAACACATAGGTTAGGTGCACATTCTGAGAGAATAGATTAAGCCCTCCCCGATCATCATGACAATGAGTTGGGCCATAGCCCGTTTGACCTTTCTTTAAACAAGCCCATGATGACTCCGGATGTGGAGTTAGACTCGTGGCTCTGACCCTTGAATCTTGATAAGCAAAAATCTTAAAACCCCTTCGAAACCTCTCTGTCTTCATGTGCTTGTTTTCTGAAAACCTGACGTTCCAGCTAGAGAGAGAACCCTCACCACTCCCATGGTGATTGAACTTTCACACCATTTACTCCACTTAATCCATGGCAATTTCGGGCGTAGGATTCTCTTCGACATTTCATTTCCCTCTCCGTGCCCCTCTGTTTCACTGCCTCCGCAATGTTAGCCTCGTATACCTGTTGTTTTCTGCAGTAATTCTCCGGAACAACCATCTAATTCTATCTCCTCTTTCATTTTTCAATGGATGTAGGTACGGATGAGCTCTGTCGCAGTCGCTGAGGCCACTGATGAGACAGAGCCTGTTATCATCAAACACAGCAAAATTAATTCTTCTCGTGGGAGAGGCAAGCGAGATTTTTTACATTTATGTGGATTTTGAAGTGTCCAATCCTATATAGTATAAAACGTAAGGTTCTGGTGTTTTCAGTTATTGTCCTTTTTCTTATATAGTCGAGGAAGAAAATTCCAAGGCTCCGGACTGGAAGAGATTTAGTTCTCAAGTGCTTGGGATTAGTACTTTGATGATCGCCAAGCCTACGAGAAAGGTCCTTAACCAGCTCAAGAAAAAAGGTACCATTGTCTATTTTATTGGTTCTTTAGTTTCATAAACCATTCTATTGTTGCTAGATCCCCGGATTACTGCCGATAGGAGCACAACGTTTTCTTTAAGTTGAACTGTGACAATTTAGCTGCTTGGGTTTAAATGGTAATAGACTATACTTCTTTTTAGGAATGGCCTTACTTCTGTTCTTAGTTCCTACTCATATTCATTTTCTTTTAGTTTTTACCTTTGTGAATTTGGTACTTGTTTTATGTCGTAGGTTATGAAGTTTACCTTGTAGGAGGTTGTGTACGAGATCTTATCTTAAAGCGAACTCCAAAGGATTTTGACATAATAACTTCTGCCGAACTTAAGGAGGTTTCTGAACTGTCTACATAACATTTGTTGCTTTTACAGCATGTTTCTTTCCCAATGCATTTCATATTAGTCAATACACTAAGGTGGTGAGTTTCTCGGTGATATTGGCATTTGGGATTACTATTACCTCTGTACCTCAGGTAATAAATGGTGTCCATGTTTAGACATCTTATGGTTCTTCTATTCCCAGCCTTTTTTATGATATTTGAAAGCATTTAAATAATAAATGCCAAAGAGTTGAAACTCGTCTATTGCCATACCCCGTGAGCATTACTGTGTCTCACTTTAGTCCTTGAAGGTCAACACAAACACACACACTCACTCTGATTAGACTTTTAATTCGGACAGTGATTAAAGTTAAAAACTTCAAAATCAGTCCCCGAACTTTTAATGAATTTGCACACTGATTAAAGTTAAAAAAAACAACCTTCAATGCAAATTTGTTTTGGAAAGAATCATGAATTATTAGATGCTACAAAAGAAGATTAATTGAGACACTTATCACGAGTAAGAGTAAATATATCCCTATATACCATAATTGAAATTGGACCAAATATGTGCTATTCATATAATCTCGCTTCCATTAAGAAAAGTAAAGTTGTGAAGTATTTGAAGTAATCTGAGGTAGTTATAGTGGTGTGGATATTAAAATGTCATATTTTAAAGTTCGGATATTAACATGAATCAATTGTTTAAAGTCAAGTGATATTATGGTGTTCCTTCCCCTATCTATTAAGAACATTCTGATTACACGTCACAATTAGAATTACATGTTCCAATTCATGATTTCTAGATGCAAATAGAAATTTTGAGGGAATTGTTATCACAAATAATTAATTATAATCTATCATAAAGCGTGTGGAGAAAATAGTTCATAAAATTTTAGTGACATTCAGGGAAGTGATAAGCGTCCTTGTATTGGCACTTTTGGCTGAAATCTCTTTATATAGTGCTGCATAACCTGGTTGGATGTGTTGTTCACGTCTAGAGTTCTTCGTGAAATCCTAAAGCTTGTAAGAAATATTCATTTGCAATGATCATTTTCCAATGCACAAAGTGTCTCACCTTTCAGTGTTCATTGTACATCAAAACTTTAAAATGTAGTATAAGCTTTTAAGCTGGCCCTATGGCACTCTAATGTTAATATTTACTTATATGCAGATTGTAAGAACATTTTCATGGTGTGAAATAGTTGGAAGACGTTTTCCAATATGTCATGTGCATATTGACAATTCTATTGTAGAGGTTTGATGCTTTCCTCGTACGCAAATTTTTTTATTCAACTTTGACTATCTATGGACATGACAAGTAAGGCCAATATTTTTTTAAAGTTTCCCTGCTTCTTTATACAATGTAGGTTTCAAGTTTTAGCACCAATTTGCAGATATTTGATACCCAATTGAGCCTGAATGATGGTAAATGCATTGACTTCGATGCGAAGGATTATATTCGCTGGAGGAATTGTTTGCAGCGGGATTTTACAATTAACGGGTTGTTTATGAGATTCCTGCAACAATTACATTTGCTTGTGTGCAGTAGTCTTCAGAACCTTTTTATCTTTTTCTTTTAATCACTTTTTTAGTTAATTGAAATTACATCATTGTTATAGCTATTTTACTTCACCCCACCCCGTTAACTTTTCTAACCTTCATTTTCTTTGTGCAGGTTGATGTTTGACCCATATTCAGGAGTAGTGTATGACTACATCGGAGGAATGAACGATATTAAAAAAGCTAAAGTGTGCTTGTATTTCTTAAAAAAAATCTCCATTTTATAATTTTTTCACAAAGGCGCGTGTAGCTTACCTTACACCAATTCTTGTGGACAGATGCGAACTGTGAAACCTGCAAGTACTTCCTTTCAAGAGGACTGTGGTAAGTGTGTCTTTACACATGAACAGGTGACACGAATTTGTGTGAACAAAGTACGTGATGCTGGACACACTTGCATGCAGTTTTTGAAATTATCATGTTAAATGTGAGCAATTTCTGACTTCAATTACTATGCAGCTCGAATTCTACGTGGGATAAGAATAGCTGCTCGTTTAGGATTCCGCTTTTCGAGGGATACCTCTCACTTTATAAAAAATCTATCTTCATCGGTATTAAGACTTGATAAGGTTTTTGGGATTTTTGCTCTTCCTCCTTTATCAGTTAATTCATTGACTTAAATAAACACACATGGAGATGTGTATATTTATGTTTGTTCTTGTTGCTCACCCTTGCTTCAATATATTCCAGGGAAGGCTTCTAATGGAAATGAATTATATGCTAGCCTATGGTTCTGCTGAGGCTTCTCTCAGGTTGCTATGGCAATTCGGACTCCTAGAAATACTTCTACCAATTCAGGTGTGATCAACATTGTATTTGAGTTTTTTCAGTTGTCAGATTATTGTTTTGACATAGAATTATATTTCCAGGCAGCATATTTTGTCCACCATGGTTTGCGGAGACATGACAAGAGATCTAACATGCTTTTGGTAATCTTTAACTTTCTCCTATATAATTTGCTTACCAGAAGTTCCTAATCATTGATGTTCTTACGTTGAGGTTTATCTAAATTATTAACCCACCAACTTGCTTCTATGAGTGATATAGAAAAATATAAATGGTAGAAGTTGCTTGCATTTACTGGTTCCTTTTCCATGCTGTGAATGGGTCCTCAAGCTGATGGCCTTTGTGATAGACTTTCTTTTACTTGCCAGAAAAAGTTTCTTCAGGTGTAAAAATATAAGCATCTTTCCATGTTCAGTTTTTATGATTAATTTTGAAGCTCTGATGTGGCCGATATTGGAAGTGTAACTGAAGATATCTCACTATACTTACCATGTTATTTGACTGAGCTGCATACTCAGTATAGGCTAATTTCTTGATGGCATATGGGCATCCACACTTGACTTATTTCAAGATCAGATATTTATTTATTAATGATTATAGAATATCAACTACGGTGGATCATGATATTAGGCTACTGGAATTTAATTTTTATCAAGCTGGTGGGTGAGTAGTATTTATTTGACTGAATTTGGTGACTGATGCAGTCTCTCTTTTCTAACATGGATAAACTTCTTGCACCAAACCGGCCATGTCACAGTAGTTTATGGTATAATCCTTGTCTAGAACTCAAGTGTGATTTATATTTCTTATCTTTATGCCGTCGTGCGAAGAAAATTGCAATTGGTTATCAAATGTCTTCATAGTTTTAATGAATTAGATGAAATTAGCTATTAGCTTTTCAGTTGCCCGTATAGTGCAGTTTGGTCTGTGACTGACTGTGTTGTAGTTTAGCACCATGTTCACTAGATGATGATAAACTCTTGATGTTTTCTTCCTCAGTATTTCATTTGAAAAAATAGTTAGGGCTCGTGAAGCAATTCACTTGTGTTACTCTAGATATAATCTGAATCTCTAGGAAATCTTGGAATTTTAGCTTTGAATCCCATTCCCTTTTAAAAGTATTGGCTCGTAAACAAAGCAGTACCTGCTTTCTATCACCTTGCTTCTGGAATCTAGATGTTGGAACTTGAAATTCTCTTCATTTGCCCAATATTTTACATTTTAGAGAAAATTAATAATATTTTTTTTCCTTTTTCTACTACAAGATGTTCTTATTAGACCAACTCCAATCATGTGATCTCTGCCTTGTTTACATAAATTCCAGCGTGATCTTTAAACTCGTGGCAAGTAATTTCTTGGAGGCAAACACCGTAGTAGAATTAGAATAAATGTAAACTTATGCGTCAATCAATGTTATTTTCTGTTGCACCTATTCATAGCTAGGTCAGTGCAATCAAAGTAGATCAAAGTTCACTCCTGTATCAGAAAAGAAAATTAAAGCACTTACAAGCTGATTATACGTTGGAGTGGTCATACTAAGCAAGATTCATCATTGGTCTATGCTTTCAGGGTTGCAATTTTAGCATTTCACAGTGCACTGACTGAGCAACCTAGGGATCCACTGGTGCTGGCTGCATTTGGCCTTGCGGTACATAATGGAGGAGATATCTCGGAAGCTATTCGAATAGCTAGGTGGATCACCAAAGCACATGATGTTAGCTTTCATGAATTGCTTGAACCTCAGAATCTGGATGCTTTGTCACTGACAAATGAGGTCACAGATTTTGCAGAATCTGTTAGAGCTGCACTCTCCAAAATGACTGATGAGCATTACGTCTCCCAAGCAATGGCGGCTTACCCTAAAGCACCATCTTCAGATCTTGTAAGTAATTTTTATCTTCTCACCCCACCCCACCCCACCCCACCCCATTGTTTGAAGTCTTTAGAGTATTGAGAGGAAAATGGTGATATGAATGATTTTTACTTTTAATGATTTCCTTCAATTTTCCTCTAGACTATGTTTGGATCTTGAAAATAGAGGCGAAAGAAAAATGAGAGGAGAAGTAGGTGGAATGAGAAAGAAAGGGAAATAAATTATTAATATAGCAAATTTCATTCTTATCACTATTTTCTTCTGCATATTCTAAAGACTCCAAATAATGAAAATGTAGTCCTACACATTTTCCATTTCCATTCGTTTCCCAAAAAGTTCCCAAGATCCAAACATATCCTTTCGTCTCACACATTTCCTTTCCTTTCGTCTCACGCATTTCCTCTCACTTTTCTTTCCTCAAGTTGCGATACTTTCTAGGAAAAAAGAATTGTTGCTTTTTCACTATAGTTATTATTGTAGAATTTAATAGTTTGCAATTGAACTTGCAGGTATTTGTTCCGTTGGTGACGTATTTGAGGGTAAACAGAATATTCGAGTGCGTAAGGGTGAGTGGAGAGAAGAAATTCACGTCGAAGCAAGGGATGAAGATTGATTACGAGTCACTAGCTCGTGGAAGTCTGCAGGAAGTTCGACATGTTTTTGCAAGGATTGTATTTGATACTCTGTATCCTCTTAATTTAAATCAAACTCAAAGCCATACATAGCTTGCTTATATATATTCAATAAAGCATCTTAGATACTGAGGTGTTCACGGTTCGTTCGGTTTTGGGCAAAAATTGAACCGAATCAAAACATTCGGTTAGGTCATGTACCGAACTGAATCGTGGAGGTCAAAAGAAACAATCCGAACCGAATCGTGAATTTTGGTTCAGTTCGTCGGTTCGTTATTTCAATATGTAATCAAATACATCAAAACATAAAATATGTAATCAAAATCTCCAATCCAATCACTCAATTGGTAAACATAAAACATAAATTTGTAATCAAATACATCTACAAGAAAAATAACATAAATTGAACTTAAAATTTATTATTACAAATCGTAAATCAGAAATAATCAAACTTAAATCTATTATAAATCTTAGATCAGTAAAAATTAAACTTAAATTTTATAATTACAAACCCTAAACTAAATGAAGAAAAACATTTATAATCTGTAATGCAAATTTGGCCGGTGAAATGCAGTACAAAATGCAAGAAAATAATTCTAATAGTAACGCAAACCATTGTTTTTATCACTAAACAAATTTTTTAAAATAATACAACACAAACTTACATAATCAAAATTAGCTACAAACCTTGATTTGAAACATTAGGGTTACAATCGATGAAATTAGAAGTCTAGGCTAAAATTCTCCAAAATACAAATCTAAGACAACATTTTTAACACTCATATCTGAGTAGATTTGAACAAATCTACTCAGATCTGAGACTGAGATTGAACAGATCTGAGGATTTTTAGTAGTCAGCATGTTTGTCCCATCCTCTCGAGCAGATCTGAGGATGCTATCGATGAACAACTGACTAATCCTAAGGCAAAGGGTCGAGAAACTCAACGCCACTATTCTTGAACAACTTGGAATTGGATCATCCTTCTTTTCGCACTATTACCGATACGAAAATGAAAATAATGAAAAAAATATTATTCAATTGTCAAGTGCCTCGAGCAGATCTGAGCGTACGAAGAGAAGAGATTGGGAAGGAGAGAGAGTTTAAAGAGGAGAGAGAGATCGAAGAGCAATAGAAGAGAGGGGGAAAGATAGAGAGTTCAGATAGAGAAGGCACTGCATGTAATTGTAGAGAAAGACAAAATGCTTCGAAGAGGAGAAGGAAGAAGAGAGAGTTTCAAAGAGAAGAGGGGAGGCATGTGGAAATGAGAGAAGGAAGGAGAGAGAGTTTCGAAGAGGAGAGGGGAGGCGTGTAGAAATGACTAAAGAGTGAGATTTTAGGGTTTGTACAAATAGGTTTATTGTGTATATATATATTATTTTATTTTATTTATACTTTGTTTCGGTTCGGTTCAAAATTATATGTTTTTTCGAACTGAACTGAACTTACGGTTCGGCATAAATACCAAACCGAGCCGATCTGTTTTCGTTTTGGTTCGGTACTTTTTTTTCATCCCTATTAGATAATGAATTCTTTGCAGTTATAATGTCTCTAAATCGTTAGGATGCCTCTCTCCCACTTTATGAGGAACCATATTAGGATTGTGCATAGACAGGGGAAGGACAACTGATGGTGTTCTGAAAGCAAAAACAAATACAGGAATAGGTCGACTTTCCCCATCTTTTCTTCTCGGGAAAATCTTTGTGATCCACCACGCTTAATTGACATGTGTACACAATATATATTATGTGAAATTAGTTACTCAGTGCAATGGCAGAGACACCATTGGCCCAAATTTGACCATGTAGTCAGATTTGATCTAACTATTTTTATATTAAAATATTTATTTTTTATTTTTTGAATGGATCTGGTCCATTTAGATCTAGCTGAACATATTAGATTCAACAGCTGCCTCTGTCGTTGCCTAGCAACTGTAGATAATTTGAATCCATATTGTGTATAAAAGAGAGATTTTATTGTAATGGAAAAATATATTTTTAGGGACATTTTTTCATGTAATTTGCTTAAATAACTAAAACATTCATCTCTCTGATTTATTTTTTTCATCATTTTCATTCCTCACTGGAGAATGAGATCTCAGATCTTATTTTTCGGTGAACTTTTTTCAGTCATTCTAATTATGTTTTCTTTCATTTTCATAATAAAAAAATTCCCTCCACCTATATCTATATCTATGGTGATTTGTCCTCCACCTAGATCTAAATCTATGATAATTTTTACTCCAATTAGATCTAGATCTATGTTGCTTTCCTTCGGTAACATTTGTTTTATGACTATTTTCGACAGATCTAGTCAAGATCTATAAGTTGTGGTGGTCGATTGTGTCATATTCTTCATTGAATCATTTGACATGATGTATTTCAATCGCTTTCAATCAGAAAATCTTTTTAGATGGCGGAAGTACTTAGAACGACCCGAGATGAAATTCTAAATTACCCTCATTGTTTGTTCAGTAGTTTTTTTATTTTCAAGACTGATTTATGTATTTTGGTTGTTAAGATTTCCTGTTGATCTTTTGAGATTTGGTTTATCTTTGTTGATAAATATGTGTTTTCTTATTATTATCTTGATCTAGATCTATACTCTTTTCTGAAATGAATGAAATCGTTGTAAAAAAACTAAAACACCATCTAGGTTGAATTTAACAAATAAGACTAAGTTTTTAAAACTTTGCTAGTTTAAGTATAAAAATATAATATTATCCCTAATTTGATTCAACTATTTTTCTAATCTTAAACATAAATTGGCCTGGTTATTTTGAGTTTAGATGAATTGTAGTTTTAATATTAAAATAAATTGATTTTAACGTTTTCATAATTAACAATAAAATGAGAAGTAATTTTGATATTGTCTGTTATTTAAACGATATTAATTTAAAATTGACAATTTCATATTAGTGAAACTTAATATAAAGAAATATGAGTATTATTTATAAACTAGATTAATAAAGAATGTAAGTGAAATTTTTCATTTTCTTTTTCATTTAAAAAGTGCATATACCTTGAGATGCAAAATTTTCATGTTTCAGCCGTATTTTTGTCTACTTTAAAATCGGGTGTGTTCTTATTTTCCTGCGTTACAGTTGATTTAAGACTTCTTTTCGTCTACTACAAAATCATGTCTGTTGAGAGATGTGGTATTTTTTTTATAAAAAAAAAAAAAAAGAGGTGTGTGGTATTTGAGCTTATACACAAATTACTTTGAATCATATTTAGTCAATAGCATACAAAATTTGGGTTATTCTTTAATAATATGCCTCATATTTTATTTATTTTTTATGGATAATAAAGGGAGTCATGAAATTTGAAAAATACACATACTTGACATGAGATGAAATGAAATACTGAATTTTCAATACTCTAAACGTATCAATAGTTTCTCTTCTTACATTCTCTCTCTTAGTTTGTTTTTTTGTCGGTTAGAGGGGAGAAATACACAATTGGTATCATCAGCTTACGATGAATTGAGTTACACGACGTTATCTCTAAGTATGTTACTGCAATAAAATATCCAAACAATAATGTAAAATTTTTTTATAGTTGTCGAAATGAATCATCTCTCATTCTAAGAATAGAAGAAGCTATGTTAGATCTGATTTGTTGAGTTTAGACATGACCGATTTAATTAATTTTTAAAAATAAAAAACAATATCGCTTACATCTAATTATTTTGAGAATTTGTACTGAGTTAAGTTGAGATAATCTTGAATATAACCCCATCAGAGGGGTCGCACTCCAATGTTAGGGGTTTTCCCCGACATTGATGCCGGTAATTTTTATTTTTAAGTTCACCAAATACATATTATGGCTCATCAAATATGTATTAGGGGTTCATCAAATATGTAATGGGGTTCATCAAATACGTACAAACTAATAAATCTTGGAGGGGTTCTCCAAACACGTACCGGTATTCACCAAATATGTATAGGAGTTCACCAAATATGTAATGGGGTTCACCAAATACATATAAATTAATAAATCTTGGAGGGGTTCACCAACTACGTAGTGGGGTTCACTAAATATGTAATGCGGTTCACCAAATACGTATAAATTAATAATTCTTAGAGGGGTTCACCAAAACGTAGTGGGATTCATCAAATACGTAGTGGGGTTCACTGAATACGTAATGAGGTTCACCAAATACGTATAAATTAATAATTCTTTGAGAGATTCACCAAATATGTACTTGGATTCACTAATTGCGTACTAGGGTTCACCAAATACTACAAAGTCATATTTGGTGAACCCCTCCAAGAATTATTTATTTTATACTTATTTGATGAAGTCCAATACATATTTAGTGAACCCCAATACATTTTTGGTGAACCTCTCTAAAAAAATAATTTTTGGTGAACCTCTAAAGATTTCATTTATACCCCACTACGAATTTGTCATTTTACATTAATATGTATTTGTAATTTTTTATGAACCCCACAAAATTTATCATTTTACATACTATTATGTCTTACATTTATCGATTCATATGTCACACGATCATATATGGATTACTCAAATTTATGAAATATGTTGTTGTGCTTTTGTGACAAGTTTTAAAATAGACGGATTTTCACCATGTATAATTATAAGTCGTGATGTAGTCGGTAAATCCTATTATCGGTTTGACAAACACGTATAACCCCCAAAGTTAGTTTAACCTTTTATTTTATAATTGTTACCCTATAAGAACGTATCATTGATTATGTTGTCGTGATTTTTTTTTATAAATATCGAGTAAAATAATTTTTCACTATTTAACGAACATGTCTAACATTTAGGTTGGAGGTGAATACATTTAGAAGACCCATTCTCTAAATGCAAACATTTCACCAAATTTAAAAAAAAAACATATTCCCCATGTTTGTAATCTAGATGGAATGTCATCACCACATGGTAAAACGTGATCTCCACATGGCGAAACGCAACCACCATATGGTGAAATGCCATGGGTTTATGGCGTTTAGAGCCTGCTGATGGCATTTGGCCTCCCAAAGCGCCATTTTTTTATGATACATTATACTGGCAGTTTCTCTAACCTATACCAGTGGTTTCAGTGTCAATAGTGGCAGTTTTGTGTCAATAGCGACGGTTTTTACAACCTATACCAGCGATTTTACCCCCATACTGGTGGTTTTTACCCCCATACCAGTGGTTCTGGCAATTTTTCAAATTTTAATGTCTATTACGGCAGTTTCAATGTCTACTGCGACGGTTTTAGTGTCTATAATGATGGTTTTTGTGTCAATAGAGATGGCTTTTGTGTCAACAGCAGCGACTTTCGTGTCTATTGTGGTGGTTTTAGTGTCTATTATGGCGAGTCACCATTCATGAATGGCGTTTGGGGTCTAACTTGTCCATTTTGGACCCCAAAGCTCCACTCACAGTGGCATTTGACTTAGATTTAATATAATATATTTATGTGCTTAAAAATTAAAACATAAAATGTGTGAAAAATGATTAAGTGTATGAAAATGATTAAATTGGTTAAGTATTTAAAAATGACTAAGTGTACGTCTAAGTGATAAAAAAGTACACAAAAGTCAAAGTGTTGAAAAATTACTAAGTGAATGAATATTGCTAAGTACATGAAAACGCCTAAGTGCATGAAAAAAAGTGACAAAACAAGTAAGTACATGATTTACTGGTCATCATAACATCACAACCTATAATTATACGTGGTGAAACACGTCTCGCTTGATACTTGTCACAAAAGCATAGCACTATTATCAATGACAACTTTTAACGAGTTTTATGAATAAGTGTTCAATTGCTTCGGGAATCTTTATTTAATCCAATAAAATCACACAACATAATAAAAAATATGTTCTTATGCGTTTATGAATAAGTGTTCAATTATTTTAGTAATTAATTACTTAATTCAAATCTAATTTAAAATATAAGTGAATGTACTTAATATTCGCATTGAAAAATCGAGAATCTTAATAACTTTATTTGTGATTCATCAGTATACCCTGATCAATTTTAAAAAATCAAATTTGTTGAAAACCCGTTGTAAAATGGTCCGAAAAGCCATTGTATTGATGTAAAACCGTCGAAAAATAACAAAGCTACCGCAAATTGGGAAAATCGTCAGAAACCGCCAGTATATGGACATAAATCACCGATATAGGTTAGAGAAACCACCGGTAAAAATGGAATCTTGAGGGGATCACAAAAAATTAAAAAAAATTAAAGGTTCACCAATACGTAGTGAGGTTCACCAAATACGTAATGAGGTTCAACAAATATATATAAATTAATAATTTCTGGAGAGTTTCACCAAATATGTACTGAAGTTCAGTGGGGTTCACCAAATATATAAAAAAATTCTTAGAAGGGTTCACCAAAAATGATTTTATACATATTTTGTGAAGCCTAGTACACAATTAGTGAAATCTGGTTCATATTTGGTCGATCTCTCTAAGAATTATTAATTTATATATTTTTTGTGAACCCCATTACATATTTGGTGAGCATTCCTGTGTATTTGGTGAACTCCAGTACATATTTGGTGAACCCCTCCAAGAATTATTAATTTATACATATTTGATGAACTCCATTACGTATTCGGTGAACCCCTCCAAGAATTATTAATTTATATGTATTTGGTGAACTTCATTATATATTTAGTAAACCTCACTACGTATTTGGTGAACCCCTCCAAGATTTATTAATGCATACGTATTTGACGAACCCCATTACATATTTGGTGAATCCCTCTAAGATTTATTAATTTGTATGTTTTTTGTGAACCACAATACATATTTGGTGAACTCCTAAGACAATAACTGGCGAACCCTAGCAGTATTTGGTGAATAAAAAAATAAAAATAAATCTGTCGGCATCAATGCGGGGGGAAAAGCCCCTAGCATTGAAAATTTTTCCCCATCAAAGATATCCAAATCCATATAAAAATAGAACGACCAAGGATCACACTCCAATGCCGAGGGTTTTCCCCGACATTAGTGTCGGTAATTTTTTTTTAGTACACCAAATACGTATTAGGATCCACCAAATATGTACAAAGGGGTTCACCCAATATGTATTGGGGTTCACCAAATACGAAATGAGGTTCACAAAACACGTATAAATTAATAAATCTTGGAGGAGTTCACAAAATACATAGTGGGGTTCATCAAATACGTAGTGAAGTTAACAAAATACGTAATGGGGTTCACCAAATATGTATAAATTAATAATTCTTAGAGAAATTCACCAAATACGTAGTAAAGTTCACCAAATACGTAATGAAGTTCACCAAATACGTATAAATTAATAATTTTTAGAGGGGTTTACCAAATATGTACTGGGGTTCACCAAGTACGTAGAGCGATTCACCAAATATGTAACGCAGTCCACCAAATATATAATGCAGTCCACCAAATATGTATAAATTAATAATTCTTGGAGGGGTTCACCAAATATGTACTGGGTTCACCAATTGCGTACTGAGGTTCACCAAATATGTGCAATGTCATTTTTGGCGAACCCCTGCAAGAATTATTAATTTTGTACGTATTTGGTGAACCCAATACATATTTGATGAACTCCTTTAAGAATTATTAATTTATACGTATTTAGTGAACCTCATTACGTATTTGGTGAACACTACTATATATTTGGTGAAACTCAGTACATATTTGGTGAACTCCTCTAAAAACTATTAATTTATACATATTTGATAAACCCCATTATATATTTGGTAAACCCCACTACATATTCGATCCAAAAATTATTAATTTATACATATTTGATGAATCTCATTACGTATTTGATGAACCTCATTACGTATTTGGTGAACCCCACTACGTATTTGGTGAACTCCACTACGTAGTTTATGAACATCTCTAAGATTTATTAATTTATAGGTATTTTAGAAATTTCATTACGTATTTGGTGAAACCCTCTAAGATTTATTAATTTGTACATTTTTTGTTATACTTAGTACAATTTGGTGAACCCCTAGTACATATTGGTGAACCCTAGTACATATTTGGTGAACATCATTACGTATTCGATGAACTTCACTACGTATATGGTGAACCCCACTACTTATTTGGTGAACCCCTCCAAGAATTATTGATTTATACGTATTTGATGAACCTCATTACGCATTTGGTGAATTTCACTATGTATTTTGTAAACCCCTCTAAGATTTATTAATTTAAACATATTTCATGAGCCTCATTACGTATTTAGTAAACTCATTTATATATTTAATGAACACTAATACATATTTGATGAACTTTTTTAAAATTTATTAATTTATACGTATTTAATAAACCGTAGTACATATTTAATAAACTGTATACATGTTCAATAAATGTTAGTGCGTATTTAATGAATCTTAATATATATTTAATAAAAAAAAATTCACCGGCGTTAAGGTCGAGAAAAAACTGCGGCATTGTAAAATTTTACGTTCGAGCAAATCAATTGTTACAGATTGATGTCCGATCTGGCAAACTGACAAGCTGGTAAAATCGGGTCCCACAAGATCAACTTGCAATGGAGGGCCAACAGAACGGTCATGTTGACATCCACGTAGGTAGCAGATAGGGTTTGACAATTCAAGATACGAAAAGAGCGAATGAATGTCCGCCACTCACCTCCCTCCCCCTAACTACTGTCTTTGTAAGCTTTAGCAGAGCAATAAAATTCAGTCCTCCATTTCTTCGCGGCTCCTTTATCGCTGACCTCTCTTAGAAAACTCTCTCTCTCTCTCTCTGTTTTGGGTAATCAAAGTTCTAAATTACTATTTTTCTGAGCTTCAATGGCATCCGTTTCAGCTACTTGTGTTAGGTTTCAACTGTCGCTAAAGCAGTCCACAAACATTGACCAGGTTTTCTACTCCCATCCTTCAATTTTGCCTTTTCTGCTTCGTGTTTAGTCCTTGTGAATTTGTTGGGTCCGAATGCATTGAATTATAGAACTGGCCTGGGATTTTCTCTTTTTTTAAACAAATATGCAGTAGATAGATGACATTGTTTTGTTACGTGCTGCTAGATTTGCTGATTTAAACATTCTTATTGTTGTTTATTACTGTAACTGGAATATCTTATATAGATTGTTTGTTTGTTTTACTTTGACATTTTGGCCAAATACAAAGCTCGTGATTTTGTGTTTTGCTTAGGTAGTTCCTTCCCATGTGAATTAATAGAAACTGTTTGACATTTTCCATTATGTCACACTCGTTAAATGTGGCATGGATTTGAGCTTATTATCTCTGTAAATGATAAATGTAAAGCTGATGAGCATGTTTATGTCGTTTGGAACATTCTTTGAGGCATCTAAGTAGCATGCTCAATGGATTCGTGTTCTAAGATTGCTTATTATCAAAGGAGGACTATTGGATAACTTAGTAATTTTTCAATGATATGTTAGGTCCTTCAAAGTTATAGTACATGACAAATTCTGTCTTTGAAATATGGCATGCGTGTGTTTAACTTGATCCTTATATTTGCAGCTCACAAGAAGAACCTCTAGTTTAAAGTTATTTTCTGTTGGATTGAACAAGAGTGGTTTCCCTGCTTTGAGGACCTCCCGCTTCCATGTCTCTTGTACAGTAAGTTTTGCTATACCTTAGCTGAAGGGTAGTTCCTTATCTGGATTTTTCTTCAAAAGGTTGACAAAGGAAAATACCACTTTATAACTGTAGTCATTATGCTAAATTGCATGAATGGACAGGCAAAACCGGAGACAGTTGCCAAGGTTTGTGATATTGTGAAGAAACAACTGGCTTTGCCTGCTGATTCTGAGCTTACACCTGAATCCAAGTTCTCAGCTCTTGGTGCTGATTCTTTGGACACAGTAAGTCCCCACTTTGTTCTTGAGCAACCTTATATTCAAATTTATTAAGAATTATGAAGAAATTTATGAAAAACATGTCACCAACTACTAACTAGTAGTGGATATGATTGTGGTAGGTGGAAATAGTTATGGAATTGGAGGAAGAATTCGGCATTAACGTTGAAGAGGAGAGCTCTCAGAACATTACGACAGTCCAAGAAGCTGCCGATTTAATTGACAAACTTGTCCAAAAGAAATCCGAAGCTTAAGGAACAGGTTCAACTCTAAGTTAGCCGAAATAGATGAGTGAGATGAGAATAGGTCGAAAGAGAGTAGAAGTTGTGATTGAAATTTGTAGAATCATTTGATGAAGTTGTACTGTATTGTTGTCTGATAATTCATTTTTTCCAGCAGGATTGTCTTCTGAATGTATCTTTTCTTCTTCTTTTTTGTCGAGGCAGAGGTTGCGAACAAGAATCGGTGTGGAGTTTGTATCTGTTAACATTGTCTGGATGCCTTACTGAGGTTTCAAAGTCGATTTTTTTAAAGATGTTTGGTGTCAAAATCTTGTTTTCCTTAAAAAGAATAATATGGAATGAGTCACTATGGCTCCAATGACATGGGGAGGTGATTTCACTTCTCTGCCATTGATTCATAGAAGTCTTTAGCATAAAGATTTTATCCAACCAAAATTCACCGTCTTGTCAAAATGATAACCGAACTGATCGATTGTGTGCATATAAACTAAGCTCACTGGATCGTAAAACATACATTTTTATACATTATAATATAAATTCACAATTTTAAATTATTAAGAGATTTAATCATATGCGTTTCAAAAACTTCTAAATTTTTCATACATCATAAGATAAACTCACAATTCAAAT
The DNA here is from genome assembly GCA_003255025.1 of Datisca glomerata. Classification (NCBI taxonomy): domain Eukaryota; kingdom Viridiplantae; phylum Streptophyta; class Magnoliopsida; order Cucurbitales; family Datiscaceae; genus Datisca; species Datisca glomerata. Next base: position 762,435 of record QANY01009329.1, read on the forward strand.
CAAAACATGTAAACTAAACATTAAAGAGAGATAAGAGGAATAAAAAATGAGAGAAATGTAGCAAATAGAAAATAAATATGATATATGTGTGTAGGGAGGATAAGCAATATGTTCTAGGGGTGTTCACGGTTCGGTTCAATTGATTTTTTGATGAAAAAATGGACCGTATCAAACCTTCAGTTCGGCAATAAAACCAAACAGAACCGTTCATGTCAAAAGAACCGAACCATGAGTTTTGGTTCAATTCGATATTATTAATTAAAAATATTTTTTAAAATAAGTTTTAAATGATATTATTGAAAAAAATATAAAATCTAAGTTTTTCGGTTCGGTTCGGTCTGATATGAAATTATATAAAATAAAAAATAATAATATGAATTTAATGTTTCAGTTCGGTTCGAAAACCACCAAAATTTCGAACCGAACCGAAACTTAGTTATCTCATTTTTCTGAACTGAACACATATAAAGAACCGACCGAACCGGTCATTTTCGGTTCGGCTCGGTACAATTTTGAACACAATAAATTCTACTTAAAATATAAAAAAAAATTAAACCAAACTGAAAGTTCAATTTTTCTTTAAATAAGACCAAACCAATCAGAGTTAACTAAAATGACCCAAAAAACTGAACTTTTTATTTGAGTTGGTCGATATGACAGTTCTGAATTCGTGTGGAAGTTTTTTGAAATAAAATAATCTTGTTCTCCAAAATTGCGTGTTAAAGTTTATTCATAGTAACACACGCCCTTCACAATCTGCTATGCCCATTCGCGATGCTCTCCTTATTTATTGACAGGCCATAGGTACTGTCAACGAAAATATAAAAGATTGTTATAGAAATAAAAAGTAATCGCCGTTGCCGGGGATCGAACCCGGGTCACCCGCGTGACAGGCGGGAATACTTACCACTATACTACAACGACTCAGTTGATAGAATCGAGCTATTCGTTTTTTATTAACAATGAGGTACTTTCTCTTTTGGAAATTAGTTCTTCACGCAGTGTTTTTCAAAGGCAGGAAAAAAAGGACCTGTATTCGTAGGACTTGCCCAACAGCCATTTAAAAAAACAGAAACTTTCAATTTTCACATACATGAAAAAACTACCCAAAGCATACAGTACAGGTACGCACGCAACGCGCATAACATACATTATCTGTTATCCATCAAGAAAAGAAACGTTGGGGCATCCTCATAACATATTTAAATAACAAAGAACTCAAATGATCTAATGCACTGGCTCCATCATGAAATAATTTTATATATAACGGATTCATTCTGACTTAGCAGTGTGTATGTCATCATTTCATTGAAATGGAAGAGCAAACAATTCCGGGCAAAAGCACCGACTTTTGTCAATTTTTAGTTATTTATTCCCCCCGAAAGAAAAGCTTTTGCTTTAATAAAGTTCATCTAACTACTCTGTCTTGCCATTTTCTTAGATCACAGTTTGTTTTTCCACTTCCGTTCATGATTACTCGCGTAATTTGGATTCCGTATACAGCAATTGTAGTGCCCTCCTTTTCTCCGTTTTAAAAAAGGGAAACTCAAAGTTACATTATGGCAAAGCAGCAAAACCAAGATTGCCCTGCGAATTTCAACTCTCTCCACCAGCTTCAGGCATATCTATCTCTCTTTCTCTTCCCCACTTTTCTCTCTATCTTTTCTTTTCTTTTTTTCCCTCTCTAACCCATGTCTTGGCGCCTATAAGTATTTTAATCTTTCATGGCGCCTTCTTTTTTCCTTTCTGGGATCTGGGTTATTTTATTTGTACTGCATAAAAAGCTCTCCTGCATTCTATTTGATTTTGCTATGCTTCTTATCTTATACCGGAATTGCAGTCTAATAAGACCGAAGAGAAGGAGTTGGACCTCGGATCCGACGAGCCTGAAGCTCCTTTCCCTCTCACAGTCACTTCCCGGGTAATAAGCTTTTTGTTTCTTTCAATTGTTTAAGATTGAAGAAGAGTGTCTTTTTCAGAGCTTGCGAACGAATGTAAATGGGTGTTTCTCTATGTGATGGGTTATAATGCAGGTGTTGTATATGTTGGGGGACATCACGGCAGGCCCGGCTTATAGGTTCACACAATGGCTTGAATTAGTTCGTAAACGCAGTGCCAAAAATCGCTCTTCTGGCTTCCCCAATCGCCCTACACGGTCCCATTCTATGCCTTTAGGGTTTGTCCAACTTTTCTATTCCCCTTGTTTGTTACTGAATTTTCCGTTTCCTGCTTTATCTTTATGCTTGTGAGAATTGGTATTAGTTTAGTTAATCATTATAAGGAATTACATTTGCATATTTCCACTTAAACTGCTTACTGGCCTATATCCAACTACATAAACATCTGTATAAAGTATGGCATAGAGTTTACTATTTGAAAATGCATTGTTATCATCTGTAGGATGACATAGAGCTTGCAGTATGATAGTCATCACGGTTACGATTCAGTGCAGGAGAACCAGTTGACGATTTAAAGAGCCCTCTGCCTCCTGATGAATTCGCAGAAATCAATTTGTGGGACAGGCTTGGTAAAGCCTCTGTACTGAACATCGAGTCTAGCTCTTTTTCATGGGACAAGCTTTCATCACTTCACCATACTGAACATAGTAGTAGCAACGAACAATCTGAGGATGATATGAATAAACCCCTTGAGGTACTAAGTACTCTGGATTTTAGGTCCAGTATGCGCTGCTTTCTTTGTACTTCTGGTACTATATATTTGGACTCATTTTCTTATGTTTACTGCAAAGCATTTTCATGTTATATTTGTACGATTACCTTTTCTTTTCTCCACATGGTTTTTTTTCTGATACTTCTAAAATAGTACACATGCTAAAAAATCATATAATTTCATGTCAATCAACTCTCATGCTCATTAGTTGAATTATATTGGAAACTCAAGATCGAAAGTTAATTAGCTCCTCCTTATCTGTTTTTTACTCGCTTAAAATTAGGAATGAAAATACATATTTTTGTTTATTTCATATCTGTTGCCTCAGGTTCCGTCTGTTGTTTGCATATAGGTTACTGTGAATTCAGGGGGAGTTGTTTTCTTTTCCTTCTTCAATCGAAGTAGACAAGAAAACATCTTCCCAAAGGAAGCAGCTGCTGTTATAAAAATATCATCATCGAGAATGGCCACTCAATCTGAACGCCTGGGCTATGAACTTGCAAAGTTGCTAGGAGTCCGAACTCCACAGGTTATCTCTTGGCTCTTGCAAATTAATCATTTTTTCACCATTGTGAGTCATGTGATTGACCGTTCACCAGAATAACCCTCTTAAAATTGGATTCTCTCATGTTGCTAATTTATTTTGCTTGATTATTACTGCAGGCCAAAGTCATTCACAATTGTAACCCGGAGTGGCTGCAGATAAAAGAAGCTGCAGAGAAAGCAAGAGAGGTGGCTTGTGCTGAAGGTGATGAGGTTGGGGAAATGACATGTTCAGAACTTTTGGAGGCTCTTGAACTCAGCAGATGCCTATTGTTGATGAGGTACAAGCAGATTCAGATTTTTCATTTTCCCTACATAATGCAGCATTAAGGATTCGGTGCTTGCTTCATCATCTGCTGTCTCCCAAGCAATTATGTTGGCATTAATAATATTATGGAAAAATGTGTGAAGTAACGGTTCTCTTCTGATTTGAAGTATAATAATATGCAGGGAAAATTTTATGGAGGCATCTCTAAGATAGGGCCAATTTTGTTCATGTTATAACCTTTTTGCATGTCCACAAAACTGGAAGCTGTTAAAGCTCTAGAGAAAGTATATTTCAATTGAGGAAAAATTACCAATTTGATCCTCGAGTTTCATGCAAATCTTAATTTGGCCATCACTGTTTCAATAATCTCGATTTCATCCTCCAACTTTACATTGTTTACAAGACGTTTCAATATGCTCCTTCTGACACTTATTGTTAAAAAAATTCTCTCTCCAACTCATTTCCCTCCAATGAAGTAATACCCAATTTACACTCAATATAGAGTAAGTTGAGGAGGAAGCACGGTGCTTCTGATGTACAGCGTGAAGAAATACTTATCAATTATTCAATTGTGAACTGGAAGCTTCTGTTTTGCAGTTATGTTCATGGGTCTCCTTTGTTAGAAAGCACGAGTGTATTTGAATCACAAGTAAATGCAGAGAGAGTAGCAGCTGCTCTTGGTAGGGTCTTGTTGTTAGACCTTGTCATCAGAAATGAAGATAGGCTCCCCTGCCGTCATCTCCGCTGGCGTGGAAATCCGGCAAATCTATTGTTGGCTGATAAAATGGCATCTGCAAATTTAGATGCACTGGAGCAAGCCTTTGAAACTGCAGTCAAGCGATGCAGACCAGGTGTAATTGGAGCTCTACAAAAGGAAAGAAGGGCAGCTTCAGTAGATAGTAGGTTGAGTTCTCCCAACTCAGGGTTAGTTTCAGAAGCTTCTGATCTTTCTGATATCATGGAGTCACCGAAATCTAGTAAGATGAGCTCAAAAAGTCAAACGTCAGATGAAGTATCCATTTCTGATTTTCATATTGTGGCTATTGATTCTGGTGTTCCTCGTAGACCCCCAGCTGGAAAACGTGCAAATGACCATGTGATTTATCCAAAGTTGGTTGAGTTGCTACTAAATAGTTCTGAGTACTCCTCTAATCTATTACATGACATTACAGGAGGAAGATTAGGGTTTCCATCCTTAGAAGAATCCGGCTCAATCACGGATGTACGGGTGACAGAAATGACCTCAATTGTTCATGGCTTTCGCTGTGGCTTCCGTGCTGCTCTTAGGGATCTTCAGGGTTTCCATATATTTCTACTTACTCTTCACCAAAAACTGGATAACTCGTTAAGGGCATTCTTGAGCATCGTAAGTAAATTGTCCCCAGGAGAAGCGGACAAAGAGGATTTGGTGGTTCCCGAATCGCCTTCACAGGCTTATGGAGGTATTCATTGTCCATCCCCGTATAGTAAGGAAAGGAACTTTAGTGATAGCCATACAGATCTTATTGATTTAGAAATTCAGCGAAGTGCTCCAAGGTCATCACCGGCAGCAAATAAAGAAAGCTCAGACTCATCTTCTCCTATGTCTCGAGAGAGTTCACAAGGAAAACTTTGTAGAGGAAGTGGAGAGCCAATTCGTAGCCTTCGTTTAACGGCAAAGCTCCGAGACTTCCACAGATTTGCAAAGGTATGTAATTTAATCAAGGATATAAAGTTTACCGCCTAATTAGATAATATGATCTTTAGCTCTTAGCAGACAAAAAATCATATAAAGTTCATTCAAATGAAACATAATCATGCTGCAACTGAGTTAGAATGACATTTAATATACATGCTAGTCTTTGGGTAATGTGGAAAATGCACTCTTTAAAGTAGAATTGAGTACTCTACATAAGCTGTAACTACACATCCTTTTGGAGTATCTGATGAATATTATTTCGTTTCGTTGGGATAAAAAGGAATTGAGTAGTCTACATACATTGCGGGTGCTATGGTATGAAATAAATAGCCGAATTTTTCAATATCGTTTTAGGGATGTTAGTCTTTTGGGTAATGAAATGCTTCTAATTTTGAAGATCTTTATACTAAGTATTTTCATCCCGTGCTTCTAATTTTGAATCTGACTTCATCTGGGTTATTCTCAGGCTGATGCTGAATCAAATAAAGAATTGGAACAGTGGAATGAAATGCTAAAAAATGATGCTGTTAAACTTTGCCAGGAAAACAATTTTAATTCAGGTTTTTTTGAGGGTAGTGACAGTAATATTGCTGTTGATGCTTATGAATTGAAGGTAACCTTTTCCCACCATTCTCTTTTTACTTTCAAATTGGTGTCAATAATTCTGTAAGGTTTTAAAACATAACCATTTTCTTCCTTGGTCCAATTTACAGGTAAGACTTGAGCACATTCTTGAGAGGATTGCACTGATATCCGAGGCTGCAAATACGGAGAGGCCTTCGTCAATAACGAGTACGTTGTTCATCGGTGGTGCATTGGCGGCAAGATCCGTTTACACTCTGCAACATTTAGGAATTACTCATATATTATGCCTTTGCTCTAATGAAATTGGACAGTCAGATTCTCAGTTTCCTGATCTATTTGAGTACAAAAATTTTTCTGTAAGTCCTTTTTGCCCCAACATATATCAATCTCCAAATCTTTGATGAAAGGATGAGAAAAGGACGGATATTTATAGACATGCAAAAAGACCCATGAACTTTTAAAATGTTATTTTTGGCCCTCAAATTTTCATAATTAGGCAAAAAGCCCCCTGCTTGCTGACCGAGGATAAGTAAATGACGGCAAATACATGTGGAGGGGTAGGTGGTAAAGAACTCACATGTACACTACTCCACGTGTACTCCGACTTTTGACTCTACAGACCTTAACCCACTTTCTTTCTGAAAAAAAAAAACTCCAGCTTCTGAGCTAATTCTGAGAATATGATTGACATAAATGATTACATTGATAATCCTATTTTACAGATATGTGATAATGAAGACACAAACATCAGCAGTATCTTCGATGAAGCTTGTGATTTTATCGATCATGTTGAACAAAGAGGTGGCAGGGTACTGGTGCACTGCTTTGAAGGGAGAAGTAGAAGTGCTACTTTGGTGCTTGCTTACTTAATGCTCAGGAAGTAAGTTCAAAGTTCAAACAAATTGCATCACTAATCCAATTGCATACATAATTTTTCACATTATGATGGTTAAGCTTTTGACGAACTAGTACAATGTGTGTTGCACGTCTGAAGTAATTTAAATATGTATGAAGCAACTTAAAAACTAAAAATGTTGAAAATATGCATTCCATTATATTAACTTATATACAAGTATTTGACAATATAGATTATATACAAGTCATTTAGTAGTTATATATAGCCTTGTATATAAATATTTAATATTCAATAGTTTTATATTTTATTATCTTTAGGCAATAAAAATATTACTTTTATCAATAAAAATTTATCATTATAAAATGGAGGGGTAAGAATGAAATTGGGTTATTATCATTTGATTTAGTTGGAAAATCTATTAATCTCCTTTAATATAACAAGAGTAAATATGGAATCAGATCTAATTTGGTTGAACAAAAATGTCCAGAAAAGTTTCTTTTCCCTAAGCCCTATTTTTATGATATGGAGCAGAAATTTCACACTGTTGGAAGCATGGAACGCGTTGAAACGAGTTCATCGAAGAGCACAGCCGAATGATGGGTTTGCAAAGAGACTAATAGAATTGGACAAGAAATTACATGGGAAGATATCGATGGAGTGGCAACAGAGGAAGCCAATGATGAAAGTTTGCCCAATCTGCGGGAAGAATGCAGGTCTAAGCAGTAGCTCACTTAAGCTTCATCTGCAGAAATCACACAAGAAGTTATCATCAGGAAGTGTGGACAGTGCCATGACCATGGAGATACAGAAAGCTTTGGCTGCTCTTAAAATCAGTCGTGGTGGAAGTGTCAGCCCCACTCAGAGACAGTCTCATTTGATCATGGATGAATAATCAATCATCATATGAATTTGTTCATATCATTCATTTCGCTGCAACCAGCCAACCATCTCAGGAGGAGGATGTATTTGATTAGAGAGATTGTAAATGTAAAAGATTTTACACATACTTAACTTGGTCCCTCGAACTATCATGTCTATTATCTAGGGGTGTAAAAAACAATAATTGAGAACCGAACCGATCAGTCGGTTATTTTTTGTCTTTCCGTTTGATTTGGCATAAGTTTTGGTTTAGTTCAAAATCTCTTTTCAACCGGAACCAAAAGTTCTTGTTTTTTTTTTCATTATTGTTGTTGTAGTAATGTATTTAAGGTTTTGTTTTTAAAGATGTAAAGATTCAGAACTTGGTTGTTTTTTTATGATGAATTTTAAATTTTAAAACTTAATATATGAAGCCTTATGATTGTGGGACTCATTTATTACAAAAAAATGTTAAAATGCAAAATGCATACATGTACTTTGATCAAAATGTAAACTATATCCTTATATTTTTTTTCATATTTTTATACCCTTATATTTTGACTAAACTGTAAAACATACTATTCCGTTAGAATTTTCGTCAAATATAATTTTCAAAGGAACATGTCAAGCTTCCGTTAATAGATCAAAAAATGAATTTTCGCATATTTGCAAGGGAGGGGGAACTCATAACGACAGCTTTTGTCCCTTCCAGGGCGATCGAAAAATATAGAAATAGTTAATATATTCAATAAAATTTACTTATTTACAAAAGACCGTCTCAATTCATCATATTTCATCAGATCCGAGATGTGATATGGTTCCGAAGGATGAACTAGATATGGACAGTTCCAATAAGATTTCATTCTTGAACAAAAATTCATTTTTTGATTTATTTCATCATTCCATGACCGGAACAGGAGGGGATACATGTTACACCACGATTTTGAATCAGAAGAAAGATTTCAAGAAATGGCAGATATATTCACTCTATCAGCCGGATCTGGTGTATTATAAGGGATTTGCCTTTTCTATTGATTCATACGGATTGGATCGACATGGTAAAATCTAAAAGGGTTATTTAGAATTATATACCCTTTCTATTTTAGGTTAAGAAATATATATCCCTTTTTGAAAAATCAAAATTTTATATTTGGAACCCACACAATTCAATTAAATATTAATAATCTAATAATTTTTTTTTCATTCTCAATGCACAATCAAATCATCCATTCTTCTTCTTCTTCTTCTTCTTCTTCTTCTTCTTCTTCTTCTTCTTCTTTTTCTTCTTCTTCTTCTTCTTCTTATTATTATTATTATTATTATTATTATTATTATTATTATTATTATTATTATTATTTAGTGGACCTTATGTTTCTTCAGTGAGAATGTGATTCATTTTTCTTCTTCTTTTTCAGCGAGACCTATTTTTCTTCTTCAGCGAGACCCATTCTTCTTTTTCTTCAACGTGACGCACTCGGTTCTCATTCTCTTATTGTTTTGGATGCAGAAAATGGCTCAAGTAATTACTCGAAAGGTTCAAGTAGTCATAAATAATTACTTAAACATTTCAAGTAATCACCCAGTGTATGAATTGTTGACTAGCAAAACAAAAAATAACTACTTGAACTCATCAAGTACTCAACGTTCTCATTCTCCTATTTTTTGGACGCATAAAAAGGGATAAAATAATTACCAGAAGCTTAATATATGAAGCCTTATGGCTTTGGGACTCATCTATTACAAAAACACAAAATACATCCTTGTACTTTGATCAAAATATAAACTATACTCATGTACTTTTTTTCATATTTTTATACTCTTGTATTTTGACTAAATTACAAAACATACCCTTCCATTAGAATTTCTATCAAAAATAACTTTCAAAGGAACATGTCATGCTTCCGTTAACAGAAGTTTAAGTAAAGTGAATTTTTTTTCTTCCTCTTTTACTAAAAGTCTTTTAGTGCCTTAAGATGAAATTTCACATATTTGCAGGGGAGGGGGAATTCATCGCGACAGAGGGAGTGGCCAAAATCCAAAAAGGTTTTTTGAAATTATATACCATTTCTATTTTGGATTTATAATAAAATCAACGTCCAAAAATGTTAATTTAAAAGGACTTTCTTTATTTCCAAAACACAAACAAGTAAGAATTGTTCAGGGGAAAGGATATATTTTGCAGCAAAATCAGAGAGAATGTGTGGGGAAGCAATGGTGAAAGCGTCAGGAGGGATGGGAATGGTAAATGAAGAAGATTTGAAGAGGGAGTCTTTGAGGGAAGTAAATACGTTTAGATTCTTGGATTTGTTGCAGTGTGTTTTATGGAAGTAATGCAGGGTGGGAGGCTTTGGTTGAGCTGTGTGGAGATGAGTATGTACAGAGGATGACATTTGATAGCTATTTGTATAAAAGGTTGGCTGAGGGTAATAGGTTGGCTGAGGATAATAGATTTGAGGATGCTAAGATGGTTTTTAATACTGTTTCAAGTTTGATTAAGTGTCAGATTGTTAACATTGATTTTAAGTTGTTGGGTTCTTTCAACTCTTGAGTATTCATCTTTATTTTCTTTGTCTTCAATTGGGTTATGGTCAAATCTGCACTTGTATGCTCATATTCAACTAGAAGGTGTTTTTTACATTTTAGCCTTATAAAAAGAATACCAAACTTAAAAACTGTAAATCATTTGTAATTTTTATAGTTAAAATCAGCTGTGCAGCTGACAGGCCTTTTCATTGTGGAAATTGAAGTACCAGGAAAAAATCTTAAGGGCTGGATTCCTCGATGTGTTTACAGTGAAAATCATTCGTAAAACTTGCAGTGTCTTTTGGGTTAAAAGACTTGCTCATAACAACGTATAACATTGGCTGTATGAGGTGATCTTAGACATATTTGAAGGTTATCTTTCTGATACAAAGCCTTGAAACGTCCAACAATCAAATAGAAAATCAAAGATTTTCCAAATTCCCTACAAAAGCAAGTCCTTTAAGAAGCAGAGAGACTACCATTATAAATAATTATAAGCCCCAGTTAGAGAACCAAAAGCACCAAGTACAAACAACAAATCTATTCTTATAATCAGTATATTAAAACTAAACGAGTCCACAAAAGAGCTATGTTTACACAGGAATTGCCTCCGATAATGACTCAGAAGACCCACTGCTTCCATTAAGCACAGTAACATTCCCGTCAGAATCGACATCAACAATCACGGAATCACCTTCTTTGATCTCTCTCGCGAGCATCTTCTCAGCCATACTATCCTCCAGTAATCTCATTATAGCTCTTCTCAACGGTCTCGCACCATAACTAGGGTTATATCCTTCATCAACCACCCGATCTCTAAACCTCTCCGTCACTTGAAGTTCTATCTCTTTGCTCTTCAACCTCTCGAAAACTTCCTTTAGCATAATATCTGCAATCTCCTTCACCTCCAGTTTCGTTAGCTGCCGGAAAACGATCATCTCATCCAATCTGTTCAAAAACTCCGGCCTGAAGTATTGTTTCAACTCCTCCGTCACCAAGCTCTTTATTCGGTTGTAACTGCTGTCCTTCTCGTCGTAATCGAGATCAAATCCTATCTTACGTCCTCCTTTCTCAATTACGCTGCTTCCAACGTTGGACGTCATTATGAGGAGCGTGTTCTTAAAGTCAACCGTTCTTCCCTTGCTATCAGTCAACCTTCCATCCTCTAGAATCTGAAGCATCATGTTGAAAACGTCGGGATGGGCCTTCTCAATCTCGTCAAAGAGAACGACAGTGTAAGGACGTCGTCGAACGGCCTCCGTAAGTTGACCGCCCTCCGTGTACCCAACGTAACCGGGGGGTGAACCGATGAGCTTAGAGACAGTATGTCTTTCCATGAACTCACTCATATCCAGCCGAATCATTGCTTCTTCAGAGCCAAAGTAGTAAGCAGCTAATGCCTTTGCTAGTTCGGATTTTCCCACTCCGGTAGGACCGGAAAATATGAAGCTGGCGATCGGGCGATTGGGGTTCTTTAGACCAACACGAGCTCGGCGAATTGCACGACTGATAGCTTTGACTGCTTCGTCTTGACCGATGACCCTCTTATGAAGAGTCTCTTCCATTTTGAGAAGACGGTCAGATTCATCGGTCGAGACTTTCTCAACGGGAATACCGGTCCATGAGGAGACGATATGCTGAATGTCAACTTCGGTCACGATGGGGCCTACATCTCCAGCCTCGCTTTCTGCCTTGCTCATCTCCTTGCCTTTATCTATTAGAGCAGATATCTGCGCCTTTAGGTCCATTTCTCTGTCTCGCAACTCCCCAGCCTGTATAGAAAGATCTATTACGTTTGCTAATTGATTGAATAACTACCATTTAAAAAACGGAAGGAGTAGCCACGAGAAGGTCGGGAGGCTATCGTGTCTGAGCTCTCGCATGGAAACCAAACGACTCTACTTAAATCACCACATTTACTCAGTCCTTCAAAAGATTTAAGTCTATGTTTGGATATTGGAAATTAGAAGGGAAGGAAAGGAAAATGTGAAGAACTGCATTTCCATTGTTTAGAGTATTACTAATATGTAAAGGAAAGTAGTTATGAGTAATTTTTTTTACTATATTAATAATTTACTTCCCTTTTCTTCTAACTTCACGTACTTTTCCTTTAATTTTTCTTTCCCCCCTAATTTCCAAGATCCAAGAATAGCATAAGGAAAATACTGGACAAAGGATGTACCTTCTCAAAGTCTTGACTGCGAACAACCTCATTCTTCTCCTTTGTGATCTGCCTGAGCTCTTTCTCAAGCTCTCTGGCTTCCTCGGGTAACTGTAAAGCACAAAGAGAGCCACCACGTTAGATGGAGTGGAAGTGGAAAGCTAGAAGCAAGCCCAGAGGATGCAGAGGGGATATATACCTGTGCATGGCGAAGCCGAACCCGAGAACCAGCTTCGTCAATCAAATCAATTGCTTTATCGGGCAGAAATCGATCACTGAAGAGTAAAGTCCATTAAACACAACTCTTAATCAACTAACAAGTAGAAAACTAACTAGCATCTACAAAAATGCCATCATATTATTTAGTCAGTCTTTATAAATGAAAATTCCGTACATAACGGATCTTCCGAGCGACAATTCTATTATACAAAAAAATTCCAACTTTAAAGCATAGTTTGAATAAACTCAACAACCAAATTTAGATTCCAAAATCATAAAAGAAAAAACCATGGAAAATTCCTCCAACCTCCCCTCTGGTAAGCTTTAGACAAAGACACCCCTTCTAGTTTAGAAAATAAGACTTACTCTCTTTATGAAAAGACAGTTAGTCTCTTTATGAACAATTAGTCTCTTTCTGAAAAGACCTAATTACCCTTATTCTAGATCGCTTCCAACATATTTTTTAATCCACAACCGACCCATATGGTTTAGAATAAGATGGTTTCGGATTATAACACCCATGATTGAAAAAGAAAAATTAAGGGCAATTCTAGTATTAAAATTTTCTTTCGAACATCTTTAGTGTGATTTTTGAAGTCAAGAAAAATCTAAAATTGGGGAAGTCCGTGTCATTTTTCTAACTAAATGGGTGTGTCAAGTTGGAAATTGGGACTTTGAAATAACATATTGATTCTTGACATAGTTTACCGTTCTCTCACTTAACTACTAACACAATTTCTCTATGCACACTTGTTAGCTGACATAAATTTCTTTTTTGATAAATGAAGGAGACAAAAACACGGTCCATCGAAAGTTTTACAGAAGCAAAGTGGTATCAGCGTTAGAGCTCACAAAAGTAGAAACAGTGTAAAACAGAGAATGCAACTCAAAATATATTAACTCATCGATAACAAACCTGATGTACTGATATGACAATTGTGCAGCAGCTACGAGTGACTCATCTGTGTAGCGAAGCTTGTGATGAATCTCATACCGCTCCCGAAGCCCCTTCAGAATCTGAATAGTTTCATCAACAGTTGGTTCAGGTACTTTGACTGGCTGGAACCTTCTTTCCAAGGCCGGATCTTTCTCAATGTGCTTTCTGTACTCATCCAGTGTCGTGGCTCCAATACACTGCACACAGAGAGTAGAGAGTTTCGACCAATCAGTACGAGGAAAGACACAAGTAACTTCAGTCCTCTCTAAACTGGCTAATCAGAGTTTCTGGCTCCCAAAGCATTATACAAGTTGAAAAAAAAAAATAGAATGTCTCTTGCATGTATCTTTGTGGGATCATATAAGTTGAAGAAATAGCACACAACAAATGATATATTTATTTAGAATTAAGGGTAAATTGGGAAAATTTGAAAAGCCACTACATGATTCCCAAGGATATATTTTGGCTACCAAACACAGTAATTTTACATTTCCAGCAATCATGTGTAATATTCTCAAAACATGTTACCAAACGTGGTAAATCTTACATTCTAGGACATCTAATTCTACTCAATCAAAATTCACATACATGAAACTTTTTATACCAAACCGCTCTAACGTAATATTGAGAGGGGGGGGGATCTAAAACCAAGGCATGGCTATAAAGCACAAACACCACGGGAAGGTATATCAGGTGTTCTGCTAAAACAAATGCACAAAACTAGGTTTCATAGTCCTACTCGACAGTAAAAAAAAGGCAAATCGTAGTTTGTGTACTCAAACGGTTGAAAAGGCAAAAATTACCTGCAGTTCCCCTCTCGCAAGAGCTGGTTTTAATATGTTGGCAGCATCAATTGCTCCTTCTGCTGCTCCAGCTCCAATTAATGTGTGCACCTCATCAATAAAAAGAATTATCTCATCACTTTGTTTGATTTCCTCCATTAGTTTCTTTAACCTTTCCTCAAACTCTCCACGGTATTTTGTTCCCGCTACTAGAAGCCCCATATCCAGGGTAATCACCTGTATCAAAATTTTAAAAAAGAGAAAACCTTAATGAGCAATGATCATAAAGATAATAATAAAACAACATATATTCCAATCAATAAAAAATTACTTCAATTCTAAGTGAGAAGACATAGATACACTCCAATTGATTGAAATGCTAGAAAACAGAACATCGTCTTTAGATTAATACTTGCCGGCAATTTCATGCGATTAAGACACATAGTAAATCAATTCGGGCTCAGTTAGAAGCAACAGTGAAATAAAATTTTCAAATCTTTCAGGTTGAATATGATAATCATCTGCTAGTTATGCTCAGGTTCTATATCCAAAGATTTGTTTTTTTTTTAAGGATACTTGATTTATCTATGTTAACAAAGTTAAAAGCTATCAAAATCTCACCTTCTTTCCTTCTATTGTTTCAGGAACATCACCATTTGCAATCCTTTGAGCAAGGCCCTCCGCAATTGCAGTTTTCCCAACACCGGGTTCACCAATTAGACACGGATTATTTTTTGTCCTCCTACCCAAAATTTGTGTTACCCGTTCAATTTGCGGTTGCCTTCCAACCACAGGATCCAGTTTACCCTGGAAAAGGAAATACGAATTCAGAGCCAGTATCTTGAAGAAAATCAAAATCCTTTCACTACATATCATTATGAAGATATGGCAAATACCTCCTCTGCCAACTTAGTCAAATTTGTCCCATACTCCTCCAAAGTAGGCATCTTATTACCACTGGTTCCCCCTCCAACACCAGCACCAACAGCTTCTGTGCTCTCACCCACCATGCGAATAACCTATTAACTTAAAATGATAATTTTCAGTTCACCTTTAAATACGTAAATCACCAAGATCTAACTTCATAATCAAACTAATATCACACAAGGATGCAATGCTTGCCTGCGTACGGATGTTACTTGGGTCAGCACCTAGATTTTCAAGAACACGAGCTGCAACGCCCTCACCCTCGCGAAGTAATCCCAAAAGTAAGTGCTCGGAGCCAATGTAGTTGTGGCCTGCAAATATTCAAGCAAAGTAAGAAAAGTTCAGAAGATTATACATAAGACTGGTGCTTGCTCACAGAAGGCAGTCTATTCAAGTTAAACAAGAGAAGCTCCTTCTGGACTGATTGTAATGTAAAAGAGAATATATGGTTTATAAGTTTAAATAGTAAACATAAAAAGAAGCATTGGAAAGGGAGTCGGTACAAAAATTAAGAGAAATCAACTAACTCAATACAACTGACTCATCATCAAAATACAAAGCTATGTTAAATGGAGCGGAAACTCAAAAGAACCGAGTATTATATAAGATGGTGAACAAGAAAAAAAAATGATACCGAGTTGACGGGCTTCCTCCAGGGAGAGTTCCAAAACACGTTTTGCACGAGGAGTGAAGGGAATTTCTACAGCTACAAAGCCACTGCCTCTTCCAATTATCTTCTCCACTTCTACACGCGCATCCTTAAGATTAATTCCCATAGATTTAAGAACCTTGGCGGCAATACCAGTGCCTTCACCAATAAGACCCAATAAGATCTGCTCTGTACCAACAAAATTGTGACCAAGCCGTCTAGCTTCCTCTTGAGCAAGCATAATAACTTTAATTGCCTTTTCCGTGAAACGCTCAAACATAGCTTTAGGGACACATCTGCTAGCCCTTCCTTTCCGAGAAGGAACTGTAATTGCTACCTTAGAATGAAAATCTTGCCCAGGTCTCATTATAGTATCCAAAGCATTAGAACCTCTCAAGCCTGAGAAACCTCTCAATCTCAGTCCAGGAGCTCGTAGACTACTCATCATTTTGACAGACCGTTTTGAATTTCCAGATCCCCTGGACAGGCCATGCTTCCGCGCAACAACTAACCCAGGAATATTTGTCGACTGAACCAGAACTCTAGCCATGATTCGAATGCACTGCCTGCAGAGAGAAAACGGTTTATTTACAGCGTAAAACAAATAACGACTGCATTAAGTAAAAACTAAACCAACACTGGACACAGCTAAAGTACATCCGAGAGTGCGACTACCAAATCTGGAGCAAAAAAGTTGACGATTTCAACCTCTCTAGAGCTTAAGTTCAAAGATAAGCGGCTTAAAAATGAGTCACAAAACTTCGAAAGCAGAAGATAATAACAAAACATAGAAGAGCAAAACAAAGAAGAGCCCAAAAGACAAGAAAGCATCAAAATATAACATAAAAGGGGGGAAAAAAGATAACCCAGACAAGGAATTGCTAGATAAATTGTCAGCCATCACAAATATAGACCCTAGACTAACTATCAGTAAAGAGGCAGTAAAACAGATAAAACTTGCTGGACTCTGACACAGGTACCTTAGCAGAACATTACGGAGAAAGATTGAGACTTTGAAGCACCCATTAAGAAAAACAGAACCTAAAATTCGTAGTTTGAGGCAGAACTCAGAACCCTAATTCCAAATTTAAAGAAATCCCAAACCTTGAAGTCATCCAAATAATCTGGTGTAAAATATGTTAAAATCTGATAATAGACTCACCTAAATTCACAAATTAAAATTAGAAATTATGGAAGGGGAAACATGAAGAGAGAGAGAGAGAGAGAGAGAGAGAGAGAGAGAGAGAGAGACCTTGAGGGTCTTGTTGAGTTGCAGAAGAGAGGAAAAGAGAGACCCTTTTACTTTTAGCTTCAGAGGTCGGCCAAACGAGAGAGATAAATAGATGCGGTCTGATAAATATTATCTCATATTTTACACGATGTCTCTTCTTTCACCAAGCAAGCATCTCATCTCCTTCATCAACTTCATGGTGTCTGTATTTGACCAAAAACAAAGTAGTTTTCAGACATCCTCTCCGTCGGATTCAATTACCAAATAGAACATCAAAACTTTTACAGTTGACTTCAATAACGACACGTCGTTCAAAGTTTTATTAATAAGTAAGGCGGCCCCCAGCCACCAGAATTGCCTTATCTGTAAGTCTAAGACAAGTTTAACCCGGTTCTTTTAGATCAGAATTATTCTACACATCATTGATTAACATATCCTTCACCTATTAAATTTCAATCAATTATTTAATCCATATAAAATTATATTTTAAAAAATATCTGATATAAAAATTTCACATACTATTTATTATTATTTATTAAAAAAAATCAATATAACTTCATATCATCTATAGAAGTGTGTTAAATTTTTTGTTTTTGAGACTATTTTACCCTTAACATTGTTACGATTTTATCAAGTATAATGAAATACTTGAGTTGATTAGATATCAATAACGTCAATGTGGCAGAGACGTACACGAGACCAGTTTTTGGACGATTTCTTCTTACTTTTCTTGGATGTAATATAAGAAAGAGTCTACTGGACATTTGAAAAAATTGCGGAAAAAACTGCAAGTATTTGATAATTAGAAATATAAAAATAAACGAAGGAGGAGATATTTATTTTATACTCAGTTGGACCACTCAGTTCTTGCCACTTGGCAATCATAAGAATGACTAGAATTGTATAAATATCTAAGGAGCTTAAAGCTTTAGCTTTATTCTGTAACCTTCAGTTTCAAGCCTCGTTGTCAACCCAATCACCTTACTCTTTTTCCTTCATTCTTTTTCTAAATTAAAAAAAAAAAAATTGATTAACTTGGATCATTCCATACTAGCCCTAGGCATAGTACTAAACTAAAGTGGATCTGAAGTGATAAGGAGCAGGTTAACTAAATTTTTAGATTCAAGATTTAAATTGAAATTTTAAATTAAATTATGTTAAATTAGATAAATTTATTATAATGTCTTCTAATTGATATATTATTAATTTAAAGATGATTTAAAATAAATACTTTTTACTTTACATATTAAATTCAATAAATATTTTGATTTAAATTTATAATCTCTTTTTTCTAATCGGATTAAAAAAATTTAAAAATTTAAATTTCAAATCCATTAGATCCCACAAAAAATTTTGAATTTTTTAATAAGCATTGAATTAGATAAATACACGTGCCCCTAGATCATTAACTAAGATATCAATAGATCAAATCAGCCGACATGGATTCACACAAAATAATGACGTGATTTTTTTATCACCTTTGTCTAAATATGATCCCTTGAGATCAGAGCCAACTGTTTCAGATTAGATAAGTAGATAAAAGATAAACTCTTTATTCCTCTATCCTCTCACTTCTCAATAACACAAATTTCTGATTACTTAATATTTCAAAGAGAACGTTGCCTCACAAATGCACCCATTGCTTGCAGGAGAGAATCATGTACAAACTTCACATATAAACTAGACAGGCTGCATTCTTGATCACAACGCTGAGGCGAACAAAATAACACTAATAATGAAAATAATAATAATATCATCAGAAGTACGCACTTGCATTAATGTTGAAATGGGAGCTAACTAGCTATGTACAAGCCGACCCATGCCTCCCCCAACTACAAGACATGAGTATATACATTTTTATGTATATTACAGAACAATATATATTATACTACACAGCACGTACAAAATTTCAATAGACCATTTCTACCATCTACTTCTGATCTTGTAGCATATACCAGTTTAAGAAATGCCCTCGCACCCATCTCAATCAACCCTTCCATACCTGCACAAAAATGGCAGATTTGAAATAGACTGCAAAATCAACATAATGGACAATACAAAGACAACGCCTGATAAAGACAGAGCCTGATGAAGATCAATGTATATAGGACGTCAAAACAATATCATATTTACTCTGTGACCTACGATATAGTGAGCAATTCTCATAAAAACTCAACTTCAGGCATGAAGCCTTTACCCTATATATCCGTGACCTACGATATAGTGAGCAATTCTCATAAAAACTCAACTTCAGGCATGAAGCCTTTACCCTATATATCCATGAAAGCAAGAATCAAGACTCCTCAGGAGTTGGTACTGCGTTTCTTGCCTCGTTACTTTCACCAACCACTTTGTCCTCCACATCTTTCAAATTTAAGGACTCTTGATTCATCTTCTGGACCTCTTCTCTAGTATAAATGCAGATCTTGCGTACCATGCCACAGAACTCTCTGATTTGCACAGAACAAGGTGGTACTAGTTATTGAAAGGATTGATCAAGAAGAAAAGTTAGAAGTATAGTGAGTGATAGTTGAGGCAAGATAGATACATACTGCCAGGGATCGTCTCCGACCAGCATCATATCCCCCTCTTCATCGGTATACACAATCATCCAATTTGATTTCGGAGCCATTAACTCGCCATTAAATTTAAACAAGTTATCCAATTCAGCAATCAGTTCATTGTAGTTGCTGAACTTACTAAGATCCACAGACCTTCCAAGAGCAATACCCTGCTTGTGGACCTGAAATGGACAATGTTTGATCGAGTTCAATTTACCATTCAAGAGCCCTCCAACTGACCAAAAAAAGAAAATACAAGTTGGAAAGAATGCCCAAAAAAAAACCTTTGTACAGCTCCTGGTTGAACCACCATGTGGTTTGCCATGAACATCTCGCAAATGTGGCTTACATGTTTGTAATGGTTTATCTGAATCATCGACAGCTAATAGATTCTGTGACAACTTTGAATGCTTTGATTGTTCAGACTTCTGATCAGATTCAGTTGTATGAGCTTTGACTGGAGTAAGATGCATAAGACTGACTTCCTTATTAATCATCTTTCTGTTTGATATAGCAAGCTCTGGTGTTGCACGATTTTCAGTGAGGGAAATACCAAAGAGCTTACAATGTACATCCTTGCGTTTCTCAGCTTCCTGGTTTTCTACCAAGATCGGTCTTCCTGTCAGCTTCGTTGATTGAACTGGATAAGGAGAAGTAGGTAGTGGAGGCATCGGCCAGTTTTCACGTCCATGTCTTTGCTCCAGATTATGACCATGAAGTGTGGAATAACCACCATACCCGTTATATCTTACATAAGGTACATCACCTCCTTGAGCAGAACCTTTTTTATTAGACTCTGCTAGGTTAAGTGAGAGACCTGATGCCATAGAAGACCAAAGATTACCAAGCAAGAGACGCTTCCCATCCTGACACGGTGCAAGCTTTACTGTTGAATCCGAGAAGGCTGGATGTAAACCTTGGGAAGGTTCAGAATTAGTCCCAATGCTCGATAGCAGATCTGTGAATGTTGGCTCATTTCTTATTGGGGGTAACCAGTTATTCGCTCCATATTTCCTAGAAGCAAGAACAACTTCAATCTTCTCATCTCCCATAGAAGGGGACCAGAAATCAGATTTCTCAGCATTGTCAGTTCCATTATCTACACAATTTCTACTCAAGGTCGACAATTCTTGACCTTGCAAGACCCGTGAAAAACCACTTGCTGTCGGAGGGTCTATATTCACTCTTGATGAACCTAATCAAAATAACATAAAAAGAGAGAAATCTAATATTACACCACTGAACTGCTAATTTAAGTAAAAGAAATGTAAAGTTTACGGTAAGTTTGTATTTGTACCAAGACCTTACATTCTCGTGTGGGAACAGAAGAGTCAGGAGCTGTTTGCACCATGTTTGACCGAGGCCTCTTTGGCCTACTCATTGGAAGGGAATTCAATGCAGGAGGAGGAAGAGCGGGCTCTATTTTCCAAGGGGAGACTCTATCAGGACGGGGTATAGTAGAAGTTTCATCCCATCTCACCTGAAAGAAATAAAATTCTCTGTTTTAGCATGTACAAGTTTACAGATGTCTTTCAGACTTGTATTACCTTAAGGCATCTCCATTTGGAATCTGGCCACCCTTTAGAATCAGCATCTTCCATACCAACTATAGTGCCAGTAAATCTAATATACAAGAAGATCAGCTTAGTAGAAACATCCGGTGAAATCTCATATTAAGTAAAAATTGTTACCAATATGCGAGATTTATTAGGAAACGAAGTGTGACCAGACACATAAATTCAAGGGCAAGTGGAAGAATTTACTTTTCAGTAAAACAAATAGTGAAGCAAACATACCTCTGCTCAGGAGCTTCTTCACCTTCAAATCTCATTTTGAACCTCATTCCTATGGAATAGGTCTTCTTAATGCACTCCATATACTGATCATAAGGAACAATAAATTCAGCTGGGCTTACCCTGAGAAATAAGGTTAGATTTGTATTAGCTAAGTAAGAGGACTAGGGCAATACAAATGCACAGACAAACATACAGAGACACAAACACCACACACACACAAACACTCGAGGGTATTTGAAAATTTGCTTATAATTACACAATCTAAACAAGACCATTTAATCTTCGAAGTCCCTTTGAATAGCTTACAATTAGAAAGATAAACTAGAGTGAAAAAACATTTCCGTATTACACAATATTAATGAGAATCAAGATATTCTTCCATGAGACCAAACCAAAATATGTATATTTTGTAAATCCATTAACTATTCCGTCCATCTCATCTAAGAAGAATGTGATGCCTCAGTAGCAGTGCATCCTCCTAGAGAATGACCACAACTGACAGAAGTAAAAGCCTATGCCTGAAGAGACCGAAATCGAGAAAACATCAGGAATACTTTGCGCAAATCCTCAAAGTGAATCCCAAAGTGTTGCCACTAGCAATGGCTTAACGAAACGTCGAATTCATATATAGACATATACAGTGAGTATATAATCTGCTTAACCTTGCTGCTGAGTAAAACACAATCAAATATATCTGTATCATATAGTATAGAATGCCAACCTAGGCTTATAATAAACGGTAAACATGGTTCCCGTTGAGATGGCATGCCACGCAGTGGCAAGTACTCCAAGATGCATACTGTGACTAGATATCACTGATGACGGAACGTTACCCTGTTGTCTCATAGCACGTCTAACACCAACACGAAGTTCTCCATTCTCACCCCTAAAATGCACATGTAAGTTCTACTTTTAGACAAATGAACAAGAAGACGATCAATACAAACATGGAACTCAAAGGCGGACAAAGAACCTTAGAAATATAAAAGCATCCCCTGCAACCAGCCTTTTGGAGCTCACAAAAACACTCCAACCACTTTGAAGCAAGTGTCTTCGTGGTTGACCTGGCATCCAAAGGTTCATATTGTAGAAATAGTTAGAACTCAAGAATAGATATGACGGCTGTTATTTTACAGCTGGATACAGAATATAAAGCCTCAATTTGTTCAGATGACAGAATTTTTAAACAGAAGAGAATGAAGAACATTTATTAAGTTAATAATCACATCCCACCCCGAAATATATGACGGAATCGCCACTCACTCCCATGCAAATCTTTGGTGACCAACTCCTGAGTAGGAGGCTGCCGTGACATGTCCTGCCAAAGAGTATGCAGAAAAGCACCCACTTGGGTTCATCTTCGATTAAGAAAGAAATAAGAATGATATAAGCTACAATTTGATAAGACACCAAGTAACCAACCAGTGGTGGAAGGCATTCATCTGCATGGCGCCTAAGCACTGAAAATCCTCCATGAGTACTTGTATCAGATGCAGTTAGAGTCTTACAAAATGAATGAACCTGAAATCGCAGTGGAGGGGAAGAAGGAATTTCTTTCTCCCCTGCAGTCTCATCTTGCTGCAGTGAACAAAATATCAATATGTCAGAAGAGGTCAAAACCAAATCAGTTGTTTTTAGTACGATGATGTATGAAACAGAAGGCCTTTACATTCGGTTCTGGAACCAACGTGACTTGCGCAAAGACCTCATCAGTGTCTGGTTCAGCCTAAAATACACAAAAAATTACTGATAGCGACATTAACAAAGTGAAACCAGACCAATTGAACTAGACATCAAGAAAGAAATTAATCGCCTGGTGTTATTTCAAGCAGAAGCACCAAATACCTTTAATTCTACGTTAAGAACATTGCAAAGGATCTTCGATGGAAGGTTGTATAAAGGCATGTGCTGATCTGCCACTTGATTTGTGGATGCCTCCACCTAGTTCAGGAACGAAAGAGATCATCAAATTAGCATTTTCTAGGGGTAAAAATATGAATCAGACCCTTCTCTTAAACTATGTAGTAAAACTCGCAAGAAGGGCAGATCAAAATTTGGTAAATGATTTGAGACGGATTCTCCAGTCCTGGGAGTCAAACCCCCCAAGTGAACATAAGTAAAGGACACCAACGGAAAACAACTGAACTATAAAATTTGGGAATCCAGCAAATTTAAGTTATTCCCCAGAACTTGAGGGTAACCTGCTCGATGTGACCCTGAGGGAAGTAGAAGACGCGCTCTCCTCGACGAGGCACAGTTACGAGAGGACCAGCGCATGCATGCCAGAGCTCCGTGTAGAGGGCAGTTTCAGCATCTGAACAACGGAGAAGACAGACCAAGACAAATTTTAATCAGAAACCGCGCTCATTTCAAATACATCAAACGAAGGTGAACCAGTTCTCCGGGATTACCTTTGGGAGAATAACTTTTATGTCCCTCCTTGTGGTTCCTAGAGTAGTTGTGCTCGCCGAAACCGGAGAAGATGTTCTCGCCCCCTCCGTTTCCATAAGTCCCCTTGTTCAATGCCTCCAAAGATGTCATTTGCACGAAATCTCAGCACAGATCTCTCATCTGAAGGTACTTACGTCAAGTATCAGGTCTCATACAGGAACAAAAAGAATGATGGGCTATGGTTCCCAATCAACCACCTTATCCCAAATCGTTCTCTATGAAATACCGATTGACACTCAAGTTCCTAATCTCAAAAGAAAGTAATTCCCTGTTCCCTCACTACCCATCTCTTTCTACCAAGATCAATCATAACCCTAGCTTCTGCTTCCTCAATTCTCAACCAATTCCCTCGATTTCACAGTCAGCTCTTGCGTCTCCTTCTGCTTTTCCTACCTAGAAGTCCTACAACAGTAGTGGGCGAGCTATTTTTTCTCTAGCTAATGAAAACCCTCTCTCTCTCTCCCTTTATCTCTCTGTCTGTGTTTCTCTCTCCTTGAACTTGAATCATGTGTGTCTGAAAAAACTGAAGCGAGACTTAACCGGAGTCGTCAAAGCAGGGTACAATGATTTCAACCACGGTCAAATTTCTAACCACACCAAGTGCTATCAAACCGGCATTATCCAGTCAATACCTTACAGACAACTACATCCGGTAATATTCCCATGCAAAAACAAGGCAATGACTGGGTTAGCAGGTTGCAATTAATAAAGTTATTAAGGGCGGCTCTAGAGTTAAGAGTCAATAAGCCATAAACGACGAATTAAAGCTCTTCTTTTTTAATTTTTCTTAAGACCGTTATTCGATTCAACTAAATCTTTCTTATCACTTTCGTATATATCAACTAAACCCTACAATATACTATGAATAATTTAGATTATATTTAAGTTAAAAAATATTAGGTCAATACTAACATTATTAAATATTATTATTTAACAAAATATATGCAAAACTTACATACACAACCTTCATGATTTGTCTATTGTTTTGAGGCAGAGCCCCTCATCTTAATGAAAAGAATTGTGGTTTCTTTCAAGTGAAAAATTAACGCTTAATAGAAAGTTAATTTTTTTAACATTTTTTATCAAGTGTCAACTTTTCACTTAAAATAGTACGATACTTTGGGAGTACTGTAGATTTTTCTCACGTAATGATATTAAATATTTTTTTGAGACAATAGTACTAAAAATATTTTTAGATCAATCAAATTTTAATCTAAATATTCATTGATCAAGTGATGTATGTCAATCATATATTAAAATTTTATGATTAATTAAAAAGATTAATAAATTAATGTATTATTGATTAAGTGATATGAATTATTGTTTATATTTTCTTTAAATTTTGATATTGTACTTGTAAACAGGAAAAAGATGAGTCTGTCGTGCTAATTACGGGCATGGTAGGGTTAGAATTGGGTGCGTGCCTGCCTATGATGGATTTGGCAAAAACTGTTGTTATGTTAATTACATTTTATAATTATTTTTAAATCTTTACTATTATAATAACAACCGATTAGCTTAGGGCACGTCACGTGTCGGCTCAAAAGTTGCTTTAAATTAATACGGGGAGATATAAAGGATGAGAGTGGGACCCACGCTTTATGTCTACTGTCGACTGTCGAGTAGCAGTTATTTGAGGGCCTTTTGCCATCAAAGGAGCACGAATCTTTGTCCTCTGTTTTTTTTAATTAATTAAATTTATAAAAATAAAAAAATCTTCTTTTTACTCGGAGCAAGTTTGCCTTTCACTGTTTTCTTCCTGTGTTTTATTTTTTCAAAAAAAATTATGAATTTAATTTTCATAGTTTGTATTTAATTTTAATTTAGTCATCACATTTTAAAATGATTTGATTTTGTGTTCTACTCTAATTAACATTTTCATTTATTCTTTTTGTTACTCTCTCTTTGTAGACTTTGACGATTTTATTGACATGTCACGATGTTTAAATTAATAATTTTTTATTTCTTTTATAATGTATGTGCATTTAAGTGGATGTATGCTTATCTCAATTTATTCTCAACTCTATATGTTAATTTCATCCCTTTTTTTCGTTTAAAGTAAGATAGGGTGAGATAGGGAATCTCCATTAAGTTTACCTATGAGTTCCTCGTCACTTCTTTTAAGTTTATATTATGCTGAGAGAATGTTTATAATAAAAATAATGAATATGAGACGGGATAATTGATGGGACATAGATTACTCTATTCATCTTCGTCTCATATCCTCGTTTATTTAATAATCAACCATCACTAGTTTATTTAATAGAATATCAACATATCAGAGGTCAATCCCGCAAGTTCGGATATCCGAATATATATTGAATGTGGAAGATAGATTCAAGGATCTAGATCTGTTTAAATGGTTTTATCGTTCCTTTTACCTTGTTCAAAAGAATAGTAAAAGTATGTGTACGTGTACTCTGTACGTACGTGGGCAGGGGAGTCACGGGGATAAAAAGACACTATGGGTAGCTATCAGCCAATGTCATTTCGTGTCAGACCTAAACAAGTAAACCAAAAAAAAAGACACCATTACTATACTATTGGGTTTTTCTGTAATATGGCCAATGGTGAATGGTTGAGCAACTAAGTGAGTGAAACGTGGTTAAAGCAGAAAAGCAAACACCTATCTACGATTACAACCAATCCATTTCTCTTATTTCCCACTCAATTATTAAAAACAAATATTAATCATTATTCTTTTAAAAAAAGAATTAATCACTATTTTCCATTCAATCATCATATTCTCAATTATCATGAAACTAAATAATTTTAATTTTTTTAAATATTTATTTTCTTACCATTATATTTAATAATTTTATTCTAAAAATCATTTATTCTAAAAATCATTGTGATATTTTTATTTACATTGAAAAAAGTGTGTAGCGGATTTAATTACATAATATCTTTGTTTCTATGAAACTAAATGTCAAAAAGACGCATACGCAGGACAGTTTTGTTTATAATGAAATAGTTAATCAATGGATGCTTGAATGTTGGAAGAAAAATAGTATTTTCTTAAAAGTCAGATAATATTAAAATATAAAAGACAGTTTGTAATGTTACGCTTTTGTTTCGTTGATTGGTCTTTTAATCATATTGCATTTTTCTTTTAAATATCCTATATTTCATATTTTGATACAACAGTCAATGTAAAGGTCTTCAGTTATTAAGGTCTTCTAAAGTATTTTCATTCATTATAATCTTATAAACTCTCCAATATAAATTTATAAATTAAAATATTTGATAGAAATAAAAGGACTATCAGTAAGAATTAATAGCTAAGACAAATAATTCAGACACAATAAAATGTATTTTTTTAAGTTGTGTTGTGACACAAATATAAGAAATAAACGTCATGTCCCTTGCGGTGATCCCTTGCGCAAGGAAATAATAACCAAAGAATTCAAAGGAAAGTATCATTTGAGGCTGAATTCATTGCAAAAGGTCTATAATGCTTAAATCACTTATTGTGAGAGGAATGGTAAGTAAGGTTGAGCTAGACTTATTTAAAGTGACTGGAAATGAAAAGTTAACATAAAGATCTTTAACCTTGGCAAGAACCTTATAGAACTAATTTCAAATATTGTATATGGGGTGATTGCATTAAATGCGATATGAACTGAGCTGGGCTGCATAAATCAAGTGGCGCTTGCAAGACAAAAGGTGAATAATGACAAATATTTTTTATGATCCACCTATTAATGAGCCACATGAGAAGCCTACTATCAATGATTTTTAAGGGCGCGGGAGTGAGGGGTGGTCTAGAGAGGTCGTTTAATCGGGGTAAAAGTTGCCTGAGAATGTGAAAGTATGATCTATGGATAAAGCCATGTACTTTGGTCATTCTAGATGGTGAAAAATGCTCTAAGGCTAACTCTTCAATGGGAAAATAACCGATTGGGTAACACTTGAAGAGTGGACAACTTTTTTAACACATCATCACCCCATCTTAATCTAGATGAGGATTCTCTCAAGTTGGTGTCTAACTACAGATAGAAAGTTCAATCCCACCCGTCTAAAAGGATTTGGACGACTGGGATCAAATGTTAAAAAGTAAAAAAAAAAAATTATTTTTTACTTTTTTCTCAAATAATGTTTCACGTGATCTGGACCGTCCAGATCTGATCAGACGGTCTCAGATTGTGAAATTGTGCCTATCGTCGGAAAAGTCTAAGGAATCTACGACAATCAAGTAATTGATCAAGTTTTAAATGATCAAGTGACATGGCAATCATTTATAGGTTACTTTCTCAAATCATTTTAATGAATCATCAAACATCAACCAATAGATGATTGTCACATAGTTTAATCACTTAAAACTTGCTCAATTACTTGGTCGGCGTAGACTTACTCTTTGGATAAAAAACGAATAAGATCCCACATATTCCATTTTTTAACGTGACCATAATCCACATCAGTATAATGTCCAACTCGCTTTTATAAAGTAATTGACCAAGTTTAAATGACCAAGTGATGTGTGACTCATTTTTTTTAAACAATGTGTGACTCACTTATAGGATATTATTTTCACGATCATTATAATATTTTAAAACACGAACATATAAATGAGTGATACATTATTTAGTCATTTAAAATTTTTTTAATTACTTGATCACTCTAAAATTATTCTTAGTAGAACTACAGTATTTGGAGAGTAAATCTCATTTCAAGAGGTCAACGTCAACATTCAAGTAAGTCTGGATGCTTTTACATAGTTGAAATTAAAAAAGGAAAAAAAAAATTCACTCTTCATGGTTGAGGATGGAGTCACTCCTTATAACTAACGAGTTTTAAGAAAATCAAATTTTATCTTCTTTTATTGTTTACACATTAATGTGTATGCCTCTCATTGATTTTATTTTAAAACGCATTGAAAGTAATGAGAGACTCCTCCTTACAAGTAAAGAGGGAAGTTTTCCAAAAAATAATGGAAAAAACTTTCACAGAGAGTTCCTTCGTACAACTAAGTAGACGTAAAACAAATTTAGTGAGATTTTTTATTTTTATTTGTGAAAAAATAATTATGATTCAATATATGTTAATTACGAATAATTTTTTTTGTAAATATTGATATAGAAATTAATAAATTATTATATTCTTCATTATTGATTATTTACCTTAACTAGTAAATTAAATCATTTATCTATGTTAGCGCATTAAATAATCATATTAATATTTTAAATATTAAATTAAATAAATGATTTTAATTTTTAAATTAAATAAATTTTATTTTATTATCAAATTAAATAGTGTATATGAATTGTTAACTCAAATATTTTATTTAGATATTATTATATAATTTATTTAAAAGACATTATGACGATATATTAAAATTAAAAATAATTAAAGACATGAATAGAAATTTATTTTCCAATCAGACTATTTTGGTAAACGATACGATCTATCCAATTCTCTTGATGGTTAGTAACCATAAAAAAATTTCCCATTTTGATTCTTGATAATTAAGGAAACACATCAATTAAAACTACTATTATTTTTCCCTTTCATTCTATTCACCTTTCTTTTTACGCAATTCTCTTTCGATTCTATTACAGTTTAGTAAACACACCTTAAAGTAATTTGAATCCTCCAAACAATATATAACTTTAATATTCCAAGTAACTTCCAACATAAAAAGTAAATAAGATGTTAAAGGAATAATACTTAGTCTTTTATATAATCTAAAAGTTTAAACTGTTAGGTGAAAAAGCTCAATTAAGTAACTGAATTGATGTATATTATCGTAATAAATCAATTTAATACTTGATTCTAAACATTATCCCTTACATCTGTTAGAAAAGACGGTTAATTTTTGTAACACCCCGATCCTCAAGGGTTAAACATGCTTGAAATTTCAAAATTCAAAAATTTTCAATTCAATTAAAACCCTAATTTGAGAAAATCTCTAAATTGAAAATCCTAATTTTGCCCTAATTTTAACGTTAAATAGCGGAAGCATAAAATTATTTTAAGAGAATATTAACTCATTAAACTGAAATAAATGATTCATTAAACTGTGATAAAGTTAAGCACGAAAAACCATAAAACATGAATATTCATAAAATTCTGAAATAACTGTAATAAAACTGAAGTCATAATGTTATAATTTAACTTAAAAATCATAATCATGCTTGCTATGGCAGTCCCACACTCCTGCTGATCATCATCACCTGCAACACAATCATCTATTAGGGGTGAGTATTAAAAATATTCAGTAAGTAAATTCACATACTAATAAGTTTCACATAACATGTGTGCAAATTTATTTCACACGTTCACTGGTCACATAAAATACTTGTAATAACACACTGACTTCATGGTTAACATATAACTTAAACTTGTACTTATACATGCCGATACTTATACTTGCTTGATCATAATTCGACTAGGCATATCCCTCGATTACCAACCCAACTAGAACTAATTCACAACTTAAATTTGATCTTGTAACATGAACGTGAACATGACAGATTGAGTGTCCTGAAACTTGATGTTACTTAAATTTATCTGAACCTTAAGGACGCTAACATGAACTTGGTGACACTCAACCGTATAACTTGATAACATGACGTGAACAATCTGGTTACTTGATAACCAAGAGAAATGACTAGGTCTACTTCTTGTTTACTTATCACTTTACTTAAATTAATATTCATAATTCACATTATCACATATACATGGTAAACATATAACTTGTTCATGAACATAAACGATATAATTATTACATGTATAACTCAAAATATAATCATATATAACGTGGTAAATAATTTCATCGTTATATGATAAATAAGTAAAACATTTGATCATAACATTGAACACAAAGAAATAATAAAACAATTTCACATTATATATTCTACACTCATAACATATGAAGCGAATTATTATGTAAATCCACTTACATGGATTCGCTAAAATTAAATTCAGCAACTAATGACCTGAAATCCAAGGATCCCAGATCACAACAAATTCATATAATATCTACAATTGATTAATTAACTAAGCGAGGTTGGAACAGGTGGAAACCCCACAGGGTGTAAATTATCAAGCGGCTCAAAACGGTTTAACAAGGTTCGAGTGGTCTGAACTGGTTCAATGTTACTGTTTTAGGCTGGTTCGGTCTTGTCAGGTTGAACCGATTTGGTCTGGCCTGGTCTGAATGAACTGGTCTGGTTCAAGTGAACTGGTTCAAGAGAAGGGGAGGAACAGAAAAGGGAGACGAAGAAGAGGGAGGGAGGGAGGGAGGGAGAGAGAGAGAGAGAGAGAGAGAGAGAGAGAGACGCAACAGAGAGGAGGGAAGATGAAGGAGAGAGAGACCGAGAGAAGCAGAAACAAAGGGGAAAAGGGAGACGAATGAGAGAGAGAAAGAGACGCAACAGAGATGGGGAAAAGATGAAGGAAAGAGAGAGACTGAGAGAAATAACGAGAAGGAGACAGAGACAACATAAATAGAGGGGGAAGAGGGAGACGAATGAGAGAAAGAGAGAGACCGAGAAAAAGAGAAACAGAGGGGGAAGAGGAAGATAAATGGGTCCGGTCAAAGCCAACTGAGTCAAAAGACCAAGTTACATCTGGACAGAACCGAGAGAGATGGAAGGAAATCAAGCTTACCGATGATGAAGGCAGCAACGATGACGATGAAGCAACGATCCAGAAAATTGACGATTGAAGGCTACCCAAATGAAAGAAAATAGAAGAACAAAAGGGAAAATATGGATGAGTTCAGTGAGAGGGCAAAGAAACCGAGAGAAACAGGGGAGAAATGATTTGAATGAGAGAAATAAAATAAAATGCCTTACCAGAATTGATGGACGACGACGACGCAAGAATAATTGAACAAAACAGAGATGATCAATAATGTAAACTGCTGGAAATTAGAGAGCAAAATTCAGATTGATGCATCAAAGTATTAATAAAAAAATGTAGATTCAATAGGAGAAGAAAAATAGAAGAATTCATTTACCTTAAAATTGACAAGGAAGCAAATGGAAGACGAACGAAGAAGGAGGTGAACAACATCACTTATAGGGGAGAAAACTATCAGAGAGAGAGCCAGAAATGTTGTTGCGTGAGAAAAATGGAGAGGAATATGGGGTATAAAGAGTTGCAGTTGGTAGTTACACTAGGGATTGGTTGGTTATAGTGAGTGAGTGGGGGAGGGTTTAAATTACAAAATTACCCATGAAATCTTTGGGGTATTACATTCTCCCCTCCTTGATAACTTTCATCCCCGAAAGGAATATACCTTACAGAAATAACTATGGATACTTGACACGTATCTCCACTTCTCATTCCCATGTTGCTTCCTTGACTCGATGATTTCTTGACTAACTGAACCGATCTGTTACGAAGAGTCTGATTTCTGCGCTCTAGAATTCTGACTGGCTTCTCCTCATAAGTATGATCATCATGAACTTCTAGAGGTTGAAAATCGATGACATGCGTTGGATCATGCACGTACTTGCGAAGCATCGAGACGTGAACACACATTATGAACACCTGAAAGAGCCGGTGGTAAAGTGAGTCGGTAGGCCAAAGGACCGATACGATCCAAAATCTCAAAAGGGCCAATAAACTCGAGGCTCAACTTCCCCTTGCAACCAAAACGCATAACTCCCTTCATTGGGGCAACCTTGAAAAACACATGATCACCCACTTCAAATTTGAGACTCTTCCTTCTGCCATCTGCGTAACTCTTTTGCCTACTCTGAGTGGTCTTCATTCTATCTCTGATTTTTTGAATAGCTTCATTTGTAGACTGAACCAAGTCAGGGCCCAAAAGTTTTTGTTCTCCAACCTCATCCCAGTGAACTAGCAACCGACATTTTTTTCCGTAAAGTGCCTCAAACAGAACCATACCAATCATCGCCTGGTAACTGTTATTGTAAGCAAACTCGACGAGTGCCAAGTGCTCGTCCCAACTGCCAGAGAAATCCAAGACATAAGATCGAAGCATATCTTCCAACGTCTGAATCGTTAGCTCAGATTGCCTATCAGATTGTGGATGAAAAGTTGTATTAAAATTTAACTGAGTACCCAAAGCTCTCTGCAAACTTTGCCAAAAATTTGACGTGAACCGCGGATCCCGATCTGATACTATAGACACCGAAACCCCATGAAATTGAACAATCTCTTAGATATACAACGGAGCCCAATCCTTAACTAAAAATGTAGTCTTCCCACGCAAAAAGTGTGCAGACTTGGTGAGACGATCGACCACAAACCAAATGGAGTTAAAATCTTTTACTGTCCTCGGTACCCCCGAAACAAAATCCATGGTCACATGCTCCCATTTCCATTCAGGAATACTTAAAGGTTGCAAGACCCCAGATGGTCGATGTCTCTATGCCTTGATCTGTTGACACACCAAACACTTACTAACAAACTCAGCGACGTCACGCTTCATACCGTTCCACCAATAATGTAACTTCAAATCATGATAAATCTTAGTACTGCCAGGGTGCACAGTGTATGGTGAACCCACTTTGTCCGAACCCACTTTGTTACGAATCAAAGGTAACTCAGAATCTGAGTTATGTGCATCGATAATACGTTGTTGCAATGACGGTTGAATTGAGAGCTGAGCTAACAACGTTGTAGTATCTTTTAGCAAAACCAGAATCTCGGTACGTTCAAAATCCTCCAAGAGATGCTCTTAAGACGTAATAATAGCTATTGAATGGGATGATTTTCGACTTAAGGCATCAACCACTACGGTTGCCTTTCCTGGGTGATAAATGATCTCGCAATCAAAATCCTTCACCAATTCCAACCAACGGTGTTGCCTCATGTTAAGCTCTTTCTGAGTGAAAAGTACGTAAGACTCTTATGATCTGTGTAAACCTGACACTTACAGCCATACAAGTAATGTCTCCAGATCTTTAGGGCAAATACAACTGCAGCCAACTTCAAATCATGTGTAGGATAAATTTTGTTCATAAGCTTTGAGCTGACGAGAGGCATGTGCTATGACATTTCCCTGTTGCATAAAAACACAACCCAATCCTCTCTTGGAAGCATTACTGTAAATCACAAAGTCGCTCTTACCATTTGGAATGGTCAACACTGGTGCTGTCACAAATTTTTGTTTAAGTCTCTGAAAACATTTCTCACACTCAGCCGTCCAAGTAAAGGTGGCACTCTTCCAGGTCAGCTGAGTAAGTGGAACAACAATCTTTGCAAAACCCTCAACAAACCTCCTATAATATCCAGCTAAACCCAAAAAACTATGAACTTCCCCAACATTTGTCGGTGGAGGCCAGTTAACCACTGTTTTGCTTAGATGGATCAACTGAGATTCCATCTTGAGATACCATATGACCAAGGAATGATACTTGTTGAAGCCAAAACTCACACTTCTGGAATTTAGCATATAACGGGTGCTTCCTTAATGCTTGCAAAACAATCTTGAGGTGATCCATATGCTAAGTCTCTGATCTAGAGTACACCAGAATATCATCAATGAAGACGATCACAAAAGAATCCAAGTACTCTTTGAACACCTTATTCATCAAATCCATAAAGGCTGTCAGAGCATTAGTTAATCCAAACGACATTACTACAAAGTCATAATGGCCGTAACGAGTGTGAGACGTTGTCTTACGAATATCCTCATCTCAAATCCTGAGCTGATGGTATCATGATCTTAAATCAATCCTAGAGAATACTGATGCTCCCTAAAGTTGATCAAACAAATCCTCAATACGTGGTAACGGATACCTATTCTTGATAGTGACTCTATTCAACTCCATGTAATCAATGCATATCCTCATTGATCCATCTTTCTTTTTAATAAATAATACTGGAGCACCCCAAGGTGAAACACTGGGTCTAATGAAACCCTTATCCAATAATTCTTGAAGTTGGTCCTTAAGTTCTTTCAACTCTGCAGGAGTCATACGATACAAAGCTTTGGATATGAGGGCAGTGCATGGTACCAACTCAATACGAAAATATGTCTCTCGAGGAGAAGGATGTCCTGGAAAATCATCGAGAAAGACATCCAAAAATTCAGAAACTACTGGAACTGATCCAATATCCACATTGGTCTTAGTTGTATCCATAACAGAAGCTAAGTAAGCCAAGTTACCGCAATTAAGTAGGCGTTATGCCCGTAAAGCAAATATGACATTCGGTATAGACCGTTACTGAGATCCCCTAAACTTGAAGCTAGGTCTGCCTGGAGGTAGGAATCAAACTTCCTTTCGATAACAGTCTATGTTGGCATAGTTAGCAGTCAACCAGTCCATCCCTCGAATGACGTCAAAATCATGCATCCCTAGGACTATAAGCTTAACATTCATAACACGATCTGATATCATCAATGAACAACTCTCTATCGCCTTATTATCCAGGAGAGAAGCTCTAGAAGGCATAGAAACACATAACTCAAAACCCAATGGCACAACAGACAGAGATACATGAGTCACAAATGAAGCAGATATAAAAGAATGCGTTGATCCAGAATAAATTAATGTAAAAGCTGAATGCCCTAGTACAAGTAATGTACCTGCGACAACTACATCCAACTACTCAGCTTCCTGGCAAGCTAATGCGAAAACTTTCCCTTTAGCTCTACCACCTACAGCATTACTAGGCTGTCCTTGAGCAAGCAAAGGGAACTGTCTGAGGTAATGCCCAATCTTCCCACACTTAAAACAAGCATTGTTCGTCTTAAAGCATTGACCGTCATGGTTCTTGTTACATGTAGCACATAAGGTATTTGATTTAATCATTTGCCTTTTTACGTTGTGGGGACCCTAATGAGAATACTACGATTTCCTCTTTGCATGAAATGGTTGCTCTAACTATGGTGGTGTACATGGAAGAAGATTTTATTCCATCAACAAAGGTGCATCAACCACCGATGCGTATGTGGTATGCTTATGGAGCGACACTGATCCCTTAATCTCTGGACGCAGCCCTCTTTTAAAAGTCTGTGCTTTTTTATCTCGTTATCCACATAGTGCGTTGCGTACCGAGACAATTCTTCAAACTTCTGCTCGTATTCAGCTACGCTCATAGCTCCTTGCACAAGTTTGAGGAATTTGGCCTCTCTCTGTCCTGACCGTGATCGAAAAATATTTTTCAAAGAAGAGTTCCTTGAAATGATCATATGTCATTGGATTACGATCGATGTTATGAGCTCTCTACATGAGCTCCCACCATTTCCGAGCCTCCCACGCTAGCATAAATGTTGCATAAACAACCTGTTGAATCTTAGAACACGACATAAACTGGAACATCTGCTCCAGTCTTGCAATCCATTCGCCAGCTAGCAGTGGGTTGGACGAGTGACCATCAAATTCCGGTGGTTTCAACCTCCCAAATGTCTGGATCAACTGCTGCATTTTAACCTCCATCGTCTGTTGCAGTTGTTGTTGCTGAGCTGGGTGAGCCGTAGCTGTCTGCCTCAACAACTCTAAAAATTCTTGAAACATATCCATCATAGCAACTAGAGGGTTAGCAGTAGGAGTCGTAGCTGATTCCTAGTAGGAGGCGCCATCGCACTGCTACCCATAAACCCAAGACTTACCAAGAGTCTAATTGTATCGCGCAAATATAACATAAACGTAATTCAAACATGCCATAATGAAAGAAAACACATCATACTTGATCAATAATTAAAACACATATAACATGCATACCTGACTTGTAAGATGAGGGAGGAGCAGAGTGAGTGACATGCCATATCTTTCACTTAGAAAAGTCTACAGATTCTAAAACCATGGCTCTGATACCAAACTGTAAGACCCCGATCCGCAAGGGTTAAACATGCTTAAAATTTCAAATTTCAAAAATCTCAATTCAATTAAAACCCTAATTGAGAAAATTCCCAAATTGAAAACCCTAAATTTGCCCTAATTTTAACATTAAGAAGCGGAAGCATAAAATTATTTTAAGAGAATATTAACTCATTAAACTGAAAAAAATGATTCATTAAACTATAATAAAGTAAAGCACGAGAATCCATAAGCCATGAAAGTTAAATATGAATATTCATAAATTTCTGAAATAACTATAATCAAACTGAAGTAATAATGTTATAATTTAACTTAAAAATTATAATCATGCTTGTTATGGAAGTCTCTCACTCTTACTACTCACCATCACCAGCAACACAATCATCTATGGGGGGTGAGTATTAAAAATACTCAGTAAGTGAATTCTCATACTAATAAGTTTCACATGACATAAATGTAAACATATAACTCATGCAAATTTATTTCACATGTTCACTGGTCACATAAAATGCTTGTAATGACACCCCGATTTCATGGTTAATATATAACTTGAACTTGTACTTATACATGCTGATACTTATACTTGCTTGATTATAATTCGACTAGGCATATCCCTCGATTAACAACCTAACCAGAACTAATTCGTAACTTGAACTTGATCTTGTAACATGAATGTGAACATGACAGATTGAGTGTCTTGAAACTTGATGTCACTTAAGGTTATCTGAACCTTAAGGACGCTAACATGAACTTGGTGACACGCAACCATATAATTTGATAACATGTCGTGAACAATCTGGTTACTTGATAACCAAGGGATATGACTAAGTCTACTTCTCATTTACTTATCACTTTACTTGAATTAATATTCATAATTCACATTATCACGTATACATGGGTAAACATATAACTTATTTATGAACACAAACGATATAACTATTACACGTATAACTCAAAATATAATTATATATAACATGGTAAATAATTTCATCGTGATATGATAAATAAATAAAGTACTTGTTCATAAGATTGAACACGAAGAAATAATAAAATAATTTCACATTTTATATTCTACACTTATAACATATGAACTGAATTATTATGTATATCCACTTACCTGGATTTACTACAAATTAAATTCAGTAACTAATGACTTGAAATCCAAAGATCTCAGATCACAACAAATTCATATAATATCTACAATTATTTAATTAACTAAGCGAGGTTCGGTACAGGTGGAAACCCCACCGGGTGTAAATTATCAAGCGGCTTAAAACGGTTCAACAAGGTTCGGGTGGTCTGAACTGGTTCGGTTCTGTTGTTTTGGGTCGGGTCAGACTGGTCAGGTTGAACCGGTTTGTACTGGCCTAATCTAACCTAATCGGTTTGACCCAGTCTGGTTCACGTGAACCGGTTCAAGAGAAGGGGAGGAACAGAAAATGGAGACGAGGAAGAGGGAGAGAAAGACGTAACAGAGAGGGGAAAGACGAAGGAGAGAGAGAGACTGAGAAAAGCAGAAACAGAAGGGAAAATAGAGACGAAGGGGAGAGAGAGACGCAACAGAGAGGGGGAAAGATGAAGGAAAGAGCGAGACCGAGAGAAATAACGAGAGGGAGACAGAGAGAGACCGAGATAATAGAAATATATGGGAAGAGGCAGAGGAAGGAGAGAGAGAGAGACCGAGAGAAGCATAAACAGAGGGGGAAAAGGGAGATAAATGGGCCCGGGAAATGAAGCAACGATCAAGAAAAATGACGATTGAAGGCTGCCCAAATGAAAGAAAATAGAAGAACAAAAAGGAAAATATGGATGAGTTCATTGAGAGGGCAAAGAAACCGAGAGAAACATGGGAGAAATGATGAGAACAAGAGAAAGAAAATAAAATGCCTTACCAGAATCGATGGACGATGACTCAATAATAGTTGAACAAAACAGAGATGATCAAGAATGTAAACTGCTGGAAATTAGAGAGCAAAATTCAGATTGATGCATCAAAGTATTAATAAAAAATATAGATTCAATAGGAGAATAAAAAGAGAAGAATTCATTTACCTTAAAATTGACAAGGAAGCAAATGGAAGACGAACGAAGAAGGAGGTGAAGAACATCACTTACAGGGGAGGAAACTATCAGAGAGAGAGAGCCAGAAATGTTGTTGCGTG
This sequence comes from Datisca glomerata, assembly GCA_003255025.1. NCBI lineage: Eukaryota > Viridiplantae > Streptophyta > Magnoliopsida > Cucurbitales > Datiscaceae > Datisca > Datisca glomerata. The sequence goes on from QANY01009329.1 coordinate 801,035, forward strand.
AGAGAAATGGAGAGGAATATGGGGTAGAAAGAGTTGTAGTTGGTAGTTACACTAGGGATTGGTTGGTTATAGTGTGTGAGTGGGGGTTTTTAGAATTACAAAATTACCCACGAAATCTTTGGGGTATTACAATTTTATAATTCGCTTAGGTTGTTATTGTTAGTCAGAGGTAGTTCTGTATTTCCCTTTGGCTAGCCGTTTGGCTTATTCTCTTTCCCTTTTTATTGTTTTGTTGAGCAATTGTTTTGAGTTAATGTTAGAATTGCTTCTCTTCTACTTTTTTTCCATTTATCTTTCTCTCGGATCCCTTCTCTAGCTTTCTTCTCCTACATATTTTTCTGTATTTCTTCATGGTATCAAAGCTCCTTAACTAGCGTCGTGATCCATGGCCGATAACACAAAAACTCCAAGTTCTGAAATTCCTGAGAATCCCGGAATTGAAACTGGTTCACAAACAAGTTCAGAAAATCCTGAAACCCCAATCAACTCTATTACTGCTTGAACCCAAATCAGCCCTCCTCATGTCCAAGATTCGGCTCTGCCCTCCTAAACCCATTTAGAATCCTTTCCCCCGACCTCAATCTTCTTTCTCTCCTTCTTTCTCTCCAACATATGTAATTTAATTTATATTTTCCTCGACTCTAGTAACTTTACCCTATCGAAGTATCAGATTTCTTCAATTTTGCAAGCTCACCAGGTTTATGGCTATATTGCTGGCACCATCCCCTGCCTTTCAAGAGCTGTCAAGAATGGCGATGCTCCTAATCCCAAATTCGAGCAATGGGTAGCACAAATTAAGTTTTAATGACCTTGATCAATGTTACACTGTCTTCGCAAGCTCTCTCTTACATTGTCGGCAACAAGATATCCAAGGAAATCTGGGATTCCCTTGAACGGAGGTTTGCTTCAATTTTTCCCATGAATATCCTTCAATTGAAGTCTGACCGACAATCAATTAGCAAGAAACCCACCAAAAACATCGATCCCTACGTTTAGAGGATTAAAGAGGTATACAATAAGCTTTATATGATTTCTATAAATATTGATACCGAGGATATTATTTTATACACCATTAACGGTCGTCCCCATGAATACAACATCTTACATACATTTATTCGAACTCGAGCCGAACCTCCGTCTCTTGAAGAACTGCATGTTCTCCTTAAATCAGAAAAATAGTTCTTGGAAATAAGAATCAAGATCTTCCTCTCCAAACACTGGCTTAGTTGCGTCTTTTCCACAATATTTTTTAGCCAATAATCGTGGTCGGAATTCTAGAGGATTTAGAGGAAATAGGTTCAATAATGGTCGCAACAACTCGGGTAGAGGTGGTAGGAATTGAAATTGGAACCCATCCCCCTTACCCCCTTTTCTTGGAGCACCACCTTCTCATCAAACCCAATCTTTCTAGAATACCAGCAATTTCTCTACTGAACCTAACAACAATGCCTCCTCAACTCGTGTTCAGTGCCAAATATGTTAAAAATTTGGGCACTCGACTATTGAATGCCACCACCGAATGAGTTTTACTTATCAAGCAAATGGGTTTTCTTCTTCTCTCACTGCCATGACAACCATGACTACAAATTCTCCTCAAAACGACACTCAGGTATGGTTAACATATACATGGTGTAATTCTCATCTTACACATGACTTGAATAATATCTTCAATCCTACTGGTTACCATGGTGAAGATCACATCTCCATTGGCAATGGCCAAACTCTTCCTATCACTCATCAAGGTTTTGCATCTCTTAATACTCCTTCTACTTCTTTTTGTCTCTTTCAAGTTTTTTATGTTCCTCAGCTCTCCTCTAACTTACTTTCTTTACATAAATTCTGTTTGGAACATAATTGCTTGTCATATTTGATGCTCCATTTTTTTATATTCAGGACAAGCACGCATGGACAATTCTGCATAAAGGACCAAGTGTGAATGGTCTCTATCCCATCCACACGTGTTTACCTAAAACTAATGTTACCTATCTTGGTTATAAGTCTTCCAGTTTACTGTGGCATTATAGGTTAGGGCATCCTAATAATAGCAAAGTTCGATATATTTTACAGAAAGCTAGATTATCTTGTTCTTTCTCAAATCTTGATAGCTATATCTCTATCAGTTGTGTTACTAATAAAATTGCTATGCTTCCTTTTCATTTTGCTGGTTTTTTATCTTCTTTTCCTTTAGAACTTCTTCATAGTGACGTGTGGGGACCTTTTCCCACTACATCCATGTTAGGACATAGATATTATGTTCTGTTTATTGATGATTACTCATGTTATACTTGGTTTTTCCTAACACACATAAGTCTTATGTCTTTCTTGTTTTTAAACGTCTTAAACCTCTTCTTGAAAATCAATTTTCAACCAAGATTAAGTATTTACGTACTGACAGCGGTGGTGAGTATTCCAATACTGATTTTCAAAACTTTTTGCATACTAATGGCATAGTTCATAAAAAAAATCATGCCCCTACACCTCTTAGCAGAATGGTGTTATTGAGATGAAGTATCTTCATGTAGTTGAAACTGGTTTGACTATGTTGAATCATGCTTCTTTACCTCATTCTTTATGGAATTATGCCTTTGTTGTCACTTGCTTTTAATTAATAGGATGCCTAGTATTCCTTGCATAACTCTACTCCTTATGAAAAACTATTTAGTAAACCTATTGATTATACTTTTCTTAGGGTCTTTGGCTGTGCTTGCTATCTTAGCCTAAGACCTTATATAAAAAATAAATTTAGCCCTAAAACTACTCAGTGTATATTCTTGGGTTATGCTCTTGGCCAAAAAGGGTATCTCTGTTATGATTATGTTACTAATAAACTTTACACTTTACGAAGTGTTTTATTTGATGAGTTTTTGTTCCCTTTAGCTAAATTATCAAATTCTTCTAGTAATGTATCTTCTATTTCCTCTCCACCAATTCTCTCCAATCTAAGGTATGTCTCTCCGCTTTCTTTAATGCAACCTTCTAATTATGTTTCTAAGTTTTCACATTTCACTAATATGCCTGCTAGTTTAAATGTTGATGATCATGTTGCCTTATCCATTCTTACTAAGAATAATACTTCATCTTATCTCATGGATTTACCTCCCTTTAGATGTTAGAATGCTTTACTTAATGAATATGGTTTTCTTAATGTGCATTCTGATTCCCACAATGCATCCTCTTTGCAATTCGACTCTGTTGCTAATAATGAAATTATGCTTGATGCGCCTACTCCCTTTATGCTTGTTAATCGTGACAATAATACTGGTTCTAGTTTGTTACTCCCTCATTCTTCTAAAAATGGTTCTTAAAATGATGAATCTGTGCAAACTGCATCTGTGACTACTGTTTCTGTGCCTATTGCTTCTATGCCTTATGTACAAACTGTTTCTTCTGGATTTAATTCTACTGTTTCTGGTATGTTACCTAATGATTGTGCAACTATTCCCACACACATATCTGTTTCTAACATTAGTACACGATCCACACATCCTAATGCAAACTAGGATTAAGTTTGAGATTTCAAAAAAGAAGGCCTTTGTTGCTCCTACACAAATTGTTAGTCATGTAATTTATGAAGCTACTTCTTTCACTATATCATCTAAGAGTAAACAATAGGCTGATGCTATGATAACTAAATATAATGCTTTAACGTCTCAAAATACTTGCTTTCTTATTTCTTTACTAGCTAATAAAAACCTTGTTTGTTGTAAATGAGTGTATAAACTCGAATACAATCTGATGGATCTATTGCTAGGCAAAAAGCTAGGTTAGTGGCTAAATGGTATCACCAACAAGCAGAGTTAGATTATGGTGAAACATTTAGCCCCACTGTTGAGAAACCTACCATTTTGATTTTATTTTCTTTAGCTGCAACTTATGTTAAGTGAAAGTAAGATATATCTTTTGCTGTTAATAGAGTCAGTCAATACATGCATTCTCATACTACTACTCATTTTGCTATTGTGAAACATATTATGTGATGCAATATTTGGTACTATGGACTATGGCCTTCGGTTTACTTCTGGTTCTTTTAACTTCTAGGCCGGTGATCCATCAGATAAGAGATCTACCTCCAGATTTATTATTTTTCTCGGATCTAATGCTATTTTTTGGAGTGCTAAGAAGCAACCAACTGTTGCTTGTTCATCCATAGAGGTTGAGTACAAAGCCCTTACTAACACAACTACTGAATTGAGTTGGCTACATCAAATTCTTAGAGATTTCCATATGTTTCATCACAACCTCATATTCTTCATTGTGGCAACAACTCTGCGATCTCTTCAGCTTCTAATCCTATTCTTCATGCTCGCATGAAGCATGATGAAATAGACTACCATTCCGTTCAGGAAAGAGTGCTCAAGAAAGCCCTCATTATCAAATTCATCAACTCTCAATATCAACTTGAATATTTATTTACTAAACCTCTTTCTACACTTTGTTTCACCTTCCTCAAAGACAAACTCATCCTCAATCCTTGGATGAGTTTGAAGGGGTGTGTTAGAAAAGAAGGTTAATTATGTATTTCCCCTTTGCTAGCTGTTTGGTTTATTCTCTTTCCCTTTTATTGTTCTATCGAGAAACTATTTTGAGTTAATGTTAGAATTGTTTATCTTCTACTTTTTTTCTTCCTCTTTCTCACGGATTCCTTCTCTGGCTTTCTTATCCTTCCTATTTTCTATCTTTCTTCAACATCCGCAACAGACTTGCAAAGAGCCTTTATATAGGTTTGGAAGATTCAAGTGAGACAAATTTGAGATGAATGGTAATGAAATTTATGCTGAAATAAAGCTTGATTGAGACAAATTGGCACAAGAGACCAGTCCTTTTTGTATATTAATCAAAGAGTCAAGATAAGTTTTATGGGAATTGTGATGTAAGCTCAGTGAAAGTTGACGAAATACTTAAATGTAAAAAACATGTTTGACTCTTCTTATACCATGCTAAATGCTTAATACTCAGTTGAATCTTTAACATAAAACATGAACGGTTAGGGAGAGAACCGATTAAGTGAATTAATATTTAGTACTACAATTTATAAGGATTTCTTACAAGCAAAACTGTCCAAGAATTAAAGTGTTCAAATGTTGAGTCAAAATTCTAAAACCACTAATATTTTGGACCACATTACCAAACGCAGTGGGTAGGTGAAGGAAGAATTTCCATTAGCAAATAATAAATTGAAAAAATATAGTGATTTATATAGAATGGTTGGAAAATATATGATGTACCATCTATGATTACAATAGACCCCTCTAAAAGATCCAGTCAGTTGTAGATCTGACCATTCATTACATAACTGATGATCATAATACATTTCAAAAAAAAATTATCATTACTTTTTTTTCAACATTGAAGATCTGACAATCAAAGTATGATCTAGTAATCTAGTGCTCACAAGATGATCAGTGTTCTTCCAAATAGAAAGAATGACAAAATGAATAAATTAAAGGTATCAAAAGTAATTTAGCTAAACGGTAAAACATTTCTTAATCATTGTAAAAATATTATAATAATAGTAACAAGGTAAAAATTATGAACATCCATAAAAAAAATTTAAAATAAAGTTGTTCCTGATATAAATCAATAGAAACATCGTGACATGTCAACTAAGATAACACCTCTATAACATCATTATCAAATTAACCTCAACGTATTGTGTAAATAAAATAAAAGAGTCAATAAATGAAAACGAGTCAGCATGATCTAAAAGAATACATATGTTACAAATAGCATCAGAAAATAAAAGAATGGCAAGAAGCCGAAGCAATCCATCGTCATGTATAAGTAATTACACTAGAAGCTTTAGATGCCAAACAATCTAAAGCCCAATTACCATCTCGGTAAATTTTTGGGGCAACAAAATCCATCTGACTATGTAAACATATATCGCAAATAAAACACCAAGATCAATGAATCTTATGAGATTTGGAATGAAGAATTGACTATTAAATAAGTAGAATCACTCTCCAACCACAAATGTGACCATCCAAAAGTCCAAGTATAAACGACCGTATGGAAGCAACAATCAACTCAATCTCGAAAGCAAAACGCACACGGAAGTATATAGCAAAACAACTCTTAATAAATCGTATAGAATATAAGAAAATGTCTCCACAACCTATAAGTCTAGGGCTATCAAAAGTCATTTCATTGGTGTTCACCTTTAATCTAGCCCAACGGGAGAGGGCGTCAAATAAATTCTACGATACGTGGGGTTCTTAAAAGACGATCCGAAACACAAAGTTACTGAATAGTCAAAATTTCATCTATTGAATTCTGCATCATGTGTCTTGAAGGAGTATCTTACGAACTGTAAGTTAAACTAAGGAAATACCCGAAACAAAATACATGTTTCCCACCCTAAAAATGACTTGGTTACAAAAGAACCACACAGCTTAGATTACAGTAATAATATTGAAAGCTTTCCTTTCAATTAATTAATTAATCGCATGCTCGAGTTCTTCAGGGGATATAATATAAAAATGAAATTGAAAATACACCTCCCAAATCCCTTTTATTGTTTTCAAACTTTCACTTCCATAATATGTGGAAATTACAACATCAATTTTGTAGAGATTAAACAATAAAGCTTTTATAATAGCATATCTTCATGTGATATCAATAATTTTCATGACTTGTCACTAGATCACAGATATCACAGATGAATATAAATAAATTAGATTATAAGATGAATGTGTCGTCACGAACCTCAAAGTGTCGCATATCATTTGATTCTTAATATGATGAAGTCCATGAACCTTAAATTAATATATTCGTCACTATTTGCATAATCAAACTTGATCAACTCAAGACTGACCATACTTACATTAGATTAAAATTTAATATCAGATAAATACCAAATCAGTTGAGAATTTATATTTGAATAATTTTAGAGTGACCAAGTAATTAATCAAGTGACGCGACAATCATTTATAGGATAATGTCTGATAACTCATTAAAATAATTTGATAAAGTAATCTATAAAAATGTTTATCATGTTACTTGATCACTTAAAATTTAATCAATCATTTGATCGATATAGAATTACTATTCATGTTATCATTCAAAGCTATCAAACATATAATAATAATAAAAACAACAATAATGATAATGATGAGCAGCTATTTGCGGCACTTGTGAATTGTAGACTACACCATTCAAGGTTAGTATTTTCTAAGTTGCAAATTCTAGTAAACACGAAACCAAGTAGACTTTGGGCTTCTTTTATTATTTCTTTTAAGTAATAAAGGAAAAGTTAAAATAATAAGATAATGATGTTAGGTTGGTTGGCTTGTGTGTTCATGTTTTCTTCATTTTACATTTGTCATAATTCAATTTGAGAGCTCATTTATAAAAAAAAAGATAGTTATAAGTTTGCTCACTAAGCGTCACATTTTCCCATCTATGATCCAATTGTATTGTTGACGTGTATGAGTATAGAAATCCTTAGAAATTCTTTGGATGTTTCATCACGGTTTTTGGATGACTTATACGTTTTATGAGCCCGCTTGGAAGAATGTGGAGCCCACACTAGATCTATTGGAAGTTGTCCATTAAGCTGGTTTGTTGGAGATTCCTTGCTCGGGTTCACAAGCTCAGGAGTGTCAGATCAGGTCGCTCACTATATGTCAACCTAATCATTACCATTAAAGGGATTATTTCACGTGACCTTCATTCATTAGACATTTATTCTACATGTCTCAATCACTTATCGCTAAGTTAAGAGTATCTCTTTTGATAAGCTCAGTGGACAAGACTATTTAATGTCAACCTACTCTTCGATCAATAGAAACATAATGAAATATTCTCAAACTTCTTGAACAAGCATTGCCATCGTCTACCTCCCCTATAAATATGCTCTTGAACTTTTAAGAAAGGTAAGCTCAGCTTAATTTTAGAATTTACTATACTAAAATGAACACAAGTACTTAGATGTTAGAAGCTCTTTGGTAAGATAACCACCTCACTGATACTGCTTTGTCTCTTGAGTTCCTTATATATCTTTGTTTGTAGGTTCATCCATGCACTCAACGAAAGACTATGTGCTATCCATTTTTAACAGAAACATGTATATATAAATGATGTCTCTATCACTGTCTGTAATAGTTTACATCCTCGATTAATCTCACAAAACCAATGTACTTAGTTTCAAGGGTAAATATAAGTTTATATATTGTGAAATGCAATTGTCAATGTTTATGCAATCTTGTTGTCATATGATATCGGTTAAGAAAAAAACATGTCAATAAAATGAGATGATATAATAGATAAACTCCACATTCAAATTATGGGGTATTGGGTTCTAGTCCTACCTCATATTTTCAGTATAATTTTGTAAAAAATAAAAAAAATCATTTCCATTTGTCAAGATAGATGAATGAATAAAATAAATTCATAAGTTATGACCGGGTCTCCCTTCAAAACATCTTTGTGATTTAATTGTCTTATCGGAAACCGCTATTGATTTGTTTGGCCGACATTGGACAAACGTGTTTGTTAATTGTTTGTATTAAAAACATTTTTAAATTAGTGTTAAAGACAGCAGCAACCCTTTGCTGATAGTCATTATTCTAATTAAATTACATTATAAGTATAACGGCACGGACTTAATTATCCATATTATAATAAAAAAATCATTTTCAATTATTTTAGAATTTGCTTGGCTTTGCCAACAAGAACAATGACATGTTCTCCTTGATCAAACATCATTTTTATAAAACAAATAAATATATAATTTCCGTGACATCATGTACATAATGATAATACTAAATTAAAGTTATCCCCAAATCAGCTAGGTGGCGTAGTTGGACTTTAGCAGTGGTTAATTAGTGGTGGCAATTAGACCGGCTGCTACAGCCTCACCCGAGCATACAGGCCGATGCAGTCTAGATCTTTGATGAACTGGAAGGTCAGGCCGGATAGGACCGAATAAATAATATATGATGTAGATAAATCCAATCATAGAATTCTTAGTAATATAAAAAAAAAAAAATTTGTTGTTAATTTGAATGTGGTCCAGGTTGGTTAACATGTTTATTACACATTTGGGCCGGCCTGATCTCACAATACTCTTACTCAGGGACTGAAACGGACTGAAAATAACATGTCAGTCTAAACTTGGACAGGTTGAATGGGCCAAACGGGATCAGTTTAAGAGAACATTAAGAATATGCAATTTTAAAAAAAATAAACAACGATAAAATAAAAATAAAAATAGTCACCTTAATTGTCAAAAAAATAAAATTTTGACACGTAAAATAATTCTCTATGCGCGTCAGAAAAATTTTAAATTTTTAACCACAGAATTTATATAATATATATTATATATGTAAAATATACTGTATAAATTACTAAAATTTAGAACAAGTGACCTGCGTGTACTAAAAAAATTCGCGTGTGAATTTCTATTTTTTTCTCAAAAAGTGTGTCTTTGATTATTTTTGTTATATTTTCATACTTATGAGCATTATGATTAAAAATTATCTATTTATCAACATTACCAGACAAGTTTCTATCTGCATAGAGATCGAAACAGACTGACCATAACACGTCGGATTAAACTTGGATTGGTAAAACAGGCCGAGCATCCCTATAGATGATGTATAGAGCTAGGTAAGAAATAAAAGAAAGAGCAATTAAATGTCATAATATTTTATATGGTAAATTGAAAACACTCATACTTACACATATTTTTAGGCAATCTGATACGTTTTTTTTAATCAAGTCTAAAATCATTCTTCAATTTTTTTGAATTAATGAAATTTATAGAGCCTATAAGTTATATAAGTTGCATAATGGACATGATCAAAACTTTATTTAACTGAAATGTCACTTAATTTTAATACACGGAAAACTCATTCGAAGAAGGCAAATATGTTAGATAAGAAAATGACTGTTCGATAAATGCAATGAATTTTATGGAAATGCTTGATAGAAACAAAATTCTAAAGTACAAGTACTAAACTAGCTAAAGAATTATTGGAAAACAAACAAATTAAAGTGAAATAGTTCAAGGGCTTTCACGTTTATATTACATATGTCGGGTGGGTAAGATGCCCCACAAACACATCACATAGTTACCGCTGAATTTGGTTTATTTTCCCTTGAGAATCCAACAATAGAGAAGGGTTCGGTAAATCTGGGTCATTCGGTCTTATCTGGACAGTCCAGATTTAACATGTCGAATTACAAGGATTTTTGCTTTTTTTTTGAAAGCCTATATAGGCCGTTCAGACCTCATTGGTCAACCGAGATTAGACATTCCCTACTGTTGCTATGTAACGAACGATAGAGAATTCGTTATGGCTGACATTTCAGCTTTTCAGGTTTGATAATGCTTATTTGAGCAACCCTTCATTGGTTGTTTAGTGTGAGGTGTTCATGGACTAAACACTAGAAAAATAGGTCATACCCTTTTTTAATATCTGTTAAGGGGATGGATTTCGAACCGGATCGAGTACATGAATGGAGAGTCGTCTAATTATCGAAGAAGTCTTGGGAACGTGAAGGTCTAGCGTGAAGGAAATGATGAGCATCCTCAGTGGCCTAGACGGGGACAACCAACGGTAAACGCATCTCCTCAGGGTTGCCAAAGAGGTATTCATCATGGTGTTAGCTATGGTGATTTGTCATATGAAACTTAATGAGTGTGTGTGAGAGGGAGCGAGTGAGCTCCATAAATGTGTGTCTAAATATAAGAAATATCTAGTCTGGTCCTTTGATCACCTCCATTACATGATATACGTAGAATGCATCGATCTATTATATGCTTTCTTATGTGATGTAAGCATCTCTTTATCTTTAGGTTAGACGAATCTAGACGAATTTCGTAGGGGGTCAAATTAAAAAAAAATAGAATGTGGGGAGTCCCCTTCTCCCCCTATATAAAAGGTTTCAATATAAATCCTTTCATTATTTAGTCATTTTCCCTTCTCTCCCTATTAAAAGGTTCCAACACACCCCATTATTTGATCCTTTCTTTTCCCACTTTTGAAAAAGAGAAATAAACAATTGAGTCCTCTCCCTCCTTGGCTAGGGTTTGAGGTAAGGTTTCCATCATTTTTTTCTTTTTATTTTGCTATATTTTTTTTGTAGGTTCTCAATTTTATTGCGGTGTCGCGCCGAAATCTGGGGGGGGGGGTTGTCTGCTGTTTGGTTTGGGGGTGTTTAGCGCCACCATTGCAGTCAGGGGTGGGAGGTGGGGGGGATGGGGTCAAGTGCGACCCAAGCTTGCTTGGGGGGAAGGTCCAGCGACATCATCAAACTTGCTCAAGGTGCGAGACTCTACAGGTGGCGTCGAGCTCGATCGATGGGTGGGAGTCCAGCAGCGACATCAAACTTGCTCGATGTATGGGATTCCAGTGGCAGCATCGAACTCGCTCGATGGGTTGGAGTCCAACATCGGGAGAGTGCGATCCGAGTTGGAGTGGGGGTAGGGGGTTCAGCGGCGGTGTTGAGTTGGGTATCACGCCACCGTTGAGGTCGAGTAAGGGGTCGGCTTTCCATCGTTATAATGACGCTCTTAGGGATGGAGTTTTGCTCCATGACTTGGTTGGGTGGTTCGCGTTCCCAACGAATGCAAATTGTGGAGAAATTTGGGCTACACGCTAAGTGTTTGATACGGTACCTTAGTCATTTTTCTTTGATATGTAAGTCTTGTTGGTGGTGCATGATTTGTGTTTGATGGAATGTCGTGGTCACACCACGATTGATCATCGGGTTCCATTGAGTGCGGCCCCAAGTGTTTGTATGATTGACATATATATATCTTGGTCTAACCAAGTCTTTTGTTTATCCTACAGATTTTGCTCTCGTTGACCATAAATGAGTCGTCGCATGAACAATAGGAGTCGAGCTCGCTACCTTGGACTACTCCTTTTTAGGTGAGTGAAGTACTTATTATGATACTTAGAACTTTTGCAAGTAGGATGTTTCTTGATGAACATGCCTCCCTTATAGAGTGTGTGTGATATGCTTCCCCCATTAGAAATTGATTTTTCAAATTTTTGCCTCTGTTGGATATGCCTCCATTGAACGTGCCTCCCCTATAGGGTATTTGTAATATGCTTCCCCCCTTAGGATTTTTTTTTTTGAAAAGTTTGCCTCCATCGAACATGCCTGGATTGAATGTGCCTCCCGTATAGAGTATTTGTAATATGCTTCTCCCTTAGGAAAAAATTCAAAAAATTTGCCTCTGTTGGACATGCTTTGGCTGGACGTGCCTCCCCTATAGGATTGTAATATGTTGCTCCCTTAGGGCATTCGTGCCCTAGGAATTACATTGAGAGCTTTAACTTATCAACTTTGATTGTATTTATGCTTCTTACTTGTAAGACGTGTTCCTCTATTTTGCAGGTCTTTGTTCATAGTCATGGCCTCTTCAAAGATTGAGCTTACTTGCTCAATCTTTGAAGAGGAGAGCAAGCAGGCTGACTACCACCTCCCCCATTGACTTGGGGAGTCATTACAAACCGACGGTTGGTTGGGAGGATCGGCGTGCACATATATTTTCCGGTCCTGAGTATGTCAACTTCTTAAAGAGAGCAACAATTCTAGAAGTATTGGAGATGGTGTCCAGATTGTCAATTCAGTGCGACACCCCTCTAGTCCATACGTTACTTCACCGTTGGTGTAACTACTCACATACTTTTATTGCTGCCTGGGGGAGTTTGCCCCCACACTAGAGGTAACCATTTTGATTTTCGTGAAAATGAAACATTTCAAATATTTCGATATTCCGGTGTTGCGTTTCGGGGAAAAAAATTCCGGTCATATTTCAAATATTTAGGTTCTAAATTTTTATTTATAAATAAGAATAATGAAGTAATATAAAATAAAATATATAAAAAATTTACTTTATCTCATTAAAAAGAGTGTAGAACTATAATTTTCTAAAAAAATCACTTATAAGCCCAAAACTACATACTTTGCATGTCTTGAGATTCAGACCCAGGACGCGGAGGAATCTGGGCGCTTACTAAGCGCGCCTAGCGCCACCGCAACATCGCTTACTTTATGTAAATAATTGGTTTCAAAATTTAGTTAACCAAAATATTTCCGAAATATTTTGACCCTTATTCTGTTCCGTTCCTTCGCCGGAACCGGAATAATCCGATAATTCCGACCGAAGCGGTACGGAAGTCATAACTATGGCTATTACGCCTACCCATGTTCGGCGATCACCACACCTTGTTCACCACTATCGGGCCTGAGTTGGATAAGGTGATCGATCTTCTTGAGGATGGCCTAAAGAATTCTTTTAAGCCTTCGTCTGGTGGTAAACATGGAAATAAGGCAAACTTTTCTGGTTGGATGAGACATTTCTTCAAGGACTATGAACAGGTAAAAAATACATCATTGTCACGTGGAACAAAAGGGACTCACGTAGGACTCGTGAGAAGCGTTGAGAAAGCAGAAATGGATGACTGGCTGAAGTTGTGAGACTTCTCGAGAATGAGAGATCATCGCTTTCAGAACAGAAACTGACATCTTGAGAACGGGAGATCATCGCCTCCAGAAGGGGAACCGACATCTTGAGAACGAGAGATTATCGCTTCCATAACGGGAACCAACATCATAAGAACGGAGATCATCACTTCAAGAACGAGAACTGATATCTTGAGAATGAAGAATCATTACCTCCTAGACAAGACAAAACATCAGAACAAAAAAAAGGGGTTAAAACTGACAGTCAAGTCGTCGTGATTGATTACGTGAGCAGTGAGCTGCATCACTTGGACAAGACAGATTGGTCAGTCACCAAGTGGTTCTTACTAATTGGCTCGGAACCACAGGGAACTGCCATGTGGTAGTGATTGATGAATGACTGAGTGTGACAAATGTAAGATAAAGAAGAAATGAATTCTATGAATGTGTGTTATTCTAGGCCTGGCCTCATCTGATATTATTATTATTATTGTAAGGCATATAAGTACAGGCTCATGTAAAAAGAAAAAAGGGAGATACCTAAGCAAACCTCAACTAAAGACACTGTCATTCCTCTCTTCTCTCATAAACCACTATGTAAAATCCTTTACATAAGTGGATATCAAAAATCTTTCTGTGATTTTTCTTCCCTTTAAGAAGTTTTTACGTAAATGATGGTGTCTTTGTTATCTCATTCTCTCTTTAAAGTATGATCTTTATTATTTGTTCATAGAGGATTTTTCATACCGAAAAAATCCCTTTTCTATTTGGTGCTTTCATTGAGAGTGAGATAAAAACTCGAGAAATCGCTCCCAAAATGCCAAAAACCAAATCAATGCCCACTTAACAATGAAAGGGGGAAAATAAACAATACTGTGTTTGAAGCAGAATGACAACAAGTACAAAATTGGAAATGGAATAGAAAACGATAAACTCGTTCTTGCATATTCGATTGGCTTATTTCTTTTAGATCATTATCAACTTTTTAAAGAAAAAAGAAGGGAGAACTTATTTGACTCGTGACAAACAAAATTTTGAGTTTTAATTTGATTTAAAGTTTTGAGTTGAAATGACTTGAGAACGGAAAGTGTCTAAAAAATGAGAAAAGTCCTGAGACTGGGAAAAGTCTCGAGAAATGGGAAAGTCCTGAGATAAAAAAAAATTCATTCGAAGGAAGGATGAGTTAAAAAATTGAAGCGGATAAGAAAAGAAGAGCACAAAAATTTCAAAAAAGCTCATAAATCTAATAAAGCTCCAATTAGAAGAGCTCAGAAAGTTCAGATCAGAAAGCTCATAAAATAAAAAATGTTTTAGAAAAGTTGAGGTCAGAGCTTCAGAAAAATCAAAGTCAGAACTTTAGAACGGAAAATTTGAAGTACAAATCATAAAATTTTTAGCTCTTCAGTAAAGAAAAAGTTAGAGTATTAGAATTTCAGAACAGAAGCATGAAAGGATATCAGAAAAGAAATTCGTTAGAAAAGAAAAAAGAAGTTGAGAAAAGAACTTTAGAGTAGAAAAGAAGAGCTAAAGAACGGAGCTGAGAAAAAAAACGGCCAGGAGTAATGGAAAGAGAAGCGAGAGAAGGAAGGAAAAAAATTGAAAGCAGTAAAAGAAAATAAGGAAATGGGAGAAACTCTAGCAATAAGTCCATAACAAGGAAAACGGGAAAAATTCTACCAATAAAAGTGGGGCATCAAACTTAATCTCATGTAATTAAATTATGAAACGGTACACTCACTCCTTACTCATTTCAATTATCATATTATTCTTGTACACTATTCATGTCACAGGTCTTATCGTACAAGAGAAGGAAAATGAAAAATGAAGAAACAAGGGAAACTCTATCGATGAGCCCGTAGGAAATCAAAACGGGGTAAATAGGCCTAAGTCCTTGGGAGTGTCCATAGAAATTGTTCTCAGAAGGAAATTAAAAACTTCATAAATAACAGAGATATCCTTGTTTAAACGGATCAGAAGATGCTCAAATAATTCATAATAGAAACGACTAAAGAAAGCAAAGATGAAATATTTCTTGAAACTCAGTAGATGATCCTTAAACTCAAGGCAAAGCAGGACATTGGTTCTTTATTTAAACCTAAAGTCTTTCTCTTAGAATGATAGGCAAAATCTCACATTACGCATGGCAGGGTCTAAACCAAAGACCTATAAAAAGAAGAGAATCAAACCTACCAAAATCAGACATGTCTGGGAAGCATTCATTGCACTTCGATGAACTTTTCCAAAGCACAATGGGGGGAAAATGAGCATGTAAAAAATACTTCACTTCCACGTGGAACAAATGGACTCACCCAGGACTCATGAGAAGCGTCGAGAAAGTAAAAACAAATGACTGGCTAAAGTCGCGAGACATCTCGAGAACTGGAGATCATCGCCTCTAAAATGAGAACCAACATCTTGAGAATGGGAGATCATCGCCTCTAGAATGGGAACTGACATCTCGAGACAGGATATCATCACTTCTAGAATGGGAACCAACATCACAAGAATGACGATATCACTTCAATAATGGAAACATACATCTTGAGAACGAGGAATCATTACCTCCTAGACAGGAAATAACATCAGAACGAAAAAGAGGGTTCAAACTGACAGTCAAGTGGCGTGATTGATTGGGTGAGTTGCATCACTTGGACAAGACAGATTGGTCAGTCACCAAGTGGTTCTGACTAATTGGCTCAAAACCACAAGGAACTGCCATGTGGTAGCGATTGATGGATGATTAAGTGTGACAGATGTAAGATAAAGAAGAAAGGGGATCTCACGAGTGGAGGCTTGATCTCATCTGATATTTTTATTTTTATTATTATTGTTAGGCCTATAAGTACATGCTCATGTAAAAAGAAAAGGGAGAGATCTAAGCAAACCTCAACTAAAGACACTATTATTCCTCTCTTCTCTCATCAACAGCTGTGTAAAATCCTTTACATAAGTGAATATCAACAATCTTCCTGTGGTTTTTCTTCCCTTTAAGGGTTTTTCACGTAAATGATGATATATTTATTCTCTCATTCTCTCTTTAAATTATGATTTTTAATATTTATTCGTAGAGGGTTTTCCATACCGAAAAAACCCTTTACAGACTATGATGAAGATATGAAGAAATTGGTAAGACGTTTGCTCATTGATGATGTCATGTTTGGGAATAGGGCAGTGGAGTTGGCCGCTTTCCTGTCCATGTGGCTGTCGAGATACACTTTTCTGGGTAGGGGTCTAATGAAGATTTTTCTTACAATTATTGTCTCTTGCACTTGTTGTTGTTCTTTATCAAGTTAGTCTAACATTGTTCTCCGCAAGTGTTGTAGGTGTGCTGACATAGATGGTGAATAAGCACGTGCTCCCGATGGAGGCCATGTTGGTGACATGGCAAAAGATTGTGCTTGGGCCTATATTCTTAGGCAACCTTTACTACTTACTCGATCGCTTCCACAACGATCTGAAGAGGTCCATGGGGAGGTGCGTGGTTACATCCTACATGGATTGCTCATTTTGCAGATGTCCATGTGGGAACGATCCACCCCCTGCGCTCCTCAAAAGGTTGATTATACGAAGTGGAATCACCATTCTGACCCCTCCCCGCGCATGGTCCTGGTGCGGGATCAAGACTTCCGCTCGTATCAACTTCTCATAAGACATCGATGTGTCTATAGTTACTTCAGGCCTCACCCATATTTGGATGGTTGCACTGGGTATGCCCGTATAGCGTTTCAGCCGATGCTTGACGGGCATATTGTGCCTTGTAAGGCGGTCTCTCTCCATGGGACCAGTCTTGATAAGCTTATAACGGCGATCATGATGCCTTGCACTCTTCTCATAATGATGGAGCAAGATAATAGGGAGGATGAGAATCACATTACGTCTACACGCTATCAGTGCAACCGGGTGGCCCGTCAGTTTGGATATGATCAGGTTATCCTTAATTATAGCTTGGAATGGGTGCGGGGCAAACAAGCAGTAATACTATGGATGTATGACAAAGATCACGGGGGCGCTTCCCCTAGCAGGTTGCTCATGCCTCGTGCTTCTCGTAAGCCTCGCCGAACAATAAAACTTAGGTTATCTTGGCTGAGTCAGATGGCACGATGGATAAAAAGCTTAACATATCCTCTGAAGGTCCTAGATATCCCGAAGGTTTATAGGGGTGACATCACGTCTGATGTGGTACATTCCAAGACTAATCAAGTGGTTACTTCAGACATAGAGCTAACGGATGGCTCAAGTGCCACGCAGAAGTGTGGTACATTTGGAGGCCCTATCATAGCTGAGGTCGCCACTGATTCTAGCACAGACCCTCCTCGTAGTGCTCCATTTTTACCTTCAAAGATATGCCCATCTTCTATGAAGACTTATGCTTTCTTATTTACCATTCACTGTGCACCTTTAGGATGGAATAGATAACTGATGCTGTATTTGTTTCAGAGTCCCGTAGGGCATTCGGGACAGGCCGGTAGCGAGGATGAGCTTCTGTAATTAGTGCACTGAAGAAAAAGGATAGTGCCAACGTTGGATGGAACATCCTCAACGTGGTTACTCCAAGCCAAAAGGGCGAGGATGCTGGCATCTACATATCTTCCTCTCGTTCTCCATTTTTTAGCTAACAAAATCTCATAACATTGTTACTTGCCCTTCTTCTCTTTTGTCATAGGAGCATGATCATGTCCCTACCGAGGAGGATCATCCCATGGTGGAAACGATTGACGGGAATGTGCTAGTTGTTTCAGAGGATGCAGAGGCATATCTTGAGGTGGGTGTAAATTTTATCTTGGTCCGTTTGTGTCGTGTTTGCATGTTTCCCCTTGGTCTAAGTTTAAACTGATGATTCCATGTGCATGATTTCATAACACTTGTGTCACCACGATTGTCTCATCTCGCACCTGGACTAAGTGACCGGGCATCGTCTTCGTCTGGTGAGCAAGAGGGCCTTCCCATGATTGCCATGGCTAAAAAATATATTGTTGATCTCACGACTTCCCCTATTGATGTCATGTAACGGGAAAAGGTGGACATGTCTCATCTCATAGAATATTGCCACATAAGGGTAGAGGTAATACTTTTATTGCATGCTTTGATAGCGGGGACTAGCATATTTGTAAATGTCTTGCCAACATCCATTTGTTTAGTTCTTCTTGAGAAATACTTCGTATTGATTACATGTTACACTTGACCATGCATGATTCTATTGACATGAATGAGTGTGCGTTGATCATGATGACATTAAGGGGTTCCCCATGGGTTAGAGGGTGAAGGTGTCAATGCAGCAGCATGCTCTTTGGATGTGACTCCTGAAGCCTCCCACACGGTTACTGCTACTGGGGCAACAACCGATGCAAGTTCCCATGATGATGCGTTTGTGGAAGAAGAGCTCGAGCCTAGAGTAGAGGCATCTCCCCCCAGTGACCGTCTGTTGATGAGGATCGTCCCTTAGGTGATGATGATCATATCGGACCCCTCTTCAAGACCCGAGTAGTGAGAGGTTAGACAGTGAGACACTTGTGGTGCACATGAAAACAAGCTGGAACTCTCTGGACAAATGGTTGAGTATGATAGGGTTTCAGTGGATGAGTCATTGATTTCGTATCTCCATAAGGCGGTTGAAGCTCATCTTGAATGCAACATTCAATTCTTAAATTTTACTAGGCACGTTCACTAAACCCGCGTCACTATTGTCGGTGAGACATTATTCATACTGGCCAACCTTCAGTACAAGGGCGCCAAGCTGGAGGTGCTAGCTTATTTGCTGAACATGTGGAAGGAGATGAATCCATTTCATCTAAAGTTGGATAGGTTGAAACCTGCCATTTGTAGCTTCCAACGGGTTCACCGACGATTGACGAGGGAGGTATACATAGAACATTTAGAAGAGTGGCGTCGGTATCAACAAGAACAAGTGCTTGATGTGGAGATCAACGGACATCGTCAACTCCAAGCGAAGAACACCGTCATGAGCCTCGACTTTGAGGAGATTGTAGCGGGAGATATCTTTAGGAACTCTAATTAGACTGCTCGTGACTTGCTTTACTTTTCTTCCTCATACTCAACTCTTTGGCTAAGCGGTTTTTTGTAACTCTGTGCTTAGTTTTGCGCTATCATATACTAGGGATGTAGTTGGTTGTTCTTTCCGTACCCGTTACGATTTTGATGTAATAATAACTCATACCATCATGAACTTTATTTTTGAGTGAGATGTCATCTCCTTGTTTCACATGTGAAACGTTGGCTCGTTATTTCTCTCTTTGTATATGCATCATCTATTTGCTTGTTGCCTCGTAATCTATTGGTAGTAGTAAGTTGTGAGTGTCCTTGGCGAGGGTGTATAAGGTCATTAGAATATACTAGATTTTGTTTCCCGCCAACTTCCCTAGTGAGCATTCCTCGTAGAGGTGTGGGAGTCCCACCCACGACACTTGATGTGTCTAGGGGGCGTGTGGGTTCTATCATGTGGAGGTCGAGCTTATTGAGGCGACACATGAGTCTAGGTGATACATCAAACACACAGATCTGAGTGACGCATCTCGAGTGTCCTTAATGATACGCATGATGTTTATCATATGTGTTTTCTAAGTAGGGACGTGAAAACCTATGCATCTCACCAAGCATGATGTCTATCGTGAGTGTTCTCAAGTAGATGTATGAAAGCTTATGCTTCACACGAAGCATGATATCCATCATGGGTGTTCACAAGTACATGCGTGAAAGCCTATGCATCTCACCAAGAATGTTGTCTATCATGGGTGTAGCCAAAGAAAGGCGTTGGAGCCTCATTAAGTAACAATATTTCGTAACACATCTTTAGAGGCAAAACTTTCTAATGTTCTTTTGTTCATTCCAAGTATCATTATAAAAGAGCGGGCCAACTTGCTTATATCACGCCTAGTTGCCACAATTGCTATTGTTTCAAGCAATGACAAAACATTGCATGTACAAAATAAAGGATTGTCAAAATGACTATGCATAGTATGTCTTGATAAACTTAAGGTTGATAGGTGATGGTAGGGTTCCTTTTTTGGGGATCGACTAAATGACAATATCCGCTTTGGGATAAATATGATATCTTATAGGGGACCTCCTATTTGGGTGTGAACTTTTGAGCGTGCATACCTCACATGACATGATTTGTCGCTTTCAATACCAGATCACCTTCGTGGAAGACCCACAGACGTACCATTGCTTCATAGGTTTTGATTATTCTATCTTGATAGGCTTGGACATTTTCCTTGGTCATATCTCTCCTTTCATCTATAGCTTCTAGATCACCGAGCTGGGTGGGGCATTCGACTCCTGGTAAAGATGATAGCTTAGCCGATGGTATCATTACTTATGCTGGTATGACCGCTTCGCAACCATAAATTGGAGCAAAAGGGGGTTGCTTGCGCCGGAGTCCATTTTGTTGTGCAGTACGCGCATAGTGCTAAAGGGTGTAACCCATACCATGTGTTCTAGGCACCGTGGAGCATACGACTAAATATCTTCAATAATGTCTTTTTGGTTGCCTCAGTTTGACCCTTCCCCTTAGGATAATAGGGTGTGGACCTATTATGGTGGATGTCGTCCCATTGACTAAGATGATTCGCCTTAGTAGCCTGAATCGACATATGATGTTATCCTTAATAACGTTGTACACCTGCTCGCCTGTCCCATTCTTGAGAGATATGGCCTCTACATACTTGGCATAACAATCTGTGGAGACAAGGATCTTTATGTAAACTTTTGACACGGGCAAGATGGGTCCAACAACGTCCAGAGCCCAAGTATGAATCAGCCAAGGAACCTCCATTGGGTGCAAGGACACTGATGGGGGGAGGGTGTGACATTTTGAGGACTTGGCAAGCATGACATTTTTGTGCATAATCCAATGCATTAGCTTCAATGGTGGGCCAATAGTACCCTCCTAAGCATTCCATGATATAGCCTCTTGCCTCCTTGGTGTTTGCCATATGCTCCTTTGTGTACTTCTTCCATGATAGTTTGTTGATCATCAATACCCAAACACTTAAGAGGGTGACCGTCCACACTGACCTTGCATAATTCTCCATTGAGCATAAAGAAGCGAGGACTCTGCTTCTTAATAATAGAGGCCTCTGTTGTGCTCGACGGGAGAGTACCATATTTCAAATACGAGATGTAAGGTTATCGTCAATCTGTCACAACTTCCATTAGATGAACCTCCTTGAGGTTGGGGATTAATTGACATTTAAGAAAATTCTTTTGCATGGCCGTGGCCTCCATGGTCATGTTTGGCCAATTGAAACCCATCATTTGGAGACTGCGGTGTAGGAGAGGCCCTTTCCTGGAGGAATAGTCTTCATGAAGACGCTTGAGGTGGCTGTGCCTTCCTCCAAACTCACGCATCGTGAAAGTACTCCATCAGCCCCTGTAGAATAGAACTCCACTCAAATTAACAAAGTTCATAAATTCCTTGTTCATAGCGGCTCCCCTTGAGATAATTGTGCTTTGATCTTGCATCGATAATCCTGGGATGGTGGCTTAACATTACCCTCAGCCACGACGCTTGTGGCTTTAACAACAACTTCGACCGTTGGAATAAGGTTGGTGAGGGGGAACTTGGTGGCTAGAGGTTTTGGTTCACCGTTTGGGAATTGGGCCAACAAATCAGCCAACACTTGACTCCTTTGCGCCTTCAAGGTAAGGGATGTGATGTCAAACTCACTCAATAACATGGTCCATTGGGTAAGTCTCCCGCTTAATGCAGGCCTAGTTAAAAGAAAACGAATAGGATTAGATTTAATCATTAAATGAATTCGGTTACCCAACATGTAGTGTCAGAATTTTTACATGGCAATTACAAGAGCAAGACAATGCTTTTCACAAGGTGTATATCTAAGCTTGGCATCCCTTAGGACCCTACTCAAATAATACACTGGACGTTCTGCCCCCTCCATTTCTTGTGCCAATAATGCTACAATGGACTTAGAGGTTTAAGTGATGTAGCGTAGCAATGGTAAGTCACTATGCGGTGGTACCATAGTGGCTGGTGCGGGGAGCACATCCTTTATGGCATCATACTTTGTTTAGTGTTCATGTGTCCATGAAAAAATGCAGTCTTTCTTTAAGATTGGTTGTATATCGCTGATAGACTCTACAAGGGCAGGTATGAACCGGTAGACGTATGATACCTTCCCCAAGAATGCCTTTAACTTCTTCACGGATCGTGGTGGGGGCATGTCCTTGATAGCCTTTACCTTGGATTGATCAATATCTATACCCCGTTTGTGTGCACAAAAGCCTAAGAACTCCCCCCATGAAACACCAAAAGCACACTTTAATGGATTCATCTTGAGCTTGTACGCCCGATACCTTTCAAAGACACTCCTCAAACACTTCAGATGTGATCCGCACTTTTGGACTTAACTACTAGATCATCCACATAATCCTCAACATAATCATGGATTATGTCATGGAAAATCGCTGTCAAGCCCATTGGTAAGTAGCTTCCGCATTCTTCAATCTGAAAGGCATCACCACAAAGTAAAAGTTTACAAAGGGTGTCCTGAATGCGATCTTCTCATAATCTCCAATTTCCATCCTGATTTGATTATATCCACTGAACCCGTCCATGAAGGAGAACATTTCATGTTTCACTGTAGCATTGACCAATGTGTCTACATTAGGTAGCAGGAGATCATCTTTGGGGCATGCCTTGTTCAGGTCTCTAAAATCAACACAACAATGAATCTGACCATTTTTCTTCTTTGTCGGAACGATGTTCTCTAGCCAGGTGGGGTGTTTAATAGGCTTGAAATTTTGGACTTGATTTGGAGTTCCACCTCAGGGTGAAAATGATGGGGGTGTTACTTGACAAGTGTGCATTGTTCGGAGACCTCTAGCTTATGCGTCATTAAGGTAGGATCTAACCCCAACATCTCTGAGTACTACTACGTAAAGACATCCTCAAACTTATTCAAAAACTTTATCAAGTCTTCACGTTGTTTACTCTCCAAATCCTTTGCTAGAAACATCGGCCTATACGTGCTCATCTCCCTAATATGGACTTCCTCTAGCTCCTCCTATGGCGGTGATGTCTTGGTTGGCAGAGGCACCTCTAGTGGTTCACAATTCATCAAATAGACCCCTTGCATAATCCTTGTGCCTTAGAGAATGCATCATCCGTCATTATATCTTCATCTTTTTCACCATCAGGGGGATCAGTCTGTGCGCCTGACCCTACGCACCATCATAAGCGGTATGCCATTTTCCTATTTGGCAATGTCACGCTGGTTACCAGCTCCGTCCCTGGTGTAAACACTTCCTTTCCATTCTCCATCTCCCACTTTGGCAAAGGGGTAGCCTTAATCCTCTTGGGTGTGGTAGCACCTACTATTGTAAGTTCATTAAAAAGCATTGCCTCTATCAAGTGAGCCTCAGTCTCATTAAATGGTGCTTTGGTAGCCATCACCGTAATGTTCCTGCCATGCCAACACGATTTCAGACACTGATGCAAGGTTGAAGGACACATTCATGATCGTGAATCCATGGCCTCTCCAACAGGACATGATAGATCGTATTGTACTCAATCACATGAAAGAAATTGGTGGTTCTTATCGTTCTAACCTGCAACTCCACATTAACATATCCCATCCTCCGCACATTCCCTGATAAGAAACCCATCACAACAATTGATTGTCTCACTAGTCTTTTCTTTAGGATGCCAACCGGCTTGAAGGTAGCATAAGACATGACTTCTTTGGGATGCCTCCATATAAAGGGGGTGATTGCCCCCCGTCCTCTTGACATGCTGGTCAGCATTGGTGAATGTGATGGCACTCTCCTCGTTCCACCTTATCTTGTTCACATGTGACTCTGTAAAACAACAATTAATCCAAGAGTAGTTTGTTGAGTGACATCTACTATGGTAACGTTTTGGAGACTTGATGACGTGCAATATCATCCAACCCAAGCGCATAAAAAGTTCTCACAAGTCCTTGTCTTCAAGAGTTTATCTATAAAATAGGCGTCTCCCACTATGGCTGCTTCCTCATCTACCTCATCTACTATAGTAACATATGAGGTAGACCCTATTGCGTCGACGCTAATCATGTTGACATTGGCATGTTGGAAAAATGGGGTGGATCTGCGGGTCCGACACCTTCCGTAATGATCTCGCCCTTCTTTAACTTCTCATCAAAGAACGTCCTAAAAAACTTTCACTCTTGGGTATGGTGTGATGTAGTGCGATGATATTGGTAAAAGTTTGGGGAACTTCTTTCCTCCTTTGTAGGTAATACAATGACCCAAGGTAAAGTGAGAGAAATACAATCTCTACCTCTCTTATGATCGCGCCCTTGTATTTGTGTAGCCGCCACTTGAGGATGGTAGCGTGATGTGGTGGGCCTCTAAGGGTGATCAATACGGTCACCCCTTTTGGGTAGTCGCGGCCTACGTACCGAAGCACTTGTCCTCTTGGACGCTTCTATCAAGCGGGCGAATATGACAATCCTCAAATTCTCAAGGTAAACCTTGTAATCGTTCAACATCCCTCCACGCTGGATGCACTCATGGGTACCATCCCCATGGGGGCGCCATGGGGTGCTGTCCCCATGTGTGTACTATAGAGGTGTCTAGATCACATTCGTAATATAACTCGAAGACAATAATAACGCACTTCAAACAAGACGTATCACTATGCTATTATAACTTATCCTCACTTCATAAATCACTAAGTCAAGTGACAATGACTTGAATAGACGTATAATTTCCTGGGAGCGCTTTAGAGGGCGGTGGACTGATAAGATTAGGGCGAGGCTACGTCATATTGGAATGGACATTCCTCTTCCAATATGACCACATTGAACATTAAGGGTGTGCTACCATTCCACCTTGGGAGGGGAGTTTAGTCTTAAGTGATACCGTTGAAAGGAGTTTTTAGATAGATACTGTCATTGAACCCCATCAATTAGGCGTATTCCTCTTAGATCATGGTCACTCCGTGAGACCCACGTGACGTTTGATTGGCACACATGAGATTCTCCTCTCGTTCACCTCAATGCGATTAATTAGCTGTGGTGACACGCTTGGATAAGTGAGCTTGTAACTAATCAACGGATTAATTACAATGGTCCCCCTCCTTTTTGTCACCTATAATAGGAGGGCCTCTCCTTCATTTCAGAGGAGGAAAGATCCTAAAGAGAGAGAGAGAGAGAGTCCCACTTCTAGGGAGAGAAAGTATTTTGCCACCTCCCGGTGTCATCTTCGACGTTCTTAGGCGTTACCCTGGTCACTTACTAAGGATTAGACCACTCTTGCACTCACCCAATTCACCCTTGCATCTATAATAAAAAAAATTGAAGAACAACTTTCAATACATGAAATCTAAATATGCACTCATGATGAGGGTACTTGAAACCCTCTAGATGAAAGAAGATGCTTAAGATCCTATGAATTGATATGTGTATATTATCGGATTGATTTTTTTAATTAATTTATCTACCTTTATAGTATTAATTAGAATAGGAAATAACCTTGTATAGAGCCAAAATTCAGGATCTACATTCCCTCATATATATTTCAAGTCTTTGATTCAATCAACAACAACTTGAATCCATATTATTTTTTCATGGCATCAAAGCTTTAGGGCTCCTCTCGTACACAAATAAAACCCTAGCTGTCATACCTTCCATTATTAGCAACATGGCAAAGGATGACGAGCCCTAGAAAATTTTGAGTTAAAGAATAAAACCCTAGTTGTCATACCTTCCATTATTAGCAAAATTTTGAGTTAAAGAAAAATTTAAGAGTTATACTTTAATCGTGATCGATAGGTTTACACGACTAAATTAATTTTATGAAAAAAATATCACATACTAATTTTTTAAAAACGTATCTTGACTATTATTTTTTAATAGGTAATTTAGAGGCAAGTACAGAATTGAAAAAAATATATTAAAGAATATGTAAAAGAAAAACTAGGCATAAAAAATGGGAGAGAATTTGGGAAAAAAATAAATTAAAATCACAAACAAAATTTTCTCTAAAATCTCTAAAATTGAGACATATCAACAAATTTCACTCTTAAATAAAATAAATTGATGATGAATAAGATAATGAAATTTTAGACAATTAATAATTTTTCAAATCACACAAATTAAAAAAAGATAATTTATTTACTACTATATTTTTAAGTTATTTTCTAACTTAGTACCATGAAAATGGTCTATATGTTAAAGATTTCTAATAAAACAAGTTAAAAGTCGAGCTCAAGTTGTTATATGCAATTGTCCAGCCTTGAGCCGAGCAAGCAGCTTCAAGGTGCTGTCAAGTGAAGCCCACAACTAACCCAAGTTGCAGCTTCTCATTTTCTATCCAAGTCCAAATGCAAGCCCAGGAAACAAACAAGAAGTCCAAGTTGTAGTTTTTCCTATCACCAGCCCGTGATGTCTTGATACATGCCCAGTAGATGCAAAAGCCCAAGCTGCTTCCCTGCCCGCGTGAGGTCCTGTTTCAGCCGTAAAGTCCAAGCAATTGCTAGGCCGATCTTGCAAAATTCAGCAATGCACCATTCTCTTATTTCTAGGGAAAGTTAGAAAATAGGGTCATTTTTTTATTATTTTAAAAAATGATTCAAAAGTTTCTTATGACTAAATTTTTCTTCATCCTTCTCCTTTCATCCTTCATCGTCTCATTTCATATTTGCATCTTTCTTATCTTCCTCTGTCTTTGCATCTTTCTTCTCTCCCTTCACCTTCGTCTTCTTTACTTTTTTCTTCTCTACCTCTTTCTTTTTTCTTCTTCTCTATTCATCTTCTCCATTCTTGGCCTTTTTTGAGTCTCGTGATATTTTTTTTATTTGATGTGTTTTTATTCTTAATTTTATGGATTTATCATCCATTTGTTGTATGATTTTTTAATTTTATGGTTTGATTTTTGGATATTTAGGATTCCAGCGAGAGAGATGTGAAGAAAAGAAAGAGGAGACGAGTTTGAGTTTGATTTCTGAGTTTCTGAGATTATAACATATGATATATAAAATATACTATAAATATACTACGATATACTGATTGTATATTAAAATATATTATGATATTTAAACATATCATAGTATACCAGGGATCAAATATAATTTTTTGGGTCATTCTCTTCCTTATTTTTCAAAAATGGATTATTTCCCTAAATGAGCCTATTTACTATTTACTGCTTTCCTATTATGAAAGCAAGACTATTATACCTGACTTGGAGAAAATGAAATGAGAATTTTAGGAGATTAATTTTATGTGGAACAATTAGTAAAAAAGCTAATTATGGTATTTAATTACATGGTTTCTGACATATGTGATTAGGATGTGTATCCTCCTATATGAAACACCGTGTCACGTTTTAAACAAAGCATGAAATGTACGTTATTTCCTTACTCTATGGAGCCATAAAATTTACAACCTCACTCATTATGAATTCGAAATCTAGAAATTATATATTCAAAAACAATTCTCATGTCTTAGACCACAATAGACCAATCTCGCGTATCAACGATGAGTCTGAGCCCACTTGCATGAGCTACAAGATCCTAGTTGCTCCATTAGTTGGGTATCACAATAACAATATGAACACAACTAACAACTTGAATCAAATGATCTATTATTAAATCAAAAGTCAAGGACAAGAGCCAGAGCCACAAAATTAAACAAGTTCTGCAGTAGGGTGTTCACTGTTCGATTCGGTGATAAAATTGAATCAATTCGAACCGTGAATGTTAAAAGAACGGAACCGAGAGTTTTGGTTCAATTATTAATTAAAAATAATTTTTTAAATAATTTTTAAATGATATTATTGAAAAAAAACATAAAATTAAAGTTTTACTTCGGTTCAGTTTGAAAACCATAAAAAACTGTACCGAACCGAAACTTCAGTTTGACAATTTTTCTGAACCGAACCGAATACAGGTAAAGAACCGAATGAACTGGCCCTTTTCGATTTGGTTTGATTTGGTTTGTTTTAAACACCCCTATTCCGCAGTTGGTAGGTTAAATAGATTAACGTCCTACATTACTTGCAAATTTCTCTAGAAAGAAGCATGTCTTATCATGTGTACTAGAGATGACAATGCGTGAGTTTAGATAGAGTATGAGTATACCCATTAAATTATTATTACCCATACCATATTCATACTCATGTTAAATTAAATGAGTGAGTATAAGTAATACCCATCATGACATGAATATCCTAATATGTATCCATTAGGTACTTGTATATTGATGCCCAAAAGTACATTTTATTTCATTTTAGTTTTTATTGTTGCTTTTCATATTTGTTTTCGTACTTTTCTTGTTTTTGAATGATGATACTAAAACTATCATAATTTGAAGTTCTAGGCACGAGAGGTGCCTCCAAATACTTGTCCAGTTATGATTTTCTCATATTTTCATATCATTTCATATTGTCTACGCCTAAAAATTTTCTATCAAGACTTCATATTCTACTAACAAAGTTTTATTGTAGTCCTATTATAAGATGATGTTACCTAAAACTAACGATTTGCTTTCAAGTAACAAAGAGGATTTTGATTTTTTAAGGGAAAAAATAGAGATGTTTTTCTTTTTTATTTAACTATTAATACAAATAAAGTAATTAACTCTATTTGCACACAGAGGAAGCTGCTTGATGTGTTTCAAGTTCTGTCACGTTTTTTTTCTAGATTTATTAGGGTTTATTGGTATGCTGAATGGTGAGGCGGAAGTGAAGAGTTCTGTCAAAACTCCTATTATGAATGAAGTTAAATGAGTATATCCTACTATTTATAATGAATAAAAAATATCCACTCAATAAATAAATATATTTATTTTTAATATTTTAAACACACTCATTAAACCAAATAACCACGCAGCACATATTTTTACCTCCTAATGTGTACTGATTCTCCAGTCCTTTTTCATGTATTTGGACGAGCAAGCTTGGATTCAAAAGGTGTCCTTGGCCTCACTTCTCGAATCTTCTTCATTCCTGACGACTGAGCTTCCTAACTGTGCCTTGACACGGAGGAGCATTCTTTCTTTTGCGCTTCATCGTTTCTTGTGATTTTGACTCATCATACTGCAACTACATTGAACCCATTAACGATGACTTGACAAATTAACTTCCAACAATGAACAGTAAAACCACGTCTTTATTAGCTGTATATTTGTCTCTCTGATTTATTAGAAGGTCTTTGATTCATTGTTTGTTAAGGTTCTTATGTTTTCCTTCACCTAAGAATATAGGTTAGTTTTCTTTATTTTTGGTAGAAATATTGGTTAGTTTTCTAATAAAATATTTTAAGGGTCTCTAGGTATATTATATATAATGTATGTCTCAATGTGCATATTTATGGAAATGGATTGTCAGACGTTGGAGGTAACGACAGACAAGGCAATTTGGCACTGTCAGACCACCTGATCAGATATGGATGATCCAGATCATGCCAAACCGCCAGGGAAAATGACAAAACTGATTTTTTTTAATTTTTAACATTTAATTTGAGTCATCTAGAACTGACTGGACGACTCGGATTCAATATTTTCTCTAGAGTTGATAAGTAACTGCAGATGATCCAAATCCCATATTTATATGAAACGTGTGCATATTATCGCAGGCAACTTCCACCAAACAGTTAATTTAAGTTTTACTCATTTCAAATCTTCGGTAGATTTGGGTAAAATTGGCATCCAGTACTAAACGGGTACTAGACAAATTATTTGAATGTCTATGTTGGCCTGCCAGTATTAACAATGAGTTTGAGAGTGTTTCGTCGAAAAACACTTTAATGAGTTAAAAAAAGTCTACTTTAAATTATATACTTGACAAACGTTGTTGTTTGAAACATATTTTAGTATGTGAGATCGTTTATACAAGAAATACATGCTCAAATATTTTCTAACATGTTTTCTAGATGCACATGAATATGCTTTAAAAGATATGCACATGCTTCTTAGATTAACGTATATCCCATAATTATGAATTAATAGAATGTTATTTGAATGAATAAAAAACACTTCTAGTAATAAACACTAACAAAAACATCATAAACCCTAGTGAGTAGTTCTAAAAGACATTTTTGTGTAGAACACGATTGAGACCAATAACCAACATGCTCAGAGAAGCATGAATTATGTGAACCAAAACGAGATAGAGGCAGCACAAAGAGTAATAAAATGAAAAACATGGACAAAAGTGTACCATCATAAGGAGCTTAGCGGACATACTGTTATTTCTCTTGTAGTATAACTTGTGTGCTGGTCCTTAATTGTAGTAAGTGAAGAAGTATAACTTGGTTACGTGCCTTAATTGTGCTGGTCCCTATGTGCGCCAGTCTCTAAGTGTGTCTGTCTTTTCTTATCCGTCTGCTTTACTTTTATGTGTAATGTGATGAGCGTGTGTTCTAACCTTATGTGTAATTACTTGTGTGCTGGTCCTTAATTGTAGTAAGTCAAGAAGTATAACTTGGTTACATGCCTTAATTGTGCCGGTCCCTATGTGCGCCAATCTCTAAGTGTCTGTCTTTTCTTATCCGTCCACTTTACTTTTTATGTGCAATGTGACGAGCGTGCATTCTAGCCTTACGTGTAATGTGTCGTCACGCCCATTCAAGTCGCACTGGCACGATACAATAGAGAAAGAAATTAATTTTTTATTTGTTAAATAAGATAGTTAGATCATAACTTAAAAATGTAACTACAACTTACAAATGCAAGCTTCCAAATTGTTATTAGTTTTTATAATTATATTACAACAAATTAAGGACATCTCAAATAGGTTGATAATCAATTTATCAATCATTTATAACTAAGTATAAAAAATTACAAAGTAGATATAATATGAGAATTTAACTTAAATCAAACAAATTTAGAAATTAACTAAATTAATAAAGATTCTAATTTAATTTATAAAATAAAATAATTAAAAAAACTAAATAGCAGGCAAGGCAACAACGAGCTACTGTGCCGGGCGATTGAAAAAATTATCGGCGTATCATAGGCACAAGGATGTGTGTCGGGCCCAGCACGCGTGTTATATATGTACCGGGCCACCAGGTGGCCCAACCCTTGTTGACACCCCTACTTATGACAGTCATCAGTAAATTGAGGGGGAGCTATGCTTCTGGTATTAGCTCACCATGAACATTTCATGACCAAAAGATACAAATTCGCTTGGCCTTTCTAAATTTCAGGACCCTATTAGAAGCCAAAAGCTCAGGGATAGTTAGTGACGATGTCGTGGCTACTGTGTTAGAGTTTTTAAATTCTGGCAGGCTACTTAGGCAAGTTACAGATACTGCCATAACACTTGTGTCTAAAATTTCCAGTCCTACTAGAGTTTCTGACTATATTCTAACATATGCTGTAACATGTTTAAAAATGTAGTACGGAGCATTTGGATGATAGAATGAAGAGTTTGTTGCCAGGGTTAGTGAATATGAATCAGAAGGCTTTTGTCTCGGGCAGGAGAATTTCATACAATATTCTTCTTACTCAGGAGTTGGTTAGGTGATATGATAAGTATAATTTTTCTTCCAAGTGAGGTGTGTGTAAATAGTTAATCTCATGAAGGCTTGTGATAATGTTAAAGTGTTTGTTGAGAATGTATCGATTGTTGTTGGATTTGAGTAGATTGACATAGCGGAAGCCGAACATATAATAATTAAATAATCTAATCCATGTTAGAACAAACATAAATTTGATATATTTAATGCGTGAAATACAAAATCAAAGTTTGTGAATTTAAACTAATCTAGTTAATTGTAAATTTCAAAATATTTGCTTCGTTAATGGTTATCTTAAAATGTATGCATTTGTCAGTGTGTGTTGTGCTGCCTTCTAAACTCCTCTTTTTATAAAGGATTTTATAGCGCGTTCCTTTTGCATTTGTCAAGCAACTCAGTCCCTCAAATTTGCAGAGATCACACAAGTAGCTTGAAGGAAATTTGCTGAGAGCAAATTTCATCCTAGCATTAAATGCTAGAATGACAATGCATTAAATGCAATGCCTCTTTTGAATTTTGCTTCACCGTATACTTCTTTTTGTTTTCTTTGAAAGAAAACTGCATTAATCATCAAAAAAATGTCTACCATCTTCGGCACGTTAAGGGGAAAGGACGAGTAGCTACACAATCAACATATTCTAATGAGCCCAGCCTAGTCAAATTATGCGCTACACTATTGTTTGATCTAATAACATATACAAAATTTACTTTGACAAAACTATTCCTAACAAAAAGAATATCATGAATCAGGGACTCCGGCTCTCTATCCTTGCTGCATGAAGCATTTAGCATATTTATTAATTTCAAAGCATATGAACAAACCATGAGATTCAGTATGTTCCATAATTGGCATTCCTCCATAGCCCA
This sequence comes from Datisca glomerata, assembly GCA_003255025.1. Taxonomy (NCBI): domain Eukaryota; kingdom Viridiplantae; phylum Streptophyta; class Magnoliopsida; order Cucurbitales; family Datiscaceae; genus Datisca; species Datisca glomerata. The sequence goes on from QANY01009329.1 coordinate 833,805, forward strand.
TAAAACTGCCTTTGCCTCCTCCCCTACCATTGAATTCAGAATAAAACTTACTCTTTTAAAGCCAGCAGCTATTATTGTATTGTTTGGATTAACCAAATACCAGCCCAAACCTCCATTGTTAGTGGCTGGATTCCATGTAGCGTCAGTATAAATTCTCCAATTAGAGTAAGCAATGTTGCCCATGTTGCCAGTAATTGGGAAATGGTGAGAATTTCCCAGTTCTGTTTCTTGGCTGTCATTGTGAGCTGCTTCGGTACAGCTTAAACCCATCTCTACAGCATCTCCTTGCATCCTTTTCACCACATCAAAAGGGTTTGCTTCTTTATCATTAAAAACCAAACCATTCTTGGTTTGCCAGATTCTCTATAGCCCAATAACTATCCATTTCAAACAAAAATCTCTTTTAGAATTAGGTAGATTAGTTATCAACCATTGCCAAATTTCTTGAACATCAATACCCGGAATATCCATACTTTTCAAATTGAGAGGGGATGCAAACCAAAGAGCTTGCAAAAATGTACATTTGAAGAAAACATGTATACTACTTTCTATTTCTTCCAGGAAAAAAGGACAAATAGAAAGCAAATACATCCATCTGTTGATCAGATTACCTTTTACAACTATATAATTTTTTAGCACTTTCCACATAAATGATTTGAGCCTAGGACTAATTTTAAGTCTCCACAAACCTGTACAAGAAAGCCTGGGGTTGCTGTCATTACTAGCCGTACCTTCAAAATCTCTCCCCAAAATGCCATTCCTTTTTAAATCATAGGCTAGATGATAGCCAGATTTAATGGAGTAATGTCTTGACCTGGAAAAAAACCACATTAGATTATCCTCCTTGCCATATTTACTAACAGGAATATTAAGGATTAAATTGTGGTCAAGTGCTTCAAAATTGACATATATCTTACTATAATTCCATCCATCTCCATTAGGGAGAAAAAGATCTTTAACAACTGATAAGTTATCTTTACGGGCCGATAAGACTTTGAATGAAAAAGGCCGAGGAAGTCAAGGGTCCTCCCATATTCAAATTGATTTTCCATTGCCTATGCACCAATATAAGTCATGGGATATAATTTTTCTACCTTCCAACAAGCTTCTCCAGCCCCACGATGGCTTATATCCCAACTTGACATCCATAAAATTACAGCTTTTTCAGAAATATTTACTCTTTAAAAAACATGAAAAGAGGGGAGGCTGTCCTATTAAAATACGCCACCCTTGTTTAACTAATATGGCTAAATTAAAAGGGATAACTGTCTAAAACCCAACCCTCCTTTCCATTTTGGCCGAGCCAAGTTTTCCCATCTGCACCAATGAATTCCTTCCTTCTCAGCGGAATTACTCCACCAATAATCAGTTATGTGTTTACATATGTTTTGGAATAATGCTAAAGGAAGCTTAAAACATGTTATATAGCATAATTGGGAATGACCAACGCTATCGATTTTAAAGAATCTCTTTAGCTGTTGGAGAAAGGTATCTTTCTGACGCACAGTTTTATCCATGAATCCTTAAATATTTCTTTTTTACTTAGACTGAAATAAGAAATGATACCTAAGTATTTATCAATGGTCGAGCTTCCTTTAATGCCTATATTATTAGAAAGATAACTTCTAACATCAGCTGTAGTATTAGAGCTAAAAACTAGAGTACTTTTATCAAAATTAATTTCTTGGCCAAAAGCTACACAATAGACAGAAAATAAGCGAGCCACCTTAATAAATTCCTTTGTGTTGGCTCTACAAAAAAACAGCGCGTCATCGGCAAAGAAAAGGTGTGATATTTCAAATCCGTCCTTTGAAGCACGAAACCCACTAATACGTCTATTCATTTTAGCTATAGAAAGCAAAGAAGAAAGAACTTCAGCACATATAACAAATAGATATGGTGAAAGGGGATCACCCTGTCGAATACCTCGTCTAGGCCGAATAATGTCTCCTATTTCCCCATTTACAACAATTTTGTAAGCTACTGATGAAATACACATATAAATCCATTGGCACCATTTTTCTGGGAAACCAAATCTACGCAATGTCTCAATAATAAATTTCCATTCGATTCGGTCATAGGCCTTAGACATGTATACTTTGATAGCTGCTTCCCATTTCTTTCCTTTGGTCTGTGTTCTAAGCGTATGAAGAATTTCATGTGTTATCATAATATTATTAGCTATAAGCCTGCTGAAAACAAACGCACTCTGAAACGGCTCCGTTATCTTACTTATAATCATTTTAATTCTATTGGCTAGTGCCTTCGAAATCACTTTGTATGAGACATTGCATAAACTAATTGGTCTCAATTGGGACATTGTTTTAGGATTCTGGTTCTTAGAGATTAAGACTATATGAGTAAAATTGATATCCCTAGGAAATGTACCTATGGAAAAGAATCGAGAGACTAATTCTATTACCTCAGCTTTGACAATGTCCCAACATTGCTGATAAAAGGAAGCGGGGAAACCATCTAGCCTTAGAGACTTTAATGGAAATAAATCATATACAACTTTCTTGATCTCCTCTTCAGTGACTGGATTGATAAGAAGTTTTTATCATCATCATTGAGTCTTTCATTCAATCCATTTAGAGCCATTGATATTTAATCCAAACTCAGATTTGATGAAGAAAAAAGCTTTCTGAAATACTCCTCTGCTATATTCCTCATCTCCTTTCTTCCCAATTTCCAATTGCCAGCTTCATCTTCCAGTCCCATCAGATGATCGATCCTTCTTCGGTTGGATACCCTTGCATGAAAGAATTTTGTGTTTCGATCTCCTAGGGCTAACCAATCTGCTTGGGCCCGATCACGCCGATATTTATCTTCTGCCTCTGTAGCTTTTTGAAGTTTAATTTTTAACTCCTTAATTTTATCCAAATCAGCCCCATAATCACTGTAGAACATTTCCAATTTTTGTTGTAGATCTATCATTAGCTTTTTGGAGTTTGCCAGAGGGGTTTGGCGTCTCCAATGCACTAAACAAGACCTTAGTGAATTTAATTTTGAATTTAGAGATAAATATGAGGATTGATTCTCACCTTTCCAATGAGATTGAATAATTTCCCAACATCTGATTATGTCTAGCCAACGTCGATCAAATAAAAAAAAGTCTTTGGTATCTTGAATTCCTCATCTGTAATGAATATGAGGGCTACATGATTCGATCCGGGGCTGGGTATGTGATATAGGTTAGCTGTTTGATAGATAAATAGCCAATCGGCTGATACAAGACACCTATTGATTCTCTCCCTGATGAGATTGCTACCTGGTCTTCTATTACTACAAGTATAAGGAGTTCCAACATATCCCAAATAAATTAAGTTTCCTTCCCTCATAAGCTCTGGTATTAGAGACAGTGAGGCTGGGATTCAAGCTTGTCCTCCAACTTTCTCATGAGAGAAGAGCAAGTCGTTGAAATCGCCTATAATAACACATTAATCTCCACATCTTCTCATACGGTCCCCTAATTCCTTGAATTGGTCTTTATGAATTCCCTCATATGTGCTTGCATATATAGCAAATATCCGCCAATGACTGTGCTTTCATATGCTATTCTAACTTTAATGAAAAATTTGCTATGCTTAATCAATTCTACAAAATTATCATTTTTCCTCCGCCAAGACCTTTCAGGTCTATTGTAATGCATCCAGAAGTATTTTAATGGTTGAACTCTATGGGCCTTATTTTTTGTCTCAAACAGGAATATCAGATCTGGGGAGTGGGCAAGATTAAGCCCTTGAAGCGAGGGAATAGTCAAGGGGCTCTCCACACCCTTACAATTCCACGCCAAAACCTTCATGACTCACATGGAAGCCTTTTTAGGTCGGCTGCCTCCACATTTTGTTCGCTAGAGTATAGCTCAATATTTGTTCTGAATTTCTTTGCTCCTGCTAGCTTCTTCCTTCATATTCAGTTGCTTGATTACATCCGTTGGTCCTGGGTTGTCCCCTTTTCATTTGAAGCTAGTTGGCTGGTCTGCAATTGTGTTGGGCTTTAAAAATTCTTTAGTTGACCTTGCCGGATCCTTCCAATTGGACCCTTTTTATTTTTAGTAATGGAAAGGCCCACTTCTTTGTTGGAGCTTCCCGAACCGAGAAAAGAATTATCTTCCTTAGGCTCAATATTGAACTTCGTTGGAAGTCCATTTTCTTTTACTTTACTTGTCTGGATTTCACTAGAAAAGATGGGGGATATAATTTGTATTTTGCACAGGGTTTTTTCATTTTACTTGAGTCCAGCTGTACCCCTCATTTTCTCCTAAAAACTCTGTCAGCATCATCATTTCATTAGGCTCATTTATCTTTTCATAGGTTTTGCACACTTCTTCTTGCATCATCTCTGACATAAACGGGGGTATAACATCAGCATTCATCATGATTGCCGCGGTATTCCTCTAGACATCTTCTCTGAAGCCATTTCATCGTGCATGGAAGTTGTAATTCCTCCTAGACTCCCCTCTTTAGAATTGAGTATTTCACTAGAAACCCATTTCTTTCCTGCCATTCGTGTTTCCAATCTCCACCTTTGGTCTGCTCGTCAAAGTTCTCAATTCCTCACTAAATTCTAGTTTACAGCTTTCTATCATGTCACCCATTTTTCTTGGACAAGTTCCTCATTCGTGCAAAATGCGACCACAATATAAGCAGAAACATGGTATTTGTTCGTATTTAAAACAAATCCAACATTTATAATCTCCCACTTTAATCGATAATCCCCTCATCAGCGAACGAGTAATGTTGAGTTCAACTCTTACCCGTATAAATCTTTTTAATTCAAAGCCTTCCTTTGAATATCCATCATCTGATTCAACCACTCTTCTCAGTCGCTCCCCTATAATTTCTCCTATTTTATGTTTACAACACTCTAGAGGATGGCCATACATCTGAACCAATATCTTGTTCCAGTAAAATGTTGCATTTGTTAAACTAATACTCAGGCTCCATTTGACAACTACAAATAAGCTTTCTTCAAATAACTAGGGACCGGTTTCAACAATGAATTTTATAAAAGAATCATCTTGGAATAAAATTTGATAGAGGTCTTTTCCTACCTCAATAAATCGAACTCTCCATTCTAGATAATGAGTTCTTCATACCTATTCTGTTATACTTGCGTAAAGGGAATAACTTACCTACCGTGCTGAATCGACAGTATTGCACTCCTTCTGATATCACTTCATCCGGGATGACCAATTCGCAATCCTCCTCTTCTGAAAGAGACACCCTGTGTAGGCTTTGATAAAGCTCATATCCCTGTTCAAAGCTACTACCTGAAAATCTTCCAGCTTCTTCCTCCGATTTAGAATCCATGAATACAATCTAAATTCTCCAATTCTGAAACTCTTTTTGAGACAACTTCCTCAGATGGACATGAGGACAACTTATCTTTTCAAAGGACAAACTTTTCTGAGTGAAATGAAGAGAGAGAAAGAGAGAAAGGGACGTATACTTGTTCACATACTCACAATTTATCTTCTTTTCATTTTTTCTTTTACTATTTAAGGTTTGCCTTATATCATTTATGCGTCCCACCTCAATTAATGTGGAGGGATGCCACTAGGGATCTAAGTCAAACCGTTGAAACTGATAAAAGTGACCGAACTGCAACGATTCAATCGGTATTTTTATATTAGACGGTTCAGTTTGATTTTAAAATTATAGAACACTTACAGATCGACTCGGTCTGTGGTTTTTGTGAAGTAATCAAACTGAACCAAACCAAACCAAACCGTACTCCCCTATATAAGATAAATTTATCAAACCCTAGCCTTCAACACTAACCATTCTTCACCTTGCGCAACCTCCCCAACCCTCTCCACTTCTTCATTCTCTCAATATCTGTTCATTGTCTCTATTTCTTCTCTCTATCTCTTCGCTCCATCTCCACTGTATCTCTCTCTCTTCGCTCCATCTATTCATTGTCTCTCTCTGCTCCATCTCTTCGCTCTCTCTCTCTCTCTCTCCATCTCTTTACCCTCTCTATCTCTTTTCTCACACACTCTCTTCACTGTATCTCTTTGTGTGCACTTTCTCTCTTCGCTCCATCTGTTTTCTTTATTTTCCATCTCTTATTTGGTCCGTCAAAGGTAAAAAAGATGAAGATTTGATGCTCGATTTTGACAAATCGAAGCTTGTGGCTACTGTTAGTAGGAGGGAAAAATGCAGAATCAAAGCTTATAGCTACTAAACCACTTTGGTTCATTTAAGACTTGTTCATATAGTTGTCTATGTTCTCTCTTTTCTCTTTTTGTGTTGTTTGGATTTTTTTAGGGTTAGGGTTTGATTTCTTAGCATCTACTCTGTTGTGAATTTTGAATATGAATACATACACTTACTCATCTCGTTTTTCATTAGATATTTCAAGAATGTTAGGGTTTGCTTATGACATTTGTCTATGAGTTGTTTGATTAAATACTGAAAGCTGAGAGATTTATTTGCAATACTGAACAAACCGCAAACCTATCAAACCGAACCGTAATTGAGCAGTTAAGTGAGGCTTGGTTTTCACTCTTACAGCGGTTCAATTTGGTTTATAAAATAGAAAACTTGATTTTACGGTTAAGTTCGATTTAAAGCTTTAAACTGAATCGAACTGAACTGAATCGCTTAACCTTTGTGTTGCATTCATGTTCCCCATCTTTATTTTTTTTTAATTTTTTATGTCAATGCTCCATTCATGTTTTCCCGTCTGATTTTTTTTAATTTTCTTGATACTAGTGCTCCACCCATGTCCCCACCTTGTTTCATTGTAAAGTTGACAGCATGTGACTTTAATGAATGCCAATTAACTACTAAATTAATTATAGTTGTGACAATTATTCTTTTTAGTGAAGTACCAAAATATGGTAGGAAGAAAAATAATAATGTGGTAATGGTGGAAACAAAAAGACCCAACTTGAAAGTATGGTGTCGGTGTGGGAGGACTCAAAGATGGGAAATGATACATGTATATCAAATATAATTTTTATACCAAAGTTATAGAATGAGGAGTCAATATATTGAAAGATCATCTCAGGTGTACCCATTACAATGTGGCAACGTGTGATAAAGTACTAGAAAATGTTAAAAAAGAGATGAATGATTATTTATAAAAAAAGATTTCAAGACACATTTTTTTAAGAAAAATGTTGTTGGTGAAAGGAATTGGGAGATGCATCGGGACATCCCAGCTAGACTGGCACTTCCTTAGCACCCTCATAATCTAGCCTAACATAATATTTTATTAAAAAATTAATAGGAAATGTCAACAAAAGAGAACATAAAAAGTAAATCAGTAGATAAATCCTATTACAAACACCTATCCCAAGCATGACACCAACGTCATGGGACCTTATGAGAAATGGTACGTAAAATGGCTACCAAATAAACATGATACTCTCTAGCCACATATGTCTCCAGTCTAACATTCACGCATAAACAATCACATGGACAACAACATCCAACTTAGCCTTAAAATCAAAACAGATGCCGAGATGGATAGAGAAATAACCCTTAGTAAATCATCTGGAAGTGCGAAACGCATCCATAACAAGTGGGAATCCTATTTTCAACTCTGACTCTTCCACTCTAGTCGTTGCTTTTCTTTCTATTCCTTCAAAAGTAGCTGCTTGGACTACCAAAAGTCACTTCGTGTGTGTTATCTTCATCCAGCCTAACGGGGATGGACGCCAAGTAACTTCTAAGATAAGCAGATCCCTAGAAAGACATCCTGGAGCATTAAGACGTTGAAAAGTCAAAAGCTCATATATAGAATTCTGCGTCGTGACAGTCTGAAATGAGTCTCCCTCACAAATAGAGTGCCAAACTAAGGAAAGAACCTCAGCAAAAGTAGGGTCTTTACCCTAAAAGATGGCACAGTTATGAAGAGACCACACCACCGAGAAGATAATAATAATGGAGGTCTTCTAGAGAGCCTTCAATTGCATGCTAAAAGATATCTTCATCATTTCTTACCAAAGATTAAACAAATTACCATCCAGTCTGATATCATGCCCAAAAGCATTCGATATTGCATCCTACAAAACTTGAAGAAAAGGAGTCTCAATGAATAGATGACGTAAGTCCTCCTCCACAACACAACAAATGCGGTAATGAGAAGGAGAAATAAAACCACGAGCACGCAACACATGATCATTAGGAATCTTCCCATGGAATAAGGACCAATTTAGGATGATCAAGACGGTGGAATAAAAGGCATTCAAATCTACTTAACCCAACTAACCGAACTTTAAATGTTAGAAAGAGAAACATAGGCAACTACACAAGAGACAACACCATCTAAAGAATGTGGTCAAACCAGCATGTCTGGATTAGAACGCAGTACCATCCTATAAATCTCAAAAGTAAGCATCGAGAGAGAAAAATGAAAAGACGTAAGAAGGTTCTTAATGCAAAAACCATCCTCCCCTTTTGACTTGCATCAAGATTTTCAAGCCACTTGAATAGGTTTATGGGAATCAATAGAACCTATCAAAAAGAAGATTCTAATAGCAGAATTCAAATTCTTCAAAAGTGAAGAAGGCCAATAATGAACCAAAAAGAATGCAGAAATAGACATTGAATCACCGACTTAATGGGACATAACCTGCCCGCCATGGATAAAGTAAAACCTCTCCAAGAATCTAATTTGATTTTTAATTTTATCGACTCTTAGAATCAACACACGTCATCTAGGACCACCAAAATAAAGAGGAACTCCTAAATAATCATAGAGGCTCCCCCCTTTGCACATTCTAAACATGGAAAGAAGATCAATAATCTAATACCCAAATAAATAGAGGATTTATCCCAATTAACTCGTTGATAAGGAGCCATAAATAACAAATGCATCAAAACTGAATATTTTGAGAAGCCCTATAGAAAAGTAAAACATCATTCGTGTAAAGAAAATGTGACGGAGCACACATCCCAATCAAAGAAGAGATCAAAGGTAGAGAGCCCGCATTTGAAAGGTGAGTAAGATATCTACTAAAAAGATCCTCATCCAAACACAAAAGGATGCGATAGAAGATATCGAAGTTGATGACATGGCTAATTCGTGTTACTATTTTGGGGAAGGACATCTTTGAAAGATATGACTTATGACCTTAATATAGTGAGAGGTTCAAATAGTGGTTAGATATCTTAGAGAGGAGTACGCGGTCCCATGGATCAATTTGTAGTGAACCTTGATGATGACAATCAAGACACTGGAAAAAGAATTACCCCCATTCAACCCAAAAGAGGCTCACAATCGAGTTTATTTAGATATTATAATATTTTTCTTTGGAAGTGCTATTTCTTTCAATGTGGCAAGGAATAATTCCTTTGTGAACATGTGTGGTTCCATTGTTTTATATGGTTGAGGTTAGAAACCTCCAACTATCTATGAACTTAGCACGTGATTATTGAAGAGAAAATGGAGACCATAAATAATATTGCTAAGACATGGGCACAATGAAATTTCAATACTGTCAGATGGTTGGAAAGATATGAGAGGAAGAAGTTTAATCAACTTTCTTATTAACTGCCCAACTAGAACTACTTTTTGAGATCTATAAATGCATCTGATGTTGTTTAGGATGCAAACTTATTGTTTCAACTTTTGGATGATATGTTGAAGAATTATGGGAAAATCTCACTGTTGAAGTAATAATATATAACACATCTATTTACAAATTGCTCGAAACAAAATTAATGGGGAAGAGGAAACGTCTCTATTGGTCTTTATGTGTCGCATTTCTTGGATTTAACGCTTCAGAAGCTCAAAGGCTTAACTCAACATAAAAATGCTTTGATAAAGATAAAACATGTGAGCGACTTTATATATAATCATGGGATGGGTGTTGTCATTGATGAAGACTTTAACAAAATGGAGCTAATTCGCCCGACGACCACTAGATTTGCCATTGCATATTTAACTTTGCAAAGTATTTATGAAGCCGAGCAACCTTTGCAAGTTATTTTGTTTCTTAACAATTGTAGAATAGTGCATGGGAAAAAAGTATGGAGGTAAGCATGTCAAAAGACCACAAATACATTTAGTTAGGGTGCGTAGAATGATAGATTCTAAAAACACGCCTATAATGAACTTTATCTATAGTGCTATGGAGGCGACAAAAGAGGAGATAATGAAAAACTTGGGGAATAAAAACGACATCATATCGAGAGAAATGAGATATTATTGATGAAAAATGAGAGCTTCAGTTGCATAGGCATTTACTGTTAAGAGAAAAAGTCTCTTTCTTATATCAACCTAGAATCTGACTAAGAATAGGAAAGTATACAAAAAGGAAACAAATCATAATTATAAATAGATTTTCCTAAAGAATGAAGCTATGTATCTAGACACTTTTCAAACACTCCCCCTCAAGCAGGTTGAAAGATAGTTTCTTTACCCAACTCGTCAATAATATTCTAGAAGATAGAACCAACTGCTTCTTTTTTAAAGATGCGTGCAATTTACTGTCTTGGGATAAAATGAGTGTAGATCTGTTCACTATCATGAAGTTACTATCGATCTCCATATATTTCATTTTATCATATTGAGTTGGATTGTGATCTATATTGATTGCTACTTAATTATAATAATAGAGTCTCATGGGTTCTTTAGTTGTCACCTTTAACTCCTTTAGATTGATTTGAAGTCATAAGAGTTCACATATCTCTTGTGCCATGGCTCGAAACTCTAACTGCACTTGATCTTGCCACTAAACATAATTTTTACTCCTTAATGTGACTAGATTTTCTCCTATAATCACTACAACAAATAGGGGTTTTACCGACGAAAGTTTTAGCCACAAAATAAAATTTGTCGCTAAAACCAGTCTTTAGCGTCCAAATAATTTATTAGTCACTAAAGATTACCTATTGCGATAATTTTTTGGTTCATCGCAGTAGGCTTCATCCCGGGAAAAAAATGGCTTTAGCGCGTGAATTTTTTGAGGCTTTTACCAACGAAATAGTAAATTTGTCGCAAAAAGGAACGCATTTACTGACAAATTCTAGTCTTGTATGCGAAAAGCTTTGACTTTAGCAATGAATATATAATTGGTCGCATTTGCCTTGGCTTTAACGTCAAATATAAGGTTGGTCGCTAAAGCCTATAGTGATGAAATTACAAAATCGCCCCTGAAATCAAATGCCTAAAATCATCCTTGAAACGCCAAATGCCTAAAATCGTCCCTCAGTCCTCATTGACCCCCGCGATAGATTGAGCTTTCCCCCTGTGAGACGAGAGATCTTTCCCCTCACCCCCGCGACAGATTGAGCGCCTCTGTTCCTCAGCGTTCACCATCGAGCTCCTCTATTCATCGTCGTTCACCATCAAGCTCCTCCTTGACTAATCGAGCTCCTCCGTTGTCTCTGTAAGTGTAGGTAGCTCGGTGCTTTATTTTTCCTTTTTTCTCTTCTCTATATATTTAAATTAGAGAGAATAGTTAGAATTATGCATTTTTCCTCAGTTCCTCCCATGTCCTAACTAAGCAACTGTTCTGATTCTTGATTTTCTAGCTTGATTTTCCTCTTTTGATCATACTTTTTATGGTTATAAAGTTTGGGTATAGACTTCATTTTTCCTCTCTTCTCTTCTCTATATATTTAAATTATAGAGAATAATTGGATATATAATTGTGTTGGCTGCTTGATTTTTTTGTGCTTTTGTTTGTTTTGATCTTGGAAGGGAGATTGGTGAAGGTTGGTAAACGGGTGCTTCCTTGAAGTTTTCACATATTTAGTCTTAAGGTACGGTTCAGTTTTTCCCTTTTCATTTCTCTCTCTCGATTCTGATACATGTTATGTTTACAAGTGAGTAGGACTTTAGTTTTTACATTGGGTTGTAGTTTTTTTTTTTATTTCTGATACATGTTCTCGATTCTGGTACATGTTCTTGTCATTCTGTATATATATTTAGCACAATTTCTTAATTTAAAAATTTCATCTTCATCTAGTAGGACTCTGTAATCGGACTTTGTTGCGTAAAATGAAGTTGTTTCCGTGGGGTAATCTGAGTTGTTTTGCTTCAGATGTTTGGATTTTGGGTTTCCAGATTGCATTTGAACCGTTTTGGTTCTCAAGATGCTTGAGTTGTCAATATATTATATATGATATGTTTTAAATAGATGCAACCACAAAAGCTTACAATTAAGGGATGGGCATTTCTGTTGTGATTCGTGATCCATATACAAGTATTGCTATTTGCTTATAGTCCGAAGGTTGAGTCGAACCATTGATTGTTGTTTTGGTTTTGGAGATAGGCACCTATTAAGATTGATTAGTTGCTTGAAACCTGAACTGTCCAAATATGGAGTTGGAATTTATTTTGTGCATTTCAATTTCTCTGAAAGAGGCCCTGCTCCCCCTCAGAAGCAAGGAAATTGCCAAATATTATCTAGTGAAAGTGGATAGTCTTATTTCTATTCACTCGGATTCTACCTTATTCCTGATTAAGCTTAGCATACATAAACTACTAGCCTACTAATGAAGCCAAGATCAATCCTTTCATAAACATCTAAATTGAAATATTCGTATGGGAATTTTCTCAGGTGCTTCCCGGAAGGTGTTGACATTTACTTTGAGAACGTTGGAGGAAAGATGCTTGATGCGATTCTACTGAACATGAGGATCCGTGGACGTATTGCCGTGTGTGGAATGATCTCACAGAATAACACAGATCAACTCGAAGGCATACACAACTTAATGTATATGACGTGAACAGAGTCCGGATGGAAGGTTTTATTGTTCTTGATTACTATGACTTGTATCCCAAAAACGCTTACTTGCTTGGGCTCGTCAAAACAGTTTTTCATCTCCTGATGATGACTCAACAACAGAAAATGAGTTATAAAATATTTGTTAAGCTTTATAGTTAACATCAAACTTTATATACTCTCTTTTTTATTTTTCTTTGGATACATTGGTGAATCAAATCCTATAATGAATTATGATTCGGAGATTTTATAATGAACTAGTATATTAATGATATGTATATGTATTTCTTAGAAAAATTTCAAGTTTGAGAAAAATTCTGATGATGTTAATTACTATTACAGGTGATATTAATTATTATCATAGCATTTTGTAATGCAAAATTTGGTTGCTGAAAACATTTCGTGACAAAAACAATTGGTGGCAAAAGGTTTTTGCGACAATTTTTTTTTTGTTCTTTTGCCACCAATTGTTTTTGTCACGAAAGGTTTTTTGCGACCAATATTTTTTTTGGTCGCGAAAGGTTAACGCGACGAGATCCAAAATGTCATCGCGAAAGACTTTTGCTGATGAAACTAAAGCTACGAATCTTGCGACGAACATAAGTTCATCGCGAAAGCCTTTCACGACAACTTTTGGGGGCTTTAGCGACCAAAATGTTGGTCGCTAAAGCCCTTGTTTCTTGTAGTGAATAAAACACAAATAACCTGCTGTTAGCCTCCAATCAGTGACTGACCCAACCCCATTTGCATCTATTTCCTGGCGAGAAAGTGTGTAGAGCCCTAAGAATAAGAAGTTGGAGATGAAGATGATAGAAAATAGGAGAGTGGTTGTACATAATTATTAATGTACAAAGTAAACCAAGAGAGTGTTATATTTCTCTTTATGTATATTTTCTAGCATTACTCTCTGCTAGAAATTTTGTTGTATTTCCATTTTAATAGTGGAAGTATTTTCTCTCGACTATAGCTCCGTGGTTTTTCACTTTGAGAGTTCTCCACGTTAAAAAGTATGTTTCCTATCATTTTATTGTTTTATCTCTTACACTTCATTTTTTACACAAGGGGAAAAGGGGTATCCTAAGAGTATTGGTCTTGTATTAGACGATATAACTTTTCCAATAAGTGATATCATAGCACAAGTTCTGTCGGTGGTGCTATTCACTATAATACACGTTCTATGAAATTTTTGTGTAAAATAAAATGGAGTGAACATCAGTAGGATCCATGATTAATATTTATTATCTAGATCAAAAGGTAATTATAGGATTTATGTTTATTCAACCAATATAGTTTACACATTATTAAAACCCAACCCTAGACTTGAATGTCACAAGCAAACCATTTTTTACGTAAAGGGTAGTTGTCACCTTTGGGACGACATTATGACCTTCAACAACTTTAACTTCATACCTCAACAAAATTGAGGCTGCAACCATTTTCATCTGCATAACAGCAAACCTCTTCCCCAAACACATCCTAGGACCGGCATTAAACACGACGTACTTGAACTGACTCTTGGTCACGACCTGACCATCGTGTATCCACCTTTCGGGCTTAAACTCTAGGCAATCTTTCCCCCATATTGACTCCATTCTGGCCATGGAGAATATGCAGATGAGAACACGAGCACCCTTAATCAGTACTGTTCCATTGGGCAATATATCACTTTCTATCACCTCTTTGAACTCAATTGGCACTGGTGGGTATAGCCTCATTGACTCTGATATTGCTGCTTCTAGATACACCATTTTCTTCAATTCTTCCATAGTGAAAACTACATCGTTTACGTCCTTTGGTCTTTGTTCATCGCGTTTGCTTAGAATTTCGTTTATCTCGGCCAGAATTCTTCTTTCTGCTGATGGGTTGTTTTGTACTAACCAGAAAAACCAAGTCAAGGCTACTGAGCTTGTGTCCCTTCCTGCTAGAATTATATTTATGCAGAAATCTCTCAGAAACTCATCTGAAAAATGTATACGACTATGTTTCCCTCGTTCTTGAGTCTCCGTAAAATATATAAACCTCGATAAGATATCAGAACGATTTCTTACACTACCGTGCTTAGTTATTTCATTTCTGCGTTCCGTCACTGTTTTATCAGCAAAATCATGGACAACCTTGATTGCTTCAGAAAGACGCTTTTCGTACCCGAGTCGAAAGTACTTCAAAGGCTTCCATACAAAAGGTGGCACCATGAATCTGAAAAGAGTAAACTCAGTGGCTTCTTCAAAAGCTCTTGCAAAAGGGACTATTGGCAAGTGAAGTGCTAAGCACCCGGGATCAACTCCGAGAGCAGTAGTGCAAATGTTGTCGAATGTGAACCGAAGAAGAAGTTCTTGGAGGTCAATGGGATCCCCAGAATTCATGACCGACTCTTGTATCAATTTCAACAGCTTCTGGTGTACTAAATCTTGCATGGCTTCAAAAGAGTGCTTGATAAACCAGCTTGAATGCATCTCTGAAGTTGCTAGTTGCCTTTGTTCCTTCCACAATTCATCGTCCGTGTTGAATATGCCGTCTCCGAGCAAATCACGGAACCTCTCTTTATAGTATTTGCCTTTCGGGAAGTTGTTGAATCTTGTCTTAAGTACATATTCAATATTTGAAGGATCAAGAGTCACGATTCCATATGCCCCTCCAAACCACATTCCTCTGAAGCTGAAGTTTCCCCCAGCTTTGATCAAAGTATCAGTGCCCCACTCATATACATCGTTCATGTGGATAAACAAGGTCGGTATGATCCCCATCACCGGCCAAATCATCGGGCCCTTGCTGGTGAGTTTCTGAAGTAGACAACTACAAAGAAAAAGACCCAGCAAGGCAATAATCATGTCCCAAAAACACAGATGAGTATACAATAACCCCATCATTGAAAAGAAAATCACCATTTCTGCTGTTCCTATTCGATGTTGTTCTTTTTCTCCGTAATTCGACTCGGTTATGTAAGCGAAACAAGAATGAATTGATTGACTTAGTTCATTAGTGTATGAGTTAATAATAGCACCAACTTCTTTGACCCATATTCATGGCAGAGCTCAATTACATTCCTTCTTCCAAATTAAGCAACACAAAAGAAAACTCTAAATATCAACGGGACCACTTTAGTTTGTCACTAATTACATGGACTTGTTCATAGGATGTAATCCTTCAGGGAAAGTGAAGGAATTGAAAGAAAACGAAAAAGATTATCGCTTACTTGGTCATTTCTTTGCTGGGAAGCATTATTACAAAGAACACTAAATTCAACACACATATGTGATTTGCTATTAATGATTGAAGCATCAATAATTCATAGCATTTTGCTAGAAATTAATGTATGTCAGGCAATGGAAAAGAGGAAAAAGCAATTTGCCCATTGGCATCTTTCTTAGTTAATGATATCAGATGAACTTAGACTCTGATATGGTTAAATACAAAGCTAGAGACCAAATCAATGGCTGAGGCGAGCAAAATGTAATATGATCGATCTTCTATATTACTTCATTATGAGCCGATTTTATGTTTTGTCAAGCCATTAATAATACAAATGAATAAGAATAATTCAGAAACGGAAAACAAGTATTAAATTTATTAGTTGGAGAGGATCAAACCATGATCGTTCTTCGACGTGTTACACAAAAAGGTTCATATTAAATCAATGCAGTCCTTTTCAAAATGGTATTACAAAGGAGAAAAACGGCCTCCAAGTAAAGAATCTTAACAAAAGTTAGAACCATGAAAAACAGTCCACATCTTGTCCTTGCACTGTTTATTAACTCGAAACTTGAAGCAAACTAATGCGAATCCGTCATGAATAGCAAGACAAAATATTTCGTAACTAAGCGCAAACTAGATTTACAAAAATATCTGTATATGCTGCATGGTTTTAAAAGGCGTTTGAGGCGCACGCCTCATATATTACTTAAATGACCTGACCCGTAGACACATGGGTTAAAAGTGAGTGTCGCTCTCTAGGGTTTTAGCCGAAATAAAGAAGAAAAAGACACCAACATAGAATTAAAGGGTCTTTTTGCCAGTATGTGCTGTGTTACCTTCTAAACTCATTTTTTTATAGAGGATTTTGTAGCACGTTCCTTTTGCATTTGTCAAGCAATTCAACGCCTCAAATCTATAGAGATCACACAAGCAGCTTGAAGAAAATTTGCTGAGAGCTAATATCATCCTAGCATTAAATGCTAGGATTATATTAAATTAAGGGTCGTTTGGTTTGCATAATCTAGAATGAGTATCGCAGTTTAATTGCTGGTAAGTCAATTGCTTGCGAAATAATATTGTTGTGTTTGGTTATGCATGGTAATCTATGATGTGAAGGGTGATAATTAATGATTTCTATGTTTGATCTATGTTAACTTTTGTTGTAAATCCATATAAATAATGGGAAGTTACTTAAATACCTTTTAGTTATTTATTATCTAAAAACATATTTTGAAGTATAACTTTAACCTTATTTTTAATTAATATTTAAATAAAATAATAATGCTAAACAAAATTTACAAAATATTTTAATAAATTAATAAAATACGAGAAATAATAAAAAAATATTCTCACGTGAAAATAGTAACTTTAATTTTAATTAATATTTAAATAAATTAAAACTGTTAGATTAAACTTTAATAAATATATTTTTAATTAAATTAATAAAATAAAATTTTATTAATATTTTAATGAAAAATAAAAAAATGAATTTTAATTAATATTTAAATAAGTTAATAATGCTGGACTAAAATTTAAAAAAATAATTATAATTAAATTAATAAAACAAGAGGTAAAATAAAAAAATTTCACGTGAAATTTTAACATTATTTTTAACTATATTTATTAATATTTAAATAAATTAATAATATTAAACTAAACATTAATAAAGTTAGAATTAAATTAATAAAATGAGAGAGGAAGTGTGAGAAAAAAATATTTCAATAAAGATAGAAAATTAATTTTGTTTGATACTAAAATTATAATGATATTGTAAATTTAGATTATTTATATTTTATTCTATAATTCAATTATTTTAAAGGATTGTAAATTATGATTATAACTTTATTTAAAAATTACTCTAAAATATCATAATTCAATTGCAAATAAGGATAACGCGTAATAAACGGGATAAACTGTGCAATGTATCCTTTGAATTTTGTATCATTGTACATTTCTTCAGATTCACTATTTCTCTTATTTTCCTTTTTATTATTTAAGGTTTATTTATACTATTTATACCATCATAGACAAACTTGTTATTCTCTCCTTATGTAGTTGTCAAAAGCCACACACGCCCACCTTTATTTTTTAATATTAGTGTTACATTTTTGTCCCCCAACTCAAATTTTATTAATTTTTATGTTAAAGCTTCATTCATGTATCCCCACCTCTGATTTTTTTAAACTTTATTCATGCTAGTGCTCCATCCATGTCCCCAACTTATCTCATTATAAAGTTGACTGCATGTAATTAACTTTAATAAATTTTAATTAATTACTAAATTAATTATACTTGGAACATATTATTCTTTTATAGTGAAGTATTAAATAATATCAACAGAATATCCTTTTTACTATTTAAGGTTTACTTTTTATATTTATGAGTTCCTCCTAAATGAATGAGGGGATGCCATCAAATCTCCCCCTCCCACTCATACGGAGGTGGCAACCTGTCCATGAAATTTTTACAGAACTCGGTCTTATGCTTAGGCAACAATTTTGTCATCATACCTGATCCGCTATCGAGTGAAAATTCAAATTCTTGCTCAAGTAGATGACACTTTGGTTGTCACAGTACAAGATATATCTTTCTTGTTCTTGACCCAATTTCGTAAGAAATTTCTTCATCCACAGTATTTCTTTGTAAGTACAATGAATTCAGCTTTTGATTCTAGATAATTAACTTTCTGGTGTCAATGTCTCCAGCCATATATGCATCTGTGTAGCCTACCATTACAAGCTTATTTCTTCCAGAACATAGTCATTTTGGTATTACCTAGAGAATCTATTTTGTCTAAAGTGTACACGCCCAAACTTTTCTGGAATGATCATCAATGAATGTGAAAAGAAATGTGCACCACTTAACGTTCTTGTTAGAATGTACAACATCTAATACGTTGGGTTTCCCTAATGACGGCTTACTGTGAAATGAAACCCTATGTTGTTTTCGAACCAAACAATGAATGAAAGTTGTTCACCTTTTACACCATTGAGAGCTTGTCATTTTACGAGAAGTTGTCGTCCTTTCTAGCTCACGTGGCCAATCCTTCTATGGCATAAATCTATTAATGTGTTATTTTCTATGGCATTAATGAATGCTTCCATTACTCTTGCTTGTGTTGTGTAGAAACTACAATCTTTGTTCCCTCTAGCTAGGGTAAGAGAGACTGTTGAGTTTCCACTTTCCACCACTAAATTCATTATTGTATCATATGTCATTGAGGATATTAGATTATAGTAAGTCTAATGTCTGGAGCATGTTTTATATCTTTAAGCACCAATAGACATCCTACATTGGTCTTAAGACATATCTCTCCTTTCCCCCACAATCTTGGATGCATGATTGTTGCCCATCCTAACTTGACTGAAGTCACCGCCAGTGCAGGATGAGAAAAAAATCCTTTCGCGACTTAACATGAAAGGATGCACCACAGTCGAAAACCCAACATGTTTCTTGTCTTGGCTTTCAAGGTTGATCCCACTTTCTCAAGAACAATGTGTTGGGCATAGTACCCTCAAAATATGTGTAAAGACATTTTAATTTGAAATTAAAAAAATATATATTTTTCTTGTAATTATTTTTTCTAAATTATTATTAAATAATTTATATAAATATCTGAAAATTCTATATTCATTAGTGAGACTATGCTATTGTATTAGTATGAGATGATTAAGATAATAGATAATGAATAAAATAATCTACAATATATTAAAATATGAAATCTTTCTAGTATGACTCGTTAAGCATTTTGAATGCATGTGATCTAGATCCGGATCGCTGATGTGGATATACATCATAGTGAATGTACTTTATATAATTAAATTATATAGGATATGACCAATGTAAATTAATATTTTTATTAACTTATCATTTATCATAAAGATTTAATACACATCAATCAGATGGTTAGCTGTAGATTAGTGAATTAATGGTACTTAAGAGTTAAGGATCAAGAGGTAATTAAAAGGGTAAAATATTAATTTTGACCAACTCTAATTTACGAACCAATAATTAGAAAAAAGAATTACATGAAATGATTATATCAATAGACTACATGAGATTATTCTGTAAATATATTATGTAATTACTAAGAGTGCAATTCCATATTTATAGTGGACTAATAATAAAATTAATAAATAAGATTATTTAATTAAATAGTTTAATTAATAATCTAGTTTATTGAAGTTTAGAATTATGGGTCAATGATCCTCGAGCCACCTCACAGTCTAGGATGTGAATGTTTCAGGACATAAGAAAAAGACTAGCTTGCAAAATGAATTAAATTTCATGAGCAAGTATATAATTATGAGATAATTATGTGAAATTAATTAATTAAAAATTAATAAATTAAGTTATTTATTGTAATTTTTAGAAATTATAATTAAATAATTATGTCTATTAGTTTTGTATTAATCGATAAGTGAGACAATATATTTGATTTATGAAATTAGATAATATTAAATTATTATGAGATAATAATTTGAATTTGAATTAACTATTCTATTAATTTTGAACAAACATATAAGTTAATTGAGAGGTGTGATAAGATAAGTTAATTTTAAATGAATTGATATCTAGATATTTATCTGATTAAAAGAGCTAATGAATTTTAAAAAATTACCACGTGACATATTGGACTGTCACATGTCAATCGCTATTTTTTGAATCAGGGATTGTCATGACACACTTTAGCGCCACATGACATTACAGTGGCACATACACACTTTAATGCCACACGACACTACAGTGGTGCGTGAGACTCTGTAGTGCCTCACAGTACTACAGTAGTTCACGATACACTGTAGTGTCATACGACACTACAGTGGTACTTGAGACTTTGTAGTGCCTCACGACACTACAATAGTTCACGATACATTTGCACTGCCACACGGTGCTACAATGTGGTACAAAATGTAGTCGGTCCCACTATAGTGACACATTTATAAATAATTTATTATTTTATGTAAACCCTAAAAACTAATGAGCTTTAATCTAGAATATATATATATATATTATTCTATTGACCTCATTGAAGTAATATGTGTGATTAATTGTTCGTCAAAGGCTCTACGAATTCTCCAATTCTCTCTCAGAGCTCTGTCTCAAAAAGTCATTCTCCAAATCTCTAGATCTCATATGTTGAGTATATCTAGAGACAAAAAAGTATTCTTGAATTATTCTACATACCCACACACGTCCTAGTGTATTCGAAGATTGGTTAATAAGATCTTGATGTGGATCTCACAGTCTGTTCTTCGTGGAATCTCAAGTTCGTTGTTAGCGAGGAAGTTTGATAGACTAGATGAGGTATAATTTATTTCTTTGTATGACTATGATTTAATGTATATATATAATGGATCCGATGAGAAACTTTTTTTCAATTAAAAATTATTTTTAGAACCTAGGCGTCGCAATTATTTTTCGATCGATAATTTTTTAAACTAAACGTCTCCAATGCGCGCGTCTCGATTTTTAACAATTGATATCAGAGTGGTCTTTATATTTGTATACATTAAAAATTGTTTGTGTTTTCTTACATTATTCCATATATATTTTGATATGTATGAATGTATGGATGATTATGTTTTTTGAATGTATGGTTAATAATGAATCATTAATTGTATTGTGACTTTTGAGTTTAGACTTTGTCTTAATTTTTCTTTAGATCTTATATAAACCGTTTGGAATATATAAATTTTTGTAATTTTATTTTAAATATTATGTTGTAAAATTCTGTATGCAAGAAGACGAAGAAAGCACGAGACGAACAAGGAGAAGAAAAAGGATAATGAGCTCATTATTTTGAATATTATGACCCAAGTTTGATGAGTCATCCAATTATTTTTTGATTAATAAAATTTAATTAATTTTAAAAGGATAATAAATTTGATTATTTAATTAGAAAAATAGTTTATCCTAATTAAAAGAGTTTGGATCAAAATTTAAAGATTATGAAGATGGAACTCTAATGGAGAATGAGCATTATTTGAAATATGTATTATTGAAATTATTTCTATTTTTTCAAATGTTGTGAATTTAGAAATACCCAATAGTCATTCAGTTCATCGTTTGTGTATTTATTTGTTTACATAAATATTTATTGATTTGATTAATAAAATTACCATGCATTAGTCGATCACATGTCATATATGAAATCTCACACAATTTTATTTAATCACGTATCTCATTAGTCAAAATGTGATTTATTAGGATTGTCCTAATGTATTTATATGAATTGCTTTGTAAAATCAATTACATGTAAACTGTTAAGTTTTAATTAGTTAAACTTAATAATCACACCACTTTAATAATATACGTTTAGTTAGGCCTTTAGGATAACCAATTTCATTAAAAGTGTTTTATTAAAGTTTGATGAATGTAATTAACTAGTTATTCTAAGTTCACATAAATTAGTCAAAGACTCTTTAGAAGATTAAATGAACTTAGGTCAATTAGATTGGATTAATAATTAATTTTACATTCATAGGGTTATTGTAACTAGTAATTAATTTAGAATTAATTGATTAATTAATTAGAAACACATGAATTATAAAATAGTGAGTGGTAGAAGGTTGACATGTCAATGTGACATATGGTCTCCATTATTAGTACAATAACGTGAGATATGGTGAGGGCCTCGAGATGACTTTGCTTTCGTCCCCCTAAGGAAGGTTTGAACTGTAACAATATCAAGGTTGACTTCTTATGAAGATAAGACTAAGTGAGTTATTTTAGACTTGACCGACCCGAATGCGGCATTTTCTAAATTAAGTCATAAATTCTGAAATAATGGTTACACTCACAAAATCACAATTAAGCTTTGAGTAGATAATTATGACTTGAAACGGTACCTTATTATTAAAAGAGAAAATATGAGATATTTTAAGTTTTAATTAAAAAGGATGAGAATATCTCATAGACAGTTTAAAATTAATATAACTGACCCTAAGGCGGCACATTATCGTGGATTAGCAATTGTTAAGTTTATGTATTTGATATGTTGCATTCATGCATCACATTTACTTTCTGATTTATTATATTTATTTTAATTGTATTGAAGATATATATATATATATATATATATATATATATATATTTTCAGTTTTTAATATGTCTACCATGCGTTACCCCATTCCTACCTTTCTTGCACTCAAAAAAGTCAATGGTGATAACATTATAAGATGGAAATGAAATTTGAATTTGATGCTAATATGTGAGAACCACTAGTTTGTCCTTACTAAGTAATGTTCTAGAGAGTCTGCTGCTGATGCCCTGAAAAATGTTCGCGACAAATATGATGCTTGGATTATAGATTCAGGGGCTACCATTGATATGCGAAGTCAAGTTAGAATTATACTTGAATCACTCACACCTACTTTTTCTATGTTCATTACTAACTATGTTATAAACAAGTTGCAATTCAACAAAACCCATTGTTGAATGAACTGTAGACTTTTGGGTCACTCAACAAGAGTATGACCAAAGAGGATGAGGTAATGTTACTGAACAAAAATCTTCTTCCACTGTTGTTAATAGTAACAAAGGAAGAAGAACAATAGTAAAGATAAAAGTAAGAATGGTAAAAGAAAGAAAGCTGAAACATCACCCAATGCCAATAAGAACAAGAATGCAACAAATCCAAGGGAAAATGTTTCCATTATGGGGTTGAAGGTTATGGGAAGAGAAACTGTAACAAGTATCTCCCTGAGCTGAAAAAGAAAGGTAAGTAGTGATAGATAACACATATGTATATACAAATTGGCTGGAACAAAATTAATGGAGAAGAGGAAATGTCTCTGTTGGACTCCATGTGCCGCATTGCTAGGATTTAATGCTTGAGAAGCTCAGAGACTTACCTCAACGTAAAAATGCTTTGACAAATGCAGAAAAGTAAGTAACTTTATATATAATCATGACTGGGTGTTGTCATTGATGAAGACTTTCACAAAAGGGGAG
The DNA here is from genome assembly GCA_003255025.1 of Datisca glomerata. Classification (NCBI taxonomy): domain Eukaryota; kingdom Viridiplantae; phylum Streptophyta; class Magnoliopsida; order Cucurbitales; family Datiscaceae; genus Datisca; species Datisca glomerata. The sequence continues at coordinate 857,644 of QANY01009329.1, forward strand.
CTAGTTCACCTAACGACTGCAAGATTTGCCACTGCATATTTGACTTTGCAAAATATTTATAAAGCCAGGCAACCTTTGTAAGCCATTTTTGTTTCTCAAGAATTGCATAATAGTGCATGGGCAAAAAAGTGTGAAGGTAATAAAATCAAATGAATAATATTGAATGAAAGAAGTTTTTGGCTTAATGTTGCCTATGCTCTTAAAACCACAAGACATTTGGTTAAGGTGCTTGGATGGTAGATTTAGAAAATATGATTGTGATTAGTTTTATCTATGGTACTATGGATGCAACAAAAAAGAGATAGCAAAAAACTTTTGGAGGAATGGCTTCATATAGAGATGTATGTGATATTATTGATGAGAAATGCGAGATTCGATTGCATAGGCATTTACTTTTGAGATAAAAAGTTTCTTTTTATATCAACCTTGAATTTGACTAAGAATATGAATGTATACAAAAAAGGGGGAATAAATCATAATTACAATAAAATTTCATATGTATCTTGACACTTTTCAACAATCCCCCTCAAGCAGGTTGAAAGATACTTTCTATACCCACATTGCCCATAATATTCTTGTAGATAGAACCTGTAACTCCTTTTATAAATATGTGTGCAATTTGTTGCCTGATTGAAATAAAATGAGTGCAAGTTTGTGCACTAGCAATTTTCTCTTTGATGAAGTACCTTTCAATCTCCACATATTTCATTCTATCATGCTGAGTTGGATTGTGAGCTATATTAATTGTTGATTTATTATCACAATAGAGTTTCATAAATTCTTTAGTTGTCACCTTTTAACTCTTTTAAAATGATTTTAAGCTATAAGAGTTCACATATCTTGTGTGACATAGCTTGGAACTCGGTTTATGCACTTGTTCTTGCCACTAAATGTAGTTTTTTACTCCTCCATGTGGCTAGATTTCCTCCTACAATAAAAGATATAATATCCTGTGGTTAACTTTCAATTTATGATTGACCATTCTCGATCTGCATCTTTGTAATTTCCAACCCTTAAGTGATTAATTATTTAAGAATAAAAATCCATTTCCTGGAGTTGCTTTACAATATCGCAAAATCCTATGCATTGCATACATGTGGCATTCCAATGGTGAGTCCATATAGTGACGTATATTCTCATCGTGTAGGAAATATCATGCCTAGTATGAGATGGATAAATTAGTCGTCCTACCAATTTCTAGTACTTCATTTGTCAACAAGGATTCCTTCAGCATTGGTACTAGGTTGATGATTTGGAACGATCATAGTATCTATTTGTTTACAACCCAATATACCCATCTTATTTAACAAATTCAAAGTATATTTTCTTTGAGATACAAATGTCCATTTTTCTGATCTCCTAACTTCAATGTCCAGAAAAAATCTTAAGGATCCTAAATCTTTAATATCAAATTCCTTGGCTAGTATGTTTTTCAGGTTCTTCATATTTGTTGTATGATTCCCTATAATGATAATGTCATCTACATAGACAAGATAAATTATATTGTTGTGAGAGAAATACTTAATAAAGAGACTGTGATCTCCTTGACTTTGGGAGTATCTAAATTTAATCAGACTTAGTGAACCTTTCGAATCAAGTTATTGAAAATTGTTTCAAACCATACAATGATTTCTTAAGCTTCCAGACCTTTATGATATTGGAACTTCTTTCAAAACTAGGATGTTGATCCATGTAGATCTTTTCTTCCAGCTTACTGTGTAAAAATGAAATTTTTACATCAAACTAATGTAGAGGCAATCAAAATTAATAAAAATGTCAATAATGCTTGGATGGTATTCATTTTTAAGACCGGGGAAAACATCTCATGGTAATCAATTGCGTAAGTTTGAGTGTATCCTTTAATAAGAAGTCTAACCTTGCACCTCTCAATAGACCCAACAAATTTGTTTTTTATTGTAAAGATCCATTTGCATTCCACTATCCACTTTTCTTTGGAAGATCAACAACATCCCATATATCATTTTTGTACAAGGCTTGCATCTCCTCAAGGTTATCCTTCTTCCATATATGATCTCCTATAGCCTCTTGTGCAATGTTCGGAATTCTTCTCTTGCCAGTTGGGTAATGAAGGTCATGTTGCTATCATTAAGGCTTTGCAAAGATATGAAGTTGGAGATATGATGTCTACGCCAAGTTCTAGTTGTTGGATTGAGTTTAAAAATTGAAAAAAATTAATTAACCACGAATGGTTCGTGGGTGGAATATAAAAAATTTAAAAAAAAAATTAATCATATTAGATATAAAACCATAAAACGATCATACATATTTAGATAAACGTATCGAGAAGAGATAGAAACAATTTTTACTTTTTTTTTGTAATGGAGAATTTTTGAATTGACGTGATTCAATTTATTGTCTCGCGTCTTGAGATTCGCAGAACTTCAATCGATCCTCACACCAACAATCAATCATTGGATTTAGAAGTATGTCTCGCAAGGATATTAATAGAAACTGAGTGTGATCCCTCAAAACAACTGAGGAATAAAAAAATAAATTTTCTTCTTCCTTTAGAGGGTTCGACGTCTACAGTAGGGATGAGGGGGGAGAAAACCTTTTCTGCTCTGTCTAACATTTAGCTTAGCTTAGGATTAGGTTTGTAACCCTTTTATATTAATTACATAATTTATCCACATACCCCTATATGATAAAACCAAAATTTATCTCCCTTGCACTGCGATTTGTGATTTTTACATCTCCACTATAACCAAGATTGTGTCCAAATTCATCAATTCAAATTGATAAATAAAATTAATCTCTATCAATTAATTAATTAATTTCTTTTATTTGATAATTATCTAATAATTAAAAATTAATAAATTTATTAATTTAAACATTAATTCCGCTATTCATTAATTTAGTGATGACATTCATCACATATGGGTTCGGGAAACGCATCTTAGTCCAAAACATATTTTTTTTATCCATATGATGTTGTTTCTCATTCCTGTCTTTATGAGCTACTCCGGAGACTGAATGAACTCACATGAATAAAGCTATGAGATTAAAATACCCGGCTAATTTATCTTCATAAATTCCTGACATATTTAATCCCAACATCGTACGACTCCATTATATGTTTGATGCTGAATCAACTCTCGATTCATGCGCGCTACATTTTTTATTGGTGCCAATAAATATATTTATTTCACGGTACACAGAATATTATACGATGTTACCCTTCATGAATATCTATAACAAAAGCGAGATGTAAAATTACCATTTTACCCGTCTAATTATTATTTCATTAACTCTTTTATTGACTGTGAATAAGAAAGACGAATCAGTGAAGTGCCTCGTATAGTTCATAATATCTTATTCAATGACTCATGTTATCGAGTACCATGCCCAGTTTATTTATTCACACACCCATCAATAAAGCATAAGGTGGTATTGTTGCTATTGTGATCTCAACATGAATTCCATATCTGTTAATCACGTAACTCCAACATAGTTGAATCACGATCCCAACAGCCAAGTTAGGATGGCCATGCCTAAGGTGATACAACCATATGTTACTCTCTTTAATTTTTCCTTGTCATTTTAAAGGGCTCTTGCACATACTCAATTAGCATCTAGATGGATAATCCTATATCTCTTTAGCAATGTTAATCGCATACCCGTTAAAAGGTCCTAAGACACACAATAATCAGGAAAGAAAGATACTGAACGGTGTAGAGCTTTGGTAATCATACTGATTGATAAAGGATTACATGAAATCTTGGGCACATGTAAGATTGAACAAGGAGTTAAACAAGGAGTAAATCTGGCCAATACCACTAATGGGAGTAAAAGAGCCATTGGCTACTTTAGTATCTACACTAAGTGAATAATTCTTAAAGCCTGAAGATTCGTTAGTCATGTGATTAGTATCCCCTAAAACAATGATTTAGGGTTTAGAAATATTTTTTGATATATTTAAGGTTAAATGGGTGTCACTCGATTGTGTAAAAGCACAAGAAGAGGATGAAGTAAATGATAGGTCTTCAGAATTCTGTCAAATCATCTTGTACAATAGAACTAGTTGTTTCTATCGTAGAGTTTGAAAAGCCTTGAAACCTTTTTGAGTGGGTTTCTCCCTTTTGTTCCTAGATTGTCCTTTTCCATGAGGTTCATTAGTCTCCAACATTTTTTCCTAGTATGACTTGATCTTGTAAAAATCATTTTATCTATTGTTCTTCTCCTCTTTTTTTGCCATGTCCATTATGCGTCTAAGGCATAATTGAGCATAGAAATTTCTGGAGTTGGGGATCCCATCATGACTGACCTACTTTCTTCATTTCTTATCCGATCAAGTACTTCTCTAAGAGAAAGAAATGAATCCTTTACAAGCATTTGGGATCTAACCTAATCTAAATTAGGGTTCAGACCAGTCAAGAACTCAAATTTGCATTCCCTTTCAAATATCTTGTTTAACTTCACAATGTTTGCAGCATGCTCCATCTCATTGTGTTGAAAGTCGTTCAATTCTTGCAATAAACTTCTTAGCTTATTATAATAGACTGTCATAAATGTATCTTTAAGAGTATTTCTCATATTCTATTTTTTTGATCAAGTATTTGAGCAAGGTCATTCAACATTAAACTATATGTTCGAACGAGTGCTTCCTAGATCTCCTTTGTTGTGGAAAGAAAAGATATGTTTTCCAAGTTTTGGTTGCAAAGAATTTAGAAGTCAAGACATAATCATAGAGTTTTTAGCATCCCAAGACTTAAATTTAGACTACTTAGATCAGGTTCTTTGATAGAGCCTATACCTCATTTTGCATGTGCCTTTTAAGAACAGATTTGTAGATTGTGACCACTTAAGAAATTTTTGTTCATTGATTTTTTTATTTATAACATGAAGAGTAAGATTACCTCCAAATGAGTTTTTTGATTGATTAGATTTTTTCTCAGTTGATTCAGACTGGGAGGTCATAATGACACTTTTAACTCTTTTAGAACCTTAATATCATAAAAACAAACTATTTACGGCAAAGTAACACGAATTAGAGAACCAAAAACACACAAAGAGAGGGATATCATAGTGAGATCTGAAAATGCAGAGAGAGAGAGAGAGAGAGAGAGAGAGAGAGAGAGAGAGAGAGAGAGAGAGAGAGTTATTTGCAGGCAAGGACAATGCTCCAAGCAGACTGTCGCGGCTCTACAGGCGAAAAAGCTGGCGTCGACTGAAGAAAGCTAGAAGTTGCAGAGAAGAGAACTCTAAACACGATTCATTGGGAAAGAGAGAGGGGGATAGGGGGGGGGGGGG